>CM053785.1:991791532-992494032 GCA_028749045.1 Cupressus sempervirens | reverse complement strand
ATATTTCATGTGTATTATTTTTGTGTCTTCTTCTTGCTTAGGCGATGTCTTGGAATGATGCCATTTTGATTATATGCTTATGTAATCTTAAAACTTGCCAATGTTGATCACTGATACCTTTCTATTCTACTATAACGCTTTAAGAGTACTTAGTTTCCAATTAATATAAATGGATCTCTATCCCTCCTTTTGAATGATTGAAAGACTTCTCTTTAATATGTATTGAGTGGATAAATTAAACCAACAAGTCTCTTTCCATTTGCACCTTATCCATGAACCAAACATTTGGTTCTCTCCTTCATTTGGGATTATGCAAGTAGTGTCATTACCAACACCTAACTATAAGTATTAATATATCTGTTGTATGTGCCTATCTTAGAATTATTAATTAGTGCCTTCTTTAAGAGTGTGTATTGATGCTTTTCAAGTGATGTAACGATTGATTTTCTGGTCCATGAATGTGTTCTGCAGAAAACTAGAAGCCTTATAAATAAGACATTTTCTTAGCAATGACATGTCCTCCTTAAACTATGCTTGTGTGTGGATAATTGAACTTCCCATTCTTTTGGCTTTCTTTTGATTTGATGGATTAGGTGTTCTTATAACCCTCATCTTGGAAATGGAAATACATGTCTCCTTCTACAGTCATGTCTCTTTGGGCTGTGGTGCTGCTTGTAACTACTCCTTGACAAATGATTCCTCTTTATAGGATTGCTGCATTATCATCGCTTGTAATTTTTTTCTTAAAAAGAGAGAGAATCTGAAGCTTAAAAAGGGATATAACTATCTTCACAAATTTTCATTTTCCTCTTGTATTAGGGATGGATCATAAAAATTGAACTATAAAACATTGAGTGAATCGTAACAAACAAGCTACATTTGATGAACATATGGATTCTAGGCCACCATGAATAAATATAATGACAAATTTATAACAGGATCAATATAAATGGACATGGTCAATTTAAACTTGTTAAGCCAATGAACCTTTTACTTCTCAATTTTACAAATACCTTTAATGGACCACTACATTGTGAACCATGTAAGTTTTTATTGAATGTCTACTTAAAGCCCCTTCCAAAAATAGAAGTATAGAGGGGCTACAGTACACACCACCTTATATACTCTTTTCAATTTATGTGGATGTGTTTACCTGGTAATACTCAATAAAGTGAGCTAGAGTTCCATTACACCATCATTAGGATCTTCCATCCTTGCTGATCCATCCAAGTCTCTAGAAAAAAATCATATTAAAGCAAACACAATAAATATATACAAAAAAAAATTTGAAGCTTGGGAATTTAAATTTGATGTCTTTGGTTATCATTTATCTCAGACTGACCAAGTAGTATCCAATCATATCAAATTTCCTCCAAAAAATTCCCTGAGTAGATAAATTATAAATAATATGTTCCATATTAATATTTTTTGAACTACATCAGCATGGCCAATGACCTAATTTTGTACAGGTTTTGTAGTGCTCAAGTAAGATGATTAGTGACTACTTTTTCATGTTTGTACTTGCTCCTAAAAGCTAGGAATAACCACTCGCTTTCATACCAATCCACCATGTGAATCTGCATAAATTGTCTTTACTCCTCTCTGAGCCTCTCAGTACCTATACCTTACCAATACAAACTATGGACGTATACATCATAGTAGCTATGCTTTCACTTTTACATCCTCATCACAGATAATCCCTAAGCTTAATCTTTCATTGACATTTACAACTATAATTTTAGACTCCAGAGTGTAAAATGTAAAGGCATTGCTTGCTGAGAACCACTTGCATCTTCTACATTCTTTTATTCCTACGAAGATCTGATAATCCTTTTGTTCCCATTTCCTTCTTAGGTAATGTCTTGGAATGATGTTGTTTGTATTCTATGCTCTTGTTATCATATTACTTGCCAATGGTATATTACTGGTGCCTTTCTATTCTGCTATAAGCCTTTAAGAGTACTTAGTGTACAATGTATATAAAAATGATCTCTATTCCTGCCTTTAAATGATTGGAAGACTTCTCTTTAATATGTAACAAGGGGTTGTACAAAACCAACATGTCTATTGCCATTTGCACTTATCCATATAACTAATTGTTTCCTTGGGTGGTGATTATGGAAGGAGCACCATTACCTAGGCTTAAGTGTAAGTATTAACATATCTGTTGTATGCTTGTGTTTTAGAATGATGAATTCTCATCTTCTTCTAGTTTATGCGCCAATGCTCTTCAAGTGATGTAATGATATTTTAGCCCTGTGAATGTGTTCTACAAAAAAAGTGAAACCTTATAAATAAGATATTTTCTGAGCAAGGCATCTCCTTGTTTTTGTTTAGATGATAGAACCGCATGTTCTGCTCTATCATTTGATGTCTTAAGTCTACCCATTCCCTCATCTTGGAAATGGTAAGACATATCTCCTTCTACAGTTATGTCTCTTTGGAGAGTGGTGGATGTTCACCATATTAGTATTTCATAATTAAATAGGATGCTGCTTGTAACTGATGTTTGTTATATGTAACTTCACCTTGACAAGTGATTGATCTTAATAGGATCACTGCATTATTATCTCATCATTGTTTAAATTTTGAGAACTGTTGAGTTTATACAGATTGTTGTTACTCTTATCATCGATTTCTACTTATTATTCAGGTGCTGTAATAAATCAATTAACTAAAGAGTTTGCCGTCCTTTTTCTTTGTCATACTAGTCTATTGAATATTGTATATTATACTGGCCTCTCTGATTACATGCTTTTTTTGTGAGATTTATTTTGTTATAGCATATTAGGTTTGAAAAAATCATGAAGTCTTTCAAGATAGATTTCTGATGAACAATAGTTATCTAGAAATCCTTCGTGTCAGGAACATGACACAGACTAGCCAGGTGGTATCCAATAATAGCAATATTTCTAGTAAGCTTTTTCCCAAGTAGATATATTATAAGTAATATGGTCCATATCATTTCAATGTCTTCACAACTGCATCATTACGGTGATTGTATTGGTTATTGCACAAATTGTTGAATGGTATGTAAGACTATCATTGACTACTTTTGCATGCTTGTACTTCCTTACCCAAACTAGGAACAACACCCTTGGTTATGCATACATCTTCAACCCAAGATCTAAACCATTGCTACTTGTTTCTAAACTTCTTAAGATCTAAACCTTACTACTCTAAGTATTCAAGGTATGCTTAACCGTAGCTTTGCTTTCACTCAAATCCTAATCACTTAGAATTCCCAAGTGGCATTGACCTGTCCAACTCTAGTTTTAGACTTGAGAAGTATAATAAGTAAAGGTATTGCTTGTGAGACCCAATTACATTTGTTGCATTCAATTTAAACCTAACAAAATTCAATAATCTGTTCTTTCCCATTTTTACAATTGATGTGCATCTTTTTACGTGGAGATGCTCAATATTATGAGCTATAGTTTTTCCATGCACCATCTAGATCTTCCATCCCTACAGCTTTAATCTAGACTCTGCACAACAATTATGTTAAAAAGTATATATATAGAGAAAGAAAATTGAAACCTGCAAAGTTAAATTTAATGTCATTGGGTACGATTTCTCTTACAATAATAGATTGACATCTGCTAACAGAAGCATTTCCCGTAAAAATCTCCATTAGTGTCTTTAGAACTACATCATTATGACTGGTGGTGAATTATTGCGTAAATTCCATAATGCTTTAATAAGATGATCATTGACTACTTTTCTGTGCTTGTACTTGAGGTGTAATTGCTAATACAAACTTAGGATAATGCTCTCCATCACAGTTTTGTTCATTCGACCCTGCTATGATAACAAACCATAGGTGTCATCCCGCTTAATTGCTTTTGTTGCTGATTTCTATGCCTTTCTAAACCCAAACCTTAGAAGTCCAAGAAAAGGACATAATGCATCCTCAAACCAAGTTACTAACAAGTTAACTTTGAAATCTTTCTTACCTCCTAAAGAATGTCAAAGGCCAAACAAAAATCTATTTTTAGTGTGAAGAAATTTTGTAAATTACCACAAGTCCATTCTCACCAACCAAACAAAAAAATGTTCAATATTGTAAACTCACAAAAATATCTCTATAGTCATGTTTTCCAAAGGATGTGATATTTCCCATTCGTCAAACCTAGACAACTAGACAATAGCAGTAACAGTTATGCATTCCCATCTTAATGCTTAGATTTCAATCAAAGAATAGTTGATCAAAGCTTTATAAAGTTCCCACAACTCACTTCTTTTTCTCTGGATGATCACTACCAAGTGTCAATTTGTAGTATGAATTGGTGCTTCATATAGAGACTTAATTTATACCATAAATTTTATTGTAATTGTCATTCTTCTAGATTACCATTCTAACCAGCTGCCAATTGGACCAATTAATAGTTGTAATGTGTAAAAAGCTAAGGCTTTAACCAAGACTATCTTCATCCCATCCTGCTCTATTGTGATCCCGCATAAGATTGTTTGTGTTGTTCATTATGTGCTTCTCTGGACCTATACCTTAGTATCATTTATCTCAAATTGACCAAGTAGTATCAATTAGTAGAAATATTTCCTTAATGCCCTGATAGGTAAATTATAAAAAGTTGCATTCATGATCACATCAATGTGTTTAAAAATGCATCATTATAGCAAAGGTAATGCTTGTGTCCAAGAACCAATTTCATCTTTTTCATCCTTTCCAAACCTGGCAAGAGCTGATAATCCTTTTGTTCCCATCGCTTTTTTGAATCAATGTGCATGTGCTTAAAACTGCATCATTATAGCAAAGGTAATGCTCGTGTCTGAGAACCAATTGCATCTTTTTCATCCTTTCTAGACCTGGCAAGATCTGACAATCCATTTGTTCCCATTCCTTTTTTGAATTGATGTGCATGTGCTTACCTGGAAATGCTCAATAAAATGATCTATAGATGCTCATATACTATCTAGACGTTCCATCTCTGCTATTCCATTTAAGTCTCTGCAAAATAATTCACACACACACCCACAGACATATTATAAAGAGGGAGAGAGGTAAAAACCTACAAAGTTAGATTTGATGTCTTTGCGTATCAATTATCTCAAACTAACAAAATAATAGCAACGCTTCTAATAAAAATCTTCCCTGCTTGACAAATTATAAAAAAATATACCCAAAGCCTCATCATCATAGGGAGTGAAGTACATTACTACACAAATTTTGTAATGCTATAGTAAGATGGTCATTTACTACTTTTCACATGTGTACTGAGTTGCAACTGCTCTCTTAAACTAGGTATAACACCCTCAGTCATATATATCTTCATCCCATCCTGCTTTACTATGATCTTGCAATAAGATTATCTGTGTTGTTGGTTATGAGCCTCTCTAGACATGGACCTTAGTATCATTTATTGGTTGGTAGCAATATTTCCTTATTTCCCTAATAGGTAAATTATAATAAAATAAGTTCCTGACCACATCAATGTGTTTGAACCTGCATTATTATGGAGAGTATGTGAATTTACAAATTTAACCAGGATTCTGTAGAAAATTTTCCTTCATTTTTAAATTTACTACTTTTTTAACCATAAGATTGTCTGTGTTGTTGGTTATGAGCTTCTCTAGATGCAGACTTAAGCATCATTTATTGATTAAAATCAATGTTTCATTATTTCCCTGATAGGTAAATTAAAAAACATTATGTTACTAACCGCATCAATGTGTTTGAACCTTGATTATTATGGAGAGTATTTAACTAGGATCCTACATAAGATTGTCTATGTTGTTGGTTATGACCTTTGCACCCAGACCTTAGTATCATTTATCGATTAGTAGCAATACTTCCTTCTTTTCTTGATAGATAAATTATAAGAAATTATGTTCCTAACCACATCAATGTGTTTGAACTTGCATTATAATGGAGAGTATGCAAATTTGCTAATTTAACTAGGATTCTGTATAAACTTTTTCTTCATTTTTTGTATTGTTGTAGTAAGATGGTCATTTAGTACTGTTTCATGTGTACTGAATTACAATTGTTCTCTCAAACTAGGGATAACACCCTCAGTCATAAATATTTTCATCCCATCCTACTCTACTGTGATCTTGCACAAGATTGTCTCTGTTGTTGGTTATGAGCTTCTTTGTACCTGGACCTTAGTATCATTTATCGATTAGTAGCAAAATTTTGCTATTTCCCTGATAGGTAAATTATGAAAATTTATGTTCCTGACCACATCAATGTGTTTGAACCTGTAGTATTATGGAGAGTATGTAAATTTACTAATTTAACCATGGGTCTGTAGAAAAATTTCCTTTTTTGATTCCATAAGGATATGCTCCTGTGCTTATTTTGTAGATAAATTCATTCCTCTGTAACATCTATTATTCCTTTTCCTATGCAATAGTCAATTTGTAATCAGCTAAAATTTCTTGCCTCAGATATTACAAGGTAATTGCATTTTCAAATTTATTTCCTGATAATGGGACTTCATAGTCATTTTGTTTAGTTCCACTCACCATTGTGTTTCCCTGACAATATTGAATTGTAGCAAAGAAGATTTACAGAATTCACTCTATGCATTGTAAAAATCTTTGAACATTTTGTTTGCTTTTAGTAACTAAGACTAGACCATCTGCGTACACCAAAAGCACAACAAATATGCATCAAATGAAACATGCATAATTTGTAATCAAGATTCAATGTACTGAATTTTGTAAAATTTTAACAAGTGATTAACCCTTTTAAATGTTGAATTAAATTGTCAAATCTTATATTTGAGAATTGATGAATAGGATTGGGAAAAAATAAGTATAACCCATAAAGTTTTCTTTGCCAATTTTGCTTTTCATGCAAGAGGAGACTGCTGATTGACAGAAAAAATTATCTTGGCTGTTGATTTTTTGGAATGGTGATGATAGTGCTAGAAATTATGCACGGGTTGCATTTGTGACTTTTAAGGAACTTTATTTAAAAGCTTACATTCTGTTGGGTGTAAGATTGTTGTTCTAAATTAGTGGTGTCACCCTTACTAATAAATATCTTTGTCGCAACCTATTCTGATACCAAACCAACATGTGGTCCTGCATAGACTGCTGATTGTTTCTAAGCTTCTACAGACCGAGACCCTAGCAGTTCAAGATTCGTTCAGGTCTTCTCTATAGATATAGGAGTATTACCTACAACAATTTTTCCTGATAGATAAATTATTAGGAATAAGTTCAAGATCACATCAAGGTCTTTTTAACTGCATCATTACAACTAGTACGTGAATAGTTGCACATATTTTCTTATAATCTAGCAAGATGTCCATTGACTACTATTTCATGCTTCTAGTTGAGATGCACCTGCTTCCATAAACTAAGAACAACCTTCTCACCAATAAATATCATCCCAACTTGCTCTGCTTTCAAACCTACCATCTGATCCTTCATAGATTGTTGTTGGCCTAGCAGTCCAAGCTTTAGATTTTAGAAGTGTGAATGAGCACATGTATTGCTTGTGAAGGAGAACCTAATGTATTTTCACATCCTATTTAGACATAGCAATATCCAACAGTCTTGCTGTAGGCAAGCTATTATTCATTTTTTGTGTATGTGTTTAACTTACCTGCAAATTCTCAATAAATTGAGTTATAGTTGCTCGTATATCATCTAGATCTTCCATTCCTACTATTCCATTCAAGTCTTTGCAAAACATTATCGTAGAACAAATATACAAAAACAAAACATTCAAACCTGTAAGGCTGTAAAGTTAAATTGGATGTTTCTAGATATAATTTATCTCAAACTGACCAAATGGTATCCAACGTTAGCACTATTTGGCAATTTGCTATAAGATTCTCCGAGGATAGATCATTTAACAGAAATAAGTTCCATATCACATCAAGGTCTTTTTAACTACATCATTATGGCTACTGTATGAACTATTTCACAAACTTCGTTATCATCCAATAAAATTTCCATCGAGTACTTTTTCATGCTTGTACCTGAATTACATATGCTCCCAAAAACCAAGAATAACACCATCAGTCATAAATATTTTCATTTGAACCTGCTCCGATATGGAACAACCATCTGATCCTACATAGAGTGCCTTTGGTGATGGTTTCTAAGCTTCTAAAGATCCACCTCTAGCAGTTCAAGCTCAAGACTAGAGAAGTTTAAATGATCAAGGTATTGCTTGTGAATGAGAATGTGTTGCATTTTTACATCCTATTTAGACTTAGCAAGACCCTTCTTTTGCCACCTCTTTTCATTTTTTGTAGATGTGTTTACCTGCAAATTGAGCTATAGTTGCACATATACCATCCAGATCTTCCATACCTGCCATTCCATTAGTCTCTGCAAAACATTATCTTAAAATGAAATATACAAAAATAAAAAAATTGAAACCTATAAAGTTAAATTTGATGTTCCTGGGTATCACTTATCTCAAATTGATCAAATGGTGTCTAGTAATCTGCTATAGAACTCTTCCTTGATAGATGAATTATTGAAAAAGATGTTTCAAGTCGCATCAAGGTATTTGAAATTGCATCTTGGCTTTTGAAATTGCATCTTGGCTATTGATTTTTTGGAATGGTGATGATAGTGCTTGAAATTATGCACGGGTTGCATTTATGACTTTTAAGGAACTTTCTTTAAAAGCTTACATTCTATTGGGTGTAAGATTGTTGTTCTAAATTAGTTGTGCCACCCTTACTAATAAACATCTTTGTCGCAACCTATTCTGATACCAAATCAACATGTGGTTCTGCATAGACTACTGATTGATTCTAAGCTTCTACAGACAGAGACCCTAGCAGTTCAAGCTTCGTTCAGGTCTTCTCTTTAGATATAGGAGTATTACCTACAACAATTTTTCCTGATAGATAAATTATTAGGAATAAGTTCCAGATCACATCAAGGTCTTTTTAACTGCATCATTATAGCTAGTATTTGAATAGTTGCACATATTTTATTATAATCCAGCAAGATGTCCATTGACTACTATTTCATTCTTGTAGCTGAGATGCACCTACTTCCATAAACTATGAACAACCTTCTCACTAATAAATATCATCCCAACTTTCTTTGCTTTCAAACCTACCGTCTGATCCTTCATAGATTGTTGCTGGCCTAGCAATCCAAGCTCCAAATTTGAGAAGTGTGAATGAGCAGAGGTATTGCTTGTGAATGAGAATCTAATGCATTTTCACATCTTATTTAAACATAGCACGATCCAATAGTCTTGTTGTATGCAAGCTATTATTCATTTGTTGTGTATGTGTTTAACTTACCTGCAAATTCTCAATAAATTGAGTTATAGTTGCTCGTATATCATCTAGATCTTTCATTCCTGCTATTCAATTCAAGTCTCTGCAAAACATTATCATAGAAAAAATATACAAAAAAAAAACATTCAAACCTGTAAGGCTGTAAAGTTAAATTGGATGTTCCAGATATCATTTATCTCAAACTAACCAAATGGTATCCAACATTAGCACTATTTGGCAATTTGCTATAAGATTCTCCCAGGATAGATCATTCAACAAAAATAAGTTGCATATCACATCAAGGTCTTTTTAAGTACATCATTATGGCTACTGTATGAACTATTGAACAAACTTCATTATCACCTAGTAAAATTTGCATCGAGTACTTTTTCATGCTTGTACTTGAATTGCATATGCTCCCAAAAGCTAGGAATAACACCATCAATCATAAATATTTTCATCTGAACGTCCTCTGATATGAAACAACCATTTGATCCTACATAGATTGCCTTTAGTGATGGTTTCTAAGCTTCTAAAGATCCACATCTAGCAGTTCAAGCTCCAAACTAGAGAAGTTTAAATGATCAAGGTATTGCTTGTGAATGACAACCTGTTGCATTTTTACATCCTATCTAGACCTAGCAAGTCCCTTCTATTGCCACCTCTTTTCATTTGATGTAGATGTGTTTACCTAAAAATTGAGCTATAGTTGCACATATACCATCCAAATCTTTCATACCTACCATTCCATTAGTCTCTGCAAAACATTATCTTAAAATGAAAAATAAAAAAATAAAAAAATTGAAACCTGTAAAGTTAAATTTGATGTTCCTGGGTATCACTTATCTCAAATTGATCAAATGGTGTCTAGTAATCTGCTATAGAAGTCTTCCCTGATAGATGAATTATTGAAAAAGATGTTTCAAGTCACATCAAGGTATTTGAAATTGCATCTTGGCTATTGATTTTTTGGAATGGCGATGATAGTGCTGGAAATTATGTATGGGTTGCATTTGTGACTTTTAAGGAACTTTATTTAAAATCTTACATTCTGTTGGGTGTAAGATTGTTGTTCTAAATTAGTGGTGCCGCCCTTAATAATAAATATCTTTGTCGCAACTTATTCTGATACCAAACCAACATGTGGTCCTGCATAGACTGCTGATTGATTCTAAGCTTCTACAGACTGAGACCCTAGCAGTTCAAGCTTCGTTCAAGTCTTCTTTGTAGATATAAGAGTATTACCTACAACAATTTTTCTTGATAGATAAATTATTAGGAATAAGTTCCAGATCACATCAAGGTCTTTTTAACTGCATCATTACAGCTAGTAAGTGAATAGTTGCACATATTTTAATATAATCCAGCAAGATGTCCATTGACTACTATGTAATGCTTGTAGCTGAGAAGCACCTGCTTCCATAAACTATGAACAACCTTCTCACTAATAAATATCATCCCAACTTGCTTTGCTTTCAAACCTGCCATCTGATCCTTCATAGATTGTTGCTGGCCTAGCAATCCAAGCTCCAAATTTGAGAAGTGTGAATGAGCAGAGGTATTTCTTGTGAATGAGAACCTAATGCATTTTAACATCTTATTTAGACATGGTAGGATCCAACAGTCTTGCTGTATGCAAGCTATAATTCATTTGTTGTGTATGTGTTTAACTTACCTGCAAATTCTCAATAAATTGAGTTATAGTTGCTCGTATATCATCTAGATCTTCCATTCCTACTATTCAATTCAAGTCTCTGCAAAACATTATCATAGAAAAAATATACAAAAAAAAACATTCAAACCTGTAAGGCTGTAAAGTTAAATTGGATGTTTCCAGATATCATTTATCTCAAACTGACCAAATGGTATCCAACATTAGCACTATTTGGCTATTTGCTATAAGATTCTCCCAGGATAGATCATTCAACAAAAATAAGTTCCATATCACATCAAGGTCTTTTTAAGTACATCATTATGGCTACTGTATGAAGTATTGAACAAACTTCGTTATCACCCAGTAAAATTGCCATCGAGTACTTTTTCATGCTTGTACAAGAATTACATATGCTCCCAAAAGCTAGGAATGACACCATCAGTCATAAATATTTTCATCTGAACCTGCTCTGATATGAAACAACCATTTGATCCTGCATAGAGTGCCTTTAGTGATGGTTTCTAAGCCTCTAAAGATCCACATCTAGCAGTTCAAGCTCCAAACTAGAGAAGTTTAAATGATCAAGGTATTGCTTGTAAATGACAACCTGTTGCATTTTTACATCCTATCTAGATTTAGCAAGACCCTTCTGTTTCCACCTCTTTTCACTTGTTGTAGATGTTTTTACCTACAAATTGACCTATAGTTGCACATATACCATCCAGATCTTCCATACCTGCCATTCCATTAGTTTCTGCAAAAAATTATCTAAAAATGAAATATACAAAAATAAAAAAATTGAAACTTGTAAAGTTAAATTTGATGTTCTTGGGTATCACTTATCTCAAATTGATCAAATGGTGTCTAGTAATCTTCTATAGAACTCTTCCCTGATAGATGAATTATTGAAAAGGATGTTTCAAGTCACATCAAGGTATTTGAAATTGCATCTTGGCTATTGATTTTTTGGAATGGTGATGATAGTGCTTGAAATTATGCACGGGTTGCATTTGTGACTTTTAAGGAACTTTATTTAAAAGCTTATATTCTGTTGGGTGTAAGATTGTTGTTCTAAATTAGTGGTGCCACCCTTACTAATAAATATCTTCATTGTAACCTATTTTGATACCAAACGAACATGTGGTCCTACATAGACTACTGATTGATTTGAAGCTTCTACAGACCGAGACTCTAGTAGTTCAAGCTTCATTCAGGTCTTCTCTGTAGATATAGGAGTATTACCTACAACAATTTTTCTTGATAGATAAATTATTAGGAATAAGTTCCATATCACATCAAGGTCTTTTTAACTACATCATTACAACTAGTACATGAATAGTTGCACATATTTTATTATAATCCAGCAAGATGTCCATTGACTACTATTTCATGCTTGTAGCTGAGATGTACCTTCTTTCATAAACTATGAACAACCTTCTCGCTAATAAATATTATCCCAACTTGCTCTGCTTTCAAACCTACCATTTGATCCTTCATAGATTGTTGTTGGCCTAGCAGTCCAAGCTTCAGATTTGAGAAGTGTGAATGAGCAGAGGTATTGCTTGTGAATGAGAACCTAATGCATTTTCACATCCTATTTAGACATAGAAAGATCCAACATTCTTTCTATAGGTAAGCTATTATTCATTTTTTTTGTATGTGTTTAACTTACCTGCAAATTCTCAATAAATTGAGCTATAGTTGCTCGTATATAACCTAGATCTTCCATTCTTGCTATTCCATTCAAGTCTCTGCAAAACATTATCATAGAAAAAATATAAAAAAACAAAACATTCAAACCTGTAAGGCTGTAAAGTTAAATTGGATTTTTTCAAATATCATTTATCTCAAATTGACCAAATGGTATCCAACGTTAGCACTATTTGGCAATTTTCTATAAGATTCTCCAAGGATAGATCACTTAACAGAAATAAGTTCCATATCAAATCAAGGTCTTTTTAACTACATCATTATGGCTACTGTATGAACTATTGCACAAACTTCGTTATCATCCAGTAAAATTACCATCAAGTACTTTTTCATGCTTGTACCTTAATTACATATGCTCCCAAAAACTAGGAATAACACTATCAGTCCTAAATATTTTCATCTAAACCTACTCTAATATGAAACAACCATCTTATCTTGCATAGAGTGCCTTTGGTGATGGTTTCTAAGCTTCTAAAGATCCACATCTAGCAGTTCAAGCTCTAGACTAGAGAAATTTATATGATCTAGGTATTTCTTGTGAATGAGAACTTGTTGCATTTTTACATCCTATATAGACTTAGCAAGACCCTTATGTTGCCACCTCTTTTCATTTGTTGTAGATGTGTTTACCTGTAAATTCAGCTATACTTGCACATATACCATCTAGATCTTCCATACCTGCCATTCCATTAGTCTCTTCAAAACATTATCTTAAAATGAAATATACAAAATTAAAAAAATTGAAACCTGTAAAGTTAAATTTGATGTTCCTGGGTATCACTTATCTCAATTTGATCAAATGGTGTCTAGCAATCTGCTATAAAAATCTTCCCTGATAGATGAATTATTGAAAAAGATGTTTCAATTCGTATCAAGGTATTTGAAATTGCATCTTGGCTATTGATTTTTTGGAATGGTGATGATAGTGTTGGAAATTATGCATGGGTTGCATTTGTGACTTTTAAGGAACTTTATTTAAAAGCTTACATTCTTTTGGGCATAATATTGTTGTTCTAAATTAGTTGTGCCAGCCTTACTAATAAATATCTTCATCGCAACCTATTCTATTACCAAACCAACATGTGGTCCTGCATAGACTGCTGATTGATTCTAAGCTTCTATAGACAGAGTCCCTAGCAGTTCAAGCTTCATTCAAGTCTTCTCTGTAGATATAGGTGTATTACCTACAACAATTTTTCCTGATAGATAAATTAATAGGAATAAGTTCCAGATCACATCAAGGTCTTTTTAACTGCATCATTACAGCTAGTACGTGAATAGTTGCACATATTTTATTATAATCCAAAAAGATGTCCATTGACTACTATTTCATGCTTGTAGCTGAGATGCACCTGCTTCAATAAACTACGAACAACTTTCTCGCTAATAAATATCATCCCAACTTGCTTTTCTTTCAAACCTGCCATCTAATCCTTCATAGATTGTTGCTAGCCTAGCAGTCCAAGCTCTAGATTTGAGAAGTGTGAATGAGCAGTGGTATTGCTTGTGAATGAGAACCTAATGAATTTTCACATCCTATTTAGACATAGCAAGATCCAATAGTCTTTTTGTAGTCAAGCTATTATTCATTTTTTGTGTATGTGTTTAACTTACCTACAAATTCTCAATAAATTGAGCTATAGTTGCTCGTATATCATCTGGATCTTCCATTCCTGCTATTCCATTCAAGTCTCTGAAAAACATTACCATAGAAAAAATATACAAAAACAAAACATTCAAACCTGTAAGCCTATAAAGTTAAATTGAATGTTTCCAGATATCATTTATCTCAAACTGACCAAATGGTATCCAAAGTTAGCACTATTTGGCAATTTTCTATAAGATTCTCCTAGGATAGATCATTCAACAGAAATAAGTTCCATATCACATCAAGTTCTTTTTAACTACATCATTATGGCTACTGTATGAACTATTGCACAAACTTCGTTATCATCCAATAAAATTGCCATCGAGTACTTTTTCATGCTTGTAGTTGAATTACATATGCTCCCAAAAACCAGGAATAACACCATCAGTCATAAATATTTTCATCTAAACCTACTCTGATATGAAAGAACCATCTGATCCTGCATAGAGTGCCTTTGGTAATGGTTTCTATGCTTCTAAAGATCCACATCTAGCAGTTCAAGCTCCAGACTAGAGAAGTTTAAATGATCAAGGTATTGCTTGTGAATGAGAACCTATTGCACTTTTACATCCTATCTAGACTTAGCAAGACCCTTCTGTTGCTAGCTCTTTTCGTTTGTTGTAGATGTGTTTACCTGCAAATTGAGCTATAGTTGCACATATACCATCTAGATCTTCCATACCTATCATTCCATTAGTCTCTGAAATACATTATCTTAAAGTGAAATATACAAAAATAAAAAATTGAAACCTGTAAAGTTAAATTTGATGTTCCTGGGTATCACATATCTCAAATTGATCAAATGGTTTCTAGTAATCTGCTATAGAACTCTTCCCTGATAGATGAATTATTGAAAAAGATATTTCAAGTCGCATCAAGGTATTTGAAATTGAATCATTAGTTGGATCCAAAAATCATTTTATTGCCAGCTTTTTTCAAAAGATGTAGATGCATTGACTTGGAAATGTTCAATAAATTGAGCTACATTTGCCCATATACCATTAAGATCTTCATTCCTTTCTATTTCATTCAAGTCTTCCCTACAAAACAATTGTCTTAAAATACATACACAAAAAAGAATACTAAAACTTGCATAGTTATATTTGATGTCTTTAGGTATCATTCACTGTAAATTGACCAAATGGTATCCACTAACAGGATTATTCTAATAAAAATTTCCCTTGATAGATTAAATACTGACAATAGGTTCTAGATCATATTCATCTTTTGAATTGTAGCAGTATTTGATTTGTTGCATAGTTTTTGTTATCCTTTAGTAAAATGGTTGTTCACTACTTTTTCACGTGTGTATTTGAGTTGCACTTGTTCTTGCAAATTATGAAAACACCCTCAGTCATAAATATTTTTATCCAACCTGTTCTGCTTCCAAACCACCCTATGAACCTACATAGATTGTCTATGCTACTGATTTTTGAGCTTGTACAAAAATGTACCCTAGCAAACCAAGCCGGGGAGGTATGCATCCCAGTAGCAAAATGCTCATAGACATTCGTGTCACACAAAATCCATAGGTTAAAGCTGCATTGACCTTGCAACTGTAGCTCAAGAATTGAGAAGTGTAAATGAGCAAAGGTAATGCATGTGAATGAGAAACTATTGCATTCTTTATCCAACCTAATCTGCTTTGAAACCACCTTGTGATGCTACATAGATTGCCTTTGCTGCTGGTTTTGAGCTTGTACAAACCTATACCTTAGAAAATCAAGCTGGGGAGGTATGCATTCTACTAGAAAAGTGTTCATAGACATTCTCATCATACAAAATCACTAGGTTAAAGTTGCATTGACCTTGTAACTATAGCTCCAAAATTGAGAAGTGTAAATGACAAAAGGTAATTCTTATGAATGAGAAACTATTGTAGTTATGATTTTTAACATCCTATCTACACTTAGCAAGATCCAGCAGTCATGTTGTTGCTAGTTCTGTTTCATTTGCTATCAATGTGTCTACCTAGACATGTCCAATAAAGTGAGCTCTCATTGTCCATGTACCATCTAGATCTTTGATCCTTGCTATTCCATTCAAGTCTCTACAAAACAATTATCTTAGAATAAATACAGAGAAATCAAAATTGAAACCTAAAAAGTTAAGTTTTATGTGTTTGGATGTCATTTATCTCAAACTGACTGCATGGTATCCAGTAATAGCAGATTTTGCTATAAAGTCCCTTCCTGATAGATGAATTATTAAAAATATCTTCCAAAGCACATGAAAGTCTTTGGACCTACATCATTATAGCCAATGTGGGAACACTTTCCCATTAGAATCACAAAAACCAATTACATCAGTTAAGACTAGTACAAAGTTGCATAGCTACTAGGTAGCTGGTTCCAAAGAGTTAATGCTATATTTTGACTATGAATACCAAAGGTAAACATTTGTTAAAGAAGACATAATAGGATAAGTAACTTGAAGCTATTTATTCTCCAATGAACATGGTTCTCGGTATAATTTAATTTAATCCATGAATAAGGCTTCTAACTTAGGCATTAATCTTAAGTCCCTGGATTGAAGATAGTTGAAAAAGCCACATAATACTTAGGATGAATGAATTCTAAATAATATACTTTTGAATGGTATGGCTCATTTAGCTATAGACCTAAAGTTTGTTTAACACTTCTTTATAGGGGATCAGCTAAAAAATTAAAGGAACCCTGAATATAATTGGGATAATGAAAGGTCATCAAGAAAGAAATGGTAGCAATATACTATTCCTTATGAATAACATGAAATGTAAGCACAAGGATATAGAAAACCCATTGTATGTAGCAGAAGCATATCAAATACAACTACACTTCACAAGTTCGCTAAAATCATGGTTCAATGAAAAGCAAGTGTCCTAAAATCAAACTTATCAGCACTTTAATTGGCATGAACACATTAATAATGAGATGTAGACTATAAAGAACGTAACTCAAGTTTCCTAAGATCTTATAACAAGGAATCCAAAGATACCTTGTCCTACCTAATACTGGTGAATGTCAATTTTGTGCATCAAAATCTGGAGATTTAAAGCCTTCATTGATGAATGGGATCTTGGGAGTATCTAGAATTTAGCAATTAGAAAAAATAATTCCAGTTGTCACCTATATATTGCAAACCTTTCCTGGAACTAAAAATAAATAAGGATCATATAATATGGAGAAAAATTGTATCAAAATAGTTGGGAGTCCTCCATATATTTCAAGGATATATAATAATTATAATTTATAAACTTAAGTACCAGAAAACTATCTGCATTAAAGGAATGAGTTCATTGACAAACACATCAAAGGATTGTGCATGTTCTCATAGAGATGGCACAAGATATGCTTAGGTATTTAAAAAAAGAACAGACAGGATTGGCAAACATAGGTACTTAAATTACCCTGAGATAATATCAATGAAAAATCCAAGTGTAAAAGATTAATTCCAACTTTTCAGAAGGCAGTTTTCCATTATAGTGGTAGTAGATTCATTGTCTATAATTTTGTGATGGGACCAAGCCAAACTCTCTGATGGAATGGATAGTAAAGAAAATTGTAAGCTGTTGGTTCCAAAATACAAACATGATAGAAGGTAAGAGTTTAGCATAAAATTAGGTTTACTTCAGATCAAATGGGTTAACAAGAGGAAAATTTTTGTCCAATAATTGTGATTAGTCATCTTGTAGACACTAGAAATGGATATCTGAAAAAAAAATTAATTCTAGAACATTGATTACACTAAAGTCTTCATTGAGAAACATGGACTCAAAAAATAAGTCATAATATCAACATTTCCCACAGTTCATCTTTCTTCTTATAAAACTTAGCTTCTTATTATATTTTATCAACTTTTTTTGAAGGAAAGAAAGGAAGATGTTGTACTACATCCACAAATGATTGGGACTAGGAGAAGGTCAATGAGACTGTGAACAGCATTTAGTATGCTAGAGTGTGAAGACATTAAATTATGAACAGGAAATAATCGATCACATTAGGGTGGATACTATGTAAATGGTACCATGGAAGGCACTTGGGGATCTCTTTTACACTTTGCAGGCAGTCATGTGGTATTTGAAAAATGCAGCTACATGATTAAAATGAATCATTCCTTTAAAATTTTAGGTAAACATTTATAACTGCATATTTTTAGAGCATAGCAGGAAGGGGGCCTGAAAGATTCCTCTGGTATTATTTGGTTGCTAACTTTTTCTCATTAAAGCTTATTTTTCATTTAAATTTTTATAATAGGGAGAATTGAAATTACATGAGGTCTTTTGCTTTAAACTGGGCTCCTAATTTTTCTTACTAGCTCCTATTTACAAATTATAGAAACCCTCTTCAATTTGACCATAGCCTTAACATCAAGTTCTTAAGGCCCCACTGTAGACAGATATTGAGAGTTTTATCATTGTTAGTGTAATTTGTGTTCCATTAGAAATTTTAAATTTGTTATTTTTTCTTTCACACTTAACTATTTAGACGCCCGCAATCACAGTCCTCTCCAGGCTTCCGTAAACATCTCATTGTTATGAATATATGAGTCCAGCAATGGAAAAACTATATGCAGAAATGGAAACTCATTTTATAGTTATATATTTTGAATAAGCAACCTCTACTATCATATTAAAAAAAAATAGGAAGCTATTTCTTATAAACAATGTCTCCAAAAATGTTAACTGAAAGGCAAGTTTCACTGAAACCTTACTATTAGAAGAGCAAACATATTTAATGCTCGTGAAAAATTGCCCCGGGCTAGACATGCCAATTTTCTAAAAAGGACATAGTGGACCAATTAAGCAAGCATGGTGCATTTAAATATAAATTTGATCTATATCCATTGAGGCTACTTACCATGTTCTACACCTAATAAGTTAATATGATAGACTTTTCCCAACCTCAAGGTCAAGTCAACAGAGTTGCTTCCGAGATCCTTTTGGTGGAGGCGGGTATGTTCCCAATTGAGGCTTCAGCTATTATCCCATTGCTAAGCTATCTAAAAAAGTGGGAAATATGGATAAACATTGTTGCCCTAAATTGGTGGCTGATGAGGAGCTAAAACAGAGGAAAAACATGGAAGAAACAAAATAGCAAGTGGTTGAACAAATGGAACATTAACATTAAGGAGTGTTTGAATGCCAATATAGACATAAAAAAATGGGCGTTAGAGAAATTCAAAACTGCCATGTGGACAAATCTGATAGGTAGTAAAAAAGAATTTTACGTCAAAGAATTTAATCACACATAGGAACACGGGGATAAAGAATATTTAACATCCACAATAGGCCAAAATTTTAATTGCTCAATTAAGGACCAGCTCTCATCGTGTATGATGTAAAATTGGTAGGTGGGAGGTCCTAAAGAAAAGATGGGAAGAGAGAATCTGTACTTTCTGTAGCAAAAGATTGGTGGAAACAGATTTGCACTTTGTAAAAGAGTGTGCAGCATACGAAGATATTCACAGCAAGTATACCCTATAGGTGAGCATGATGAAGGAACTTTTCAAAGAGTTCAAACTACACAAGACAGGACAACTAGATTCCTAATATGAATCCACAACAAAATGAACAACTTGCAGAAATTACAGAAGGCTGCTTAACTGTCTTTTGGTCCTTTAGACTGGTGGTCTCTTGGACGTCATCAAAAACCTTTCATTTCATTTTGATACATATTTTGTTTCCTCTTGTTCGCTGTTTATGTGCCTGGATAAAGATATTTCCCAAATAGGGTGTAAACTAAACTTTACACGTATAAGGAAAAACCAAAGCATTTCCAGTGTTTCCCTATTCTTTTGTTTCTTTGTCATTATCAGTCGTTAAAATGTTCATTATATTTTTTCAATCATGGTCCTATTCTTTAGATACCCATATTGGAACAATCATCTAACGTGCTCTTTTCTAAAATCTTGTAAAAGAAAATCTCCAAATCATTTAAGAGAATAAAAAGATGCATGTCTTTGAATTTGTTTGCAGATATAATACACCAGTCATGGAACAAAGCATAAGAAGAAAAATAGCAGGAGCAACTCTTAATTTTGAATGTCTAGCATCCCTTATTAGAAAATTGGCTTACCATTTTTGTGCCACCTAAACTGAAACTTAAGACACCTAAATTGCACGACAAATTCTTAGGTATCCTCCAGTTTTAAAGTTTTCTTTTCCTCCTCTTGTCAATGGGAATCAATTCAAACAACACTAACAACACACATTGAGGCAAGTGTAAATGATTTCCAGCTTCCACCAACTGATAATAGCTCATTTTAGGTTTTCATAGATTTGTGGGTATCACAAATAACCCATCTAAATAATTCATTATGTACCTTCACCACCAATTTTCTCCTCCATATCTTATCTCTTACCCCACAGCGTTTGACTTGGATCTGCCATGCCAAGCTATACAACATTGGAAAAATGGATGAAATCAATGCCCATTTTGACAATGGAAAAGCTCTAAAATGTTTCATAGGTTTCCTGAAGAAATCTTGCAATGTAAGGATATACAATTTCTGTGCACTTGTTCCCCACCATCAAAAACTCCACCTAACATTTCAATACCAACTTAACTCAGTAATGAAATCAAATGCCCATTTGACAGTGGAAAAGCTGTAGAATGTTTCAAGGTTTTCATGTACAAGTGTTGTACATTGAGCATATAAGCATTCCCCACCATTAAAATTCCACCTGACATTTCAATACCAACTGAGTTCAGTAATGAAATCAAATGCCTTCAATTCATTGATGAAATCAAATGCCCATTTGATAAAGAAAAAGCTATGGAAGGTTTCATGTATAAGTTTTGCACATTGAGCATATAAGCATTCCCCGCCATTAAAACTCCATCTGACATTTCAATACCAATTCAAATCAGTGTTCAATATATCCAAGTTTTTTCTCCATTTCAGAATCATTAGATTTTCAGTCTTGAATTGCAGAGGAGTATCTTGTGGCAGCATGGCTTAAGGCCAATGGATCTTTTGCTTGATAGTCATTGTCAAAGAGAGCACCATTATCAAGATCAACTTGTCCACGAGACCATAATAATAGCTTTGACAATGAAGCTCGTAGCATTAGATTCTATGCTCTTTTATTCTATGTTCAGGATTTAGTTTTCTTAATCAATGTTATGTTAAGCTTGTTAATAGAATTGTCCAAATCTTATATAGTCCAATTAATCAAATCAAGACTAATATCTAAAAGGTTGGTTTGTTATCTGATATAAAAGTACAAGCTTATGTTTTTTATTAGAGAATAGAGTAGGCTTTGAAGGTTCGATAACCTTCTGCAAAAACTAATAGGTGAGGTACAAGATAAGTTATGTCAAACAAAAATTATCAATAGATATAGAAAGCAAATTTCTAAACCAACAAGCAACCAGTCATGATCTTATGTTGACATAAGAGCACAAGGTTATCTGATATTAAAGCACCAGTTAATATAAGAGCACGAGTTTATAATTTTTTTATTAATGAATAAGCTAGGTTTTGAGAGGATCAGAAATCCACTATGAAAATGGATAGTTGATGTACAAGATAAGCTATGCCAAACAACAACCATTATGACAACAGAAAGCCATTTTTGGCAAATCAATAAACAATCAAATATGAGCTTATGTTCTCATGAAAAGACAAGCTTATAGAATATAAGAACAAGTTTATATTTGTATTAATAGATAAAATAGATTTTGAAGGGATCCAAAACTCTACACAAGATAAGCTATATCAAATTACAAATATTAGTCAAACAAAAAGAAGCTAATTTCCTTATTTTAACAAATATATCTGATATTAAAGAAAGCCACCTAAATTGCACGAAAAATTTTCCATTAAAATCTTGCAACAGTAAGTAGTAAAAATAGAAAAACTCTGCAAATCTTTGATTGAATATTTAGATACAAGTGTGAATATTGTCCATATAGGCCTTAGACAGTTTACATGCAAATGAAACACATATATTTCCTGTTCTATTTTGTTCTTTTGTTTCTTTGTCATTATGGTTTACCCAAAATTTCTTTATGTGTTCCCATCTGTGTTTTCTGATTCTTTACATACACAAATTGAAATAGTCATCCTACCTACTTCATCCTTCAAAAAAACTTGTAACAGAAAGTCTCCAAATCATTGAAAGAGAAAAAAGAAGCATACCTTTGAATTTGTTCTTGGAGATAATACACAGGCCAGGAAACAAAATTTGAGAAGAAAAAGATAGCAGAAGTAGATCATAATTATGATTATCAACCATCCTTTATAAAATCAATTGGGAAATGGTGCATGCAATCGAATACATTGACTTTCGATTTTTCTGCCTCTTCTCCAATTATAATCAAAATTAAATATTTAGTAATGTAATTTTAAGCTTAAGAATAAAGTAAATCAAGCTTAAAATTACATTACTAAAATTTTAATTTTGATTCTTTAGAATCCAATGGTACAAAGCATAAAATCTTAAAATTTTGCGGTGCAGTTTACACGCGTGGCAGAGTTAGGCGTACGGAGCTGCTATTTTATAATCGTAGTTCTGAGCTGTTGCTTCTATTCTTCTCTTTATATGTGTAGCAAAATTCAAAGTTATGCTTCTTTTCCCTCTTCCATTGATTTGGAAATTCTGATACAAAATTATGGAAGAACAGAGTTGATAGGATAAACTTTCCATTTGGGACTTGAAAAATAAAAAAATAGATGAAATCATTAAAGATTTTATGGTGAGCCGAATGATAAATAAAAAAAAGAACAGAAAGGAACAGGAAATAATTTCGTGTTTCCTTCTACATCCAATCTGTTTGAAGGCCCATATGGGTAATACTGCTAATATGGGCATCTACTTAAACAACTACTTGTTGAAGTGATGCCAATTTTTTTTTCAAATTTTAGACATGATGACAATCTCTATTTTTTGATAGAATTGCCTACAACGGCACCTAAAAATGCAGCGTGACTTCATCAATTTCAAATTTAATGCTAAGAAGTATTTGTTTTCTTAATGATATTTATCTTTTATGTAACTCTCAGTTGAGGGGATATTCATAAGAGAGTAAATTCATGCATGGGATTCAAATAATGTTAAAAAATTATGAAAAAAACTATAACTGATTTTTATTTAAAAAACATAATATTAAATTAGGAAAGTTTTCAATTAATTAAAAAAAATCAAGAATATTAATAAAAATAAGGTATGTAGTTATTTTTATCAATAGAAAAGAACAAAATCATGAATAAATGGATAAACAAATAAAATGAGGAAATAATATATAAGTAAAAATTAGAATAAGTTAAAATCAAGATAAATTATCCAAAATTAAAAGAAGATAAAATATAAACTATTAATATTAGTTTAAATGGGCCAATGAAACTTAACCTAATTGATTGAGCATTATAAAAAGCTATATAGCACTACGAGCTCCATGGGGGTAAAACATGATTCATCATGATTGATCTTAAAGTGAGCTTAATTATTAATCAATGAAATTATATTTACAAAATAATTGAAACATACACAGATTACAAGCCACTTAGGGCTCCAACCTCCATTACAAGCCAATTCCTAACATTCAAAGATTACCTATCCTAGACTCATAAAAGTATAACTCATAATATCACAATTATCACCTTAGTCCTTTACAAATAATTGGAAAACACCTATAGATAAAATATAGTATACACCTCAGTCCATTACAAGCAATTGGAAATCACCTAAAGACCAAATCTCAATATCAGTTCAGTCCTATAAAAGCAACTAGGCTCAGAAAAGTATTACTCGTAATATCACAATTATCACCTCAGTCTTTTACAAACAATTGGAAAACACCTATAGATAAAATATAGTATACACCTCAGTCCTTTACAAGCAATTGGAAATCACCTAAAGACCAAATCTCAATATCACTTCAGTCCTATAAAAGAAACTAGAAAGAACCAAAAGTTAAAATCTAATAATCACCTCAGTCCAATACAAACAATTGGAAAGCATCAAAAGATAATTGATCAAAGGCTCAAAGGTTATATTAGGAAATCATACCATTCATCTCAGTTCTATACAAGCAACTGGAAAGCACTAATAAGCACTGATCAGGACTTATCATAGAAAACACGTGACTTCATCACAATGGTTGGGTAGAAAGGATCACATATATAACATCATCATGACATCACATGTCATCAAAAAATCAGTATGGTCAACCCCAAACTCAACACAAAAGAAACATACATCCAAGCAGGGTAGTTTCATAGATTTTGTTTGCTTTTGAAAACACAAGATTTTGTTTACATAATAGGGTTCAAGTTTTCGTTACCAAAGTATTAAAACTACTAAGGTTCTCAAATTATTAAAAGATGTAATCAATTTATCCTAATAATAGAAATTATTTTCATATAAATAATATCCATCAAGTAAATCTCGTTTTTATTAAAATAATCATATCTCTAATTACATTTATCAAATTACTATACATATACATTTTAATAATTAATTAATTAAAACTTCAATTGAATATTCTTACAATTAAATCAATAATCATTAAATTATTAACGATAATAATTATTTATTTATTAATATCATAACTTATATTAAATTATATACTAAAATTAACGAAAAGTACTATTTCTATCCAATCTCTTAAAAAATGCGAAAAAATGCTGAGCATAGCAAACAATATCATAAGTAAACACTTTGATAACCCGATAAAATTGAATAAAAAATCCAAAAGTCAATGGTTTGTCAATAAGCCCAGCCCTAAGGCAACTCTTGTGGCTAGGGCAGATGCAACAAGTAACCTGCTGTGAGGTCTCACCCTGACTCATCATAGCATAGACTTTTTATTACATTTTGATAGATTGAGACTTGATATTTTGACAACTATTCAAGACTTAGATGGACAGTGGATTGTTTTATCTATTGATTTTGATACCGTAATAGTATTTTACATTATGATATGCACTAGGAACTTGTTATTGTGTATGAGATAATCGAACACATATGGATGCAGTTTTATGACATGGTACTATTAGATTTTGATGCAATGCGAAATGTTAATTTGATTATGATGATTTATGATTTGTAGTTAAATGTTAATTTGATTATGATGCCTTATGAGATGAATGCTTGTGATATGCAGATTTTGATATTTTGATATTTTCGAATGGAATAATTGAAATGACTAGGAAAGGAAAAATTATTTGAATTATGTAAAATTTGAATTATGCATTTATGATATACATGTTACTACAAATGCTCGAGTTTAATGTGCAGGAAGTGGAACCATGGAAATTCTTGGGGGAAACAAGTTCCAAACCTATGTGAACACAGTTTAACCAAGACGAATCTTTGGAAGATTCAAAAGCCTTGTTCTGAAAGCATTTTGTTTCGTAATGTAGATTTGTTTGTATGAGGAATGGTTAATCATAACTTAGATGCATTAAGGACATGTCATGGTGAAGTGTAATGTATTTTCATGTGTTAGTTGACACTTGTATTTGTCTGTTTTGATGAAATGTCACCTAGAGTATTGGTCAAAAGGTCACTTAATCTTAGTCCTTTTCTTTTCTTCCAATTAATGTTTAAGTACACCCACTTGGGAGAGAGTGTTAGGATGGGTCACCATCATGTTGATTTTCGAATTCAAACTTGTCAGTGATTTTAGGGGGCTTAAATGGGATCCTAAAGTGTCATTTTATTGAAAATAAGCCACCCTAATGGTAGTATAGCATGTTAGGGGCCTAAGTTCAACCATTTTAGTGATTAGCTAACTTAGGGGACCTCTTAAACAATGCACTCTTGAACCAATTCGAAAATTGGGGTTTCCCCATGAGTGTACCCTCACCATCCCACTTTGTCAACTTTCTTATTTTGGAGAGGCAACAATGTAAGAAAGAGGAGGCTTGATGTCTTTGCTAAAATAGTTAGGGAGAAGGCCTTATTAGAGAGTCTCGACCAAATTACTGGGTTGTTCATCCACTCTCTAAGTTTAGAGACAGTTAGGTTTTGGAGGGAGATCAAGGGAGCTCTACTACAACTATCATTACCCTACCTTGGACCAAGGTTGGTGTTTTTAGACTATGCTTCTCTTTCTTTTAGTATGGAAAAATAAATCTGCAAGTGTGAAGGTTTTATCAATGGAGCATGCATTGTATTGTGAATCTTGCATTGTGGACTTTGGCATTGTGTTGTGGAAATATGAATGTGCTATGTGTTCTTGAAGATTTCCTTTTGGTTTTGTTGCTTTTATTGATTTTCTTGTTTGAATGTGTTCATGGGAGTGAAGGCTTCACTCACCCTTGGGAGGGAAGAGAAGCCTTGGGTGAAGGGATTAGTTGGGCTCAACATTAGTTGGGTGAAGAATTTAGATAAAGATGGTAACTCATGCATCTAAGAATTTGAACTAGATCATTTTATTTTATAAATCATGTTTAATATATTAAAACATATTTAAGCTATGGAATTATATTTAAAGTTATTAAAGCACGTATTAAGGAATGGTGTGTGGTAAGAGGAATGTGATTAGATATAGGGTTAGAGCTTGTTGGTAGTAATAAATTGATTAGATAAATCATCACTTAATTATAGTAGAACAAGATAGTAAGATGAAAGGAGCAAACTAGAAAAGAGGTGAATGATGTTTGTTTGGAACCTCCATATTTTCTCAACTTATTTAACTTTTAAATTAAAATGGGAAGAACCTTAGGCACGATACAACTAAGAAGAAATTGAACATTAGAATATAAACAAATTATAATTATGAACACATATATGACATGACGAATTGAAGGAACAAAAGTATCTAGAGCAAACACAAAACCTCTTCACATTCATATACGAAAGCTATTAAATTCTTTTCTAAGGGTAGGATATGAAGTCGAAGGGACACATCATTATCTACCTCCTAGGTTTTCAATTAATGTTAGGTACTAATTCATTTTTCTTTGGAAACATAAAATATAGTGCTAGGATGAAATAAAATTTCCGCCATGTCAATCAATAATAAATACCTATTAGAGTAATCATTTAATGGTTGCAAAGAATATAAGATGACTAATCCCAACACCAAAAATTTGATAGATCTCTCATAGCTCGTGTAGGCTTTCACACTTTATCTTTACGTCCATCCAAAAGAATCTTTTGTTGTTGAGTTTTTGCCTTGTAAATTTGGGGCATGACACCCACTGTCACACATCAAAAACCTCAAGAGGAAGAAGCAAAATTCATGGGGAATAAAAAATACAGAGTATACCACCAAATCTAACCTGCTTACCAAATTTTTGATAGAAATCTCACATTCCTTCGAGGTTCTAAATAGGTATAAAGAGAAAAAGCAGCCTATACCAAATCAGGCAAAACAAATTCATTCAGGACTTGATCAAGTCCATCCCCTAGCCTCATCAATCAGAAAAGAAGCCAAATCTAATATCGTGAATGGAAATAATAGCAAGCATTGTATAAAGGCTCCCATCAGACATCTCAAACTCATGCCCACTAGAAGAAATTTGATGAGCCAAGAGGCATTCATCATCAGTCAAATTATTTTTGTCCCTCCCTCCCATCGGGCGCTCGCAGTTATCACCCTATCATCTTCTCCACAGCTAGCCTAGATAGCCAAATTAAGTTTTTCAACCTCACTCAGTATTTAGGTTCTAACAAGAATATTCTATTTTCATAGCAAATAGGGTTCTTCCCGAATAGTTTTGCGGATCAGACCATCAAGGCCCAACCAAGGAGCCCTGAGCCCTTTTCTTTTTCATCCCCTTATGCCTCACCCAACTCTTATGTCCTATCCCATTGCAGATTCTACGTTGCCTCTCCATTGGATTGTATTAGCCATCAACCTAGGCCCTCCCCTATTTCTCCCCCTCCCCCATTGACAAAACTATCATTATCAAAAAGCACATAAGGAAGCTTGCTAGCAAGAAAGTGAAGAAGTGGGCATATTCACATATTGGAATGGGCCAAAGTGTGAATTACTCAACCTCTGCAACAAGCTTTAGGAATTCTATGAATATCAAGTAATTATTTCTCACTATTCAGATAGATTAGTATTTTTGCACTATAGTGATGAATTTGTTAAAAATGATTTCCTTTTTGTTTCTAAATGTTTCTTTAAAGGCTATGCTGTGAAATTTTTTGAATGGACCTCGGATTGTAAGGAGGGGATTTTAGACTTTGAGACAATCCCTACCACCAGAGCTCCTACATTTTGAAATCATTAAAAAATTAGGGGCTTCATTGGGTGAATTGATAGGTGTGGATTCTTGATTTCAATTTTGTAACAATATAAAACTACTAATTAGAGGCAAGATATATACTCAGGATTCTAACAAAATCAAAGTAATAACTAATAGAGCAATATATAGCCTTAAATTTCACAAATATGAAGGCAAAATTTTTGAAATCATAAAAATAGATAATGATAGTAAAATTACATTTAAAACACTACAACTAACAATAGATCTTAAAAGCACTTTCCCAATGATAAATATAAGAAAACAAAAGGAGCTTCAAAGGCAGTCCACATAGAAGAAAGCCTCAATTCATTCTCTCCAAGACATTCCATTAAGTTCTGCTCAGAACCAAGAATATGAGAAAGCAAGCACGGAAGAACCCAAAAGAACAACTCCTCAGTTAGTTCCTAAACATAATGCCCCCATGGATCTTAAGGAAGTGAAAATGAAAATTCCAGAGGCAATGCAAGAAAATAAAACAATGAGAGGTCAGGGTAGAGAAAAAGGAAAAAGTAAAGGACCAAGTTTCAACCAATGTAAAGAAGATGTATCAGACAGTGGGGTATGCAAAAGTGCAAGCCCTCCTTCAAAAATGTAGACTCCCTCTGAGAAGCAAAAACCCAAAGATTCCAACAGAGTTGATATAAATAGTCAAAGAGATATGGATATCAAGAAGTCACAGAGGTTCATAGTCAACACTAGGAAATCCAAGGAGAATGCAAGGAAACCCAAGATGAATAAGGATAGTAGTGCTTGAATAAAAAAGGAAAAGTCTTAAAAAAAAATGAAGATACAACTATCCAAGAAGCAGCTGGATGATGGTGATAGCAACATAGAAGAAATAGAAAATGCCCTTCTATTTGTTGGGGCAGAATCAACAAAGGGGTTATGCAAGAATATAGAAGAGGTTCAGGGATCCCCTCGGATTCAGACAAGAAAGAATGCGATAGAGACAAGAAGCATTAGTTAAAAATCAAATAGTAGTTTCTCCAAATTTTGGCAATCACCACCAACTAAATCTAAAGATAAAGCCCCCTTTGGTAGCATTCAGAAGGAGAAGAGCATCAAACTGAGTATAACAAATAGACCACTAATTCAAGACTTTAAAGAATTTCTACATAGAGACTCGGTCTGGGAACTAGAGTAGGACAATCTAAATTTAAATAAGGTTGAAAGGGACAATCTAGAATCCTTGATTGAGGAATTAATTGAAGTTTTTAGCTATGAGAACATTGACAAGAGCAATGATGCTCAAAAGGAGATCCTAATACAAAAAGTCTTAAAATTAGGAGGAGATAATTACACCTATGAAGACCTAAGAAGAGATCTATTAAATATAGAAGGTGACGACAAAGGCGAGGAAAATTCACAACTTAACAGGGATGTTCAAATAAATTTTCAAGGTAAGGACTTTGAAGGGAATGACTTCAGAAAGCTAACTCTGGCAGAGGATAGAACCATAAACAACCATTTGAGTATTATGGAGCAACTATTATAGGAACTAGTAAATGAAGATAAGGTAGGTACATAAAGAAATCAGTCTGAAATTTCATTAAGTGCACAGAATAATATAGAATAGCTGGGTATTTAGATGAATCAGGAGGGAAACAAATCCCCTAAGTGTGGTAAGGTCAAATCCAAAAGAGGTAGAAAATCATACAAGGAACTCAAAGAGGCAGATGGATAGACCAGAGAATAGCAAAGGATCAGCCAATTATTCAACATAGGGAAGGGGAAGATCCTTCCCAAGGAAACATGGAGATCAATACTTGGAATGCTAGGGGCTTAAACGACCCTAGTAAAAAGAGATTATTAAAAAAAACTTAATTTTTTTTTAATCTGAAATCATTCTATTACAGGAAACCAAGTTAAACAAGTTAGAAGCATCAAAGTTAGAAAAAAGGTTAGGTAGCTGGAATATTAAACTACACGAGTCTAGAGGGGCTTCAAGAGGTTTAGGCTTATTTTGTAACCCTAGGAAAGTATCTCTAGATATCTTAAAATCAAATAATAATTGGTTAAGTAGTAGAGTCAAAAGCATCAAAACTAATCTTCAATTTATCCTAATAAATATATCTGGTCCTACCTATAACATAGATAAGAAAATCTTGTGGGATGAAATCGCTATATTCATCATAATTATGATAAAGACCTAATTATCCTAGGAGGAGACTTTAATACCATTTTAAATATCGATGAAAAATTCAAACTTATTCAACAATCTTTTGAAGCCACTAAAGACTTTAAATATTGGTGTAACTCCAACAATTTGATTGACATCTTGTCTAGTAATGGGAATTACACATGGAACAATAGAAGGAAGGACTCTTCATACATTGCTGAGAAATTGGACAGGTTTTTGCTCAAAGGAGAATTGAGTGAAATTAATGCTAACATTTCTTCCTCTATTCTTCCAATAGCTGGCTCAGATCATTTCTTGGTTAGAATTGAATTTTTTGAACCTTTGAAACCGGTTAGAAATTCATTCAAATGTGAAAAAATGTGGTTTTTAGACCTAAAATTTCTTAAACAAATTAGAGACTAGTGGAAGCAGGGTATCTTCAAAGGATCTAAAATGTACATATTTGTCTCAAAAATGAAAATGCTTAAAGAACTCATTCTCAAACGGAACAAAGATCATTTCAACAACATATTCAGAGAAAAATTAGAGATTGAAGAAAGGTTAAAGGAGATTAACTTAAAGGTAATAAAAAGGGTATGAATAGCAAAAGCTATCTATTGGAAAAAGAACTTCTTGCCAAACAAGAAAACATTTTGGCCAAAGAAGAAGTTTTCTGGAGATAAAAGTCAAGGGAAAAATGGCTAGATGAAGGGAACCAGAACACCAAGATATTTCATAATTCCACCCTCCACAACAGATCTAGAAGTAAAATTGTTAAAATTAGAGACCACATGGGCACCACCATCGAGGATTCGGCTAAAATTTCTAAGATTTTAGTCAATCACTTTCAGGGCATTCTTAACAATTATGACTTCTCTAATAAGATAGCCCAAACAAAATTGCTTAGAATCATTCCCAAAGTAGTATCTCTAGAAGACAACAAATGACTCAACAGACCCATCACCCTAGAAGAATTCATCTTGGTAGTATTTGGTATGAATATGGATAAATCTCTAGGTCTAGATGGCTTTCAAACTTTTTTCTATTAGAAATGTTGGGATATTATCGGTCTAGACCTCTAAAAAGCTATCAAAGTGTATAGAAATGGTGGTCTATTGTTACCTACGATCAATCATACCTTTCTCTCCTTTATCCCAAAAAAGGAGGACCCAAAAAACCTAGGGGATTTTACACTAATAGCATTGTGCAACACCATCTAAAAAATCTTAGCTAAAATTTTAGCAAATAGGCTTAAGACAATCCTCCCTAAAATCATATCCGAAGATCAAATAGGTTTTGTTCAAGGAAGATCTATCCTAGATGGTATCCTTATCATCCGAGAAACAATCCACTCAACAAATAAGAATAAAATGGCAAGCATATTCATAAAATTAGATATCCAAAAGGCTTATGACATGGTGGATTGGAGATTCTTATGCAAAACCTTAGAAGCCTTTGGGTTCTCTCATTGTCTAACCAATATAACACCTTTTTAGCTACAGGATTAGACATCCTTCATTACCAAAGTACTATGCTGATCTCCATTAAATATCAATCCGAGAGCATGAACTTGAGATGATGTCTACAAAGTATATTCTCTAATTTCCACTAAAAGCCACTACTACTTTGAATGCAGGTGCTATTAAGGAAATCTATTTTACCAACAAAAAAGAAAGTTATCAAATATATTAAGGAAATCTATTAAGGAAATCTATTTTACCTATGCACCTATTGCTATAGGAACAGTAACTGGTTCTGTTTCCAGTGGCTACAGGAACAATAGTTCTATACTTAGCTTAGAAAATTGAACAACTCCTAATGACTAAAGTAAACTCCACCTTCTGCGTGGGCCCCCACAGAAGAATGAAGGAAAGATAAGCTCAGATAGAAGTGTAAGAACTCAGCAAAACCATATATTCATTCAAATATGTAGTGATACATAAAAAAATAGATAAACAACAATTCTATTATCCTTCTATTATTTTCCTCTTCTCAGCTTTTCGAATACAGACAAGGTCTTATTAAAAAAGAAGGAATGGAAAACTCCTAAATTTACGACTTCCTCTTGAAGGATAGTCTGTTACAACATGCAAACATAAAAGCATTAACTATTCCTTGAATTCCCACAAATATAGAGCACAAAGGATGCTAGATTTGTTCCTTTGACTTAAACCATCCTCTAGGAATCCAAGTATCTGTAACAACTCCATGCATGCTTAACTGACTGCTTCAATGCTTACTTTCCCACTCAACCGCTTTGTCAGGTCCTGCTTGTCATCCATGAAAACAAGTCCCTTTTGATTTTTTCCGCCAAGTCCATTAACACCAATGCTTCCTTAATGCGAGTCTTTCATGGTCATCTAGTTGATTCCCACTCGACTTGAATTCTTACGGTCATCAATGATACACAAAAAAATTTGGATGACATCTATTCATATTTATTAATTTATAAGAAAAGCATTAACCATTCAACTAACGGTTCCACAGTCTTTTCAGTTGTAGGAAGACCTACCCATGTTAAACATACATGAAGAAAGATTTAACATAATGAACCCCCTTTTAAAACATAATATCAACTATCATTTTCATGCCATCAGTTCATACTTTATACATTGAAAGGTTCAAAATACTAGGCTTAAAAGATGATAAGTTTTAACAAGATATAGAGAAATGTTCAATAGAAAGGGGCTAAAAATCATCTATTGTTCTATGCCATCATTTCCCCCCCAACCACCCTAATGCTAGTCCCTTCAGCATTCACAAGTTCCTGATTTGCATCCGTAACCTAAGATCATTGGGAAGCTTCTCCCCTGACTCATGAGCCCTGTAGTTGAAGTATCCATGGTCCTATTTCAATCTTTCCCATTTCTGTTCCTCATGATTCAGATTATAATCAGAAAATGATTCATATTTTTCAAGTATGGGATGTAGTAGTATAGGTGGTTGAAAGCGAAGAGGGACCCAATAGCTTTTCTGATTCTTGGCCAATGTCACATGTTAGTGTAGTTTTTTATTTTTCCTATTTCGCTAGGTTTTTCCTACACTTTTAATAATCTCACTTAGGTTAATAAAGCATGTCTTATTAGGTGAATGGTTGTGAGGTGTCACCTTCCTACATGTGAGCATCCATTAGCTATCTTGGGAAGATACTTTGCTATCTTTAGTCCTATAGATGGTTGCTCCTCATTGGTTGGTGTTGCCACCTCCTCCCTCTTCCTAGCTATATAAGCATGCTACCTGGCTTGTATTTACATCTCTTGTTTTTTCATCCTCTTAATGCTATTTTGCTTCCAGCATTTGCATTACTCTCTTGGAGACTAACTCTATGATGCTATTTTGATTTTGTATCATTAGTTTAGATATTTATTCTTTGCACAAGTTTTTTGGATTATTAATCTTTTTAGATTCTAACATGGTATCAGAGCTTTTTTAGGTGCAAGAGTAGATTTTAGTTTCCTTATTTGAGAGATTTGGGGGGGGGGGGTGGGGGCGCTAATAAACTTTATTGTAGTTTTTTGAAAAATGAAGTATGCTCTTCTCTTACATCTTTAGATGATCCTAAGATTCAGAAAAGTTTTGACAAAAATGATTTTTCTCTGGGATTTCAATTTCAAATCTGATAACGAACTTGCATATTTGGAGTTTCCAATCAATATTGCATGTTCCAACATGCCATTGATGGATTTAGGAAGCTGATCTCGCATTTGCATGTCATATTTTGGTTGCTAGGGTCATTTTTTGATTTTTGGAGCCATTTTTTACTATTAAAGCCGTCTAATTTACACTACAACAACATCTTTTGTACATCAACAAGAAAAATGCTTTCTGGGTTTTGTTTGCAGCCCCAAAAAACCATCTGGGTATCTTTTAGATTTTGCATTAGTCTGTATATTTTTTAGAATTGAGCATGAAAAGCTATAGCCATACCCCTCTCCATTGCCAATCGCAGATTTGAATGCAATTTTCAAATGTCTCGTTCTTGCTCATACAGACTTCAATTTTGATGATTCTTGTTATGAACTTGGCTATTTTTTTATGCTCTATCCACTAGTGGAGTTGTTTTTTGATTTTCATGCATTAATTCTTCAAAAATTGCAGATTCTCGGCCATGATTGTGCATAGTTCTCATTTTGGAAACTTCAAAGGATCATAACTTTCACATACCACCTCGTATTGAGGTGATTCTTTTTTTGAAAGTGCATGATTTTTCAAGTAGATAATGGTGGTGCTATTTGTTTCCTTGATTATTGTGCCTAAATTTTACTTTCAACATATGATCTTCATGAGCATTGAAATCAAGACCACTAAGTATTTCCTAGTAGTTGTAAACGCACTAAAATAAAGTGCTAAATCATACTTTTTTTTTGGGGGGGGGGGGGGGGGGGGTTCTTTGATTGAGTAAAAAGGGGGGGCATTGTCATGGTTGGGTTCTCTTCTTTTCAGCATTTCTTCTCTGCATTTCTTCATCATGGATCAAAAAAAATTCCCATCCTAACTCCATACAATTACTTTGAGTGGAAATCACGCATGACAATTCACTTAAGGAAAGCTGGATTAAATAGGATAACTATGGGACTTGAAACTGAACCTGCTAAAGATGAAGATAAGCCTAAGTGGTTTAACAAATGTGATGAGGCATATGAAACATTGTGTTTGTTTGTTTCTCTTGACTTGCTATTTCACATTGAGTCTTTGGATACACCAAATGAAGTATAGAGAAAGCTAAAAACACTATTTGGCACACAAGATTCAATGAGGGGTCATATGTTGGAAAATGAATTAATTAGTTTGAGTCCAGGAAATTTAAACACAATCCAAGATTTCTTCACCAAATTGAAATCACTAAGGCTGTAGGTAAAACAATGTGGAATTGAAAACAAAGATGAACAACTAATTCTTAGTATTCTCTCTAAGCTAAGTTTAGAATATTTTGTGTTTGTCTCTACCTTCTATGCTATTAAGGGTGCACTTGGTACTCAATTCACCATGCCATCTTTAGATGATTTTACTATCAATCTCACTCAATAACAGGACAAGCTAATCTAGATGGGCACTCTTAAGTCCTCTAAGTCACATGCCTTGGCTGCCAACCAAGGCACAAAAGAACAACAAGGACAAAGTAGTAACAACAATAGTAAGGACAAGAAACAAAAGAATAGCGAGGAGAAGACGGATCAGATATCGATTTCTTCAAAAGAAACTATTGATACACCATCTTCCAAGGGCGATAAGCCTAAGAAAGAAAAGGTCAAATGTGCCTATTGTGAAAGATTTGGTCAAGATGAACATAAATTTTTGTAGAAACAACTTGATCACTTGACATACATTCTTGAGAAGAATAATATCAGTGTTCTTGAGTCTATCAAACAAAGTTCTAATGAAGGGTCTAACAAAGAAAAAGAAAATAGCAAGGGGAAAGGAAAGGGTAAGGCTCTTTTTGCAGTTGCTTCCTCACCATCGATTTGGGTTCTTGATTCGGGTGCTTCACACCACATGGCTTCATCTAAGGAAGAACTTGCATCCTTGGAGCCATGTACTATGCCTTCTATTTTGATGGGTGATAACACTCTTGTTGCGGTGTGTGGGAGAGGGTCTATTGATGTGGGGGATGGCACATTCCATGATGTTCCTTGTGTACCCTCATTGTCAACTAATCTCCTATCGGTATACTAGATCACTCACACAAGTTTAGGCAAGTGGGCTGAGTTCACTCCTAGTTCAGTGGAGATATGTGAGTTGCACAATGAATCTACAGTTGCAGTTGGGAGAGTAGACCATCAGTCATGACTCTATATATTTTCTCACTTTGTTCCTGATCCTCCTTTGACTATTTTTCTCACTCACTTTAATGATGTGAGAAAATTATGGCATGAGCGGTTTGGCCATCTTAATTTCCCCTACTTGCATTAGGTTAACCAGCAGAGCATGGTCACAGGGTTGCCTTCTACTTTGACATTGGAGTCACTTGGAATACATGATAGATCTTCTGATGGGTAATATTCACTTGAGTAGTTTTCTACCTCCACTTTTGATGCAGAGAGTGATTTAGAGGACTCATCTCCTTCCTCTCCTGGTCATCATTCACAAGTTGATGATTCTCCTCCAGATTCTCCATCTTTCGGTCCACTTTGGGCTAGACAGACCTTGCAGTTTGTAGGTGATTGGGTTGGGGATCCATTAGACACCAAGAAAACTTGTTCACAATTCCAAGATGCTTTGCATACCTTCATTGCTACTACCTCAAATCCACAGTCCTTTCATGAGGCTTTTGCTATTTTTGAGTGGGATACAACTATGTAGGAAGAGTATAGTTCCTTGATGAGGAACCACACTTGGGATCTTGTCCCTTTTCCTAAAAGAAAAAAACTTGTTTGATGTAAGTGGATCTACCGGACAAAATTTGTGAGCTTTGTTGGGGGTACAAGATGCTTCATCTTTTGGGGGAGCCTCTTCCTCTCACTTGGATTCCTAATTTTCTTTGGGGAGTCTCTTTTCTCGCTCTTTTGGTGGAATTTTATGTACATGGGTACCTCATCAGGCTTGAATTGCCAGGACCCATTTCTACACCCACCTAAGCTTCGCTTATGGGGGGGTGTTAGTGTAGTTTTTTATTTTTCCTGTTTTGCTAGGTTTTTCCTACACTTTTAGTAATCTCGCTTAGGTTAATAAAGCATGTCTTATTAGGTGAATGGTTGTGAGGTGTTACCTTCCTACATGTGAGCATCCATTAGCTATCTTGGGAAGATACTTTTCTATCTTCAGTCCGATAGATGGTTGCTCCTCATTGGTTGGTGTTGCCACCTCCTCCCTCTTCCTAGCCTATATAAGCATGCTACATGGCTTGTATTTGCATCTCTTGTTTTTGCATCCTCTTAATGCTATTTTGCTTCTAGCATTTGCATTACTCTCTTGGAGACTAACTCTATGATGCTATTTTTTTTTTGTATCATTTGCATTCATAGTTTAGATATTTATTCTTTGCACTAGTTTTTTGGGTTATTAATCTTATCAGATTCTAACATCACATACCTAGGCATCCTGTAGGTGGCCAATTCCAAGTTCTAAGGTGAGTGTAACTTCCTTGTCTTCAAATCTTCTGATAATTGAATCCACCTTTGAATAGAGGCTTGTACGGCTTCAGGAGCAATTGGAGAACAATGCCACTCCTAGTCTAGGAATGCCTGTTCTCATACGGGATGAATTTTAGCAGCATTGCTGAGGTTATTGTCAATGAAGAACCAGTCAAAGAATACTCTATGAGAATTTTTCACCTCAAGACGAATGTATAATGATTCTAACATTTCCTTTTCCCTATATGGGGCAGCCTAACTTTCTTGACTGATTTCATTTTGCATCCAAGACATAATGGCTCTAAACTACACATCTCCTACATACAACAGTGAATTCCAATCTTTGTTATCTAGCACTACAAGATTATGGATGCATAATTCACAAAGAAGATTTTGGAGGGCCATTGGAACTAATTTAAATGTTGCATAAAACTCTTGGGGTGTGTTCAAGGAAGGATTCAACCCGCGAATAACCCAAGACAGTTGAAAATTGACCATTTTCTCTTTTAAAAAGTATGTATAAACAGGAGACGGTGACTTGCAACTCAGAAGTTATGGAATGAGTTTTATTACTTTAGTAACATGTTGCTGTAGGACCTTAATTTCACTATCTTTGTCTTCAATTTGCCATGGCTTTTCTTTAATGGTTTTGAGCAATTGTTTACTTTCTAGATCCCAATTTACGTTTTCCCACTGAAATTGTTGATAAACATTAAGGCTGGTTGATAGAAGAGTAAGAATATTGGGTGGGGTATGATGTTGACCAATAGAATGATTATCATCAAAGTGGCTAGTAGAAGGATTAACACTTGGTCCAGTGACAATGCTATCATCCTCAGGCGGTTGATGAGCAACAAGATTGTCAACTTCTTCTTGTGGCTCAATGACTACAGGAGAAGACACAATAGCCATTTTAACTTGGAATGTTTCAACAATTTCTTGAACTATTTCTTGAGCAGTCGATGGGTATTCCTCTAAAGGTAAACTATCATTTTCTTCCACTTGTTGCTCAAACCCAGACACTATTCTTTTTGAGGAATCCGTATCACTATCAATATTGATAGGACTAACTTGTCTTTGGAGAATTTCCTCAAGATCACTATTATGTTCAGGAGTAAGTATTGTGTGCTTTGGTGATTGTGTAGGTGTAAATACTGGGGTTTCAACATTAATAGGTGATGCAGGAGATTCAGAAGGCAACATAGAAGGTTCAGTCTTTAAATTTACCCTAAACATTCTGGTGACTCATCATGGAGTAGAAACTGGTTTCTTACCCTTATCAACAACTTTCCCTTTTTCAGAATTAAGTGCAATTTTATTTGATGGTGGAGATGCCTCCTCCAAACTTTCCTCTGCAATAGTTGCACGGGCTTTCCTCTTTTTGGAGGTAGAGGCATCCACGGGAGAAACTTTCCTTTTCACAACTTTTGGTGGGGATGCAGAAGCCAAAGCTTCTGGAGCTGTTTGATACACTACATTCCTAATTCCTACAATAGTCTTCTCCTGTGTCTCCATTCCTTGCCCTCTAGGCCCACTACTTTGAGGTTCCACAGGTTTTAATTTAATGAAATCCTCCCATGTTCCTAAGTGTCGCCTAGTCAATTCCCTTTCAACTATGGCCCTAATTAAATAATGGTGGGACACTGACTAGACTTTTCGTTGCTGGACATAAGAAGCTTTTCTTTTAATAATATTATAGAGAAATCTTGGAAGATTCACAGGGTGATCACCATGTCGTAACCCACTTAAAATTTTAAAATGCACAGCATGTAGATAAGAGTATCTTCCTTCACAAGTAAAATATCTTATAATAAATTCAGCAAGCCAGATAAATTGCAGAGGAAGAGACAACCGCAAAGTACCTTGCTTTTTATTTTCCTCTAGCCGAGGATCTCTATGCATTGAGAATTGCTCTTTTGCTGCCCGCACATCCAAGTTTTCTGTCCATCGCTCCCCATTTGTGGCTAACCCAATGACTTCTGCAACCACTTCTTTTGTGAATTCTATATGAATTCCTTTCATAGTAGCATACTCATTCCTCAATGTGTTGCTGAAGTGTAATTTCCTGGTCAAATTGCTTCAAACTGAGACAATACACCAACTAGTCTCATTGTTGAAATAAATTGCATGTTGTGGGATCCGCCAACAAAACTCTATGATCTGGTAGTTCATGTCATTGAGGCTCTCCACCCATTTTAAAAAAAATCTGAAAGGGATTGAAAATGATTGAAAAGTGGGGTGGAGATTGCTAGAGGATTTCAAACAATGGTTACAATGGCATTTGAAAATGAAACAATAGTTTTTAAAACACACTTTTCTTCAGTACTACATGATGGCATTAACATAATGGGGGTGTTAATAAGAAGTTATGCACTGATGAAATCATAAAATAATGACTGCACTTGCTTAATTACTTCACAACTACAAAGGAAGTACAAAGTGATGCTAACTCATCCCTCAGATGATCTTACCCCGTACATTCTTTGTGCCAACATAAGATTTGCTCAGATTTTCATTTATGATTTTAGGTCACTTGATTTTCGTTTATGATTTTTTATGACTTCGATTTCCCCCCCTCCCCCCCCCCCCAACCTATCATGCATTGGGTCCCACTAGCCCTTAAAGATTGCAATTTCCAAAAATCAAAATAATTATGCCTTTCTAAATAAATAATAAAATGAATGAATGGAGAGAAGTTAAGTGTCACCAACCTGGAGTGTGATAGGAAGCGTGCTTGGAAGAATATTGTACCATAGAATGATGATGGAATGGAGTGATAATGGGAAGACAAGAAGATGAGATGGAATGAAATGGAAAAGAAATGAATTCCACATAAATGTGACATTTTTATTCTGAAGACCTTGAAATAAATTCAAGGGGCTGCAGGCGTCCGAGTGGAAGATTCAGATGTAGAGGCTGTAGGAAGAAATGTTTTTGCTGTTTGGAATTGTTGAAGAAATTCCTCCTGGGTGGCTGGTTTATGATATAGCTTCAAATGATGTCCATTAACGAAGAGTTTGAATTTGATTGGATCAATTGTAGATAGTTGAACTGCTCCATTATTAAAAATTGCAACAATTTCATATGGTCTAAGCGATCTGGCCTAAAAAATTTCTTGATGGTGCTGATATCATGAATCATATAGGAGTGCCCAATCACCAACTGAGAATTCTCTATCTTTAATAAATTTATCATGCCATTGTTTCCTCTATCTTTGTATCAATTTTGTGTTATGCAGAGCTGACTTGCGCCATTCATCTAACTCATTAAGATGCAATATGAGGTCCTGTTGTGCTGTAGGAAGAGTGATATCAAGTTCTAAGGCTGTCCACAGAGTCTTGTGGTCAAACTTGATGGGCATGATAGCTATTTTTCCATAGAGGAGCTCAAAAGGGGTAAACCCAGTAGTGGATTTCCATGCTGTTTGATATGCCCATAAAGCTTCAGGAAGTTGAGCTGCCCAATCCTTCTTATGTAAGGACACTATTTTAGTGAGTATATTTTCCAACTCCCTATTTGTCACTTCAACTTGTCCATTGGCTTTTGGATGGTATGAGGAAGATTTACCATATCAGATTTGGTACTCCTTCATAAGTGCAACTACTAGATTGGATGAAAAATGAGGCCCTTGATCTGACTGCAATTCTCTTGGAGCACCATATCTAATAAATATACACTCATACATGAACCTTGCAACATTGTTATCATAGCCAGCTAGCAACCCAATCCAAAATCACCCAAGCCTTTAAAGAGTTGTTGTCACTTTGCTAGATTTTTCTATCCAATCAATCCTACCAATCAACCAATCTCACCAAGGTTATCCCTTTGACAGAGCATTGTCTAGGGTAATCCAGCTTTGTCACTTGTATCCCTCATCACCTTGAGCTAAAGGTTGGGATCCACAAGTGGTCAATCTCGTGTCATGCCATAGGATCACTAGTCTATCCTTAAGTTGATACAATCTCCATGAATCCTGCACATAGGAAAGAAAAAATCTCACTTTTTGATAGCATACCCTTGAAGTCTTCCACCCACAAGAAAGCCAAAAATCTCTAGCCAATCCTCCTTAGGTCTGTCATACAACTTTGACTCTCCCTAGGAAATCTTTCATCAGCCAATCCAAAATCTGTGCTTAATCCAAATCCAACCATGAGCTTCCGTGTTCATCCATATGCAAGACCCCATCCCCATCAAACTCATCATCAAAGCATGAAGTACCAATCCTATCATGATGTGTTTGGTCGCATTGTCCTTGCTCCCACCACCTCCTATTCCAATGATGATGAAAATATTGTTGACTATGACGGGTATATTGAAAGCCTTAGAAACATTCCCCCAAGCATCCCCCAAAATCCAAGAGTTATTCCAAACTATCTATTCATGCCATCTGATATCCCAGCTTCCCCTCCATCACCCCATCAACCAAGCTTCCAATCTTCCACCCCCACCACACTAGCTATTCTTGTCAATCCACCTTCACCTTTGACACACAAGTCTCCAAGGAATCTCCTAAAGGAAATACAAGAAAAGTTGCCTCCAACAGTTGATAAGCCATGTCATCTAATCCAACCATGTGAAGTAGTCAGTGATGAAGCTTCCCCATCTATAATATCACCTCCATCTCCCATAGCTATCATCCCCATACCATCCATCAAATTTCTTAAAATCCTTCCACTTCCTGCAAGCATCAAAATCCCACCACCTATCAAATCCCTCCAAATCCTATCCACATCACCTACAAGCATTTCCTAAATCTCTCGTAATGACCCTTGTGCATCCATCTTCTACTCACCCATCTCCACTACTGAATCTCCCATCTATCCATCCACTGCCTTTGAAGAATCCATCCCTTCACCTCCTATCACACCATCCACTCCAAACCAATCCTATCAAGATCCTGGCCAAAAGCATGTTGACATCTCCCAAAGCATAAATGAAGATATCATCGTACCATGTCTTCCATCCATAGTGCAGTCACCATCTCCTCCATCTCCAAAACCTCAAGCCATATCTCCTCCACTACAAGATATCTTGTCATCCCACCAGCTACATCAAGATCCTATCCTTCCATCTCCCCCGCTCCATGCTTCCATCTTAACACCTATCCAAGCTATTCCACCATCTATAATCTACCCTCTTGGTTCACTTGCATTCATCCACAGTGGACCTCTCTTAGCGGAAGAATTAAGAACAGTATCTCCCCATTGCAATACACCTAATAAATCACTTCTACCATTTTCTGCAAGCAAAAAGTTTTCTCAGCTTGTTCAAATGCTCAATCGATGGCATTATCAAGGTCAAGGTTTAGGACCACAAGAGCAAGGAATCAGAGAGCCTATTATTGCACAAAAAAATTTAGAATTTCATGGTCTTCGATATGTATCCAAAGGCTCACCATCTAAAGGTGTTGGTACACCACACCCCCAAACCAAGCCTATCTCCAAGCCCACCATGCCAGCCTCCCATCACTCCTTCAAGAAATCTTATGTCATACCCCCTCCACCATCTTTGAAACCCAAAACAACCTACCATATCCCCCCTTCATCCGCTAAATCCATTTTGGGTCCCTATGTCCCAAAATCTACCATCCTCCATCCTCCTATTAGCCATCATAAAAATCCTATTCCATCCATTCCTATGCAAGATCAACAAAGGCACATATCAGGGCACATCATCCATCATCATCCCCCTACATGCTCTTTCATATCCTCTCCATCTCACAAAGCTTCTCCTAACCATCTTCCCAAAGCTTACCACAACAATGTAAATGCCAACTTCAAAATGCATAAAGCTAAAAATCCACATCCTAGGCAATCATATGTCTATTCTAAAAGACATACTCCAAAAAGGCAAAATCCAATCAAAGAATGCAAAACAATGCAAAAGCCTATGAAAAGAAAATCCAAAACCATGTGGATCCCCAAGAAAAAAGTTGAAACCCAATGCATAATGGCATCCACCATTGCTAATCCCCCATCTAGTGACTCATGTCCCCCACCTCCTAACTCCATCTTGGGTGCCTATATCCCCAAGCACACTTCCACAAATCCTCCATCATGCCCGCATCTACCATCTATCCCCCATATGCTCTTTTCACACCCATCCCAACATGTGCTAATGTTGCTTTCCTTTCCAAAATTTTCATCCCTCCATCTCCTACCATCAATCCCAACTAATCCGATCTATTGCATAAATCACACATCCGGTGTACCAATAGCTAGCAACAAAATTGAACATTCCAACAGCCAGTGAAAAATCCCAAAAAAGCCAAAATAGCTGAAGAAAGCCAAAATCATTCCAACTAAGTCCAAAGTTAAAAAGTCAAAAAAAGAAAAGAAAAATAAAGCGTCCACTAGTGAAAACTTGGCAATTCAAGCACCTTGGATAAGTACCATGATGAAAACTTGGCAAACAAGCGTCATGCGTAATCCTTAGCCTATCACCCTCATGCTTTTGGTCATCTCTTGACATCCACCTCCATCTTCCAATCTATCCACCTATCCTCCATCCTCCAGCTTCCATCTCACACCATCCACTAATCTTATGCAGCTACAGCCAATCATCTCAGCTATCATCCATCTCCCTAGCCCCTTTAGCTTTTTCCATCCTAGCTTCAATCCTATCACATCCATCATAAGACCTCCTTCCACATGTTATCTTCTGATTGGGGGCACTATATTCCTTGGAGATCTTTTCTTGTCCATCCTCCCTTGTCATTGGTATCTAGCTCTAGGCTATCCTCATGCAAACCCAATGTCATCTCTTTATATCCATCATAATCCTAGCTATCTACCATCCTATCCAGCCATCTCATCCTACTCCTCTAGCTATCCTTGGTCACAAAATCTCTCATCATCATTAGATGCATCCTGCCAAATCCATATCTTTTGCTATCACCCCACCCTTAGCTTTCACATCTTGCACAACATCGAACCATCCCGCTATCCTATCATCCTGAGCTTTTGCCTGCTTGTAACTATCTTGGTCCGTTAGCTTGTACCATATCTTGATTAGATCACTTGTAAATATCTTGGTCTGTTAGCTTGTACATCCTCTTTAGCTTAGTACCATTGCATCTATCTAGCGTTCGTGTCAGTTCATCCTTGATCAACATCTTGCACCCATCGCACATCTTGGTTAGCTATTCCAATGCATCTTTTAGCTAGATTTCCTATCACCAAAGTGTTATCTTTCTTAGTTCAGCTTGCCAGACGCATTACTCATCCAAATCCACAAGCTTAGGTGCTCTTTGATAGGTCCTTGTAGGATATAGCTTTCCTCATGTCTGATCTTGGTCCGTTAGTACCTCGTCCTACCCATCTCGTTGGCAAATAGTTCTCTTTTGGATTTTTGCTTTCTTTTGATTTGGACACTTCCCTATTGGGTCTTGAAATATCTTTTCCAAGCAATCTCCTTGTTCCCTCCTCAAGGTTGCCACGATCTTCCATATCATGGTATACTATAAATGGGGCAATCAGAGCGTAAGGTCTTGATCATGTCTTTTGCTTGTTTTCTTTTTTGCTTGTGGGTTACCCAGTGTCATTTCCACACTGCTTCCCCTGGGATTCATGTGTGATACTGGGGCAATCCTTGCATGTTTTTTTTGAGTCAGTTTGTCAGTCCTCTGGATAGTTGGTGAAAAGGCCTTGATGTTCTTAGTAACCTTGGCAATTAACCAACAGTCCTATAGAAAATCTAGTGCTCAACTACATGGTGGTACTTCTCTTTGAAGTATCCCGCCCGCTCAAAAAGCTTCAATGGTTTTCCTTCATCTCCATTATCCCCCATCCATATCTAGCATCTGTCTCTCCTACCCCAGCTTATGCATCAGTATCTCTTTGAATCACTCCTCACCTTTAGCTTTAGGGATCCACTAATCCAAATCAATCCACCAAGCCTCATCTTTCGAGATCCACAATCCTAGTCCTAGGGATCTCCGAAACCCATCTTCCACCAATCTGACTCTTTGAAATCCTATTGCATCATCTTTTTAATCCCCTCATCCATCTCCCTATCCTGGATTCCTTTTTATAGCGCTCCGCTCCTTCATCCTCTGCAATCCCTGAGATCTTAAGCTTGCTTCCTCTTGTGCCTCTAATTCTCCCTTTATCATTCTCCCGTAGTGAGAGTTTGAGCTAACCAAACCTCTTCTCTTAACCAAATCTGAGTCTTCTTGCTCATCTCGGATTCTTGTACTTTTCAAGAAGTCGTCGAGCCTCGCTTTCTCTCCCCACCGCCTTCTTGAGGGGGCATCTCATAGGTGCTTCATAAGCTTTGCTTCTGCCCATTTAGTAACATAATTAGTCCATACCAAGATATAACTCTTTCCTTCTAATGGTAGTTCAATAGGACCAACAAAGTCAATTCCCCATTTATCAAATGGTGCTACTACTATCTGTGGCTGTAGGGGCATTTCATCTGTCTTCATTGGTTGACCCATTCTCTGGCATTTGTCACATCTTTTTGTATATTGAACTGCACCTTTTTGAAGTGTGGGCCAATAATAACCTGTATTCAAAATCTTTAATGTAGTCCTTTTGTTAACAAAGTGACCACCACAAGGCTCATCATGACAGGCACGAAGAACATCATAAGTTTCATCTTCTTTGAGATGCTGACGTGTCACCTGATTTAGCTTAGTATAAAACATGAACCTTGAGATCCATGAGAAGTTAAACCTCTTTTCTACCAACAACCATTTTTCTTTTGCAGAGAAGTATGGGGGTGTTCTTCTAGTGGTTAGATAGTTGGTAATGTCAGCATACCAAGGATTTTGTGCTGATAGAAGGAAGAGATGCTCATTAGGAAAACTATCTTCTATGACTGTAGGATCCTCAGGTGTCTGAAGGTGAGGAAAGAAATCAGCTGCAAGATTTGCCTTACCTTGTTTGTCAATAATGGTTATGTCAAATTCTTGCATCAATAACAACCATCGAGCCAATCATCCAGAGATTGCCAATTTATTCATCATATATTTGATAGTAGAGTGGTCTGTGTGTAAAAATATTTGATATCCTATAATATAATGTCTGAACTTATTTAGAGCATAAATTACAACATGTAGCTCTTTCTCTATTATAATATAGTTATATTGGGCTCCCTGAAGATTTTTACTAATGTAATATATTGCATGTTCTATTCAATCTAGCTTTGTACCAAGCATTGCTCCAATGGCATGATCTGAGGCATCAATATGTATGTGGAAAGGTAACTCCCAATTTAGTCCTTGGAGGACTAGTGCCATCGAAAGGAATTCTTTAAATTGCAAGAAAGCCTTTGTACAATCAGAATGCCATACAAACTCAACATCTTTTCAGAGCAACTTGTATAGAGGGGCTACAATTTGATTGAAGTCTTTAATAAAGTGCCAATAATACCCTGCATGCCATAGAAAACTCCTGACTTCCTTTAGTTTGGTTGGTATAGACAATGTATGGATAACTTCTATCTTTGTTGGATCCACTTCAATCCCTTTGGGAGAAATAAAGTGCCCCAACAACACTCCTTGCATCATTATGAAACACTTTTCACTATTTAAGACAAGTTATAGTCTTTACATCTTTGTAGGACTTGATCCAAATTTTCTTTGGCTTCCTCAAAGGTCTGCCCATATGTAGTGAAGTCATCCATGTATACCTCTAAATAGTTTACAGATATATTAGAGAAAATACTAATAAAAACTCTTTGGAAGGTTGCAGGTGCATTGAACAAACCAAATGGTAGGATAGAATAAGCAAATGTTCCCCACGGGCGTGTGAATGTAGTCTTGTCCTGATCCTCAGGTGCTATCTGAATCTAGTTATAGCCACTAAACCCATCTAGGAATTAAATTAAATAGACCTCAAATAATCTAATAATCTAGTATCCAAATTTAATCCTTTCATAAGTTAAGAAATTCAATTAAATAATTGATTAATATTTAATGATGACCAGGATAATTACATTGTTCTAAGCATGTGGTATTATTCCTTGATTTTTTCAAGATAGATTTGGCTTCAATACTTGTTTTCTAAGAATAAGTTGGAACAAGTAGGGCTGGTAATATCACTCAAAATTTTTCAGCAAGACTGACAAAGACTGTAAATTGCTTATCAGGTTATTCATCTGTATCACTTACTGATACTATTAATGACTTCTTTTTAAGTGGATTTCTGTTTAATAGATTTGTGAGCTACTGACAAAACAACGAAGAAGGGATGCCTACTAAGCATCTTAAGCTCTGGTTAGTTGGTTCATTTGGAGCAAATTACATATGGTTGATTTAGATCACTCTAGAGCGCTCATATTCAGATAAGGATTACTGTCGACTTTCTTTGTAATAAATACTCATATATGAAATTGGGTTATGCCCCTTTTATAGTGTAATAATAAAGGACTAAGGTCTCGGGTGAGACTAGAGGTTTTCTTCTCCGTTCTTTCCTACTATTGCTTGTTTGAATAGAGAAACCTAAGTTGTATCATTTTATTTGAAGTTAATCAAAGGCTTCAGTCATTTACCGATAAAAAAAAAAACTTATATTAAATTATTAATAAATAATTATTAATCTAATAATAACATAATAAATAATAAATAATAATATTTACAATTTAATAAATAATAATTAAAACTATATTAATTAAATTAATTAATAACCATTTAAAAAATATTAAAACATTTATTAAATTATAAAATTTAATAAATATAAAACACTTAAATTGTTTTATTTTAAAAAATGAATGTTTATGGCTTACCGACCTTAATGGCAACACTATCACAACAATAGGGTACTGCGTTAGCAGTACAGACTACTACCACAACAAGATTGTTGTGTGCAGTCCTTACAACAACCGTTGTGGGGAGAGAAAGGGGAGGGGAGGTGAGGGTAGTGGTCCGCATCCTACCAAGTTATTAAAATTTTGTTTTTTTGTTTTTTATTTTAAAAAAACAAATAAAAAACCAGGCTTGCTTAATCAATACGATTTCTATTTATATTATATAAATTTATAATTATCACAGTAATTAATAATTACTGTGATATATATATATATATATATATATATATATATATATATATATATATATATATGTATGTATGTATAAAGATTTCCCCATATAGGTCTGATAGGAGAGAAACGAGTTATCAATCAAATCTATATATAACATTCTTGATTTCTTTTCAAAACCCTACTCATTTCAAAATGCAATTCTCTAAAAATTTACAAAACGAGGGTTTCTAATTCTCAATTCATATATAAATGACTCCAAAATGAAGAATAATGAAATTTGCAACAAGGGTTTCAACTCAATTTAAAATTTTGAAAACAGACCCACAACAAAAACGACGAACATAGAGAAATCAAAGAATGGAAACTATTTTGTAAAACCCACAAGATCCTACTTGAATTTGATGCTAAAATAATGAATGCATGGAGCTCACAAGCAATTTCCCCTTCTTCCGAAAACCTTCTTCTCGGAAATTGGCTCCTCCAAATCTTAGTATTAAGAAATGAACTCTAATTTACAAATAAAGAGTTTTCCCCCAAAGCAAAGCTTCAATTTTGCAATCACGCGAAACCCTTTTCGTTAATTATTTTATTATATTTTAATTTTCATGTGCAACCTTTTTACAAATTAATTAAAATATCTTTATTAAATCAATTTTTTTCATTTTTTTTATTAATTCAGAAGATGTTTTTAATAAAATATTTATTAACATAACTAATAATAATATTTAGAGTTTATTACAAAAATGAAACTCCTAAATTTATTTTTATTAAATTAAATAAATATGCTTATGCCAAAATTAGAACTTTAATTATATCTTTAAATTTAATTCTTTAATTTAATTAATTTCTCAATTAATTAAATATAATTAAATATTGATTTTTCTTTATAAAATTTCTATTAAATTATCTTTTAATTTGATTTGATTATAACTGAAAATCACAACAAACTCACAAGACTAAATATGACAACTCAATTGAAGACAAAGAACATAATCAAACTCTAGGGTCAAAATCATGGATTCATGTCACTAAACGAATTCCAAAAGCTAAACAACTCAAATACTTATCCTACTTTCTAGAACAATTGGCTTAGGGTTATGATTTGGACTAATTATCTCCCCTCTTTTACCATTAAGATACTGCAATACAGTATGCTTTCCTATCAAAGAACATAATCAAACTCTAGGGTCAAAATCATGAATTCATGTCACTAAACGAATTCCAAAAGGTAAACAACTCAGATACTTATCCTACTTTCTAGAACAATTGGCTTAGGGTTATGATTTGGACTAATTATCTCCCCTCTTTTACCTGGTGCTTGCAATCTACATAAACTTTGAGCATGTACATACACATATAGTCTAAACTAAACAGACAATGGTAGGAAGTGGTGCATTGTGTAGATCTTGACTAGTAGGTGACTATGACTCCCTCCCTCAACCACATCAAAAATGTCACACATAAAGTAAAAGATAAAAGTACATCATACACATGCAAATATGGGGCAAGTATCTATAAAAATTCATATAAATCATTCCTCTAACTAACATCATGAAATAACTGAAATCACTATATGAACATACATGTATCACCATCAAATTAAAGAAGGGAAGCTTGTGCAAGAGCATATGCCACATTAAACATTGAGTTTTGGGCTTGATGGGTAAGTGTCAGAGGTTACCAAGGATTCTAATCCAATTTTGATGGTCAAGGTAACAAGACCATTTGGAATTACAATGTTCAAGAATGATAGAGGAATCCAAGAGAAGGTTATATACATTTTTGGCCTTGGTGGAGCACAAGGGAGACCCATATGGCCATCTTAGTAGGGAGAGCTTATCATCAACCTCAGGAGATTGAGAGTACCACATACCTCTTTTAGGATGGAAAAGATCCTTTTGTGTGAGAGAGGTACATTATACATTGAAATCACTTCCTGCCAACTAATAAGATTACCTTTAGATATAATATCATTGAACTTTTTAATAACATTTATGGACCATCTCTTTGTAGAACAATCTTGAAGAAGGACAAGGGGCTTATCATTTCATTTAAGATCCACCAAATAGATTTTTCCCCATAGATTTTGTGATGATGATAAACCAAATCATTCCCAAATATTAGATGTCTTACTTTCTCCCACCGCTTCCAAATAGCTTGAAATATGTAAACCATTCCAAGATTTAGCATCAACAGAAGCACCCCTTGATATGTTATTCTTTATTAGAATTATACATGGTTCTTTCCTTGGGTGGCCTTAGCAACCCATTTGATGGCAAGGGCAATGCCTTGCCATCTAAGGTCTTTTTGCTTAAGACACCCCAACTCTTTTCTTCTAACACGCTCGTCCCTTCTAACACCATACCTCTTCTTTCATTTTCCATTAGACCACAAAAAATTTCTTATAGCTTTTTGAACATAGTTAATATGGGCTTGGTTGAATAGCCAAGCAAAAGAATAATATATAGTATGATAAGACTTTTTGGCATACCTACAATCTCCCCACTAAACATAAGTACCCATTGTTCCATTAGTATTGTTTCTTATCAATCTTTGTCTTGACCAATTCCTACATTGATTAGGATGAACCAAGAATGAGATACCAAGGTATCTTACCTAGTACTTAGGGCTTCCCAAGAAATACCCAATTTTTCGTACCAAATTTGGGGACTACCCTCCTAAACTAACATGATAGACTTGGTTAATGAGACTTTACTACCAGAAGTGGAACAAAAGGTATGTATCTTGGCAACAAGATTTTCAATATTTTTTTTTCATTTGATAACCATATAAGAAAGGTTTTATCATTCACAAATTTGATATTAGTTAGATCCTCTTGGTTGCGAAGCACAATCCCTTTGATATAAAGAATTATGTCTCAATATATATAATAGGTAATTTGTTACTTTAATAGACAATAACGAGGCTAATGGGCACCCTTGTCTGATAAATCTAGAGAGGCCAAAGGAGTTGGATCTAGTACCATTTATCTTCATTGGGGTTATAGCATTGATTATGAGAAACATAACCATTTTGTTAAAAAATCAGGAAAGCCAAGCCCTACTAACATAATCATGATGTATTTCCATTCAATTTTGTCATATTCTTTTTTATAATCTACTAGAAACATACATACGTGTTGTCCCCAACTTCTAGCCCATTCCATGGCCTCCCAACAAGTAATTAAATTATCTAAAATGTATCTCCCTTTAATAAAGATAGTTTGTGTGCAGTTGATTTCCTTGGGAATGATGTTTTCCAGTCTTTGAGAGGGAGCTTTCGATAGAATCTTATGAAACATTAAGAAGGATAACATGCCTCCAATTCTTGATTAAGGATTTATCACCATCTTTTGAAATTAGTTGGATAAGTTTCAAGTTAATTGCAAAGCCTAGGGATCCATTATCTATGACTTTCTCATAAAGTATCAATAGATCTTGCCAAATCCACTCAATATTAGTCTTGTAGAAACCAATTAGAAACCCATCAAGCTTGGGTAACTTCTCATCACTCATCTTCATGATTGCATTAATAATTTCCTTTTTCAATATTAGTTGTTCAAGCATATATTTGTCTTTTTCATTAAGTTTCTTAGGGATATAGTGCAGGAGCACCAAGATCAAAGTCAAGAACTATAGAGTGCACAAGAAATTGATGTTATGAAAATTTGAATGTAAGTCTAAGTGGTTTAAGTATCATCAATATTTAGAAAGTTTTGAATAAACCATGATAACTTTATAGTTTAGTTAATGTGTTTAGAACATGAATGTTTTCAGTTGTGGGAAGTTAGTAATTAGTGGAGTTAGTTATTCGGTTTTGCAAAGCTATAAATAATGTAAGGCAATCCCATAAGGGACAAGGGGAGATAGGAGTAATGGTAGAACAGAAGAGGATAGTGGTTGGTGTCTCGATAGAGGAGAGCCAAGATGTAACAGAAAGTTGAATTAATGAAATATGATATGTTTGGGAATTGATGTTCCTGCTGGCTGTCAGGCATAGTCATATTGTCTTGGTAATTATGCAGTGTTTGAATATATTTGACTGGGCTTTATTTACCCTTCTACTATATGCTCCACATTAGATTGGTATCAGAGCTTGAAGATCTTGAGTGTGTGGATAGAGCGCCAATAGAGGCAATCCACGCTAGGACCTTGGAGATTTGGTATTTTTTTTAATTATTTTTTTGGTTGTAGGTGCTTATCCATCTTGCTGCATATGAAGGTTGGAATGATGGGTAGACAAGAGAAGGTCTATCATAACCATTCTCCAATGGAGATCAAGTTGGGTAGATAGGGCAATCTAAAGAGAGAAGCATCTTCCAGGATCTACTATTGGGTAAGATGAATGGTCAAGGGCCAAGGATTGGTCTAGTTTATTTCCAATAGACTAGGGAGAGAGGCAAAGAGGAGGAATCCTAGGTGAGGCATAGGGGAGAGTTGTTTGTGGTGAGTTTGAATCAGCAATGATAAAGGTGGATCTCTGACTGATAAGGAACCATGGAGTTGTAGCCATTAATGCTCCAGTGATAGGAGTATTTGAAAAGATGATTTTAGGGATAGTCCTATGTCCTTAAGAGAAATGATGATGGTGATAAAGGCATGAAGAAGCAAAGGCAAATGAAGGTGAAGATGAGGATTTTGATCTAATATTTTTTTTCTTGCAAGTTATTGATTCCATTTTTTCAAGGGACCTAGAAACTTTTCAAGGTTGGGAGTATGGTGCAGAGGCACCTAAATTTCAAGAGAACAAATTGGTTTATAGTCATTAAGTCAGATGTTGAAATAATGTGATCCATTTATTATATATTTGAGTCTTTTGAGTCAAGATATACAGGCTAGAGAAGCCATTTGTAACAAGTTGTCAAAGTTGTAAAGAGAAGGTCTTAATATGAAAAATAATGTCAAAATATTTAATTCATAGGTGAATGGATCTATTCATTTGAGTCATAATTTTGGTCTAGGTTGGGTTTGTATGAAAGTTGATATGTAAAAATGCATAAAGTGCATAAAATGTTGTCAAAAATGCAAAAGGGTTAAAAGAATGTAATGAGTTGGTTTAAAGGGTGGTTTGGAAGTTATAACCAACCAAAAAATATGTAAAAATAGATTTATGGTTGAACCAAAGAATAAATGAAAGGAAGAGATACATTTTGAAACACAATTGGTAATATCTTGTGTTGTTATTTTGATTGGTTTTTCAATTTTACTGTTGGTTCTAGGTCTTGTACGGCCATGTAAAGCCTGAAAACCATGAAAGTATTGTATATTGGGATAGATAAGTGAATAAAATTTCTTTTGGATTTGGTTTGTATTTATTTCATTTAGAAATGAAGAAGTTATGCAGGTTTTAGAAAAGTTTGTAAATTGCAGATTTGAGGATGCCCAACTATAGTCAAATTAAAATGTTTGGAATGATCACATTTGAATTAATAATAAAGCTTATTTATATCCATTGTAAATATATGTGAATAAAGGTTGATTTACAATTGGTTTGAGTTATTTTCATTCAAATTTGTGTAAGTTATTTTCATTTTGATGAAGACTGGTTTTTACAAATCTCCACTGAAGTTACAAGACACAATTGGTCCTTGTAGAATGATTTATGCATTGTAAGAATTAATGGCTTATATATTCTGAAAATAGAATCATATAAGGTTGAGTGGAAATTGATTTGATGTAATTTGGAATCATCTTGAGAAAGTTATTTGATTCCCTAGGAAGGGTTACTAGTTTTATTTCTAGTTTATGATAGAGAAAATGGGTCTAAGTATACAGACTATAAAATTCAATAGATTTATTAATTTTGGCTCATCTTTGGATATCTTTTATTATTTATAATTTGGAAAAACTATAATAATTTTTTTTTTCAAGAAGATAATTAGAATTGAAGTTATGAATAATGGAATCAGATATAGAAATCAAGATATGTGAATGGAGAAAGGTTGATATTTTTATGTTGGAAAATGTTTTGTTTTACCTTGTAAGATGCCTCTAATTATGGAGTTTATGTAATATATTTGAAAGGGATTAGCATGTATCCCAACTAATTGGTTGATTTGTATGATGCTCTGCATCAGATTGGTATAAGAGCACAATAAAAGATCTGGTTTGGGGTGAAGATCTGAGATTTTGAAGACCAGGAGTCCTTTGTTGATGCTTTGAGTTGAATCATCCTCCAAGAGAGTTCCAAGTGGTGATTCCAAGTCAAATAGATCTTGGTTGAAGGTGTTTTCTGAGGATGCTGTTTGAAGAAGGTTGGTAGCAGGTCATCATGGCAGATAGTGATGGTACAAGGTACATTCAAATGTCATCCATATTCAAGACACAATGCAAATGTAGGAGTAAGTTGTTGTTTCTAGTGGTACTCTCACTAATCTTGTTTCAGGTGATATGATTTCTAAGTTTAATATTGAGAAGATAGCACATAGTACACCTTATAGAATGTATGGAATGAATAATGGTCAATGGGTTTATGTCAAAGAACAATAATATATTTCTTTCAGTATTGGCCAATATGTTGATAAAATATTATGTGATATTGTACCTTTGGATGATTGTCATATGATTTCGGGTAGGACATGGAAAGTTGATGTCAAAACCATACATTTTGGTTGGAAAAATGAATATGTTATTAACAATGATGGAAAGAAGTTTGTGATGAGTTCACTGTAAGATGATAAGGCTACATGGGGAATGTCAAGGACATGGTTGATGGGAAGAAGAGAGTTCCTAAGGTGTAAGGAACATGAAGGTGAAGAGAAAATGCTGAGGAAGAGTGATGGTACTTTGGAGCATGAAGACATCGAGAATGCTGATACAAAAGTATGTGGTCCATCTCTAAGGGACAAGAAGAAAGATTGTAGTAGATAGGTTACATGGAGAGGAGTGAATCTCATAATAAAGAGGTTCTAAGATGCAAGACAGTAGTAAAGAATACAGTTTCTGAGGAAGAAAAAGAGGAAGAAGTAAAGTTTGATGCTGAAAAAATGATACTAGTTGGTACAATTCTATGTCCATTAAAGTTTGGGGAGAATGGTATGGTAGTCACCAAGAGGAAGGTGAACGGAAAATGAGCATGGCTAAATGATGATGATAAGTTACTGACATGGAAAGAGGTGTACAAACATGAAGTATCTGAATATGAGAAGAGCATAAGGATGAAGAGTCATGACAAAATCAGTCCAAGCATGTGTATAGGGGCAGCCTGTACTACTATGAAGATATTACTATGTTTTTTGGTACTAAGTTTGTTTGTATTGAAGGTATATCCAACTGTGGTACAAATTTATGGCATGATAAAGTTGACAAGGTTGTGTCAAAGCCCAATAATGGAAGGGCTATGTTATGTCCTTTTCTTTATACTAATTTGGTCACTAACTCCAAAGCACAAGAAGAAGAAATGAAGGTGTAGAAGGATAATACATGGAACACACTTCCAAAATGTGTATGAAAACATGGATAATCAGTGTGGACAGCAAGAATTAAGCATGGAGAAGCATGGCAAGGAAGAAAGTATAGTCACAAGATATTCACGAGAACAAGCAAGGATGGAGCATCAAGGAGCTTAGTACAAATGTGTCAAAGATATGAGAAGACATGGAACTACATTTGATAAAGTTTTTTATATAGAGCTTTCCAAGAGGACTTGGAACAATTTCAAAGTCGGGGAGTATGGTGCAGGAGCACCAAGATCAAAGTTAAGAACTATGGAGTGCACGATAAATTGATTTTATGAAAATTTGAATGTAAGTCTAAGTGGTCTAAGTATCATTGATATTTAGAAATGTTTGAATAAACCATGATAACTTTATAGTTTAGTTAATGTGTTTAGAACAGGAATGTTTCCAGTTGTGGGAAGTTAGTAATTAGTGGAGTTAGTTATTCAGTTTTTGCAAAGCTATAAATAATGTAAGGAAATCCGATAAGGGACAAGGGTAGACATGAGTAATGGTAGAATAGAAGAGGATAGTGGATGGTGTCTCAATAGAGGATAGCCAAGATGTAACAGCAAGTTGAATTAATGAAATATGATATGTTTGGGAATTGTTGTTTTCGCTGGCCGTCAGGCACAGTCATATTGTCTTGGTAATTATGCAGTGTTTGAATATATTTGACTGGGCTTTATTTACCCTTTTGTTGTGTGCTCCGCATCAGGATAAGACTTTTGATTCTGTCCCACTTGCTATTCATAGAATCATCCACCTCTTCTAAGGTCAAAAGGTTAGAGTAATAGTTGGCAAAAGCTTTAAGAATATCTCCTTGATAATAGATATCCTTACCATCCTCACAAATATGGTCTATCTTGTCTGTGGCTTCTTTCAAATTCAATAGCTAGAAATATTATCTTTTCCCCTTATCAGCATGTTCTAATAAATTAATTCTAGTCCTCGTTTTAGCTCCCTAAATCTTAGAATGTGTTATCTTTCTTAATGAATCTATGGCAATGGTCAGAGTGTCTAGAGTATCATGGTTATGTGGTTTTGCCTAAACTAAGTAATTTTTTAAGCTTCAATTAGAGATTTGTGAATGGTACATTGTTTTAATCTAGAGTCTATAGCTTTCTTCTTCCCCATAGTTTAGAAGAGCCTTTTCTAGCTTTCAGCCACAGTCTCCCATCTCTGGATATCACTCGTGTTTGACAATATTATGGTTATACCATCTGATTACCAAGACAATAGTCCTAGTATCTTCATCTTTAAGGAGAGAAGTATTAAGGGAAAATCCATCAGATTTGTGAGGGATGACTGGGTTCTGATTAAACAAAAAGATTGATGCTACTATGTGATGGTGACCAAAGAGAGTGTAAGGGAAGACTTGTACACAATCACCTTCTTCATTCTTTCTAAAGCTAAAAGTATTCCTACATGCATAGAATCTATCTAGTCTACAATATATCCTCCTCCCACCCTTTTGGAATCTAGAGCACATATGCTAAATGCCTTTATATCCATTCTTGTTATCGGTCAAATGGTCAAAGAGATTATACTTACCACCCATCTTAGTCCAAAAAAACTTTTCTTCCTGTTTCAAATCTAATTTGGAACATCCTAACTTGTCTTTTTGTCTTTATACCATATTGGAATCCCCAATAAACTCCCAAGGAATGTCTTTTAGTTGGCACATCCAATTCCAAAGGGTGCTTCTATCATTATGGTCCTTGGGAGGATAGGAAAATCAAACTCTTTTGTCTTTACCATCTAGGTTCAAGATAACTCACAAAATTATGTTGCAAGGAGAGGAGCCCTAATAATAGATGCATTTGTGCCACCTGTGACCAATTAGAATGGTAGTCCTTGCAAGGTAACTTGCAACCAAAAATATAATTGCTTTCAAATAACACATAATAGGTTTGAAATAAATATGTAATTAAAATCCATGTGAAAGAGACTAGAAAACATACCCACAAAAAATGTGACACAAGATATAACTTGGGAAACCCTCATTGAGGGAAAAAACCTAGCCTCCAAAAGTGTTTATCACCATTGCAATACAACCATGGAAGCCTTCAAAGCCATAGCCACAACCAAACAATCCATGTGAACAATCATGAATTCACACATCTAATGCCATGCTTCCAACCTTCACAAATGCTCCCTTGGCTAACCTGTCAAGCCCTATCTTGCTTGACTTACCTTTTTGCCTTTTGCCTTTTTGTCTTGTCTCTACAACTACCTTTGTGGCTTCTTATATAGTAGAAAGTCCCACAAAGCCACCAAGTAGTATTACATAAACTATGGGTTGTCTAACCTATTGATCCCACATTTAATATTGGACATTTAATTCTTTTCCTCAATGTTAAATAATTACATCATCAAGTATATCCCATGGAAATCTTTACATGTTGCATGCCCATCTAGGTAGTCCTAGGTGCAGCTTTACATAATAAAATATAACAATACTATGCAATGTGTGCAACACCCATTATCTCAACAACCCCTCCCTTGCCTTTTTAATGGTTTGTCAAGAAGACTTTGCATCCTTCAAAATACATTTGAGAGATATATGAAGTTGAAAATCAATTGCTTTGATTTTTTGCACGAAGAGAAAATCAACACCATTATGGTTTCTCAAAAACCTCTTCATAACATACTTTCGGCTAGGAGACTCAAGTACTTTGACATTCCACGATATGAATTTGGCAGTAATTGGGAAACCTATAATTTTCAATATCCATAGGAGCTTGGAAGATTGTGGAGCATTTAAGGAGTTTCTTTCTTGGGATCTTAGTTGGCTTGATGTTCCCTCCCCCTGATGTTCTTGCTTTCAAAGAAATTGACTAAGAGAGAGAAACAAGAAAATCAGTGGGAGGCAACATTAGAGGAATCATAGATTGGTTCATGAACTTGTGGCTTAAGATTTTCTTAATTTTCTCTAGAATGTTTTTTTGGGTGTTTTGGGTTTTGTGTTGAGCTTAGGCATATGTTGGATGAATCCTGAATTAGTCTCATTAGGACCAAGTAGGGAAACGATTTGGGAGAGGTCCCTCTTTGGAGGAGGGGCCTCTATATGTTTGTTGAATGTAGTTTACAATTCATCAAGAGAAGCACAAATTGCTTTTGAATTGACACAAGGAATAACATAATGAAAAAGTTGAGGGGTACGAGGATAGTCAATGATAGGGTTCTCCTGCTAAGATGTCTCAATGGATTTATGGGGTTGATTAGGGTTGTGACTAAGTAGGTTACGATTCTTCCTTTTCACTAGAGGTAATTCTGAAATTTATTTTTGTATTCTTTCTCTCTTATATTTTAGTTAATTATTTGAAGAATTTTGGCTATATCATCTGGTATTAGAGCTCAAAAGGTCTAGGCAAAGGAGATCTTTTTGTTTTGTTTTGGTTATGAGTTTATCTTCAAAATTGACCCTATTTGCTCTATGAACAGTAACAATTATGCCAATAGTTGGAGAGATTGCAGCTATTCACTATCAAATTGCAATCTTCCTCTGCATTTGAGAGGGGCATCTCCCTCATATGATGGGTTTATTTTTATTTTGGTGTACTTTTCACTTGAAAGTATAAAGGGATAGAACATGAATCTAAATAAGATGAACAAAAAAAACTCAAAGAATATACATACAAACACCAAATGAGATTCCTAAAAGACAACAATTTGTAAAGGGGTTTTGAGCATAAAATGCAACAATGAAAAAGAGTGGATAGTAGTAGACCCTAACATATGAAAAGATAAACTATACTAGTGCATTCACATCAAGATACCAAGAGATGAACATTTTTCTTTGCATGGATTGTACATAATCCATACAAATGCATAAAGGAGCTACTAATTTAACATATGATAAATTAGCAAGCATAAATTAGAGAGACATTTGTACACATGAACAAATGAATTCTTTATTATTTTCGAGAAAGTATCAACCCAAAAACCTTTACATAATATGAAATCATTATTTATTGAAAGTTTCTCTAAATATTTCTGCAAAGTTCTTCCTTTGCAAAAGCTCTTCCCCCCTTTTCATTACCAAATCCTTTTCTTTTATAAGATTTTCTTGATAACCAACTTGTAACCACTTATCATACCTACTTAGGATAACTACTCAGAGTAAGTACCTAGGAAGACTACTCAAGCAATCACTTAGACTAATGAGCTAGGAGTTATTTGAGACATCTTCATGGAATAACTACCTAAGTGCCTACTTGGAATAACTTGGAATAACCTCCCTTTTGAAAATAAGTTAGGATTTACCTAAATTTTACAATGATTAAGACCTAAAGTTGACTTTAATTACAATAAGTGACATAAGTCACTTTTACAAGGAGGGAATTTGAAATTTGTTACATTGGAAGAAAAAATAAGTGACCATTCCAGTTTAAAAGTAACCATTAGATCTTCTTGTGATCATTAAGAACTTGATCTTCAAGGAAATCCATTTTAATCCTATGAGGCCTTACCTCAACCCATCATAGCTCAGTTGACACAATTATTTTTGATACATTTTGGCTCAAGATTTTGAGACATTGTTCAACTGGCTAGACATTGATCTATATTATAGATGTCATATGATGATTACTTCAACATATTGTACTTATGATGCTTGATGATATTTTATATACGTGCATGCATTATGATGGTTTATTTTGGTAATTTAAATTGAATTGATGAAGATGTCGTAGTGTTCCGATTATGCAAATCTATTATATCTAATCAATGTGTAGAAAATGGTAAAGTTATTGAAATGAAATTTAGGAATATTTTGAGTTAAATTTGATTATGCAAGTTTTGTGTGTGTGTGTGTGTGTGTGTGTGTGTGATTTTCTCAAACTACTAATATTCAAATTGAGTGTGTAGGGAATTAATAGGTAATAAACCATGGTATTGATCGGAGAACCAAAAACTAAACCTATGTACAAATTGTGAAACCAAGGTTGAACCCATTGACGAGATTTAAACCTCATTGTTACATAATTTAATTTGTAATCATAATTTTAATGTATGTATTAGGTTAATTCATTATGTAATTAGTCACATGTCAATTGTAAGGTGTAATATAATTTTTTGGTGTCAATTGAAACATGCCATGTATATGTGTGAATGACATGTCAATCAGGGTTTGGCAATGAGACCCTTACACTAAAACTAAACTTAATTAGGAGCTTAAGTTAATCACATTTGTTTAGAGGTATCATGTGAAGTCCCACAAAAGAAGAATTTCAATTAGAAAATTTAATTCACTTTTAGAAGCCAAATAGTAATCATAGGAGCTTAATTTAGTGGGATTTAAGTACCACTAGAAGGCCCAAGCAACTTTAGGGACCCTCCAAAAGATGCATTTTCCGAAAGTTGCAAAAATGGAGAATTCTTATGTCCTTACCCTTATCCACATACTTTCCCAGATTTGCATTAATGGTAGGAGACACTTATGATGCCCAAGAACTTAGGGTCAAATCAAGAAGTGATTTCTAGTAGGTGGGTGGGATTTGGAGGCCGTTTTAGAGGGCCTTGAAGAACTTAGTGGTTGTTCACCAACTCTCTAGATTTAGAGACACTAGGGTTTGAATATTGGATAAAAAAGGATAGGGCTCTTCTCAAATTTCTATTCCATCACATTTTGAGTAAGGTTGGTGGTTCTTTCCAAGGATGCTCTTCATTTTTATAATAGAATAGCATGTTGAAGATCAAGTGTTCATGTATTTCTTGCATTTTACATGTATTGTTATTTTTTTCTTGTAAGGGTTGGGAAATGACAATTTCAAGCTTGTTTTTCTTGCATTTTATTTGAGGGACCGTTCATGGGTGTGAAGGCATTACTCACCCTTGGGAGGGAAGAAGTGGCCTTGGGGCGAAAGGGTTAGTTGTGACCTCCATGAAAGTGTAGGTTCTCTTCTCATGGATAAGAGGAAAAATAAGCAAGGTGTATGAGCCTTTTCTTTTCAATGACTTGATGTCATTTGGGGGTGATAAGGAGAATGTCTATGAAAGAAATGTGATTGCTACGAGCCTTGTGAAGCCATGACAATTGTGCGTATTGGCATTGAAATATCCTTCACGATTACTCCACCTTCACCCTTGTCATGGGTTCTTAGGTGAAACCCATTGTGAATCCTTGGATTTGGAGTTCATGTGATGTTCTTGCATTTGTGGTTTGATTGTGGTTGTGACCCATTTGGCATTGGTTATCCTATCTCAGTGGGTGGTGTCTTTGAAGCCTAGGTTGGGAGGTGAGCTCTCCATGGTATGTTCAAATCTTATTTGCAGGTTTTGTGGGTCCATGTTGGGTAGTTTGGGAGGCTTCGAACTTCTTATTGGAACCTTGTGATGAAAGGAATTCATGATTTTTGTGATCAAGTGTTGTTGTTGGAGAGTTCTCCATTTCTTACCTTTGTTCCTTCAATGTATTGTATGAGTTGAGTGATGAGATTTCCACTCCATATGTAATTCTTCTTGCATGGTATGAATCTTAAAGTTTAAATAAAAGATGCCATTGTTGATATCATTGGCTGAAAATATTGTGTGAATCCATCTCCTTATATTTTGTAGTAGTAGTGAAAGAACGAAAGAATGTTTCATTATGTAGCTTTCATGATCATGTATTGCAGAATTAAGTTCTTCCAATTTCATTGAGTTATATAGTTCATGAAAGGAATCTAAGAACAAATAGAATGCATAAGAGAAAGAAAATTGGGACATCAAATCCTGAATTTGATAGTACAGGCTTGGCTTGGAGTTGCACGTCTTGCAAATCTGAGAATAGAGTGTTTCTCCTTGTTTGCGAGAGTTGAAGGTCCCAAGTCTTTTGCTTCAACTTTATAGCTACTTTCAACATGGGTTCATTGAACACTATCTGATTCTATTTATTTGTAGACTTGTAAGGAGCCTCCTTAATTATTTTAGGAAGAGTTGAAATGCTACCAGATAAATGCAATGTGTGGGATAGTATTGTAGTATTCCACAGACACCCATTGAAATAAAAATATATAGAAAATGAAAGTGACAATATAATGATGAAGTGTAGGCGAATTCTAGCATTACAAATATTAGTAGAAGAAGTATTAGAAAAAATAATATGGAATTACTTCCTTCACATATGTTAGGCAGAGTGCTTTGTTTTAGACATCAGAATTAACATTTGCACTATCTTAGTTTTAAGAAACCCTAACTGCAATGGAACAGTAAATTTAAAATGAACATTTTGGATTCTCTAGGTGTAAACAAATTAGCCCTACTCTGAAATCAATGGAAGAAAAATAACAGCATAAACAACTTTAAAGAATAATATAAAAAATAGACCACCAAACTACATCATTAATGGATATACATATGGATTTAGTTTGTTTTGGTGAATCTGCATGTCAAGAAGAATAGGAAACTCAGAGGCTTCAAATGTTGTTTAAAAAATTGGTATTTTTTCAAACAATTTTTTTTTTTCGTTTGTTGCAAGGAATCAAAAATCAAAAAAAGTTGCTTTTCTAAATTATAAGAAATAAGTATTAACTATTGTAACTTTGTGTAATAGAATTTAATATTGCAATTTCATTGATAGTTTGAAATGTCAAAATGTAAAAATTGGCACATGAACTAATAATTGAAACAAAAAATTGCAATGAAAAATATATGTTTGAAACTAATTACAATTGTTTGAAATATTTTTAAGATCCTTTCTGGAAAAATAAATCTAATATAGTTTTCAAAAGTGTTAGCAAAAACATTATAATCATGCATATCAATACATTACATCATTGATGAAGGTGTCATCAAGTCCACCATATGTTGATTGCCATTGTGATGGGAATATTATTGTAGAGCCATAATCACTGCCCACCATATCATGCTCAACATGCTCATCACTATTGTTGTCTTCAACAGGGAGATTATAATAACTCAAATGTGATATATTGGATTCACTTGCATGATTTCCAAGTTGCATACTTCCATTGCCTTGTTGAAAGGATGGATGAATTGTTGTAGCCATGCATTCTCCCCCACTGTCCCTTCATTTCAAGACGCCAAACACTTATTCAATGTCAAAATATTTGTAAACATTTATCACTTCCATGAATAATACAAGTTCTAAAGACATACCTAATGCTAAAGATGCCATCAGTATTGGCAATATCTACAGAGTTTTGGTCTCTTTGTGATATCTGGCTTAACATTTGACTCTCACTTGAATTATTTTGTGGCTACAAATATCAATATAATTAAAATTAAAATTTATAGTTAGCAAAATAGTTTATCATCGTTTAATGTATCTATTTCTAATGCACATTAGTATGAAACATTTTTAAAGTTTAGCTAGTCTATTCCATTCATTAGATATGACAAAAGAAAATTTTTGGGCATCGCTCAAATGAAACATATCTGTATATTTTGATTGGCCATGTACATTTTGAGAAAAAAATGGAGAGAAAAGTTTTGGCATTGAATAAGTTATCTCTATATGAAAATTTATCTTCACTGATATATGGAAAATATTATTTAAAAAAAACAAAATTTTGATTTCTCACAAATAGAACATACCTGCATATTTGATTGACCATGGATGTTAGCTTGGCCATACGAGACTATGCCAGATTGTTCAAGAAAATTATGTAATATATTTCAAAATTGTTTTGAAGAAAATTATAATTTTCTTAGAATTTGAAAATGATATAATTATCAAAACTAATTGTTATACTGGTTTTTTAATATTAAAATTTGTAAGATATGTTTACAAAAAGACATTTAATGAAATAGAAGTGGAGTTCTTTACCCTTTTAAGTTGAACTTTAATTAAGGATTCTTCCAGAACTCTCTCATAATACTCAGCATCATGTACTGAAGTTATCATATTAGGATCTGCTTTCAAACACCTGCAAATTTAAAACAAAAAAATGAAATATTATATGAAACTTCAATATATTTATATAATTTTTTCATATTTATGTTCTTTACAAAATCAAAAATAGTTCTTTAAGATCCCACAAATACTGCCTGGGCATTTGATTTATACAGAAAGTAACAGTATGATTTTCAATTTTTATTTTTGTAATTTTAGTGAAGGGGAGGGTTACAGAGCGAAGGAGTTCATAGAAAGGGAGGGATAATTTTATTGGAAATTGAATAAAAGTATAGGTAGCATTGATATGAACAGTGAAATCAATGAAAAACGTTAATGGATAATTTTCATATCAGTAATTGCACATGTTTAGATGTTTTTAAGATCAATTTACTAAATTACAATGTAGTATAATTTAATGGAAAAAATATTACTTCAGATTAAGTAAGAGACTCTACCTTAGTGTTGATTCTGCATTCAATAGTTGCAATTTCCATGTATTAATTTCTCTTTGAATCTCCTATAAATTTATCATAATAATTATACATCAAAATTGGATCATAACTTTAAAAAATAGAAATCATTGTTCTTTATCATGGTGAAATCAAGCATACCTCAACATTTGGAATGTTTCCTGAGCTGTTGATGATAATGCATAGTCATGGATAGAATGTAGAAACACTCATTAGTAAGATATTACTTAGTAAAAAGGGTTTTACTACATGTACAAAAATAATAGATAAATTTAAAAAAGACCTTGATAAATGATTGGCATGATCATTGTCGCTCTTCAATTTCTTCAATATTTCATTTAAAAGCTGCTAAGACATATCATAAAATAACATTTATTTATGTCTAATTCTAAGATTTTGTTTCTACATTAATAAATTATTCACAAAAATAAATTACACCAGAAAGAAGAAAAATTAAACTAAACATTGTAGATTGAGACTTACTTCTTGATTTTGAAGCCTGTATATTTGTCGTATTTCAAAGAATTTATACCAAATAGAGAACAAAAATGACAAAAATATTAGTTATAAAACCAAACTAAACATGAACACAATTTTATTCAAAACTTAATCTTATTAGAGGTATGTAGGTGAAAAAGCTAAAAGAAAGTGGGTATAATATTACTGTGAATTGCAATACATTTGTATACAAATTGTCTAATCAAACTTTCATATAAGTGCAATAATGGAGCAATCTTGTTCATAGAAAACTTATAACTAAGATTAATGAAATTTTATATTTATTCTTTGTAAAAGATCTATCTTATTAAATGAGTAATTTGATACAAGAATATTGGAATTGAAGTGAGCATATTATATGTAAAAAAATAAATTGAAATGTAAAAGTAAATATTATGAATTTCATTTTTATCTTTTTAAGATATTGCAAAAAAGTCCATACCTTCCTCTCTCATATTCTAGTAGATCAACATAACGAACTATAACATCTTCTGTCAATCTAAAAAGAAAATGTAAATTTAATATTGTAGTATAAAATAAAATAGAATGAACTTTAATTGAGAATTCCCCTAATACTAGGCATTTATTTCATATGAAATACTATACATAATCCAAAGTATATTCACCATATTTGAAGTGTTCCTTAAATATACAACATATGAAATAAATCTCTTTAGTAAATAAAACTATCTATAGAACCAACGTAGACATTAAAAACACAAGTTATTCAGTGGTTCTAATAGAGCTTACCTTTTCTTTCCAGGATAATGACTGAGTTTTCCAGAAGGCGAAAACATAATAAGTGCAATATCAATATCACATAGAATAGAGAGTTCATAGGCCTTCTTCGTAAGTCCATTTCGCCTCTTGGAATAGGTAACTTGTCTGTTTGTATTGCTTTCTATTTTCTTGATCTGAAGCTTAACTCTTCCCATCACAAACAATATGTAATATATATAATAATAAGATTTATTTGAGAGGAAAGGGAGAGTACCTATATAAAAGTAAAACCAAACTTATATTTATCTGCATTATTCATTTAAAACAATAAAAACTCATTAGTAAGATGAAAAATAATATTTAAAAATACAAAGAAAATTAAATATATTAACAAAATATTCAGTCATATATTAAAAAATAATTATCAATTATTTCAATAAATAATTACCAAATGTTTCAATAAAACATTCAATTTAATATAATGATATGTTAAAAATAAAATATAATTGCTAATTAGGAAAAGTAAGTTATAGATTTTAAAGAAAATGATAGGTTTAACTTGTTAAAAATTGGATACTGATTGAAAACATATGATTGAAGCTGCAAATAAATTGGAACTGAAAATGCTGATATCTTGTGGATAGTATGGTTAAAAATCTGCTACTGCTAAGAAGCATTTTATTTATAATAAAAATTTCAGATAATTAAGATGCAAAAATATATAGATCTGTCCATTTTTTTTCCCTGATGCAATAAATAAAAAGGATGGTTTATCTAACAAGCTGGTTATTTGATCAACTTGAAGTTTTATTCCTACTGCAGAATACCTGATTTGTTTTTAATCTTCAAGTCAAATTATGAAATGTGATTTTTTTGATAGAATACTGGTAGAATGGACTAGAAAGGTTCAGGTTAGACATGCATGAATACAAATGAAACCCTAATGTAGTTTAATAGAAGACAGAAGAATAATGTTGTAGTTTAAAACTCAACAAACCATTTGACATTTTTCAGGCCTACTTGGACTCCATTTCTGAGGACCATGGTTGTCTGGAAGATGTAAGAGAGTGTTTGAGCCATAAATAAGGTGATGCATTGGTTGCCTGCTTATCTATGAGGAGCTCAAAGAGCTACTAGAATTTGGGGACAGGCAGCTTGTAGGGCGACATCTACCTGGAGCAGCATTGTGGAAATAAAAACTCATGGTGAAGTGGCATTATTATCTTTGTTATTCATTCGAAATCGTAGTTGATATATCAAACAAAATATAGCATGATTAGTAGTTATGAGTGATTAACAGTGTTCATTGAGTGTATAATAGCTTCCATCTATATTTTTATCACGTTCAGTGATCTATTAGTAAGAAGAGAAAAGTGATCATCGACTAGTGTAGCCTATGTTTAGTTGAATATGATGTTTTAGATCGTGTTAGTGATCCATTAACATGAAAAAGAGAGTGGTTCTTGAATGCCATTCTCAATTAAAGTTTCATTTTTCCCCCCTGTTTGTTGTTATGATTGTTCATTCAAAATCATTCTTACAAAGTTCAAATATCTCATTTTTAAACAATATATATCATTAGTTGGTTTGAGTTCTTCTTTCTTAATCACTTAAGTTTGATGTTTTTAGCTGATCGCATCTAGTGATGCATCAAGCTTACTTGAAAATGATATTTTGGATCGTATTCAGTAATTTATCAATATAAAGACAGAAGTATGATCCTAAACTTCGTGTATTATTAGACGCATTATAAAATATATGATAATTGAATATAATTTAAATAACTATGCATTATTGATTGAAGAATATACATAATTAAAACCAAAAAACAAACACTATAGTCCACCAATGAAATCTTTCCTTCCAGTGTAATGTTTTTGAAGTATTAGATACAGTTTTCAGTGTAATGCTTGCATGTATACCAATACAGAGTTTTCTCTTAACATTTATTCTGTAGATTATAAAGTGATTAACATAAATCACTTTAAAAGCCCACATAATTTATTAAAATTGGAATTGTCACTTTCCTTTCTTTTATAATCTTAACCAAATTCTTTATTTCAAATTAATTCTCAATTTAAATCTAATCATATACATCATTTATCATGTTCACGATTTGTACATGTATAATACTTTTCTTATATATTAAATACAATTTTAGCCTTAACAATTTTATTTGAAAAATAAATTTTTATATATTTCACTATTGTGATATCACTAGAAAACAATAGATACCATCATATTTCTCTCTCACAGTTTTCATCTTGTGTATGTAGATTTAACCTCACCTAAATGATTCCGAACTTTATGTATTTAATTACTAAAATATATAAAATCGGGGTGGACGCAAGTTGAACTTGTTCAAATTCACAAATTACGACCACGTAGAGACACGGGGGAATAAAATAATGACATTCTGAAAAAAGCTTAGACAATAAGCACACGGCATAAGCGCCATACGGAAAGCTAGAATTGAAATGATTACGCATCGAGCTTACCAAATATTCGTTTTGTAAGACCGTGACTTTACTTCCACATTATTCTTATAATTTAAAGGCCAAGTTCTGATAAATTGATGTTATATTCAAGGATTGAAATTTCTTAAATCTAATGTTTTTATGAAATCTTATTTTGTTCAGCTTTATTAAAAGTTTTAATTTTTTTAATGTTTGTTCTATGTTGAGAGTATGGCTGTATTGAATTGAATTTAGCTGTTATATCATTATGAGTCACAATAAATTGTAAATGCTACAACTACAAGATGTAAAGGGATACGTTGTTAAAATAGGGACCAGTTAACTTTTGGATTATTTTGTTTTAAAAATAGTCATTTGTAGAATAGTGTGAGAGTTGATTGTGACATTGCGGCTTTTATATGTGAAGATTGATTTTAATTACAACATAATATGTTTTCATTAATTCAACACTCTCATTAATCTAAATATTCTACCATCATCAGTCTGACTCACATTCTCATCAAATCAAACTACCACTAATAGTTTGTCTACATAAATCAAATCAAACTACCACTAATAGTTTGTCTACATATATCAAGTGAAGTGGGCTGTCTTGTTCTTCATTATGTTGAAAGTTATTATACATAACATGAATCTTTTGTTTGCAGAGGGTCAAATGTAGAGATGGCTGCCGTGCATGCAAACGAATACATTGACTTCCGATTTTTCTACCCCATATTAGCAAACAAAACTTAACAAACCCAAACCCATATTAGCAGTATTACCCATATTATTTCCTATTCCCTTCTGTTCTTTTGTTTCTTTATCATTTGGTTCACCATAAAATCTTTAATGATTTCATCTATTTTGTTATTTTTCAAGTCCGAGAGGGAAAGTTTATCCTATCAACTCTGTTCTTCCACCTATCTATGTTCAAGCACACCGCCAGATTGTTTTGGGTGAAGAATGATTTCTCAAAAAAATATTTATTTCTTGCTAGTTGGGGGTTTCAAATCACAAGTTTTTGTTATGATTCTAGTGGCACCAAATGCTTCACTGAGTGCAACAAAATTGTTGCATAGCCCTGTTACGGCTCACGAGTCTACTTTACCCAAGCTTTGACCATTTTGTTCAAAAATTTTCTAAGGAGACTGCACGCAAATGAAGATAAAAAAATCAAACAAACAAGTTGCAGTTGTATCGAAAAAAAAAAAACTACCACATACGCCAAACTTCCAATTTAGAATGCGACAACAACTACTTAATTCAAGCTTCCATACATCAAAACAACTCAATTTTGAGTACTCAAAAGACAAAGAGAGAACCTGCTCCAATTGTTTGTCCAGTCACTGATATCCCCCAAAAGCATAATCTCCTCCTATTTTATTTTCTCCCCAATTCATAACTGACCTCTGATGCTCATCTTTACTTCCCTGCTCATCTCTCTAACCTATTACGCAAAAATGGTGAAAAACATAACTAAAATTGGCTATGCTGCATGTAAAAGATTCTAATTGGCTATGCTGCATGTAAACGACTAAAATTGGCTTCTGATTCTAATTGTCAGTACGCCACACGTGTACCGTTGGATTCTGAAGAATCTCTATTTTTGGACAGAAGTGCCTACAACGGCACCTTCAAGGTTCTAAATAGGTATAAAGAGCAAAAGTAGCCTATACCAATAAGTTAAAACAAACTCATTCAGGACCTGATCAAGTCCATCCCCTAGCCTCATCAATCAGAAAAGATAGCAAGCATTGCATAAAGGCTCGCCATCAGACATCTCAGACTCAATTCTTTTTGGCCCTCCCTCCCATCGGGTGCTCGCAGTTATCACCCTATCATCTTCTCTGTGGCTACCCTAGATAGCCAAATTAGGTTTTTCAACCTCACTAAGTATTTAGGCTTTAAGAAAATGGGGTTCTTCCCGAATAGTGCTGCAGATCAGACCATCAAGGCCCAACCAAGGAGCCCTGAGCCCTTTTCCTTTTCATCCCCTTATGCCTCACCTAACTTTTATTTCCTACCCCATCTTAGATTCTGCGTTGCCTCTCCATTGGATCATATTAACCATAAGTCTAGGCCCTCCCCTATTTCTCCCCCTCCCCCATTGACAATACTATCATTATCAACAACCACATAAGGAAGCTTGCTAGCAAGAATGAAAAGAAGGGGGCATATTCACATATTGGAATGGGCCAAAGTGTGCATTACTCAACCTCTGCAAGTCGGTTTAGGACTTCTATGAATATCAAGTAAGTATTTCTCACTATTTAGATAGATTAGTATTTTTGCACTATAGTGATGAATTTGTTAAAAATGATTTCCTTTTTGTTTCTAAATGTTTCTTTAAAGGCTATGCTGCAAAATTTTTTGAATGGACCTCGGATTGTAAGGAGGAGATGTTAGACTTTGAGACAATCCCTACCATCGGAACTCCTACATTTTGAAATCATCAAAAAATTAGGGGCTTCATTGGGTGAATTGATAGGTGTGGATTCTTGATTTCAATTTTGTAACAATATCAAACTACTGATTAGAGGCAAGATCAATAGTCAAGATTCTAACCAAATCAAAGTAATAACTAATAGAGCAATATATAGCCTTAAATTTCACAAATATGAAGGCAAAATTTTTGAAATCATAAGACTAGATAATGATAGTATAATTACATTTAAAAAACTACAACTAAAAATAGATCTTAAAAGGACTTTCCCACTGATGAATATAAGAAAACAAACTGATGAATATAAGAAAACAAAAGGAGCTTCAAAGGCAGTCCACATAGAAGAAAGCCTCAATTCATTCTCTCCAAGACATTCCATTAAGTTCTGCTCAGAACCAAGAATACGAGAAAGCAAGCACGGAAGAACCCAAAAGAACAACTCCTCAGTTAGTTCCTAAACATAATGCCCCCATGGATCTTAAGGAAGTGAAAATGAAAATTCCAGAGGCAATGCAAGCAAATAAAACAATGAGAGGTCAGGGTAGAGAAAAAGGAAAAAGTAAAGGACCAAGTTTCAACCAATGTAAAGAAGATGTATCAGACAGTGGGGTATGCAAAAGTGCAAGCCCTCCTTCAAAAATGTAGACTCCCTGTGAGAACCAAAAACCCAAAGATTCCAATAGAGCTGATATAAATAGTAAAAGAGATATGGATATCAAGAATTCATAGAGGTTCATAGTCAACACTAGGAAATCCAAGGAGAATCCAAGGAAACCCAAGATGAATAAGGATAGTAATGCTTCAATAAAAAAGGAAGAGTCTTAAGAAAAAATGAAGATACAACTATCCAAGAAGTAGTTGGATGATGGTGATAGCAACATAAAAGAAACAGAAAATGCCCTTCTATTTGTTGGGGTAGAATCAACAAAGGGGTTATGCAAGAATATAGAAGAGGTTCAGGGATCCCCTCAGATTCAAACAAGAAAGAATGGGATAGAGACAGGAAACACTAGTAAAAAATCAAATAGTAGTTTCTCCAAATTTTGGCAATCACCACCAACTAAATCTAAAGATAAAGCCCCCTTGGTAGCATTCAAAAGGAGAAGAGTAGCGAACTGAGTATAACAAATAGGCCACTAATTCAATACTTTCAAGAATTTCTACATAGAGACTCGGTTTGGGAACTAGAGCAGGACAATCTAAATTTAAATAAGGTTGAAAGGGACAATCTAGAATCCTTGATTGAGGAATTAATTAAAGTTTTTAGCTATGAGAACATTGACAAGAGCAGTGATGCTCAAAAGGAGATCTTAATACAAAAAGTCTTAAAATTAGGAGGAGATAATTACACCTATGAAGACCTAAGTAGAGATCTATTAAATATTGAAGGTGATGACAAAGACGAGGAAAATTCACAACTTATCAAGGATGTTCCAATAAATTTTCAAGGTAAGGAATTTGAAGGGAATGACTTTAGAAAGCTAACTCTGGTAGAGGATAGAACCATAAACAACCACTTGAGTATTATGGAGCAACTATTACAGGAACTGGTAAATGAAGATAAGGTAGGTACATAAAGAAATCAATCTGAAATTGCATTAAGTGCACAGAATAATATAGAATAGTTAGGTATTTATATGAATCAGGAGGGAAACAAATCCCCTAAGTGTGGTAAGGTGAAATCCAAAAGAGGTAGAAAATCCTACAAGGAACTCAAAGAGGCAGATGGATAGGCCAGAGAACAGCAAAGGATCAGCCAATTATGCAACATAGGGAAGGGGAAGATCCTTCCCAAGGAAACATGGAGATCACTACCTGGAATGCTAGGGGCTTAAACAACCCTAGTAAAAAGAGATTATTAAAACAAAACTTAAATTTTTTTGAATCTGAAATCATTCTATTACAGGAAACGAAGTTAAACAAGTTAGAAGGATCAAAGTTTGAAAAAAAGTTAGGTAGCTGGAATATTAAACTACACAAATCTAGAGGGGCTTCAAGAGGCTTAGGCTTCATCTGTAACCCCATGAAAGTGTCTCTAGATATCTTAAAATCAAATAATAATTGGTTAAGTAGTAGAGTCAAAATCATTAAAACTAATTTTCAATTTGTCCTAATAAATATATGTGGTCCTACCTATAACATAGATAAGAAAATCTTGTGGGATGAAATCACTATATTCATCATAATTATGATAAAGACCTAATCATCTTAGGAGGAGTCTTTAATATCATTTTAAATATCGATGAAAAATTCAATCTTATTCAACAATCTTCCGAAGCCACTAAAGACTTTAAATATTGGTGTAACTCCAAAAATTTGATTGACATCTTGTCTAGTAATGGGAATTACACATGGAACAATAGAAGGAAGGACTCTTCATACATTTGCTGAGAAATTGGATAGGTTTTTCCTCAAAGGAGAATTGAGTGAAATTAATGCTAACGTTTCTTCCTCTATTTTTCCAATAGCTATTTCAGATCATTTCTTTGTTAGAATTGAATTTTCTAAACCTTTGAAACTGGTTAAAAATTCATTCAAATGTGAAAAAATGTGGTTTTTAGACCTAAAATTTCTTGAAAAAATTAGAGATTGGTGGAAGCAAGGTATCTTCAAAGGATCTAAAATGCACATATTTTTCTCAAAAATGAAAATGCTTAAAGAACTGGTTCTGTTTCTAGTGGCTATAGAAACAACAGTTCTACACTTAGCTTAGAAAATTGAACAACTCCTAATGAATAAAGTAAACTCTACCTTTTGTGTGGGCCCCCATAGATGAATGAAGCAAAGATAAGCTCAGATAGAAGTGTAAGAACTTAGCAAACCATATATTCATTCAAATATGCAGCGGTACATAAAAAAAATAGATAACCAACAATTCTATAATCCTTCTATTATTTTCCTCTGCTCACCTTTTCAAATACAGACAAGGTCTTATTTGAAAAGAAGGAATGACAAACTCCTAAATTTATGACTTACTCTTGAAGGATAGTTTTTTACAACATGCAAACATAAAAGCATTAACTATTCCTTGAATTCCCACAAATATAGAGTACAAAGGATGCTAGATTTGTTCCTTTGATTTAAACCATCCTCTAGGAATCCATGTATCTATAACAGCTCCATGCATGCTTAACTGACCGCTTCAATGTTTACTTTCTCGCTCAACCGCTTTGTTAGGTCCTGTTTGTCATCCATGAAAATAGGTCCCTTTTGATTTTTGCTGCCAAGTCCATTAAAACCAATGCTTCCTCGATGCGAGTCTTTCATGGTCATCTAGTGGATTCTCGCTCGGCTTGAATTCTTGTGGTCATCAATGATACACACAAAAATTTTGACGACGTCTATTAATATTCATTAATTTATAAGAAAAGCATTAACCATTCAAGTAACGGTTCCACAATCTTTTCGGCTGTAGGAAGACCTACCCATGTTAAATATACATGAAGAAAGATTTAAAATAATGAACCCCCTTTTAAAACATAATATCAACTATCATTTTCATGCCATAAGTTCATACTTTATACATCGAAAGGTTCAAAATACTAGGCTTAAAAGATGATAAGTTTTAACAAGATATAGACAAATGTTCATAGAAAGGGGCTAAAAAACATCTATTGTTCTGTGCCATCATTTTCCCCTCAACCACCCCAATGCTGGTCCCTTCAGCATTCACAAGTTCTTGATTTTCATATGTAACCCGAGATCATTGGGAATCTTCTCCCCTAACTCGTGAGCCCTATAGTTGAAGTATCCATGGTCCTATTTCAATCTTTCCCATTTCTATTCCTCATGATTCAGATTATAATCAGAAAATGATTCATATTTTCCAAGCATGGGATGCAGTAGTATAGGTGGTTGAAAGCAAAGAAGGACCCAATAGCTATTCTGATTCTTGGCCAATGTCACATACCTAGGCATCTTGTAGGTGGCTAATTCCAAGTTTTGAGGTGAGTGTAACTCCCTTGTCTTCAGATCTTCAGATAATCGAATCCACCTTTGAATAGAGGCTCGTATGGCTTCAGGAGCAATTGCAGAACAATGCCACTCCCAGTTTAGGAATGCCTATTCTCGTACGGGATGAATTTTAGCAACATCACTGGGTTTACTGTTAATGAAGAGCGAGTCAAAGAATACTCTATGAGCATTCTGTAGCTCAGGACGAATGTATAATGATTCTAACATTTCCTTTTCCCTATATGGGGCAGCCTGACTTTCTTGACTGATTTCATTTTGCATCCAAGACATAATGGCACTAAACTGTACATCTCCTACATACAACAGTGAATTCCAATCTTTGTTATCTGGCACTACAAGATTATGGATGTATAATTCATAAAGAAGATTTTGGAGGGCCATTGGAACTAATTTAAATGCTTCATAAAACTCTTGGGGTGTGTTCAAGGAAGGATTCAACCCCCGAATAACCCAAGACAATTGAAAATTGACCATTTTCTCTTTTAAAGACAATGTATAAACAAGAGATGGTGACTTGCAACTCAAAAGTTCTAGAATGAGTTTTGTTACTTTAGCAACATGTTGTTGTAGGACCTTAATTTCACTGTCTTTGACTTCAATTTGCCATGCCTATTCTTTAATGGTTTTGAGCAATTGTTTCCTTTCTAGATCCCAATTTACTTTTTCCCACTGAAATTGTTGATAAACATTAAGGCTAGTTGATAGTGGAGTAAGAATATTGGGTGGCATATGATGTCAGATAATAGAATGATTATCATCAAAGTGGCTAGTAGAAGGATTAACACTCGGTCTAGCGATAGTGTTGTCATCCTCAGGCGGTTGATGAGCAACATGATTGACAACTTCTTCTTGTGTCTCAACGACTTAAGGAGAAGACACAATAGCCATTTTAACTTGGAATTTTTCAAAAATTTATTGAACTATTTCTTGAGCAGTCGATGGGTATTCCTCTGAAGGTAAACTATCATTTTCTTCCACTTGTTGCTCAAACCCAGACACTGTTCTTTCTGAGGAATCTGTATCACTATCAGTATTGATAGGACTAACTGGTCTTTGGAGAATTTCCTCAAGATCACTATTATGTTTAGGAGTAGGTATTTTGTGCTTTGGTGATTGTGCAGGTGTAAGTACTCAGGTTTGAACATTAATAGGTGATGTAGGAGGTTCAGCAGGTGGCACAGAAGGTTCAGTCTTCAAATTTACCCTAGAAATTTTGGTGACTCTTCGTGGAGTAGAAATTGGTTTCTTACCCTTATCAACAAATTTCCCCTTTTCAGAATTAAGTTTAGTTTCATGTGATGGCAGAGATGCCTCCTCTAAACTTTCCTCTACAATAGTTGCACGGGCTTTCCTCTTTTTGGAGGTAGAGGCATCCACGGGAGAAACTTTCCTTTTCACAACTTTTGGTGGGGATGCAGAAGCCAAAGCTTCTGGAGTTGTTTTATACACTACTTTCCTAATTCCTACAGCAGTCTTCTCTCGCATCCCCATTCCTTGCCCTTTAGGTCCACTACTTTGAGGTCCCACCTGTTTTTATTTAATGAAATCCTCCCATGTTCCTAAGTGCCGCCTAGTTGATTCCCTTTCAACTATGGCCCTAATTAAACAATGGTGGGACACTGACTAGACTTTCCATTGCTGGATATCAGAAGCTTGTCTTTTAATAATATTATAGAGAAATCTTGGAAGATTCACAGGGTGATCACCATGTCGTAACCCACTTAAAATTTTAAAATGCACAACATGCAAATAAGAGTATCTTCCTTCACAAGTAAAATATCTTATAATAAATTCAACAGGGTAGATAAATTATAGAGGAAGAGATAACTGCAAAGTACCTTGCTTTTTATTTTCCTCTAGTCGAGGATCTTCATGCATTGAGAATTGCTCTTTTGTTGCCCGCACATCCATGTCTTCTATCCATCTCTCCCCACTTGTGGGTAACCCAGTGACTTCTACAACCACTTCTTCTGTGAATTCTATATGAATTCCTTCCACAGTAGCATACCCATCCCTTAATGTGTTGTAAAACCTAAGCACAATTTCCTGGTTGAATTGCTTCAAACTGAGACAATATGCCAACCAGTCTCGTTGTTGAAATAAATTGCATGTTGTGGGATCCACCAACAAAACTCTATGATCTACTAGTTCATGTTGTTGAGGCTCTCCACCCATTTTTAAAAAAATTGAAAGGGATTGAAAATGACTGAAAAGTGGGGCGAAGATTGCTACAAGGTTTCGACAATGGTTACAATGGCGTTTGAAAATGAAAAAATAGTTTTAAAACACACTTTTCTTTAGTACTACATGATGGCATTAACATAATGGGGGTTTAATAAGAAGTTATGCGTTGGTGAAATCATAAAATAATGACTGCACTTGCTTAATTACTTCACACATACAAATGAAGTACAAAGTGATGCCAGCTCATCCCTGAGATCATCTTACCCCTTACATTCTTTTTGCCAACATAAGATTTTCATAGATTTTCATTTATGATTTTAGGTCTCTTGATTTTCATTTATGATTTTTATTTATCACTTCGATTTCCACCCCCCCCCCCCCCCCCAACTTATCATGGACTGGGTCCCACTAGCCCTTAAATATTGCAAGTTCCAAAAATCAAAATAATTATGTCTTTCTAAATAAATAATAAAATGAATGAATGGAGAGAAGTTAAGTGTCACCAACCTGGAGTGCGATAGGAAGCGTGGTTGGAAGAATATTGTACCATAGAATGATGATGGAATGGAGTTATAATGGGAAGACAAGAAGATGAGATGGAATGAAATGGAAAAGAAATGAATTCCACATAAATGTGACATTTTTATTATGAAGACCTTCAAATGAATTCAAGGGACTGCAGGCGTCTGAGTGGAAGACTCAGACATAGAGGCTACAGGAAGAAATGTTTTTGCTTATTGGAACTATTGAAGAAATTCCTCCCTGGTGGCTGGTTTATGATATAGCTTCAAACAATGTCCATTAACCAAGAGTTTGAATTTGATTAGATCAATTGTAGATAGTTGAACTGCTCCATTATTAAAAATTGCAACAATTTCATATGGTCTAAGCCATTTGGCCTAAAAATTTTCTTGATGGTGTTGATAGCATGAATCATATAGGAGCACCCAATCACCAACTGAGAATTCTCTATCTTTAATAAATTTATCATGCCATTTTTTCCTCTATCTTTGTATCAATTTTGTGTTATGAAGAGCTGACTTGCACCATTCATCTAACTCATTAAGATGCAATATGATGTCCTGTTGTGCTATAGGAAGAGTGATATCAAGTTCTAAGGCTATCCACAGAGTCTTGTGTTCAAACTCGATGGGAATGATAGATTTTTTTCCATAGAGGAGCTCAAAAGGGGTAAACCTAGTAGTGGATTTCCATGCTGTTCGATATGCCCATAAAGCTTCAGGAAGTTGAGCTGCCCAATCCTTCTTATGTAAGGACACTATTTTAGTGAGTATATTTTCCAACTCCCTGTTTGTCACTTCAACTTGTCTATTGGCTTGTGGATGGTATGGGGAAGATTTACCATGTTAGATTTGGTACTCCTCCATAAGTGTAGCTACTAGATTGGATGAAAAATGAGGCCCTTGATCTGACTACAATTCTCTTGGAAAACCATATCTAGTAAAGATACACTCGTACAGGAACCTTGCAACATTGTTATCATGAGGGTGCTTCATAGGCTTTGCTTCTGCCCATTTAGTAACATAATTAGTCCATACCAAGATGTAACTCTTTCCTTCTGATGGTGGTTCAATAGGACAAACAAAGTCAATTCCCCATTTATCAAATGGTGCTACTACTATTTGTGGCTATAGGGGAATTTCATCTGTCTTCGTTGGTTGACCCATTCTTCTGCATTTGTCTCATATTTTTGTATATTGAACTACATCTTTGTGAAGTGTGGGCCAATAATAACCTGTATTTAGAATCTTTAATGTGGTCCTTTTGTTAGCAAAGTGACCACCACAAGGCTCATCATGACAAGCGCGAAGAACATCATAAGTTTCATCTTCTCTGAGATGCCAACGTGTCACCTGATCTAGCCTAGTATAAAACATGAACCTTGCGATCCATGAGAAGTTAAACCTCTTTTCTGCCAACAACCATTTTTCCTTTGTAGAGAAGTATGGGGGTGTTCTTCTAGTGGTTAGATAGTTGGTAATGTCAGCATACCAAGGATTTTGTGCTGATAGAAGGAAGAGATGCTCATTAGGAAAACTAGCGTCTATGAATTTAGGATCCTCAGGTGTCTGAAGGCGAGACAAGAAATCAGCTACAACATTTTCCTTACCTAGTTTGTCAATAATGGTTATGTTAAATTCTTGCATCAATAACAACCATCAAGCCAATCATCCAGAGATTGCTAGTTTATTCATCATATATTTGATAGTAGAGTGGTCTGTGTGTACAAATATTTGATATCTTGTAATATAATGTCTAAACTTATTTAGAGCATAAATTACAACACATAGCTCTTTCTCTATTATACTATAGTTATATTCGGCTCCCTAAAGATTTTTACTAATGTAATATATTGCATGTTATATTGAATCCAGCTTTTAACCAAGCATTGCTCCAATTGCATGATTTGAGGCATCAATATGTATGTGGAAAGGTAACTCCCAATTTAGTCCTTGGAGGACTGGTGCCATCGAAAGGAATTCTTTATGTTGCAAGAAATCCTTTGTACAATCAAAGTCCCATAAAAACTCAACATCTTTTTGGAGAAACTTGTATAGAGGGGCTACAATTTTATTGAAGTCTTTAATAAAGTGCCGATAATACCCTGAATGCCATAGAAAACTCCTGTCTCCCTTTAGTTTGGTTGGTATAGACAATGTATGGATAAATTCTATCTTTGTTCGATCCACTTCAATCCCTTTGGGAGAAATAAAGTGCCCTAGCAACACTCCTTGCATCATTATGAAACAGTTTTCACTGTTTAAGACAAGTTATAGTCTTTACATCTTTGTAGGACCTGATCCAAATTTTCTTTGGCTTCCTCAAAGGTCTACCCATATGTAGTGAAGTCATCCACGTATACCTCTAAATAGTTTGCAGATATATCAAAGAAAATAATAATAACAACTCTTTGGAAGGTTGTAGGTGCATTGAAGAAACCAAATGCTAGGACAGAATAAGAAAATCTTCCCCATGGGCAGGTGAATGTAGTCTTGTCCTGATCCTTAGGTGCTATCTGAATCTAGTTATTGCCACTAAACCCATCCAGGAATGAAAAATATTTCTTTCCTGCAAGATTTTCAAGAACTTGGTCGACAAATGGCAATGGGAAATGATCCCTTTTGGTGGCCAAGTTGAGTTCTCTATAGATTCTATGAATACAGAGTGTGGGGTCTAAACCTTTCATATATGTATATTCCCATGCAAAAGCATCTTGATGTTTCTGTAACAGCTACAAGACATCTTGATGTTGTTCTTGAGATAAGGATTTACTTAAATTAAGTTCTTTCCTTGGGGTAATTGCCATCGTAACTACTTTTTCAACCATTGAGATGTGAGCAATTGGTGATGAATCTATTTCATGTGGAAGGAGTAAATGTTGTAATTGTGTAGACTTAGAATAATGAGAGTGAAACAACAAAGGCAAGATGCTTTCTAAAACACACTCATGATTAGAAGATGTCTCAGGTTATGTTCCATACTCATTTAGGATGATAGAGGAAATGACTCTCTTGATATCATCATCAGTTGTTTAATAGAATCCAAGTCCATTTTAGGATCTCCCATTTTTGGTCACACAACTTGGTCATCTTGGAGTAGAGGCTAAGTAGGAGAATACAGGGTTAAGTTTTTAGTATTCGTACCATCTGAAATGGTCATCTTTCCTAATCGACATGCAATATAGGCATCGGTTGTTGCTAACCATGGTCATCCTAGGATGATAGGATATCCTCCAACACTTATTTTTGGAGAAAGAACTACAAAATCAATAGGCTAATCCCATAAATGTAATGTAACAATGACGTCCTCCAACATACCATCGGGAACAATAGTAGAACTATTTGCTAATTTGTTAGAGTTTTTCTGAGACCAATAATGTTTAGCTTGCACATCAGTTCCTTGGTCATTACATTAATGGATGCTCCTAAATCTATCAAGACATTCTACACTTGTATTCCTTGAATAGCAAGGGTTACTATTGGACTTCCAAGATCTACATACTTGGGTATCCTTGGGTTATCAAGCATAAGATTAGAAAGCTAGCCAAGGACATGGATGGTCTTTGGTATTTCTTTTTCCTTCCTAGAGTTTTAACATAGGCTTCCTTGATAGCTTTTTAATATATGGGAACATGTTTTATTGCATCAAGCAACGAGATTTTCACCATCATTTGCTTGAGTTGATCAAGCAAATCTAATGTAACTTGATTCTCATTTGGAAATACTTGTTCTGCCAACCTACTATAGGAGAGACAGTGTTGGTAGGTTCTTGGATTGACTCAACATTTGTATCATCTACTTCTATTATAATGTTTTGCTAAGGTGACACAAGCATTTTTCCAGATGTAGATGAATATCATTCAAGGTGATGGAATAAATTTATTGCTATGCTAAGGGTTTTACATTATTTGGGTTAGGCGCAGGTTGTGCAGGAATTTGTGGTTTTTTAGGAGGGGCTCTATTGGTTGTAGGAGGCATTAAACCTTGTTGTTGGGGAGGCTGTGGCAAGGCTGGCTGATGCTATTGTTGCTAGTTCTGAGAACCAAGAGGAGGTTGGTTCCAACCTTGCTGAGATTGTTGTCACCCTTGGTTAGGCTACTGCCACCCTTGGTTAGGTTACTGCCAACCTTGGTTAGGCTATTGCCACCCTCGGTTAGGCTACTGCCAATTATTATGACTACCCCATTACTATTGCCATTGACTATTACCACTATAATTATGGAGTGGGTCTTGAGGAGTACCTAATTTTGGAGCCCACAACCTTTGTTGAGCAATGTAGATGATTTATCCATCTTCATCAATTACCTTGAACTCATTAGGCACATGCTGTGAGTCCATGCTAGCGATAGGTTTGCATCGGCAATTGTGCTTCTTCTCTCTATAGTGAGGACAATATTTTGCTAGCATAAGATCAACATCCTCCTTCTTTCTTCTTGCTTGCATGGTGTCCAATTGTGTAGCAACATCATTAATGATGTCTTGCTTGAAATCTAATAAGAGGTTTGACAATTTTGTTTTGGATAGTCTTGCACCAAGATTTTTTTGGAGTAAGTCTCTTACACCTCATCCCTTTTTTTATTGTTGCTTTGGAATAATTTAAGAAAATATTCCGGATTTCAGCCCATGTCTTTTGCGTAATGTCAACTCCAGCCATCAAGTCTAAGGCTTCCATACTCCTATCATGAACTCCTTTAAAAAAGAGATGCTTCTGAGATTCCTCATTTAACTGATGCTGCGTATTATGCTGCAAGTTAAACATGAACCAAGAAACATAGTCTTCCAAAGCCTCATCCTCCCTTTGTGACATTTTGAAAATGTCATCTCCTTTTAAATCATGACCTCCACAATATTCCTTATATTTATCAAGGAAGAGATTGCTCATTTGTTGCTAGTCTGTCATAACATTGGCACCTAGACTCATAAACCATCTCAAAGCAGCCTCCTTGAGAGTTGATGGGAACAACTTTAGTTTGTGGGCATCTGTGGTATAATCATAGCTTCAACAAAGAATTTCAAACTCGAAGAGAAAGGTCTCTAGATCTTTGGTAATAAGACCATAAAATTTTTGTAGCGCAGCAGAGGGTATATTCTTTAGATTTTGGTTACCTTACTAAGGAGGGATTGGAAATGGAAAGGTTGGTTGAGCAGTTGTCATTTGTGGATGTCCTAGTGAGGGTTGATAAATGATCAGAGCTAGTGGATTATCTTGATATTCAGGCTCAGGAAAAATATTATTTAAATGGAGGGATTCTGCAGATGTGGTTGGTGAATGTTCTTGATTCAATATTTTTGCAAACGTGTTCTCAAATAGTTCTTCTTCTTCTTCTTCTTCAGGAAAAGTATCTTCCTAATTGAAGTTGAGAAGAAATCTTCTAAGATGGTCTCTTCTCCTATGCATGCAAAATACTAAAAATGAAACTAACTAGGTGACTCTATAGTGAATACTAGATTGACACCATCCTCGACAATGGAGCCAAAAATGTCTATCCAATATAACACCTTTTTAGCTACAGGATTGGACATCCTTTACTACCAAAGTACTATGCTGATCTCCATTAAATATCAATCCGAGAGCATGAACTGTGGATGATTTCTACAAAGTATATGCTCTAATTTCCACTAAAAGCCACTACTACTTTGAATGCATGTGCTATTAAGGAAATCTATTTTACCAATAGAAAAGACAATTATCAAATGCTTAGAAGGAGATTTTAACTACTTAGCCATTCACCTATGCACCTATTGCTGCAGGAATAGTAACTGGTTCTAATATTAGTGGCTATATGAACAATAGTTCTACACTTAGCTTAGAAAACTAAACAACTCCTAATGACTAAAGTAAACTTCACCTTCTGCATGGGCCCCCATGGAAGAATGAAGGAAAGATAAGCTTAGATAAAAGTGTAAGAACTCAGCAAAACCATATATTCATTCAAATATGCAGTGTTACATAAAAAAATAGATAACCAACAATTCTACTATCCTTCTATTATTTTCCTTTCCTCACCTTTCAAATACAGACAAGGTCTTATTTAAAAGGAAGGAATAACAAAGTCCTAAATTTACAATTTTCTCTTGAAGGATAGTCCGTTACAACATGCAAATATAAAAAAATTAACTATTCCATGAATTCCCACAAATATAGAGCACAAAGGATGCTAGATTTGTTCCTTTGACTTAAACCATCCTCCAGGAATCCAGGTATTCGTAATAGTTCCACGTATGCTTAACTCACCGCTTCAATGCTTACTTTTCTGCTCAACTGCTTTGTCAGGTCCCACTCGTCATCCATGAAAATAGGTCCCTTCTAATTTTTTTCGCCAAGTCCATTAACACCAACGCTTCCTCAACGTGAGTCTTTTGTGGTCATCCAATTGATTCTTCCTTGGCTTAAATTTCTTCGATCATCAATGATACACACAAAACTTTTGACAACATCTATTCATATTTATTAATTTATAAGAAAAACATTAACCATTCAACTAACGGTTCCACAATATTTTCAACTGTAGGAAGACCCACCCATGTTAAACATACATGAAGAAAGATTTAACATAATGAACCCCATTTTTAAACATAATATCAACTATCATTTTCATGCCATAAGTTCATACTTTATACATTGAAAGGTTCAAAATACTAGGCATAAAAGATGATAAGCTTTAACAAGATATAGACAAATGTTCATAAAAAGGGGCTCAAAATCATCTATTGTTGTATGCCATCACTTACCAATGGATCAACCTTATATATCAATGCATCTCAACCACTAAGATCTCAATGTTTGTGAAGGGGACCCCAAAGGGCTTCTTGAAAACTTCTAGAGGTATTAGACAGGGAGATCCCCTCTCTCCATTTCTATATATCATTATGGGGAAGCATTTGGGAGAGCACTCTTTGCTACGTACAGTAGAGGGGATATCAAGGGTATTATGGTGACATAAGATATTCCCAATATTACACATCAACAATTTGCAGATGAAACCATTCAGCCTAGTGGAAATTCTATGAGAGATGCATTAAATATTAGATCCATCATTCAACTTTACATTGCAGCTTCAGGCAAAAAAATAAATGCAGCAAAATCTGAAATCTTCTTCATTAACACTAAGCCAAAAATAGAAAAGTAGATCTATCATATCATGGGGTATAAGAAGGGTGAATTCTCATGCAAATACTTGGGTATTGAATTAGAAAAAGCAAGTAAATCCACCAAGGTGTGGCAAAATATTTTGGGTAGACTAGAGACAAGGATAGGGCACTGGAAAGATAAATTGCTTTTGAAAGTAGGCAAAATAACTAAGATAAAATCTATTCTATTTGCCATCCCTATCTACCCCCTTTCTCGCCTCCCTCTACCCAAGAATACTAATAAGAAGTTCAAAACATTACTTAGAAGTTTCCTATGGAATGACAAGGATTCCAAAAAGCTTGCATTCATTAGATGGAAAATATTTGTTATCCAAAGGATGCAAGAGGGATAGGCATCAAAAACTTAATTTGGAAAAATGAAGCATTTGGGGCCAAACTAATATGGCACCTCTTTGTTGAAAGAAACAAAAAGTGGGCTAAAATTATGTATAATAAGTACATTAATGAAGTAGACCCCTTCTCTATTTTTAGGATGAAGACCCTCCCTAAAGGATCTAAAAGTTGGAATTTTATGATAAACTACCGAGCCCTCATCAACAAATATCTCACTTGGGATATTGGCAAGGGGGATGATACCTTATTCTAGGAGGACTCATGGGACATACATCCCCCTATAGACAACTTGGAGTTTCCAACAGTAATCAAAGAGAAATTAGTCAATTTATGGGGTTGCAAGGTTAGTAATTACAAATTAAAGATTTCTCAAAATGGTATGATTAGTTGGGTGTGGAAAGCTATAGACAATATAGATTTAATACCTTCGAAAAAAGAAATATATGAAAATATAATCAAAAGTAGAAAAATCAAACAACTGGAGAGGAATGAAAAGCTTGTTTGGGTAGCTTCAAATGATGACAAATATAGGGTTAAGGATGGTTATAAAACCCTTACTAATTCCAAAAGAAGGGATGAGGTGAATATCCCACTCAAACTATGTTGTGAGCCATCCTACCTACCAAAGGCTGGGTTATTTCTATGGTTGGCATATCAAAACAAGATCCTCACAACTAATATATTCTGCAAGTTGGGTTTTGAAGGACCCTCTAAATGTGTGTTATGTAGATAAAATAGCAAAGATACAAACCACATTTTATTCAGCTACCCTTACACCCAACACTGTTGGGACTAGCTTAGGCACATGTTGGGTTGGCACACCCCCATGCCAAATTCATTAGTTAAACTTCTCACTAGTTGGACTGCCAACATTTTGAATACTTTCCCTTCTATCCTCATCTAGGAGGTATGGAAAGAAAGAAATAGAAGATTATTTAGGGATCAGGAAAAACAATCAGATGAGATTGTGAAATAGATTGAGGCAAGCATAGTAGAGACATTTAATTGTCATCTCAAGAAGTACCAATTGGAAGAAGGATCTTTCTCTAACTGTGATGGATTTATCAAGAAAAATTGGAATAACCTCATCAACCCTCCGCTCATTTATAAAAAGAAGAATAAACAGGCAAGGGAATATTGTAGATGGAAACCCCCTCTCATGGGATGGTATAAGTTAAATTTTGATGGCACATCCAAAGGCAACCTAGGCATAGCAGGTACATGTTGTATTATTACCAATGATTTAGGATTTTGGATAGCTAGAAGGGCTAAATCCATTGTCCCAACCACTAATAACCTTACTGAGTTGGAAGCATTGCAAGATGGGCTCCAACTCTGTCTAAAACTAGGACTCTCCAAAATTATCATTGAAGGTGATTCCCAGATCATCCTAAACTCTATTAGGAATAGAGCTATGCCCAATTGGGTTCTAAATTCAAATTTAGAGGAGGTCCTTAATGTTCTTGATAAGTTTTTAGATACCCATATATTTCACATATATCAGGAAGGTAATAAGAAGGCTGATCAATTGGCTAATGAAGGGGCTAATGGGAAAACTTTCCTAATTATCAGAGATCAATAATCATTTTATTCCCCTTGAGCTTCCTCTCCTTCCTTTTCTTATTTCATGCTAGTTCTAGTTACTCTCAATCTTCTCAAGAGACATCTACATTAGGATAGGAACATCTTATGCGATCATAGTGTTATCTGAAGATGACTAAGGCATTACTCTAATGAAGAAGATGTGGTAGTTGAAATTTTGACCCATCGAGGAATCTACTAGCTGGGTCTATTTTTGACTATGTTCTTATTTCCATCATCTTTTAATACTTTAAAGGTAGACTTGTAATTCGGACACCTTGTCCTTTTAGTTCTCTTTTCATATTAGATGTTTAATGGCTAGCTTTCATTCCTATTACACTATTGTCACTTCATCTTACCTAGTAGTAATTACTTGAGAATGGGAGTTTTTTTGGCTTCCTGAGTGTAAGTAATCAGGCCTGTTACAAAGCAGTAGGTAGTAGTAGTCATGTTTTGATCAAATCCCCTCATCTAGGTGCTTCACTATCAGATTACCCTTTGCATAAATTAGGATTTCATGATGCAGCTTGGATATTCGACTTATTAGGGTTTATCCCAGTATTGTTTAGTTTTGTTACTTCTTAATCTATTGGTTTTGTTCAACTTAACTTTTTTTCAGGCAACTGATATCATGAGTTTCAGTGCCTCCGGGATAGCCCAAGCTCTCAAGATCTGATACTTTGTATTATTATAAATTGATTTGTAACTTATGTAGTATGATGGTGCTCATTGTGAAACTACTAGTTCATGAAGCTAATCAAGTTAATTAAATTAAATACACCTCAAATAATCTAATAAGCTAGTCTCCAAATTTAATCCTTTCATAAGTTAAGAAATTTAGTTAAATAATTGATTAATATTTAATGATGACCAGGATAATTACATTGTTCTAAGCATGTGGTATTATTACTTGATTTTTTCAAGATATATTTGGCTTCAATATTTGTTTTCTAAGAATAAGTAGGAACAAGTAGGGCTGGTAATATAACTCAATTTTTTTGAGAAAGACTGACAAAGACTCTAAATTGCTTATCAGGTTATTCATCTGTATCACTTACTAACACTACTAATGAATTCTTGTTAAGTGGATTTCTATTTAATAGATTTATGAGCTACTGACAAAACAACAAAGAAGGGATGCCTACTAAGCATCTTAAGGTCTGGTCTGTTGGTTCATTTGGAGCAAATTACATGTGGTTGATTTAGATCACTCTAGAGCACTCATATTAAAATAAGGATTACTATCAACTTTCTTTGTAATAAATACTCATCTGTGAAATTGGGGTATGCCCCTTTTATAGTGTAATAATAAAGGACTAAGGTCTCAGGTGAGACTAGAGGTTTTCTTCTCCGTTCTTTCCTACTAGTGGATGTTTGAATAGAGAAACCTAAGCTGTATCATTTTATTTAAAGTTAATCAAAGGCTTCGTTCATTTACCGATAAAAAAATAAATTTATTTTAAATTATTAATAAATAATTATTAATCTAATAATAAAATAATAAATAATAATATTTAAAATTTAATAAATAATAATTAAAACTATATTAATTAAATTAATTAATAACCATTTAAAAAATATTAAAACATTTATTATATTATTAAATTTAATAAATATAAAACACATAAACTTTTTATTTAAAAAAAAAATGTTTATGGCTTGCCGACCTTAATGGCAATGCTGTCACAACAATAGGGTACTGCGTTAGCAGTACATGCTACTACCACAACAAGATTGTTGCATGCAGTCCTTACAACAACCGTTGCAGGGAGAGAAAGAGGAGGGGAGGTGGTGGTAGTGGCCCACGTCCTACCAAGTTATTAAAATTTTATTTTTTTGTTTTTTAATTTAAAAAAAACAAATAAAAAACCAAGCCCACTTAATCAATACGATTTCTATTTATATTATATAAATTTATAATTATCACAGTAATTACTAATTACTGTGATATATATATATATATATATATATATATATATATATATATATATATATATATATAAAGATTTCCCCATATAGATCTGATAGGAGAGAAACGAATAATCAATCAAATCTATATATAACATTCTTGATTTCTTTTCAAAATGCAATTCTCTAAAAATTTACAAAATGAGGGTTTCTAAACGAATTCCAAAAGGTAAACAACTCAGATACTTATCCTATTTTCTAGAACAATTGGCTTAGGGTTATGATTTGGACTAATTATCTTCCCTCTTTTACCATTAAGATACTGCAATACAGTATGCTCTCCTGTCAATTTAGGGAAGTTGATACTTGATGCTTGCAATTTGCATAAACTTTGAGCATGTACATACACATATAGTCTAAACTAAATAGACAATGGCAAGAAGTGGTGCATTGTGTATATCTTGACTAGTAGGTGACTATGACTCCCTCCCTCAACCACATCAAAAATGTCACACATAAAGTAAAAGATACAAGTACATCATACACATACAAATATGGGGAGGGTATCTATAGAAATGCATATAAATCATTCCTCTAACTAATATCATGAAATAACTGAAATCACTATATGAACATACATGTATCATCGTCAAAATAATCATGAACACATGAAATAACTAACTCAACACATATATCAATTGAATATGAAATACATTTAATCAAATATAGTAACCAAGTACCACTAATCATAAAACATAATCATAAATCTAGCTTAAAATAATCTAACAATCCAACATGAAAAGTCAACTAGGGGTAGGCATTACAAGTGTTGCCAATTGTTGATGAGCTTTGTTGAGGATTCAAGGATATGGTATTATATTGGTAGATGCATCTCGTACCATCTTCTTTATCTTTATTTGATCTAGGAACTACTTTAAGCTATAGTCAAAATCAAATTAAACCTTGTCTTTGATTGTAAATTCAAAGGGGATGCTTTCTTTCCTAAGGTTGGAGGTGCATTTTTTGATGACTTTAGCCAATGGATGACCTTTCACCTATAGAGTCATAATCACATGCATAGATATGTTAAATGAACAAGTCTCCACAAAGACTAGATAAAAATTCTATGACTACCCTAAAAAAATCATCATTCCTAATCTTATAGATGTGCCAAAGCATAAGAGGAGAAAAAATAGATTATAAAATATTAGATTATTTTTATCGATCCTAGCAATAAAACCAGATATCACTTGAAAAATAGAAATCAAATTTCCCACATAAATGTTAAGGACTTCCAAATTGCCTTCACAAAGGGACAATAAAAGAAAACATGGAGAATAGATTCAAGGAGTTGACAAACTAATTGGGTAGAGGGTTCACCGTCAAATTAAAGAAGGGAAGCATACGCAAGAGCATCTGCCACATTAAACATTGAGTTTTGGGCTTGATGGGTAAGTGTCAGAGTTTACCAAGGATTCTAATCCAATTTTGATGGTCAAGGTAACAAGACCATTTGAAATTACATTGTTTAAGAATGATAGAGGAATCAAAGAGAAGGTTATATACATTTTGGGCCTTGCTGGAGCACAAGGGAGACCCATATGGCCATCTTAGTAGGGAGAGCTTATCATCAGCCTCAAGAGGTTAAGAGTACCACATACCTCTTTTAGGATGGAAAAAATCCTTTTGTGTGAGAGAGGTACATTATACATTGAAATCACTTCCTGCCAACTAATAAGATTACCTTTACATATAATATCATTAAACTTATTAATAACATTTATGGACCATCTCTTTGCAAGACAATCTTGAAGAGGGACAAGGGGCTTATCATTTCTTTTAAGATCCACCAAATAGATTTTTCCCCATAGATTTTGTGAAGATGATAAACCAAATCATTCCCAAATATTAGATGTCTTACTTTCTCCCACCACTTCTAAATAGCTTGAAATATTAGGGAAGCTTCAACTTTGAGGTTCAATTTACCTGAGAGATCACTGACGTGTAAACCATTCAAAGATTTAGCATCAACAGAAGCACCCCTTGATATGTTATTCTTGATTAGAATTATACATGGTTCTTTTCCTTGGGTGTCCTTAGCAACCCATTTCATGGCAAGGGCAATGCCTTGCCATCTAAGATCTTTTTTCTTAAGAGACCCCAACTCTTTTCTTCTAACACGCTCATCCCTTCTAACACCATAACTCTTCTTTCATTTTCCATTAGACCACAAAGAATTTCTTATAGATTTTTGAACATAGTTAATATGGGCTTGGTTGAAAAGCCAAGAAAAAGAATAATATATAGTATGATAAGACATTTTGGCATACCTACAATCTCCCCACTAAACATAAGTACCCATTGTTCCATTAGTATTGTTTCTTATCAATCTTTTTCTTGACCAATTCCTACATTGATTAGGATGAACCAAGAATGAGATACCAAGGTATCTTACCTAGTTCTTAGGGCTTCCCAAGAAATACCCATTTTTTCGTACCGAATTGGGGGACTACCCACCTAAACTAACATGATAGACTTGGTTAATGAGACTTTACTACCAGAAGTGGAACAAAAGTTATGTATCTTGGCAACAAGATTTTCAATATTTTTTTTCTTCTAATAACCATATAAGAAAGGTTTTATCATTTGCAAATTCAATATTAGTTAGATCCTCTTGGTTGGGAAGCACAATCCCTTTGAGATAAAGAATTATCTCTCCATATATATAATAGGTAATTTGTTACTTTAATAGACAATAATGAGGCTAATGGACACCCTTGTTTGATAAATCTAGAGAGGCCAAAGGAGTTGGATCTAGTACCATTTATCTTCGTTGGGGTTATAGCATTGATTATGAGAAACATAACCATTTTGTTAAAAAATTAGGAAAGCCAGGCCCTACTAACATAATCATGATGTATTTCCATTCAATTTTGTCATATTCTTTTTTATAATCTACTAGAAACATACATATGTGTTGTCCCCAACATCTAGCCCATTCCATGGCCTCCCAAAAAGTAATTAAATTATCTAAAATGTATCTCCCTATAATAAAGATAGTTTGTGTGGAGTTGATTGCCTTGGGAATAATATTTTCCAATCTTGGAGAAAGAGCTTTTGATAGAATCTTATGACACATTAAGAAGGATAACATACCTCCAATTCTTGATTAAGGATTTATCACCATCTTTTGAAATTAGTTTGATAAGTTTCAAGTTAATTGCAAATCCTAGGGATCCATTATCTATGATTTCCTCATAAAGTATCAATAGATTTTGCCAAATCCACTCAATATTAGTCTTGTAGAAATCAATTAGAAACCCATCAGGCCTGGGTGCCTTCTCATGACTCATCTTCATGATTGCATTAATAATTTCCTCTTTCAATATTAGTTGTTCAAGCATATATTTGTCTTCTTCATTAATTTTCTTAGGGATATGGTGCAGGAGCACCAAAATCAAAGTCAAGAACTATGGAGTACACAAGAAATTGATGTTATGAAAATTTGAATGTAAGTCTAAGTGGTCTAAGTATCATTGATATTTAGAAAGGTTTGAATAAACCATGATAAATTTATAGTTTAGTTAATGTGTTTAGAATAGGAATGGTTTCGGTTGTGGGAACTTAGTAATTAGTGGAGTTAGTTATTCAGTTTTTGCAAAGCTATAAATAATGTAAGGAAATCCGATAAGGGACAAGGGGAGACAGGAGTAATGGTAGAATAGAAGAGGATAGTTGATGGTTTCTTGATAGAGGAGAGCCAAGATGTAACAGCAAGTTGAATTAATGAAATATGATATGTTTGGGAATTGTTGTTCCTACTAGCCATCAAGCACAATCATATTGTTTTGGTATTTATGTAGTGTTTGAATATATTTGACTGGGCTTTATTTACCCTTCTACTATGCGCTCCACATCGTATTTCAATCAGAGCTTGAAGATATTGAGTGTGTGGATAGAGTGCCGATAGAGGCAATCCATGCTAGGACCTTGGAGATTTGGTATTTATTTTATGATCATTTTTGTTGTAGGTGCTTGTCCATCTTGCTGCATATGAAGGTTGAGATGATGGGTAGACAAGAGAAGGTCTATCATAACCATTCTCCAATGGAGATAAAGCTGGGTAGAAGGTGCAATGTGAAGAGAGAGGCATCTTCCAGGATATACTATTGGGTAAGATGAATGGTCAAGGGCCAAGGATTGGTCTAGTTGATTGCCAAGAGACTAGGGAGAGAGGCAAAGAGGAGGACTCCTAGGTGACTCATAGGGGAGAGTTGTTTGTGGTGAGTTATAAGCAGCAATGGTAAAGGTGGATCTCTGACTGATAAGGCGCCGTGGAGTTGTAGCCATTAATACTCCACTAATAGGAGTATTTGAAAAGATGATTTTAGGGATAGTCCTGTGTCCTTAAGGGAAATGATGATGGTGATAAAGGCATGAAGAGGCAAAGGCAAATGAAGGTAAAGATGAGGATTTTGATCTAATATTTTTTTTCTTGCAGGTTATTGATTCCATGTTTCCAAGGGACTTGGAAACTTTTCAATGTTGGGAGTATGGTGCAGAGGCACCTAAATTTCAAGAGAAAAAATAAGTTTATAGTTATTAAGTCATATTTTGAAATAATTTGATCCATTTATTATATATTTGAGTCTTTTGAGTCAAGATATAAAGGCTAGAGAAGCCATTTGTAATAAGTTGTCAAAGTTGTAAAGAGGAGGTCTTAATATGAAAAATAATGTTAAAATATTTATTTCATAGGTGAATGGATCTATTGACATCCATCTAAAGTCATTTGAGTCATTATGTTGGTCTAGGTTGGGTTTGCATGAAAGTTGAAATTTAAAAATGCATAAAGTGCAAAAAATGTTGTCAAAAATGCAAAAGGGTTAAAATTATGTAATGGGTTGGTTTAAAGGGTGGTTTGGAAGTTATAACCAACCAAAACATCTATAAAAATAAATTTATGGTCAAACAAAATAATAAATTAAAGGAAGAGACACATTTTGAAACACAATTGTTAATATCCTGTGTTGTTATATTTTGATTGGTTTTTTAGTTTTAGTGTTGGTTCCAGGTCTTGTACAGCCATGTATAGCCTGAAAACCATGTAAATATTATATATTAGGATAGATAAGTGAATAAAATTTCTTTTGGATTTGGTTTGGATTTATTTCATTTAGAAATGAAGAAGTTATGTAGGTTTTAGAAAAGCTTGTAAATTGAAGATTTGAGGATGCCCAACTATAGTCAAATTGAAATGTTTGGAATGATCAAATTTGAATGAATCAGAAAATTTATTTATATTAATTGGAAATATATTTGAATCAAGGTTTATTTACAATTGGTTTGAGTTATTTTTATTCAAATTTGTGTAAGTTATGTTCATTTTAATGAAGACTAGTTTTTACAGATCCCCACTGAAGTTACAAGACACAATTGGTCCTTGTAGAATGATTTATGCATTGTAAGAATTAATGGCTTATATATTCTGAAACTAGACAAATATAAGGTTGAGTGGAAATTGGTTTTATTTTATTTGGAATCATCTTGAGAAAGTTATTTGATTCTCTAGGAAGGGTTACTAGTTTTATTTCTAGTTTATGATAGAGAAAATGGGTCTAAGTATACAGACTATAAATTTCAATAGATTTATTTATTTTGGCTCATCTTTGGATATTTTTTGTTATTTCTAATTGGGAAAAACTCTACTAAATTTTTTTTCAAGAAGATGTTTAGAATTTAAGTTATGAATAATGGAATTAGATATAGAAATCAGGATATGTGAATGGAGAAAGGTTGATATTTTTATGTTGGAAAATGTTTTGTTTTACCTTGTAAGATGCCTCTAATTTTGGAGTGTATTTAATATATTTTAAAGGTATTATCATGTATCCCACTAATTGGATGATTTTTGTGATGCTCTACATCAGATTGGTATCAGAGCACAGTAATGGGGAGAAGGTCTGAGATTTTGAAGACTAGGAGTCCTTTGTTGATGCTTAGAGTTGAATCATCCTCCAAGAGTGTTCTGAGTGGTGATTCCATGTCAGATAGATCTTGGATTGAAGGTGCTTTTTGAGATTTTTTTTTGAAGAAGGTTGGTAGCAGGTCATCATGGAAGGTAATGATGGTAAAAGGTACTTTCAGATGTCATCCATAATCAAGACACAATGCAAATGTAGGGGTAAGGTATGCAGGGTTATTGTTTCTAGTGGTACTCTCACTAATCTTGTTTCAGGTGATATGATTTCTAAGTTGAATATTGAGAAGATAGCATATATTACACCTTATAGAATGTATGGAATGAATTATCAGTGGGTTGATGTCAAAGAACAAGCTCCTATATTTCTTTCAGTATTGGTCCATATGCTGATAAAATATTATGTGATATTGTACCTTTGGATGATTGTCATATGATTTTGGGTAGGACATGGAAAGTTAATGTCAAAGCCATACATTTTGGTTGGAAAAATGAATATGTTACTAATAAGGATGGAAAGAAGTTTGTGATGAGTTCATTGCAAGATGATAAGGCTACATGGGGAATGTCAAGGACATGGTTGATGGGAAGAAGAGATTTCCTAAGGTGTAAGGAACATGAAGGTGAAGAGAAAATGCTGAGGAAGAGTGATGGTACTTTGGAGCATGAAGACATTGAGAATGCTGATACAAAGGTATGTGGTCCATCTAAGGGACAAGAACAAAGATTGCAGCAGATAAGTTACATGGAGAGGAGTGAATCTCATAATAAAGAGGTTCTAAGATGTAGGACAGTAGTAAAGAATATAGTTTATGATGAAGACAAAGAGGATAAAGTAAAGTTTGATGCTGAAAAATGATACTAGTTGGTACAATTCTATGTCCATTAAAGTTTTGGGAGAATGGTAAGGTAGTCACCAAGAGGAAGGTGAAAGGACAAGGAGCATGGCTAAATGATGATGATAAGTTACTGATAGGGGTAGAGGTGTATAAACATGAAGTATCTGAATATGAGAACATCATAAGGATGAAGAGTCATGAGGAAATCAGTCCAAGCATTTGTATAGGGGTAGCCTATACTAGTATGAAGATATTACTATGTTTTTTGGTACTAAGTTTGTTTGTGATGCAGGTATATCCAACTATGGTATAGATTTATGGCATGATGGAGTTGACAAGGTTGTGTCAAAGCCCAATAATGGCAAGGCTATGTTATATCCTTTTCTTTATACAGAAATGGTCACTAACTCCAAAGCACAAGAAGAAGAAACAAAGGTGTAGAAGGAGAGTACAGGGTACACACTTACAAAAGGTGTATGAAAACATGGATAATTAGTGTGGACAACAAGAATCAAGCATGGAGAAGAATGACAAGGAAGAACGTACAGTCACAAGATATTCACGAAAAAAAGCAAGGCTGGAGCATCAAGGAGCTGAGTACAAATGTGTCAATGATATGAGAAGACATGGAACTACATTTGATAAAGTTTGTTTGACAGAGCTTTCCAAGTGGACTCGGAACAATTTCAAAGTCGGGGAGTATGGTGCAGGAGCACCAAGATAAATGTCAAGAACTATGGAGTGTACGATAAATTGATGTTATGAAAATTTGAATGTAAGTCTAAGTGGTCTAAGTATCATTGATATTTAGAAAGATTTCAATAAACCATGATAACTTCATAGTTTAGTTAATGTGTTTAGAACAAGAATGTTTTCAGTTGTGGAAAGTTAGTAACTAGTGGAGTTAGTTATTCAGTTTTTGCAAAGCTATAAATAATGTATGGAAATCTGATAAGGGACAAGGGGAGATAGGAATAATGGTAGAATAGAAGAGGATAGTGGATGGTGTCTCGATAGAGGAGAGCCAAGATGTAATGGCAAGTTGAATTAATGAAATATGATATGTTTGGGAATTGTTGTTCCTGCTGGCCCTCAGGCATAGTCATATTGTCTTGGTAATTATGCAGTGTTTGAATATATTTGACTGGGCTTTATTTACCCTTTTGTTGTGTGCCCTGCATCAGGATAAGACTTTTGATTCTATCCCAATTGCTATTCATAGAATCATCCACCTCTTCTAAGGTGAAAAGGTTAGAGTAATAGTTGGCAAAAGCTTTAAGAATATCTCCTTGATCATAGATATCCTTACCATCCTCACAAATATGGTCTATCTTGTATGTGGCTTCTTTCAAATTCAATAGCTAGAAATATTATCTTGTCCCCTTATCAGTATGTTCTAATAAATTAATTCTAGTCCTCGTTTTAGCTCCCTAAACCTTATAATGTGTTATCTTTCTTAATGAATCTATGGCAATGGTCAGAGTGTCTAGAGTATCCTGGTTATGTGGTTTTGCCTAACCTAAGTACTTTTTTTAGCTTCAATTAGAGATTTGTGAATGGTACATTCTTTGAATCTAGAGTCTTTAGCTTTCTTCTTCCCCACAATTTAGAAGAGCCTTTTCTAGCTTTTAGTCATAGTTTCCCATCTCTGAATATCACCCATGTTTGACAATATTATGGTTATACCATCTGATTACCAAGACAATAGTCCTAGTATCTTCATCTTTAAGGAGAGAAGTATTAAGGGAAAAGCCATTAGATTTGTGAGGGATGACTTGGTTCTGATCAAACAAAAAGATTGATGCTACTATGTGATGGTGATCAAAGAGAGTGTAAGGGAAGACTCTTACACAATCACCTTCTTCAAGAGAGTGTAAGGGAAGACTTGTACACAATCCCCCTGATGTTCTTGCTTTCAAAGAGGTTGACTAAGAGAGAAGCAAGAACATCAGTGGGAGGCAACATTAGAGGAATCATAGATTGGTTCATGAACTTGTGGCTTAAGATTTTCTTAATTTTCTCCAGAATGTTTTTTTGGGTGTTTTGGGTTTTGTGTTTGAGATTAGGCATATGTTGGATGAATCTTGAATTAGCCTCATTAGGACCAAGTAGGGAATCAATTTGGGAGAGGTCCCTCTTTGGAGGAGGGGCCTCTATATGTTTGTTGAATGTAGCTTACAATTCATCAAGAGAAGCACAAATCACTTTTGAATTGACACAAGGAATAACATAATGAGAAAGTTGAGGGGTACGAGGACAGTCAATGATAGGGTTCTCTTGCTAAGATGTCTCGATGGATTTATGAGGTTGATTAGGGTTGTGGCTAAGTAGGCTATGATTTTGTCTTTTCACTAGAGGTAATTCTGAAATTTATTTTTCTATTCTTTCTCTCTTATATTTTAGTTAATTATTTAAAGAATTTTGGCTACATACTTTGGTATTAGATCTCAAAAGGTCTAGGAAAAGGAGATCTTTTTGGTTTTTTGTGGTTATGAGTTTATCTTTAAAATTGACCCTATTTTCTCTTTGAGTAGTAACAATTATGCCAATAGTTGGAGAGATTGCAGCTAATCACTATCAAATTGCAATCGTCCTTTGCATTTGAGAGGGGAATCTCCCTCATATGATGGGTGTATTTTTATTTTGGTGTACTTTTCACTTGAAAGTATAAAGGGATAGAACACGAATCTAAATAAGATGAACAACAAAAACTCAAAGAATATACATACAAACACCAAATGAGATTCCTAAAAGACAATAATTTGTAAAGGGGTTTTGAGCATAAAATGGAACAATGACAAAGAGTGGATAGTAGACCCTAACATATGAAAAGATAAACTATTCTAGTGCATTAACATCAAGATACCAAGAGATGAACATTTTTCTTTGCATGGATTGTACATAATTCATAAAAATGCATAAAGGAGCTACTAATTTAACATATGATAAATTAGCAAGCATAAATTAGACAGACATTTTTACCCATGAACAAATGCATTCTTTATTATTTTCAAGAAAGTATCAACCCAAAAACGTTAACATAATATGAAATCATTATTTATTGAAAGTTTCTCTAAATATTTCGACAAAGTTCTTCCTTTGCAAAAGCTCTTCCCCCCTTTTCATTACCAAATCCTTGTCTTTTATAAGATTTTCTTGATAACCAACTTGTAACCACTTATCATACCTACTTAGTATAACTACTCAGAGTAAGTACTTAGGAAAGCTACTCAAGCAATCACTTAGACTAACTAGCTAGGAGTTATTTGAGACATATTCATGGAATAACTACCTAAGTGCCTACTTGGAATAACTTGGAATAACCTCCCTTTTGAAAATAAGTTAGGATTTACCTAACTTTTAAAATGATTAAGACGTAAAGTTGACTTTAATTACAATAAGTGACATAAGTCACTTTTACAAGGAGGGAATTTGAAATTTGTTACATTGGAAGAAAAAATAAGTGACCATTCTAGTTTAAAAGTAACCATTAAATATTCTTGTGATCATCAAGAACTTGATCTTCAAGGAAATCCATTTTAATCCTATGACGCCTTACCTCAACCCATCATAGCTCAGTTGACACAATTATTTTTCATACATTTTGGCTCAAGATTTTTAGACATTGTTCAACTAGCTAGACATTGATCTATATTATAGATGTCATATGATTATTACTTCAACATATTTTACTTATGATGCTTGATGATATTTCATATACATGCATGCATTATGATGGTTTATTTTGGTAATTTAAATTGAATTGATGAAGATGTCATATTTTTTTGATTATGCGAATCCATTATATCTAATCAATGTCTAGAAAATGGTAAAGTTATTGAAATGAAATTTAAGAATTTTTTGAGCTAAATTTGACTATGCAAGTTTTGTGTGTGTGTGTGTGTGTGTGTGTGTGTGTGTGTGTGTGTGTGTGTGTGTGTGTGTGTGTGTGTGTGTGTGTGTGTTGTGTGTGTGTGTGAGTGATTTTCTCAAATTACTAATATTCAAATTGAGTGTGTAGGGAGTTAATAGGGAATTAACCATGGTATTGATTGGAGAACCAACAACTAAACCTATGTACAAATTGTGAAACCAAGGTTGAACCCATTGAAGAGATTTAAATGTCATTGTTACATAATTTAATTTGTAATCGTAATTTGAATGTATGTATTAGGTTAAGTCATTATGTAATTAGTCACATGTCAATTGTAAGGTTTAATATAATTTTTTGGTGTCAATTGAAACATGTCATATATATGTGTAAATGACATGTCAATTAGGGTTTGGCAATGAGACCCTTACACTAAAACTATACTTAATTAGGAGCTTAAGTTAATCACATTTGTTTAGAGGTATCATGTGAAGTCCCACAAAAGAAGAATTTGAATTAAAAAATTTAATTCACTTTTAGAAGCCAAAAAGTGATCATAGGAGCTTAATTTAGTGAGATTTAAGTACCACTAGAAGGCCCAAGCAACTTTAGGGACCCTCCAAAAGATGCATTTTCTGAAAGTTGAAAAAATGGATAATTCTAATGTCCTTACCCTTATCCACATACTTTCTCAAACTTGCATTAATGGTAGGAGACACTTATGATGCCCAAGGACTTAGGGTCAAATCAAGAAGTGATTGCTAGTAGGTGGGTGGGATTTGGAGGCCTTTTTAGAGGGCCTTCAATAACTTAGTGGTTGTTCACCAACTCTCTAGATTTAGAGACACTAGGGTTTGAATATTGGATAAAAAAGGATAGGGGTCTTCTCAAATTTCCATTCCATCACATTTTGAGTAAGGTTGGTGGTTCTTGCCAAGGATGCTCTTCATTTTTATAATAGTATAGGATGTTGAAGATCAAGTGTTCATGTATTTCTTGCATTTTACATGTATTGTTATTTTGTGCTTATAAGGGTTGGGAAATGACAATTTCAATCTTGTTTTTCTTGCATTTTATTTGAGGGATTGTTCATGGGTGTGAAGGCATTACTCACCCTTGGGAGGGAAGAAGTGACCTTTGGGTGAAAGGGTTAGTTGTGACCTCCATGAAAGTGCAAGTTCTCTTCTCATGGATAAGAGGAAAAAGAAGCAAGGTGTATGGGACTTTTCTTGTCAATTACTTGATGTCATTTGTGTTGGAAATTAAACATCAAACACCTATAGGTTGTACTCAAGCCACACACCCATCTACCCTATCAGGTCATCGCAAGCATCCATGGTCGGTAGACATTTATTTTTGGTAGGTAAGTTTTGAAATTTGAACATTGAGAGGGAAAGGAAGAGTGTGACAAAAAGGAACGTTTCTACATTCATTCAGTAGTGTTTGTAGATCAAACAGATTAGAGAGAAGTTGTAGAGCTGAGTAGAGAAGGAAGAAGGAAATAAGTTTTTGCTGCAGTTGCACGTGTTTCCCTTGTTCACTGAGTAAGTTTGTTGTTGTTTGGATTTGTCCTATTGAAGCATTGATTGCTCCAAGCATCATTGTATGCAGCCATTAGAGTTGAAGTTTGAAGTATTATCAATTTAGGGTTATTTTAGAGTTTTTTGCTTGAAGCCGAATACTCCCAAATTTTGTAATAGTTTAATGAAAGATTGAATAGAAAGCAAGCAAGCATACTTGAATCTATCTTCTTATTCTATTCATTGCATTTGACAAGTTTGTTTGAAAGGTTAAAGCTTTGGCTTTCTGGTTTTAATGGTGAAAGCATTTACGTTGATATTTCCTAAGTTATAATTTTTAAGTTTGAAACTAAACACTTAGCATTCTCTTTCTCAGTTAGAGCTGAGCTCACTCAGCATCCATTAGTGCTGAGCGTTTCTTGTGTGTGTGTTGAGCTCTTCTTGTGCCAAGCATTTTTCTTCTTATATTGAGCATTTTTCTTCAAGTGCTGAGCTCCTCTTTGTGCCGAGCTCACTCGGCACCTTCTGCCTATCACTCAGCATCTGTTGGTGGCAAGAAAATTGCCACTCAGCACATTCACATGTGGAGAAAAATTGGCACTCGGCAATTGTGAGTGCTGAGTAAAATTTTAAGGTTTAGGGTTGAGTTGTGAGTTAAATTGAATTTTAATTTGTATTTCTCACATGGTATCAGAGCTTTGAGGCCCCAAATCCATAGTGATTTAGGGCATTTGTTTTCTTGGGTTATTTGACATGGCAGGAGATGTAGGAAAGATATGGCAGCAAGCACCATCCTTTAATGGACAGAATTATGATACATTTGCAAAGAAAATGAAGACCATTATGGTAGCAAATGATTTGGTGGAGTTTGTAGTTAATGGGTTCAATGATGTGACAGACCCAACTCAGTATGCTTCCCTCACAAATGCATAGAAGACTCATTTCAAGGAGTCAAGGAGGAAAGATGCTAAGGCATTAAGTCTTATTGAAGCAGCAATGATAGAGGCAGTATTCCCAAAGATTGCAGCAGCAAATTATGCAAAAGAAACTTGGGATATCCTTGACATGAACTTCAAGGAGACTGATAAAGTCTGTACTATAAAGCTACAAAACATCAGGAGGGAGTTTGAGAACATTCAGATGAAAGAGAATGAATCAGTTGTAGACTTCAATTCAAGGACCTCCAATGTAATTAATCAATTGAAGTCAAATGGAGAAGACTATCAAGAGCAGAGGATAGTGGAGAAGATATTGAGGATTTTACCTCATAAATATGACAATTTGGTCATGACCATAGAAGAGGCAAAAGACCTCACTGTTTTGACAATGGATGTGTTGATGGGTTCTCTTCAAACCCATGAGCATAGGATCAATAGATCTACATCTTCTACTTCTCAAGAGCAAGCATTCAAGGCTCAGTCAAATCCAAGAGAAAGGGAGAGAGGAAGAAATGGCTTAGGAAATAACTCTAGAGGTAGAGGCCAAGGAAATGGAGTACAAAGAAATGCTATAGTAGAAAGCTCAGGAAGAGCAGATGGAGCAAGTAGCTCACAAAATACTTCAAGAGGAGGTAAGAAAAAATAAAACTCAAGTAAGAGTAATTTAGAATGCTACTACTATCATATATATGGGCATTATGCAAATGAATGCTGGAAGAAGCAGAATGATTAGTCAGGACAAGCAAATGTGGTTGATGTGAACATGGGAAGTGGACCCAATGCTACTACCTTCATCATGTGTAATGTTGGTGAAGAAGGAAGCCCTGAGGTTTGGTACCTCGATAGTGGATGTAGCAACCACATGAGTGGTAATGAAATACTATTTTCATTCATTGACAAGAGTTTAGAATCAGAAATTAAGATGGGTAACAATGGAACCCTACTAGTTGTGGGCAAAGGATCTATTATGGTCTGCATCAAGAAAGGTGAGAAAAGGGAAATACAAAATGTGTATTTCGCCCCTGGTATGAAGCACAATTTGATGAGCATTGGTATGCTCATTCAAAATGGATATAAAGTGCTGATGGAGAATGACACATGTGTCACTCATGAAAAAGATGGGAGCAAGAACCTACTTGCAGTAGTTCAAATGACAAAGAACATAATGTTTCCTTTGAGGATTGAGACATGTTTCTCATCTCAAGTTTGTGCTGCACCTCACACACAATCAACTCTAAGGAGTTTGATTGATGAGCCCTCATGGCTATGGCACCTCAGGTATGATCATCTTGGCTATGCTGGTTTAAATTTATTGTCAAATAAAAGAATGGTAGAAGGTTTGGCACGTATATAAAATTCATGTGACAAGTGTGAGGCTTGTATTTTGGGTAAGCAAAATAGGCTTCCCTTTAATTCTAGAAATTCTAGGAGGGCTAGATATCCATTAGAGTTAGTGCATACTGACCTTGTCGGTCCTATGCAAGTTACTTCCATTGGGGGGAGTACATATTTTATGACATTCATTGATGATTTCAGTCATAGGACATGGGTGTATTTCTTAAAGAATAAATATGAAGCATTTGATAAATTTGTAGAATTTAAAGCCCAGGCTAAAAGAGAATGTGGACACTATATCAAGGTCCTTAGATCATATAGAGGAGGGGAGCATACCTCCAATTCTTTTGTAAACTTTTGTAGGAAACATGGGATAAAGAAAGAGCTCATAGCCAACTATACACCACAATAGAATGGAGTGGTTGAAAGAAAGAATACGACCATTATTGAAATGGCAAGGAGCATGATGAAAGAGAAAGGTCTCCCAACTAAATTTTGGTGAGAGGCTGTGGCAAAAATAGTTTACCTAATTAATAGGTGTCCTACAAAGGTAGTATGTGAAAGAATTCCAATAGAAGCATGGTCACAAAGAAGATGGACAGTTGAACACTTAAGGGTGTTTGGATGTGTTGCATATCCACATGTGCCTAAAGAGCAAAGGCAAAAATTTGATGACAAATGTGTGAAATGCATTTTTATAGGGTACAACCCAGAATCAAAGGCATATAGATTGTATGACCCATTGAACAACAAGATGATGCTTTCAAGAGATGTGGAATTTCTTTAAAATTAGTCTTGGCATGGACAAATTGATGAGTCATCAAGCACTTCAAGTAAAGTGCCAATTATGAGTTAAGAAGATGCTGATGAACAACAAGAAGAAGGAGCGAGTAGAAGAAAAGGCAAGAAGATTCAGACATTCTCAAGTTCCTCTAGGCATGACCAAGTGTCAGTGTTGAGTACCAGTGAAGACCGAGTTAGTTGGCAAAGCAACAGCAGTGAAGATTCCAATCCTACACTCACCTCCCTGTTACCAAGAAAGACTAAGACTCTGAGAGAGTTATACCAAGATGAAAGGTATGAAGATTATGACGAGAGTGTTAATTTTGCATTATTTTCTCATAGTGATCCAATTTATTTTGAAAAAGTTGTTGAGGAGAAAAAATGGTGTAAGGCCATGGATGAGGAGATAGATGCTATAGAAAGAAATGAGACATGGGAGCTAATTGAATTGCCTCCAAAGAAGCAAGTGATTGGAGTGAAATGGGTCTACAAGACCAAATGCAATGTGGAAGGCAAGATTGATAGGCATAAGGCAAGGTTGGTAGTCAAGGGCTACAAATAGTAGGATGGAAGAGACTATGATGAGACATATGCCCTTGTTGCAAGAATGGAAACCATGTGTGTTGTCATAGCAATTGCAGCCCAGGACAAGTGGAAGGTATTTCAAATGGATGTGAAGTCTGCCTTTCTTAATGGTGTATTGAAAGAAGAAGTATATGTGGAGTAGCCACCTAGTTATGAAGTTGCAAGTGAAGAGAACAAAGTATATAGGTTGAAGAGAGCTCTTTATGGGCACAAGCAAGCTCCACGAGCATGGTATAGTAGGATTGACTCATATTTAATGAGCAATGGCTTTAGCAAAAGCAATGGTGAGCCCACTCTTTACATCAAGGTAGCGAATGGTAATGTATTGATTGTTGTCTTTTATGTAGATGACTTAATTTTTACTGGAAATGATAAGACTCTAATTGGTGAGTTTAAAGAGGCCATGAAAAGTGAATTTGAAATGAAAGACCTAGGTCTCTTGAAATACTTTCTAGGCATAGAAGTAAAACAAATGCATGATGGCATCTTCATCTCTCAAGAAAAATATGCAAGCCAGATCTTGGAGAGATTTAAAATGTAGAATAGTAAGGCAGCCCCCACACCAACAAGAATAGGTCTGAAGTTGAGAAAAGAAGACTCTAGCAAGAGAGTGGATCCAACACTATACAAGAGTATGGTTGGAAGTTTAATGTATTTGCTTGCAACTCGGCCAGACCTAATGCATGCAGTAAGTCTGATTTCTAGACTTATTGAAACACCAAAGGATTCCCATTGGCAAGTGAGAAAAAGGATCCTAAGGTATGTGAAAGGTACCAAGGGATTTGGAATTTTGTATACTGCAAATGATGATTTAAAGTTGGTGGGATACATAGATAGTGATTGGGCTGGAAGTTTAGATGATAGGAAGAGCACTTCTGGATACATGTTTCATATCGGATCAGGTGCAATTTCATGGGCATCCAAGAAGCAACCTATTGTTGCTCAATCTATAACAGAGGTTGAATACATAGCAACAAATGTAGCAACATGTCAAGAAATTTGGCTAAGGATGATCTTGATAGATTTGAATGAAAGGCAAGAGGTTGGAACCACAATTTATTGTGACAACATCTCATGAATTGCATTGTCAAAGAATCCATTCTTCCATGGGAGAAGAAAACACATAGAAATTAGAGATCACTTCATCAAAGAGTTGGTGGAGAATGGGGATATCAAGATGAATTTTTGTAAGTCTGAGTACCAGCTAGCAGACATTTTCACTAAGCCTTTAGGCATTGGAACTTTTGTACACTTAAGAGAGAGTCTTGGTGTAGTTGATTTGGATCAGTTGTGATTCTTGTTTGTTTGGCTCGGGACAAAGGGAGAGTGTTGGAAATTAAACATCAAATGCCTGCAGGTTGTCCTTGAGCCCCACGCCCATCTACCCTATCATGTCATTGCAGGCATCCATGGTCGGCAGACATTTATTTTTGGTAGGTAAGTTTTGAAATTTGAACATTGAGAGGGAAAGGAAGAATGTGACGAAAAGGAATGTTTCTACATTCATCCAGTAGAGTTTAGAGATCAAGAAGATCAGAGAGAAGTTGTAGAGCTAAGCAAAGAAGGAAGAAGGAAAGAAGTTTGTGCCTATAGTTGCACGTGTTTCCTTTGTTCACTCAGTAAGTTTTTTGTTGTTTGGATTTGTCCTGTTAAAGCAGTGATTGCTCCAAGCACCATTGTATGCAGCCATTAGAGTTGAAGTTTGAAGTATTATCAATTCACGTTTATTTTAGGTTTTTTCTGGTTGAAGCCAAATGCTCCTAGATTTTGTAATAGTTTAATGAAAGATTGAATAGAAAGCAAGAAAGCATACTTGAATCTATCTTCCTCTTTTATTCATTGCATTTGACAAGTTTGTTTGAAAGGTTAAAGCTTTGGCTTTCTAGTTTTAATGGTGAAAGCATTCATGTTGATATTTCCTAAGTTATAATTTTTAAGTTTGAAACAAAACACTCAACATCCTCTTTCTTAGTTGGAGCCAAGCTCACTCAACATCCATTGGTCTCGAGCATTTCCTATGTGTGTTTCGAGCTCTTCTTGTGTCGAGCATTTTTCTTCAAGTGTCGAGCTCCTCTTTGTGTCGAGCTCACTCGACACCTGCTTCCTATCACTCAACATCTGTTCGTGCTGAGCAAAACTAGCACTCGACAATTGTGAGTGCCGAGTGAAATTTTTAGGTTTAGGGTTGAGTTGTGAGTTAAATTGAATTTTAATTTGTATTTCTCACAATTTGAGGGTGATAAGGAGAATGTCTACAAAAGAAATGTGATTGCTACGAGCCTTGTGAAGCCATGAAAATTGTGTGTATTGGCATTGAAATCTCCTTCACAGTTACTCCACCTTCATCATTGTCATGCATTTTTAGGTGAAACCCATTGTGAATCCTTGGATTTGGAGTTCTTGTGATGTTCTTGCATTTGTGGTTTGATTGTGGTTGTGACTCATTTGGCATTTGTTATCCTATCTCAATGGGTGGTGTCTTTGAAGCCTAGGTTGGGAGGTGAGCTCTCCATGGTATGTTCAAATCTTATTTGCAGGTTTTGTGTGTCCATGTTGGGTAGCTTGGGAGGCTTTTAACTTTCTATTGGAACCTTTTGAGGAAAGGAGTTCATGATTTTTGTGATCAAGTGTTGTTGTTGGAGAGTTCTCCATTTCTTACCTTTGTTCCTTCAATGTATTGTATGAGTTGAGTGATGAGATTTCCACTCCATATGTAATTCTTCTTGCATGGTATGAATCATAAAGTTTAAATAAAATATTCCATTTTTGATATCATTGGTTGAAAATATTGTGTGAATCCATCTCCTTATATGTTGTAGTAGTAGTGAAAGAATGGAAGAATGTTTCATTATGTAGCTTTCATGATCATGTATTGCAGAATTAAGTTCTTCAAATTTCATTGAGTTATATAGTTCATGAAAGGAATCTAAGAACAAATAGAATGCATGAGAGAAAGAAAATTGGGACATCAAATCCTAAATTTGATAGTACAGGCTTGGCCTGGAGTTGCACGTCTTGCAAATATGAGAATAGAGTGTTTCTCCTTGTTTGCGAGAGTTGAAGGACCCAAGTCTTTTGCTTCAACTTTATAGCTACTTTCAACATGGGTTCATTGAACAGTACCTAATTCTATTTGTGTATAGACTTGTAAGGAGCCTCCTTAATTACTTTAGGAAGAGTTCAAATGCTACCAGATAAATGCAATGTGTGGGATAGTATTGTAGTATTCCACAGACACCCATTGAAATAAAAATATATAGAAAATGAAAGTGACAATATAATGATGAAGCGTAGGTGAATTGTAGCGTTACAAATCTTAGTAGAAGAAGTATTAGAAAAAATAATATGGAAGTACTTGCTTCACATATGTTAGGAAAAGTGGTTTGTTTTAGACATCAGAATTAACATTTGCACTATCTCAGTTTTAAGAAACCCTAATTGCAATGGAACAGTAAATTTAAAATAAACATTTTGGATTCTCTAGTTGTAAAAAAATTAGCCCTACTCTAAAATTAATGGAAGAAAAATAATAGCATAAACAACTTTAAAGAATAATATAAAAAATAGACCACCAAACTGCATCATTAATGGATCTACATATGAATTTAGTTTATTTTAGTGAATCTGCATGTCAAGAAGAATAGGAAACTCAGAGGCTTCAAATGTCAAGAAGAATAGGAAACTCAGAGGCTTCAAGAAGAATAGGAAACTTAGAGGCTTCAAATAGTTTGAAATGTCAAAATGTAAAAATTGGCACATGAACTAATAATTGAAACAAAAAATTGCAATGAAAAAGATATGTTTGAAACTAATTATAGTTGTTTAAAATATTTTTAAGATCCTTTCTAGAAAAATAAATCTAATATAGTTTTCAAAAGTGTTAGCAAAAACATTATAAACATGCATATCAATACATTACAACATTGATGAAGGTGCCATCAAGTCAACACCTTATGTTGATTGCAATTGGGATGGGAATATCATTGTAGAGCCATAATCACTGCCCACCATATCATGCTCAACATGCTCATCACTATTGTTGTCTTCAACAAGGAGATAATAATATCTCAAATCCGATATATTGGATTCACTTGCATGATTTCCAAGTTGCATACTTCTACTGCCTTGTTGTAGCGATGGATAAATTGTTGTAGCCATGCATTCTACCCCACTGTCCCTTTATTTCAAGAAGCCAAACACTTATTCAGTGTCAAAATATTTGTAAATATTTATCATTTCCATGAATAACACAAGTTTTAAAGACATACCTGATGCTAAAGATGCTACCAGTATTGGCAAGATCTACAGAGTTTTGGTCTCTCTATGATATCTGGCTTAATATTTGACTCTGACTTGAACTATTTTGTGGTTGCTGATATCAATATAATTCAAATTCAAATTTATAGTTAACAAAATAGTTTATCATCATCTAATGTATCTATTTCTAATGCACATTAGTATGAAACATTTTAATAGTTTAGCCAGTCTATTCCATTTATTACATATGACAAAAGAAAATTTTGCAGCATTGGTCAAATGATACATATCTATATATTTTGATCAACCGTGTACATTTTGAGAAAAAAATGGAGAGAAAATTATTGGCATTAAATAAGTTATTTCTATATGAAATTTTATCTTCACTGATATATGGAAAATACTATTTAAAAAAGACATTATTATCTTTAAAGATTTAATGGAATGGAGCCATGCCAACGGCTCTCTTGCCCCATAAAATCTACATTTTTGCTGAAAAAAACACTATTACCGTTGATAGAAAATGCAATATATGCACCAAATGACGTTCCAATGCATCTGTTTCTTAGAAAAAGAAACTAAAATGCATACCTGATACAAAGCCGATCTCTGGTTCTAGATTATGTTTTGTTTGAATTCCTTTCCTTTCCTTCTTAAAAAAAATTCACAACATGCATATTCTCCCATAAAGCAATGTCAGAAAAATGGTCTAAGCATTTCCTTAAATTAGATTCGATGCAACTCAAAATAGTATTTTGGAGAATTCTCTCTGCTACGCTCAGATAGTGATGAGGGAGTTTTTATGTTCCTAATTTATTATAGAATTATGATATTTCTTCTTGTTTCTGATTTTTAATGGGTCCAAGTTTAGAATTATTGTAGTTAGTTATTATTTTTATGTGTCAATAGAGTAGAATTTAAGAACCAAAGATCTCCTATGTGAAAGACTTACAAATTATTATTATATTGTAGATTTTTACGTTATGAAATTTCTATATTTATAAGTCAAGATTTCTACACTTTTTTATGTTTCTACTCAATTATAGAATTGTAACATCTCTATAATTATGAGTAAATATTTCTATGCATTCATTTTCTTATAAACAAAGGATTGTACTATGATTGGTTCAAATTTATTTGTGCTATGCAAGCTCTTTTTCATTTGGAGGACAAATCCTTAATAAAATAATTAGATTAAAACAATCTTAATAAAATAATTACATACGAGTGAAACTAAATAAATGTTTAAGAGAGTCATATTTTTAGTTATCATTTTATATAAAATATAAAGATTTGATTCCTAGATTAAAAGTGTTAAATAGTTAAAGTTGACTTATTTTTGCAAGCTTAATTTCTTCCTTAGTGTGTGATATTTAATGGTGGTTGTCTAAAATAGGTATATGTGGAGAGAAATCTTTATTATTTTTTTAATCTATGTGAAATAGATTACATAAAGTAGTGCTTAGAAAAATTATTTCTTCTTGATCTATGTGTGCTATTTTATTTTGAGTCCATCTCCAAGGGTGTTAAGTGAGGATAAGTAGGAAAGGGTAGTTGGAAATGTTGTACTTTTCATATTGCTTACTAGAAGTCTAGCATTGAATGCTTTGACCAAATCTATTTATTTGCATATATTTTCTCTATGAACCATTATGTTTCATCTCTTTGCCATATTCATAATTATATTCTACAATTAGACATCTGTACTTTGTAGTTAGTTTCATGACTGCAATAAATCCATCTGATTAACTAGTTCAAGGTTGTTAGGCTTCTTCAACATGGTCAAGGAGTTATTTATGTTAGGAAGATCCACAAGGGAGCTAATTGTTCTATGGTTTGGAAAAAAGCCCATGAGCCTAACTTTTCTTGTGATAGCCAATTGATGATGTCTAATGATTAAGGAGATAGGGATGTATCCACTAGAAATGGACATAGGTCCAATGATATATTTATTTGATGTACTCTTATTCTACTATTGTACTTGATGTTCGACATATGGGTTGACATACTTGATTTTGATATGTGACATACTTGCTGAAAATGTCATGGGGACACAACCCAAGAACATAGTAGACACAACAGAAAAGGGAATATGTATTAACTGAGAAAATAAGCTAGTACAAATAGTACATAGAAAATAAACTTCAAAAAATGCCCTAAGGGCTTACAATAGCATAAATCTGGATATAATTTCTCCTTTCAGTACCTCCTCTCAAACTCCAATCCGAACTGCCTTTTACAATGCCAAAAATATCCTTAAATAGACCCTAGAGGGTTGAGGACTAGGAGTACATTCTAGAAAGTGCTAGTAGGCATCCACTGACCAAATAGAAGGTTCTAGAAGCTGCATTAGAAGTCAGTGCAGATCTTGAAGAATTGAGAAACGGTAACCGAACTTTCGGGAGGCATAACTTTTGAACCGTAGCTCTGATTATCGAACTATTTACATTTTTGAAAAGCTCTCAAAGTGCTCTATAGCCCGATGGACCAGCTTCACTCATCCCCCATTTTTTGATCCCTTTTGAGGTCATTTAATGCCCCTAACTTGACTTTGAAGCATTCTTAGGAGGTATCCAAAACTCGAAAAACTGCAATAACTTTCAAATCGTGGGGTCTTTTGACCTAATTCTTTTTCTGGAATGCTCTAAATCACAATTACATTCATCTAGCCAATTCACACCTTCTAGGTCACCAAAATGATGGCCAAATTGCATGCTCCTATTTTTTTGGGATTTTCTAGCACACTGATAGTTGAACTGTGAGAGTTGGAACCTTTATTTGACCCAAATGGGTATCCAAGAATGTAAAGACATGAAACAGAAATAGAGTCTAAGTACTTTTTTTTTTGGGTGACACAGGATTGCCCTTATACCTCTGGATGCTCCTGCATCAGACACCCAGGGTAGATTGAAAAGTGACCCTGTCACTTTATGAATGGTAGAGAAAATCCCAAATAGAAAACCTCAGCTGCTGAAATCCAAGTTGAATCTTCGATTGGTCATCCTTTCCATTTGACCAAATACTCTTCATACTGCCTATTTCTGGTACTCCTACCCACACGATGATCTAGAATGTCTTCTATCTCCTCCTTCTTAGAAGTAGGAATTGGACATGGCTCTAACACCAGCTCCTCATTTGCACCATCATCATGATACTTTGTTAAATCTGCAATGTTGAAAATGGGAGAAATGTGAATACCATCTAGTAGCTCCACCTCATATGCATTTCCTGAGTCATTTTTCTTCAAAACTTTGCAGGGGCCAAATTTCTTCATTTTCATCTTGTTGTAAGTACCGACTAGAAATCTTTCTTTTCGTAAGTGCACCATGACTAGATCCCCTACTTGGAATTCCTTATGTCTTCTCCTTTGATCAGCCCTAGCTTTATACTCTTGATTCATCTTGGTAATGTGTGCTTGAACCTCCTCATGTAGATGCTTGATATGTTCAATGAATTCTTCCACTTCAGCACTTGTCCTCTCCCCTTGCTCTATCTTCCTCAATTCTGGTTCAGTCCTTGGGCAATTCTCATATACAATTTGGAATGGTGATTTTCCAGTACTCCTATTTATAGAGTTATTGTAAGAAAACTCTACTTGTGGTAGAATCAAATCCCACCCCTTGGGCTTATCCCCAACTAAACATCTCAACAAATTGCCCAGACTTCTGTTTACTACTTCTGTTTGGCCGTCAATTTGTGGGTGATGTGTGGAAATTAATTTTAAGTATGTTCTCAACTTTTTCCACAATGTCCTCTAGAAATACCACACAAATGTAGTATCTCTATCAGAAACTATGCTCCTTGGAAGACTATGTAGTCTTACCACCTCTTTGAAATACAAGTCTGCAATATGGACAACATCATGAGTTTTGTGGCATGGAATGAAATGTGCCATTTTGGAGAACCTATCAACCACCACGAATATTGAGTCATTACCCCTTTGTGTCCTTGGCAATCCAAGAACAAAATCCATACTTATGTCCTCCCATGGCCTTGATGGAACAGGAAATGGCTGATATAGGCCAGTATTGTGACTAAACCCCTTGGCAACTTGACAAATCTGGCAACTCTGTACAAACTTCTTCACATCCTATGAAATTTGAGGCCAAAAATAATGTTATCTAAGAATGGCAATGGTCTTATCTCGACTAGAATGTCCTACCATCCCTCCACTATGTTTCTCCTTAATCAAATTTCCCTCATGGAACTTCTTGGAATGCACAATTGACTACCTTTGAACAACATGCCATCCTGAATCAAATAGTCTAACCACTTGGTTCTATCTATAGCAACAGGCTCTTTACAAGCTTTCCATGCTTCAGCAAAATCAGGATCCTCAAGGTACAAATTCTTGAGTTCATCAAACCCAACTACTTCAACCTGCATTACTGTAAGCAACAACTATCTCCTACTTAGTGCATCTGCAACCTTGTTAGATTTTCCAGTTCTATGCTTCAACACAAATGTATAGCTCTACAAGAACTCTACCCACTTCATATGCCTCTGATTCAATTTACCTTGGCTAGTTAGGTACTGTAATGCCTGATGATCAGTATACAAAACAAATTCCTTTGGCAATAAATAATGCCTCCATTTCTTTAAGGCCTAAACTATTGCATAGAACTCTTGATCATAAACATAATACTTCTTCTTTGCATCATTCAATTTTTCACTAAAATATGCAATAGGCTTACCTTCTTGGCTTAATACAACCCCAATAGTGCTATAACTAGCATCACAATCCACCTAGAAAACCTTTCTAAAATTTGGAAGTGCCAACACAGGCTATTCTGTCACCTTCTTCTTCAGCAATTCAAAAATTCTCGCAGCTACTGTAGTCCATTTGAACTCTTTTCTATCCCCTCTTATTGTATCAGTTAGGGGTGCACATATGCCATTGAAATTCTTAATAAACTTCCTATAAAAACTAACCAGACCATGAAATGATCTTACCTCAGTAGCAGAACTTGGAGTAGGCCATTCCAAGATGGCTTTTACCTTCTCTGCATCCATTTTGAGACCTTCAGGTGATATAACAAACCCCAAATAGACTAACTCCCTTTTTGCAAAGTTACACTTCTTCAGATTAATTAACAATTTCTCTTCCCTTAGCCTTCCAAGGACACTATGAATATGCAATAAATGTTCTTCCAAAGTCTTGCTGAAAATTAAAATATCATCCAAATAGACAATAAAAAATTTTCCCAAGAACTTCTTAAGTACCTCATTCATGAGCTGCATGAAGGTGCTTGGGGCATTCATCAATCCAAAGGGCATGACTAACCACTCATAAAGACCCTCCTTGGTTTTGAAGGTTATTTTCCACTCATCTCCTTCTCGAATCCGTATCTGGTGATAACCACTTTTTAGATCTATCTTTGTGAAGTACTGAGCTCCACTCAAGCAGTCCATAATATCATCCATCCTTGGCAAAGGAAACTGGTACTTGATGGTGATCCTATTTATAGCTTGAGAATCTGTACACATCCTCCACTCTCCATATTTCTTTGGCGTGAGTACTGCAGGTACTGCACATGGACTCAGGCTCTCTTGAATCAAGCCCTTCCTCAACAGCTCCTAAACTTGTCTATTTAGCTCCTCTATTTCAGTAGGAGTCATCCTGTGAGCAGCCTTGTTAGGCAAACTAGCTCCTGGAATCAGATCTATCTGATGACTGATTTTCCTTACTGGTGGCAATCCATCTAGAACATTATCAGAGATAATATCTCCAAACTCCCCTAGTAAATCTGAAACTTCAACTGGTATTTCACTACTACCTTCTTTATCTTTCCTAGGAATCAAAGCATAGCACATATGCTAATGTTTCATGCCATCTAAAAACTTCCTTTCATCAACAAGACAAATCCTAGCATTGCTACATACCTTTTCACCTTCCTTTTTCATGGGCTTCAATTTGTGGCGAACTCCATCCTTTGTCAGAGAGTATGTGTTTGCATGTCCATCATGTACTGCATGTCTATCAAACTACCATGGTCTACCCAATAATAAATGGCAAACATCCATCAAAATAACATCACAAAGAACTTCATCATGGTAACTCCCAATTTTGAATTTCACTAAACATTGTTCACTGACCAGGACCTTATGATCATCTTTTACCCAAGCAATCCGATAGCGCTGGGGATGTTTCTCCCTCTTGAACTTTAGCTTAGAGACCTTCTCTTCTGATACCAAGTTATTAGTGCTACCACCATCAATGATCATGTCACAACATTTATCCTCACACTTGCATCTGGTACGGAACAAACTCCTTCGTTGTCCTGGTTCAATCTCACCACTTAGTAGGACTCTTTCATTTACCAAGGTCTCCCCTCTTTCTGCATCCTCTGAATGTGATGATTGTGCATCCTCATCCACATGAGCAACCCTAACTTGGCCCTCAGCTCTCCTATCTGTCCTTCCTTGTCGTTGATGGAATTCAAAGGCATGATGACCTTCTTCATTGCAATGGAAATAGGTACCATGGAAGCCTCCTCTTTCTTGTCCATGTCCTCTACCTCTTCCTCTCTGATTTCCAAAGTCTTGATCGTGGGAGCGGTTGAAACCCTCATTCCTCTAGTTCCTGCTAGTACCCACATCTTCATTTTTCTTTTGGGTTTCATTGCGACCTCTAGATGATCTATCGCTTCCCCTTCCTCCTTGAATGTGCCCTCTTTGTCTTCCTTCAAACTTTTTATTTAGCTTCTCTTCAACTCATAGGGAAAAATGGTATGCTTCTTCAATGCTAGTCATTCTTACCAGACTTAATTCCTCCTGGATGTTAGGTCGCAACCCACTAATATAATGAGCAACCTTCTCCTTATTTGCTTCTGCATGTCTCACTCTAATCAAGAGTCGGTAAAATTCCTCTGTATATTCTTGGACTGGTCTTCCTGCTTGCTTTAACCCATGCATCTTCTTAAACAAATCAAGCTCGTAGTCCACAGGAATGAACTGCTTCTTCAATTTGTCCACCATGTGATCCAATCTTGTATCAAAGTATTATGGGTCCCTTATATCCTCATACTCAAAGTATTCTTCTAGTTCATTGATCCAATCGATCAACTCATTTGGTTTTAGATTTGCTGAAAATACACCCACTTGAATTGTAGGTCTTTTCCCAAACTTAGTAATGGCCCTAAAAAGCCTTTCCTCTGCATGATTCAGAACTTCCCTATCAAATTCCTCTTCTGGTCCCATTACTTCTTCTTCATTGTCATCCTCACTGTTCTCGCCTGCGGCAACATTTGCTCCTCTACGAAGCTCCTCTTGCAATGCTTGCACCTACCTTTGGAGGGCTCTAACCTTCTCAGGATTAATAGCTCTGGCCCTTCTACCACACTCTCTTTGTGGAGGCATCTTCTAACTCAATCCCACAACCACACAGTCCTGGTGCAAACTGCCTCACAGTTAGCACTCTGTCTACACACTTAGGAAAACTAGCTCTGATACCACTTGATGGGGACACAACCCAAGAATAGAATAGACACAAGAAAAAAGGAAACATGTATTAACTAAGAAAATAAGCTAGTACAAACAATACAGAGAAAATAAACTTCAAAACATGCCCTAAGGGCTTACAATAGCATAAATCTGGAGATAATTTCTCCTTTCAGTACCTCCTCTCAAACTCCACTCTGAACTGCCTTTTACAATGCCAAAAATCTCCTTAAATAGACCCAGGAGGGTTGAGGACTAGGAGTACATTCTAGAAAGTGCAAGTAGGCATCCACCGACCAAATAGAAGGTTCTAGAAGCTGCGTTAGAAGTCGGTGCAAATCTAGAAGAATCCAGAAACGGTAACCAAACTTTTGAGAGGCATAAATTTTGAACTATAGCTCTGATTGTCGAACCATTTACATTTTCAGAAAGACCTCAAAGCCCTCTATAGCCCTATGGACAAGGTCACTCATCCCTGACTTTGAAGCATTCTTAGGAGGTCTCGAAAACCTAAAAAACTGCAATAACTTTCAAACCATGGGGCCTTTTGATCTGATTCTTTTTCTGGAATGCTCTAAATCACAATTACATTCATCTGGCCAATTCACACCTTCTAGGTCACCAAAATGATGGCCAAATTGCATGCTCCCATTTTTTTGAGATTTTCTAGCACACTAATAGTTGAACTGTGAGAGTTGGAACCTTTATTTGACCCAAATGGGTATCCAAAAATGTAAAGACATGAAACATAAACTGAGTCTAAGTACTTTTTTTTTTAGGTGACACAGGATTGCCCTTATACCTCTGGATGCTCCTGCATCAAAATGTTGTATACATGTATGATAATTTCTCTTCATGTAATGGAGCTCAATGTGGAGGTCAACTTCCTTATTGTATTTAATCATGTTCATGTATTCATGTGTGAACTACACTTTGGTCAACACTTTGTGTATTGAATGTAATATGTTATACATTCTTACATTCTTGATTTTATGTGTAGATCAAATTTATACATAGTTTTCTCACTTATGAAATGGATCATTATTGATTGGACCATGTGTTTACAATAGTGACTTTTTCATTTAGTTTTCTTTATTTGACACATTTTTTCATCTGCGACATGTTTGATGAAAATGAATTCCTCATACATTTCCACTTTTTACAGTGGGGTCATCATTGCACCAAAATATTGATCTGTTAGTTCCCAATACAACCACTCAACTTATAGTACATAGGAGGAGTTAAGCCCTTTTCAGGAATCCGAAGGGGAGCACTGAAAATTTTTCCAACACACCCATCTTCTTTCTAAGATTGAAGTGTGGCCCAAGCTCTTTTACCACCCAACCATGGAGTGGTTAGCTCCTGTAGGGTCCTTTCTAATACAAAAGATGTCATAGCCCTGGCTCGAGAAGCCTAGCAACTTGGCACAAGAGGATTAGATGGATCTAGTACAACTGTGTAACAAAATATAATCACAACATATTACCTACATGTAGAACATAATTAATGAAACTGGTAGGGAAAAATATTATACAAGCATATCTACACATATGCAATAAAAACATAGCTAAAACACTCAATCCATAATTATTGGTTAAAAGAAAAAAAAATAATGTATCCATTTCTATTCAAAATAATTGGTAGATAGAAAGAAAAAAAATAATATATCCATTTCTATCCCTTGCTGATTAACCACTTTTTGAACCCTTCCACAAGGAAACAAAATGCACTCCTAGGAAAACAAATTTAATTTTCAGTAATCAAAAGATATGCCATTCTCATGCTCTATCCACACATAGTCATTTCATTTTAAAAAAAGTTGTTTCCAAGTAAAGTAACAATTTATTTATAAGAATTTAACATAATGCATCATTAATGACATGTAATAATTTTACAATTAAATAAAAATTCCAAATGCACATAGGCATATATTGAGACACTCTTGCAAAAAAAGAAACGAAAAACTTAAACAATCTTAATGGATACATTTCAATCTATGCCATTAATTATTGAGTCATTTCTATCATGGATATAATTTTATCTCATTGGTCAATCCATCAAGAATAATAATTTCAATAAGAAGTTACTTCAATTCTTTAAAAGTCAATTTCTTTCTATGATACATAACTAGAAGAATTAGTGAAACATTACTATTTTATCATGGACCATCAAAAGGGATCTATTCATTCACTTTCTTGACAAATACAAGTTCACCTTTCAAGGAAGAAAATAGTACACTATAAGAAGATACAAAAAAGTGGAGAATTTCTAAAAAACACTCTACGCCAGTGACTCATTCATTCACTCAAGAGAAAATTAGTCATGCTCATTAAGGAGTCAGTGATTGATTTCATCAACATCTTGGTCATACATCCAGGTGCATTATTTTTTATGTTCTCATAACTTGTTTAATTTAATGTGCTTGAACTCTATTGTTCAGTTTGGAGGACACGTTTTTTAATAGAGATGATTGTTGCAACTACATAATAGCATGTCTAAATAACATAAAATAAAAGATTAAAGTAAACATATATTTTACACACTAAAACAAAACATGAATCTTTTATTCATCATTTCCAATACACATTACCTATGTTATGAGGGCTTCCACAAATTGCAAAGTTCCTATTCTACAGCATCATGATTACATCAATATATAAAATCCTTTCCATTAATAAGACTTGCAATGGAGATTCTAGACTAACATTAAATTCTAATAAGAAATTATTGTCATAACTATCAATCATTCTACTCATCTTCACATTTTATTTGAGTCAATTCTTCTATGTAGACTAAGACAAAGAGATAACTATTTGTTGATGATTTTGCATGTATGTATGAATCTTTCTTAATGGAGTTTTGACGTAAGTTATCTTTTATGATTCAAGATTTCACTAGGCTAACTGTTTGGACATGTTTATGATTCAATATTTCACTAGGCTAACTGTTTGGACATGAGAAATTAACTCCTTCCAACATAAATAAACTATTCTATTAATTTCCCCTAACCAACTTAGTTCTTCCTGGGAAGATGGTGTTGAAGTTGATGAAAGATCAACTCCACAACTCCCAAGAATCACCTACATGCAAACCCTTCTCATAGAAAGAGAGAAGCAAAAGCTATGGAGGATGGAATTCCCTGATCTATAGATGAAATATTCTTGATGAAAAAAGAGAGAGATTTCTATTATCATAAGTGAATGAATTTAGAAAGAGAGATTTTCCTTATAAAGGAGATCAAAACCGTAATAGGTAACTAACCTAGGTTGCATGATAATAATTAATAAAAGAATTAATTATTATATGTCTAAAGTTTATCTTAAGTAAACTAGAGATAATAAGTGACTTAGTAATTAGATTACTATGATTTAATTAGTAGGAAAATACTTTATTACTCTAACATCCCTCCTTAAGATAAACTTAGGGAGTAGCTAAAAATTTAGAAACTACTACTGAAAGTAAATTTGTGTTCTGATAACAAGGCGTAGTGAGGTATCAAAGCACAACCAAATCTCTAAAAGAAGAAAAATAGAGAAAACCACATGGGAAAAACCCCACTCCAAAAAGAGATTGAAATAATGCTGAAAAGAAGTAGTGAAGGACTGAACAAGCCTCCAAACTAGGGAATGTCCTAGAAGATAGGAACACAAGATGATCATGTAGAAAACCAATAAAGCATGTAGAAGCTACAAAGATCTGTCAAAAGTAATTACTAATCTGAAGAACCTCCACTAAAATAAAACTTGACCAGGTAGAGAAGACTATAATCTACATCAAATCAGGAGGCACACAAAAGAAAGCAACTGAACTTGAAGATACAAATGGCATGAAACACCAAAGCCTAAAGAGTTGATCAATCAAACACAGGAGACTACATACAAAGTAGGAATGAAAAGAAGAGTATCTATATGGAAAATGATCTATCTCATCAAAATGCATAGGTACCTAGCTATTGTATCTTCCTAGTATGTAGTAACAAATAATAAATACATAGCTCACTCCATTGAACCAATGGAGCATGAGAAACAATAGAAGAACACCCATAATGCAGACAAGGGTGAGGTGACATGCAACTAGAAAAGTGGGCCAAAAGAGTTGCATGTCAAGGAACCATGATCAAGATGCACAAAAGAGTACATATGTGTGTATTGAGGTGATCAATCTCAAACACATCACATGAGGCTAATTTCATAGAAGGGAAACTAATTGGACAAAGCGAGATAATAAACAAAGGCAAAACATCAACCCTTCATGACACTTTAATTAGAGTGGTGCATGTACAATAAGGAACAATATATGGTGAATCCCAAGAATACAATAATCTGAATGAGTGCCCTCAAATGACATTGCTCGAATCAAAAGGAAAAATAAGGAAAAATAATTAAAACAAAAATATAGATGCAATATGATGCTTTATCTCAGTGCATTTGTAAGAATGTATACAAATGATGTCTAAATAGACTAAAAGAGACATAAGACTAATATAGAATATAGTACAACCCATGATAAATCATCTGAAGCAACGAAATTGATCCAAAAATCTGAAACAACTAAGATATCCACCAAAATGTAGAAAAGGAAAAAACTAAATGGGATGTGTGTGGATCAGAATCTGAAAAAACAACCAGCATCACTAGAAAAAGCTTAGAAGACCTTTCCAATTGTATAAAAAATTCCCAAATCGGAGATAGGATGCTCAAGATATGTCTCTCAAAGTGAAAAACTATACCCCTCATTTTGACAATAGAAAAAGTCATAAAAAATGCATCAAAACTCAAAAAAAATTGTACCACTATGACGGGTTCAGAACCAACTTTCCCACAATATCTTGTTTGCAAAAAAAAGTCTGTATGCTTGAGGTATGAGCAAAAACACAAAGGTAGGTCCAAACAGAGCTTGAAAGGGTGATAGGAGTGCTAATGGAAGTTGACATGGCATTGATGTTAGCAAATGATAAGCCCAAATTTGACAGTCAAATAGTCATGGAGGTAGAAAAAAACTAGAAAATGACCGTATTAGAAAAATATTTGATCACCAGAAATACATGCTAGAACAAAGAACCAGTGTTAGAAGAAAAACCAATGGCCAATATAGCATGTGTTTAAAATATTAAACCTTAAATGTCCATGTCAAAATTGTAATACTACCAAAAAAATAACAAGACCACCCATTAAAGTGGTAAATCTTTGATGAATGAAAAACTAAGCATGTAGACTTGTGTCAGGAAAAAAGAGCTACCAATGCAAAAGACCCATGCCCAATAAAAATAATCATGCCTTTCAATGCAACAGGCCCAATCTGCATGAGCTTGATCTAAGGAGAAAAAAATATGTTGCCAAGAAGTGTGGGAGCCGCTGATTGAAAAACACAAATAGTAGAAAGTGCCCATATTATTGTCTTAAAATCTGCCAAACTACTCAAAAGAAAATTGTTCATAATGGGAATCCATGTGAGGCACCAATAAAGTGGCTCCTTAGTGTCAGATCTGGCATGCTCTAGTGCTAGGAACAACAAGTGCATGGAGAACAAAAAAATACCAAACTCACCATTTAAGAAAAGGTAAGAAACCACTAGAGTTGCATGAAAAAAGAATGCCTTGAGAAAAATTGCTCACCAAAACTAGAAATGACACCATAAGAAAAACTCATGCGCTATAATTGTTGACCTCTCCAATCCCATGATGGCACATGGGGACTTCAATTATGCCAAAAATACATGTTGAACATTTAATTAATTCAAAGATCTATTAAAAAATGGAATCAACTAGGAGAGTCCCAAAATCCAAGTCACTAACGTGGGCCCAAATTTGTGTGATGACTATGCATAACTACTGTGCATGGAAAAAAATCATCGTTCTTCTCCAGAAAATGTCTCAATGCCCAAAACACATAGAAAATGGTAGAGATAGAGAACAAAAAATTGAAAATAAATTTTAACTCTAAATTCACAAAATCACCAAAAATGAAGGCATTGTGTGGGGTCCTAGGTTGAGTAGGCTAGTTTGGGCGGCACTCCAAAACCAACACATGTATCCAAAAATGCGAAAAATGTCCATATCATGATGATGTAGTGAGAATCCAAGAGTATCCCTACTAAAGGTAATCTGGATCCCTACAAATAACCACATAGTGGAAGCATAACAACAAGATACACAAATACAAGATATGATACCCAATGAATCTCTTTATTCATAAAATAACTATTTACATGCAATGTTTCCAATTGTAAGGCCTTCTAGGTTAGGGTACAAAATATTTATGCAAGATCTACCAAGATCCAAATCCACACTATCCCAACTAGTCTAGATATTATGGTAGAAAACCCCAATGAAATCTCAACTTGTCCTTGCAAGCCCACCAAACAATATCTTGGTTTACCAAGCCTCAATTACTAGCCCTTCTCAAAGTTCACTCCTACACTTCATCCTCTTCTCCAAGCTAGATGATTATGACCAAAGACTTCACAAGACCCCTTATTTATATCCAACTAAGCCACAAGTCAACCCAGTAAGCTACAAATTATATAAACCCTTACATTAAATACATATTGAGCTACAAGATGACCTGAAATAAATATTAAATACCAAAATTCCTTAGAAGGCTTACAACACAAATCAAATGTACATAGGAGAGACAACCAATACCCAAATAGGTCCACACAAACTCCCAAATTGATCCACATTAGGATCAAACATAACATGCATTAAATGCACCAAATTGATCAAGAAAATTTGCAAGAACTCCATCGTACAAGAAACATTGCTGAGCATTAGCAAGATCACAAGTGTTGCCAAGCTCCCACAAGCATTGCTGAGTTCTATAGGTACCAAGAAACCAATACACATCAAGCACTATGGTGAGTGCTAAGAAATAGTAGATGCTGAGGCCCTTGATTGATTGAGCCCTTCAATGACCTAGCACCTTAACCAACACTACATCCAATAATGACCAAGAACCACTCCTTTGGTGATTGAGTCCATAACTCCTAGCCAAAATCCCTCAAACATGCAAGATTTCTAACAACCTAGGATGCTCATACATCAAAAACCCCGATTTGAAAATGATGTTCTTAGTAGCTGGAAGAACATCTTCCAGGATTCAACACATAAACTCCAAACTAGTTCTTCACATACATATCCTCCAAGCCCTCAACTTGTACATTCTTTCCCTTGTTTCACTTCTACTTCTTCACATCCATCCTTGGTGTTCCACAAGTTTTCTATCCACATTGATCTCTCACCCTTTTAGAATCGGTGAACTCAACTTGGCTACCAATACTGAAGATCATTCTACCAAACTCTTCATTCTGTAAAGGAATCAGGGAATGCTTCCCACCACCTTTCACAATTATAAACACATTCTTTCCTGAAATCATACTACCAAGGTCTACCAAGCAAAAAATGACAACTGTTCATGTCCACAATATCACACAACACTTAATCCTTATACTACCCAATCTAGAAATTAACAAGGCACTGCTCCCTTACTTCTAAAGCATCCTCACCTTGCAACCAACGTATCCTATAAGGATAAGGATGTCTCATTCCCTTTAAGCCAAGTTTTTGAACCATCTACTCAATAACAAGGTTATCACTACTACCACCATCCACAATCATATTTCAAACCTTACCACTGGACATACAACTATTCTTGAATAAATTAGTCTTCTAAAAAGATTTCATTATCCTCTAACCAACCAGTACTTGTTGAGCCAGTAAATTCTCTCCTTTCTGAGGTTGATTGCCATGGTATTCAACCTCATTTACAACAATAACTCTTTTGTCACTAGCCTTAGGACATTCATAAAATTAATGGGCTACTTCTCCATATTTGTAGCAAGTACCCTTAAAATAACCTCTATTGTCCTTCTCTTCTGTTTAACAGGTTTTGGTTCATCTTCATCACTCGGTTTAGATTTTGCCAAGCTATCATGTTTGTTCTTCCCTTTGGAATTACCTTGAATTTTCCTCTTCAACTTATCTTCTATCTTTAGGGCATATTGATAAGAATCCTTAATCAAACCAATCTTCAACATACCAACCTCATCTTGGATATTGAATCTCAAACCATTAATGTACTGAGCTACCTTCTCTTTTGAAAATTCTCTATGCCCAAACTAAATAGTTGACTTGTAGAACTCCTCGGTATAATATTTCATAGTCATATCCTTCTGCTTCAAATTTGTCAACCTTGTAAACAACTCAAGTTCATTATCAGTAGGAATGAACTTAACCTTTAACTTGGTTACCATCAATCTCCATCTAGTGATCATCTTCATTTTACCCTCCTCCTCTTTGTCTCTTTGTAGTTCTTTCCACCAAAGGGAAGCATGTCATTTTAACTTAGTTTATACGAACCTTACTCTGAGTGGATCCTCAATATCCTCAAGCTCAAAGTGGTTTTTTAATTCACCAATCAAATCAATCTAGTCTTTAGGATTCAAAGTAGTTGAGAAATTAGAAACCTCCATCTTATGCTTCATCTTTAACTAAGATCCAGGTCTAGAAAACTAACTAGCCCTATTTCTCATAGGTCTCTCCACACAATCAATTCTATCCTTACCACTTGATCTAGTAGTTTCAAAGTCTTTAGCAACCTCTTCATAACCATCTTTAGTACTTGCTTGCCTAGGTACACTGCCTAAAGAATCACAATTTCAAAAATCCTGTCACTCTTCATCAATGCCATCTTAGATATGAAACTAACTTTAACCTTCTCCATTTTAGATCTAAAATCTACTTTAATTAACCTTCCTTGATATCCTTTCTTCCATAGCATCATAAGATCATCAATTTCCCTAGGGTCCAATCTTCTTGGAAGAATCTTCCAAGATCCTCTATAAACCCAAAGTAATAAATCCAGAAACCTAGAAGACCAATTAGCTCCACAAGATCAACATTCACCGCAAGTCTTGGTGCAAACTTCCTCAAATTTGGTGCTTAGTCTACACACTCATGAACAATTATGCTTTAATACCACCTAATGCAATGAGAATCCTAGGGTACCCCTATTGGAGTAATTTGGATCCTTGCAAATAACCACACAATGGAAACACACCAAAAAGATACAAAAATACAAGATTTGATACCCAATGGAACTCTTTATTTATAAAACAACAATTTACATGCAATGTGGTTGACTACAAGGCCTTTTGGGTTAGGGTCAAATACAAAATAGTTCTACAAGATCTCCAAAGATCCAAATCCACTCTATCCTAGCTAGTTCAGATCCACACTTTGGTATAAAACCCCAAGGAAATATCAACTTGTGTTTGCATGCCCACCAAGCAAACTCTTGGTTTACCAAGTCTCAACTACTAGCCCTTCTCAAAGTTCACTACTACATTTCATCCTCTTCTCAAAGCTGGATGATTATGACTGAAGACTTAACAAGACCCTCTATTTGTAACCCAATTAAGCCACAAGTTGGCCTAGTTAGGGGTGATCCCACAATAGTGGGTGCCACTTTTTGACCAATTTTGATAGTGAGATCAACATTTTTGAAACAAACCTATAATTCGAGTAAGTATATTTGTAAAAATATGAATAATTTGAACATGACATAAACTAATGATTTTTATTACTCTATTCCTATTTTGGAACCATATTTTTATTAATTTTTTTTTTTATTTAAGTCAATTTTTTCTTCTCCTTCAGAAAGTGGTACATATGAAAAATCAATTTTTTTTAAAAGTGACAATCCACTTGACAAGCATAATTTTTTTTTCTAGAAATGATAATGAGGTAATTCTTTCAATGTTGGATTTGTAACATCAATATATAGAGGATGCATTTGGTTTTATTCAATTTGGTTGAATATTGAATAGTTAATGAAGTTCTGAAGTGATATCAATTGTAATTCAAACATACATTCATTTTGACAATGATAAATTGAACTCAATATATCATAAATCAATTTTTTTTTTAAATTTAGAAAAAGCTATATTAGTAACCTATTTCCTAGAGATTTTTCAAATTTTTTTGGACCTAATTTACAATTTTTCTTGAAGTGTCGAAGTCAATTTATGTTCAATCATTAATCAACTTACATTGAGTTAAACTCATATTTAAAAGTCTTAATGAATATAATACATATTACAATTATAGTTGTTGGAAAGCTTGCTCTAAGTAGCACAATTAATTTTTTTTTGATTTATAGTAGGAGATCATTTGATCTTAATTTTGAGTGTCAAAATAACATTTTAATTTTTTTCCTACAAAAATAGCAATTTTTTAAAAAAATTCACATGTTTGTGTGAACATCGTGTTCATGTGAACATATTTTATATGTTCACATGAACAAGTGCATGCATGAACACACATGCTGAAAAAAATAGGTGGCAAAAATTTTATTTTGGTGTGTTTGCATGAATATTTAGCAAATCTTATGTTCACACGAACATATAAAAAAAGCTTGCAATGACATCACTTTCACATTAAGGACAAATATTTGAAAGTAAAGCTGAAATTTATAAAGTAAATGTAAATTTTTTAAAGCAATGAAAATTTTTTTATTTTTAAAATTTTTGATGGGAAACAAGAAATTAAGACAAAGCAAACATGCAACGAATGGATCTCATGAAGTAGAATAAAGAAATCTTCACAAAACTTTGGCATGTTATCATCAAAATAAATAAAGTATGTAATTATTTATATATATATATATATATATATATATATATATATATATATATATATATGGTCTTGAATTTAGTTATGTATCAATATTATTTTTTATCTAATTTGATTCATTTATAAACATGTCATAGATAATCAACAAGGTGAAGGTGAAGAAAATGTTGAAGGAGGCTCAACACAGGTAGAAAAAATGCACATGGCAGAAGGGTCAAGATAGCTCCCTATGGAATCTCAAACAATGAATGTTGAAGAAGGTTCAAGGTCAATCCTTATAGAAGTTCAAGTAACAGAAGTTGAAGAACGGTCAAAATCTTTCCCTATAGAATCTCAAACAATGAATGTTGGAGAAGGATCTAGATCACTCCCTATAGAAATTCAAGTAACATAAGTCAGAGAAGGGTTGGAATTAGGTTCTCCTACTAGTATGAACAAACTCATAAATATTTCTCAATCTGTAAAGAATGGAATGTCTCATAAAAAAATAGATCATTTGCTTAAAATGGATGTGGATAAATTGAGAACACTTGCAACTACCATTCAATCCTTAAGTCTATCTATGAAGAGGTCAATGAATCAGACAATAAGAGAAATAATGACTGAATTTGATAACATTGAAATAATTGAACAAGCTCAATTGCTTTCACTTTTACTTACACAAAAGAAGTTGCAAGAGGCATTGAAATTGTTAGGTGTAGACACAATATCAAAGAAGAGAAGATTTTTTTAAATGAAAACTATTGTGATTGAAAATGTTAAAAAAGGTTTAAGAAACATAGGAAATCGGTCTCAAACTAAAGATAGGTCCATTACAAGAAAAGTGATGTTGATGTCTATTGTAAATAAGAATATGACCCAAAATAGACAAATATCTCCAATTTTGTTTGAAATGGGTTTTAGTAGGAAAACAATGAGAGAATATGTTAAGAGAATATTAATTCTAGATGATATTACTATGGAAAGAAATTGAGCAATCATGTATAGAGCACCTCATTCTAATAGGACGGATGAGGGATTAAGAAATTCAGTCATATCATTTTTGATTGATAACACTCGTCCACCATCAAATAATAGAGATTTTATTAGGAATAGCATTGCATTTGATCAATATGAACATCATACAAAATATTGGTTCAACACAACACAACATGAGTTATATGTGTCATTTTGTAATGAACTTCCTAATATAAAAATTGGGAAAATGTTGTTTGAATGATTGAAGCCATAATTTTTGAGGTCAAACAAACTGTTTGAAACTTATTGTTGTCATTATCATATTGAGTTTGATTTCCAGTATTAGGCATTTCAAAATTTTGTAGAAGACACATATGGTTTTCACACTACTTCTCCTAGTAGGTGAAGTGAATTTATATCATCTATTTTATGTGACAAAATAGATGATCCAGTTGGCCAAATAAATTGCATCAAAGGAATTTGTGAAACATGTGGTGAATTGACTCTTTTTCCTTTGAAAATTGAAAATATCGATGTAACAAAAAAGGTGAATTGTAAAAGTTACTAGTATGTGAAGAATGAAACAAAGTTGGGGAAAGAGACAAAAAGGTTGAAATATGTTGAAGAGGAGTTACCTATTGTAACCTTTATGGATAGATTTGAGAATTTGATTAAACCTTATAATCGTCACATATTTTTTGCAAAGTGGCAAGCTCAATAATTTTAAACTTTAAGAGATAATTTTCCACTTGGAACAATTGTATCAATCATTGATTTTGCAAAGAACTATTGTTTTGTTCATCAAAGAAACAAAGTTGGGGAAAGAGACAAAAAGGTTGGAATATGTTGAAGAGGAGTTACCTATTGTAACATTTATGGATAGATTTGAGAATTTGATTAAACCTTATAATCATCACATATTTTTTGCAAAGTGGCAAGCTCAGTAATTTTAAACTTTAAGAGATAATTTTCCACTTGGAACAATTGTATCAATCGTTGATTTTGCAAAGAACTATTATTTTGTTCATCAAAAATCAATTCAATCAAATCATTTCTTTTCTAAGAAGGTCAATATTATGGTACATGTTTGTTATAGACATGTACAGTTAGATTTGGATGGTGTTTAGAGTACACTTGAAGCACCAGTCATTAAAAAAAAATATCATTTTTATATAAGTGATAATAAACAACATGACATTCATGATGTAGAACATTGCTTCAATATGTTTTTTTCTTATTTGAAAGAAAGAGACATGCATATTGATAACCATTATATTTTTTCTGATGAATGTTTTGCACAATTCAAATCATCTCCATTTTATGAATTATATAGATATCATTAACAATGGCCCTTGGTCTGTGCGTTCCTCTCTACTTGTTTTTCAGAAATGGTCCTAAGACTTCACTATCTCAGATGATAAAAATCTTAGGGTTCCTGTATGGGTCAAATTCCCAGGTCTACCCTTTCCCTATTGGCCTTTCATTGAGTCTATTGCCCCAACCCTTGTCAAAGTTGTCACCAAGGAGCTTGATAAATTTTTTAATGCTCGCCCCTAGCGGTGTGTTTTCGTTGAAGTTGATCTTTCTAAAGATCTTAATGATTCTGTGGAAATCCAGATTGGAACTCAAACCTTCTCATAGAAGGTGCTTTAATTGAACCTACCTAACACATATTATAGGTGCTAGTCTATGGAACACAAGATCAGGGATTTCCTTTTGGCTATGCCTAGGGTCAAACCCCAGCCTAAAGCGACGCTTGCGAAATAGGTTGAAGGAAAAAAAGAAGAAAGGGTTACTGTTGGGTGCAAGCGAAAGCCTGCCTTGAATCTCTTGGCTCCTAAGCCATCCTATGTAGTGGTTACCATGACTCCTCCTACTTCCACAGAAGTGTCAACGCCTGCTAGCGTGGAGACGCCAGAGGTTTCTATTGCACTTGTTCTATAGGTTTCAAACCCTGCTGGTCCGTAGGGGATCAAGGTGGCTACCAAGGCCTCACCCTTGGCCGGGGCTCATACTCCTCTTGTAGTTTCTTCCATATTACCACCAACAACAAGGCATTCTCATAGTCCTTCTTGATGTGCAAAGATATCAGGGGTAAAACAACAGGCTGTAAGTCCAGAGGATTTCCCGTCTGACTTCCACTCGGTTTCTACCTTTTTGCAAAATAGCTACTCCTCTCTGGAGGACGAGGATGATATGGAAGAGTTCTCATGAACTTCCTCTCATGGAATTTTTGAGATCTTACAGACCTCCCCAGAAAGTTCTATGTCCAGGATACCCGTCATAGACTTGGGAATTTAGATTTTCTTTGCCTGCAAGAAGTTAAGATTTTTGGTTTCATGCTTTCTTTTGCATGCTGCATCATTTGGTAGGATAGCGTTATGTTTTCTTCTTAGCATGAAGCTAGCTGAGGTGGTGTAGTTACTCTCCTATCACCTCACCTTCATTTTTCTATTATCTTGCACGGTTTTGACCCCACACACCATATTATTTAGCTTTTGCTTTCCATTAACAATCATTCTTTTGGAGTCATTAATGTTTATGCCTCCAATGATGCTATGGAAAGGGCACAAATGTGGGTTTGGCTTGCAGACAACTTGCCACCAGCTACTTGGGTCTTGTGTGGGGACTTTAATATGGTTGAAGTGGCCTCTGACAAAGATGACATTCTACCTTTTCGTTGGACAGCTGGGGAAAGAGAGCCTAGTTTTAAATGCAAAATAAATTGGGCCTTTTTGATCCCAATACAAACCACCACCATGATAGTGGGGCCTAGCACACTTGGTCCAATTTTTGAGCCAATCTTGACCACATTTTGAAACGTCTTGATCATGCTATGATCTCAGCGCAATCTTTTTTCTACTTTTCTGAAGATCTTGATTTACCTATCATTCCCCTGATAGATGTGACATTGTCAGACAATTATCACATTTATTTTTGGCATTTCTTGGCAAAAATTTATCCCCAAGGTGGCCAAGTCTCAATTCTTCCTCAACATGTCTATGCTGTTGCATGCTTCCACCATCTCCCACATCCAATGTGTCTAGAATTTGGAGCCATGTCTGTGTTTCCATTGGGGTTGGATTCAATGGTGGAATGACACCATTACCAGAACTGCTCAGTTTTTGCACATCTATGGGTGTCAGCTAACAATCTTCAGAAAATGGTCTTATGAAGCCAACACCCTTGCCCTCAAAAAAGCCTCTGAAGCTCTCACCTTCAACCCCTTTGATGTGGATTTACAAATTCAACTTTCCAAGCTTCGCCATTATAAGCAAATTGCTAATAACTATGTTGCCCGAGGAGCCCAAATCAAAGCCCGTCTCCACTAGTTGGAGGTTGGTGAAAAAGCCTCAAAGGAGTTCTTCCAGGCTCTCTGAGCCTGTCATATCAATGTTGGGATTAAAAAGATAAAATAGGGAACTGATGTTCTTTCCAGTCTACCTGACATCCTGCAAGCATTTGTTCTTCACTATGAGAACATCTTTGCTTCATAGGGCAATTCGGTTGCTTAGGAGGAGGCTCTCAGAAAGCATATCATTGTTACTCCAAACTACCTCGTGGTTGAGCAACGCACTTTCTATGAGCAACTTCTTTCCCTTTGAGACCTTAAAGAGGCAGTTTACTCCATGGTAGATGACAAATCCCCTGGGTGTGATGGATTTCCCTGTGAATTTTACAAACATCTTTGGGAGCAAATTGGTCCTAATATGCACAAAGTCTATCTTGAAGCATATCATTCTAAAAGCTTACGAGCAATCATAAATAAAGGAAATATTAAATTCATACCTAAAGCTAGTGATCCTAAGGACATATGAAACTAGAGGCCCATCACCCTCATGAATGTGTCTTATAAGATCATTGCCAAGGCGCTCTCTCTCAAAATCTGCCATATGCTACCTGAACAAATTGGCTTCATCAAATCCAGATATATTCTTGACAACATCATTGCTGTCTAAGAAGGTATGGAATGGGCCCGTAAGTCCAAGCAGAAGGCTATCTTTTTAAAGATAGATTTTGCTAAAGCCTATGATGGCATTGAATGGCCTTTCATTTTGGCTATGCTTCAGGCTTTGGGTTTTGGTCCCAATTTCCTTCAGTCTGTAGATATGCTCTTTGGTGATGCTAATGCTTGCATCACCATCAATAATTCACAATTTGAGGCTTTTGGACTTATTTTCTCCATCAGGCAAGGTTTTCCTTGCTGCTAAAGGTTTTGGTTATTTACTTTCTCACTCTGTGTCTTCAGGACTGGTCCGTGGCATTTCCTTGCCTGATTCTTCCTCCCAGTTAGTCAGTGGTCATTTTGTTGATGATTATTTTCTTAGTCTTCTTGAAGATGAAGAAAACATAAAAAATGCTTTAAATTGTCTGGACAGTTTTTGTCAAGCCTCCGGCTCTACCATTCAATGGCATAAAATGCTTTGTTACCACCAATCTTTCTTACCAGCTCCACCTTGGCTTAGCCAGTTTCAATGGAAATGGGTTACTCATGGAGAAATCTTTTGCTTTCTTTTGAATTCCCTTTGCTTTCTAGGCTTCCCCTATGGAACTTTGGAATGTTGTGCTTGCAAAGATTAGCAAAAAGCTTGATTATTGGATCACTAAGCCGCTTTCTCTTGCTCGTAAATTCTAGATTTGTTCTAAGATTCTGGCTGCCACCCATGTGTACTATTCTTCCTGTTGGGCTCCCTCCAAAGCTTCCTATCTCAAACTAGAATCTTTGCTTAGAGATTTTAGTTGGGCCTCTGGTTCTGACCATCATGGTTTTCACAGAGTTGCTTGGGATTTTTGTTGTCTCCCCAGGGAATCTGGGGGTCTCGACCTGCTTTCCACTCAGAAGTAGGGCCTTGCCCTCTGTGCTAAATGGATTATTAGAGCTATTTCTAGAGATGAAGCCTGGAAGATATTGGTAAGGCATTACATTTCTTCCAGCTTCCCTGTTAACAAACCTATGTGGAAGCGGATTGGTTTTTAGACCCTTCTCACTATGCGTGAACCTGTGGTCATATAGGGCTCTTGTGTTATAAAGAGCATTTGGAAAGCCTGGGAAGCTGTTAAACCTTGGCTTCATTGGGCTGGTGATGAGTTTCACAATGGGCTATCCTTAAATCAATAGAACATTTGGTGGTCTCCCTTGTTTGCCATCCAGGGTACCCCTCTTGCCAAGACTCAAGGTGCCAGTGCTCTGCATTTCTATAAACGTGGTGTCCGCAATACCAAGGATTTTTTTTCAAGAGTCACCATGAATTTTAGGTCATGGGAGGATATGCAAGTTTAGTACCACCTTGTCAGTTCTAATCGCTAGACTTATGACCTTCTGTTGTCTTCCATCCCTGTGCACTTAGTTCATAAAGTGGGGATTCAGTCTGTTCGTCCTTGGTGGCCTGATTGGAAGTGGTATCCTACCACTCCATTTACCAATTATAAGCCCAATATGGGGTACAATCGGCTTTCGCCCCACCTTCCAATGGTGGACATGCTTAATCAACGGTAGCATTTGCAATCTTCACTTTCTCAATGGAAAAAATGTTTTGACACCATTTGGAATCCCATTATAGAACCTAAGATTGCCCACTTTGCTTGTGCCTTTCCTTCCATGGTCTTCCACTAGGGCGTCAGCTCAAGGACATTGGGGTTCCTGATCCTAGATGCCCCTTCATGGTCAACCTGAGTCCTTTTTGCATATTTTCTAGTTTTGCAAGCATGCTCAAAATTATTGGCACTGGATTCATGATTTTTTCAAGCCTTTTAGGCCCAAACCTTTTTCATGGCACATGATCCTATTGGGTGATTCCCCCAGAATTCCTCGAAAGTTCTCCTAGATTTGGCATACCTTTAGGATGGAAATTTTGTTTTCTCTGTGGAAAGATAGGAATGCAATTTTATTCACTCATGCTTTTTTGGATGTTAACATTGCAATGTACACTAAGGCATGCATTTGTAACAATGTCATTATGTAGATATAGGTACAAGCTAATAAAGTTGCCTTGGAAGTTACGCACTTACAGGAATTGTTAAATCATTGGGGCAATGCTCCATGCACCATTACTAGAGTGCCTCTAGATGCCTCGGTCGATGCCTCTTCATCTCACGGTCGCCATCTTGATGCTAGTTCTCTGGCCACCATTCACACACGCTGCGCTCCTAGGGTCCCTGCCACCGCTCTCCTAGTGGTGGACACGGCGGTTGGAGGCACCGCTTTGCTTCCCCATAGCATGGTGGTTCTAGCTGGTCCCTGGCTACTCCCCCTGGGTAGGCTTCTAGCTAGTCCTTGGCTCCTCCCCTTGGGCAGGCATACTTTGGAAAGTTTCCTTGGCTGGCCTTGGCAATTTCTCCTCTACGGCCAAACAAGAAGGATGCGGAGACTATGACTACCCTAGATCCTACTGATACTGCTGACAGCTAGACTGTTCCCAGTCTGCCCCACAATTCCACTAATGTGTGGGGATTTCCTAATAAAGAAGATCCTCCCTCTGTTGGTACTGCCTTGGTAGCCTGAGGTTGTTAAAAGTTTTTTTTAATGAATAGTGAATAGTTTCTGGCTGAGGCCATGTTGTTAATTCTGGCTTTGACCATGTGAACTCATTCACAGGGTGATCTTGTATCCCCCGGCCCCTTTTTTGTGAATTGTAAACTTAGTAAATTTTATTAATTGAAAGGGACTATTCATCAAAAAAAATATAAAACAAATATGGAGTTTTCTTGAGAGGGCATGGAAAAGGTGAACATGATGGTGTTGGAGCTTGCATCAAACGTGCTTTGTGAAAGTATCAAATGACTTATAAGGGAGATCATATAAATAATTCACATGATGTTGTTGAATGGTGTAAGACACATTTTTAATTAGACAAGGTTGGAACATCATCAAGAATGAGTCGACATGTACCATGTATAGAGTCTTTTGGGAGATAATAGGTATGAATGTGTACATTTGTTTAAATTTCATGCAATTAAGCTTTAAAATTTCATTTTTAAGTTTTATGTTGATTTGTTGAAGTTTAAATTTAATTTATCCATTTTTTGTAATAAACTTTCAGGTGTTAATATAAAAAACATGCATGGTTGCAAGAGGATAGAAAAGACACATTCCTTAGACATTTGGTCATGATACAAATAATTGCAATTGGACATTGAAGACAAGAGAATACTCATATTTTTGTGATAGTTGCATTGATGAAGACTGTCAAGAATGCATCAATCAAACACGTGGCTATATAGGTGCATGGATTTCAATACCACTTGATGTTATCGATATATTTGATAAAGATGATGAAAATTTAGATGATATTTCATTAATTCTTGATGATTATAGTCACATCTCTGGATTGGTAAAAGTGGGTAAGTATCATAAAAATTAATCTCAACTTTCCAATTAATCTCAATTTTCTATTTAATTATCAATAAACTATCTTATATAATTTACATGTACATACTTATTCTGCAGGAGATGTCTTTATAGTGATTGCTAAGCCTAGAAGTTTGATGCAGGAACATCTTGGGTTTTCTTGGTGACTACTTTGGAGTTCATGGGAGGAGGCTCAATAGTTTCTTTGGAGGGTGGTTGGACTAGTACTTGGTTGAGGAAAGACTGGTGCTTGATATGCATTGGGAGCTCAGCATGATCTATGAAGCTCAACATGGTTTGGGAGCTCGACATGTTCTATGGAGCTCGGCATGGTCTTGGAGCTTGACATGTTCTATGGAGCTCAACATGTTCTTGGAGCTCAGCATGGTCTTGGAGCTCCACATGGTCTAGGGATCTTGGAATGGTCTTTAGAGATTCACATGTTCTATGGAGATTGGCATGGTCTATGGAGCTTGTGATGATCTTGGAGCTCGGCATGGTCTTTGGTTGCTTGGCATGGTCTTTGGTTGCTCGGCATGGTCTAGAAATTTGGTGTCTATTCTAGGATGTATAACTAATTTTTCACAATGATTTAGAGGATGAAAATTTTAGGAATTGAAGGGGGCCTAGATTTATACCTACACATCAAAGAACAAGTTCTAATTCATTTGGAGCTAGGAGATATCACAATTTTACTAATACATCAATTTTGTGAATTTAATTGTTGTATGAGGCCGACTTGTGGCATAGATTGGTATAAGTAGGGGTTGGGGGGAAGTCTTTAGTGATGATTATTCACTTAGAAGAGGAGTGAGTGTGCGAAGTAGTTAGAGAGCAAGTTTTCCTGAGTCTATGGATAGAGTGCCGAATGTGAGGTAGTTTACAACAGGATTGTGATTATTGATCCATCGTGGAGAGGTGGAGGAGCTTGGAAGAGCGAATTAGAGAAGAGCTAGTAGCTACTTCTTAGAAAATAGGGAGATTTCTTGGTGGGCTTGTGAGCACAAGTTGAGATCTTCTTTGGAGGTTTCTACCAAAGTGTGGATCTGGACTAGCTAGGGTTTTGATTTGGATCTTGAAGGATCTTACAGAACTATTATTGTAATTGCTATTGTATTTGGCTATAACCGAAAAGGCATTACAGCTTGGCACATTGCATGTAATAGTTATTTTATAAATAAAGAGTTGTGATTTGGTATTAGATCTTGTTTTATTGCTTCTTTTTGTTGTGTTTTCACTGCATGGTTGTATAGCTAGGGGCTAGGACATACCCTTTGGGGTTACTCTTGCCTTGCACTGCATCAAAGTCATGAAGGTGTTAATTATTATTTGTGTACTACAAAGAGGAAAAAGTTAGACAACCTTGAAGAAAGTGATGAAATGTTGTTCCCCAGAGGTATTATACATACATGTGCATGAACATATATGAATATATTTGAAGAAGGACAAAATAGTCCAACATGGAATACACTTTGTTGATTATCAACTTGACACCAAGGTTTTACAATACAACCACTTGGTTGTTGCCACCGGGCTTTGTCTACATCCAATCAAATTTAAGTGTATATGTCACAAGTGGAGACTAGATAGTGAAGACCATGACAAGATATTATTTGTTAAAAGTGTACATCATGGTTGAATTGGGCCTCGAGATGGTCTAATTTAATTTAAATAAAATTTTAGGACCTTTAAATGTAGACATTTTATTTTTGTTAATTATTATCCTAGATATACATGAGGACCATGGTATCAAAAATTTTTAAAATTAATTTTTAAATTCAAAATAAATTTCAAATTGAGAAAATATATGTTTATTGTATGTACAATTGATTTATATGCTCGCCAAGTATACAAATTTCATTATTATGTACAATAATTTGTTAGAAATAATTACATAATTTTAATTAATTATTGCATATGTTTCTTTGAAACATGCATTTACAAAATTAACATACATGTTATAAAGATTATTATATATGTCTCTTTTAAGTACTTATGATTGAGACATAAATTTTATTAATTATTATGCTTTAAGTTTTTGAAACATAAATTTAAATAATTACTATATATGTTTCTTTTGAACATGCATTTACAAAATTAACATATATGTTATAAAGTTATTATATATGCCTCTTTTAAGTACTTATGTTTGAAACATAAATTTAATTAATTATTATATATGTTTCTTTTAAACATGTTGTTTTTGTCGTAATCTTTATAAGTACCTATTATTAAACATTATTTATAAGAAAAATTATTCATAAACATATCATTATGTTGTGAACAAGATTATTAAATCTTTCTCTTTTAAGTACTTATGTTTGAAACATAAATTTAATTAATTATTATATGTGTTTCTTTTCAACATGTTGTTGTTTTTGTTATCTTTATAAGTACTTATTAGGAAATATTATTTATATGAAACATTATTTGTAAACATATCGTTATGATGTGAATAAGATTATTATGTCTCTTTTAAGTACTTATGTTTGAAACATAAATTTAATTAATTATTATACATATTTCTTTTAAATATGCATTTAAAAAATTAACATACATTTTATAAAGATTAAAATGTAAGATCACATAAATATTTACAATCTAATAAAATACAAACTATACATGTACGTCTCAAGAATGAACATCTAGATCTAATATCTATAATTAAATGCATATATGTAAATTGTGTGAACAACAAATGCATGTAAGTCTCAAATAAACATGTATACATAAAATATAAATAGTGAAATACATGTCATCTAGGTACTAAAATACATTATATAAGTCTCTAGAACATGTAAATATGTATACAAAGTCTCCAATTTATAAATGCATCAAAATATACATATATCTAGTACTATTGGAGGGACCCATCAAGATGCATATGAATAGAATGACCCTATGAACGAGTCTCCCATACATCCTATGGCCAAGGTGCAACAACTAAGCCTTGCAAAAATATATACATTAGATCTATCTAAACATATATATACATGTGTAAATGAATACGAGTGCATATAGTTTGAAACATATATAAATTTACAAACTATTTAAAACTTGTAACTAAGTACTACTGGGTGTCTCAGTAGAATCCTCTCTCTAGCGTAGATGCCCTAACCCAACACTAGATGTAATAATGCACTTGATGACCTGTGCCTACATAATTTATTTTATTTAATTTATATATTTTATTTTCTTAGTATCCTTTTGAACTATTTTAAAAATTTTTATATTTAAATTTAAAAATATTATATATGTACTTGGATCTTAGGAGCTAGAGGATGATAATTAGACTCCATCATATCATTTGTCGATGTACCTCTAGTACCAATGTCAAAATCTCATACTAATGCACAAAAAAGTCTCCTCAAGCTCCAACACCTACTAAAGAACCTTCAACACCACAATCTCCTGAAGCACCCAAGCCAACCCTAGAGTTTGCAACTCCATTTGTTAGTAATGATGGGTGAAGTGGCATGTGTAACTGGCTGGGCAATGATGTAGAATTAGTGTTGAGTTGGACTAACATGTCCTTCAACAATGAAAATCTCATGCTATGACTAGTATCAATCTCAGATAGCCCTCATAACCACTCACCAAAATCATCAAGGCCCTTAGCTGTGATCTTGACATCTCCAACTCATATGCCTAAGCCATCTATAGAGTATTGTGAGCTTGGTATAGAATGTTGTGAGCTATGCTATGTGGCGATTGTCACTGGTGTGGTCTATGCTTGTAGAATTGTGGGGCCCTAATGTAGTCTAATGGTATCCATCATTGAGTGAATTGGTATCCCCTATGTATCATAAATATAACTTATACTCTACAATAGGTCCTCCAAAAAATATAGCACTAGATCTATATGTGTGTGCTATCTAGAAAGAGCATGAACATCACTTGATAATGATATTCCAATAACTCTATATGCCTCATCAAGGGAGGTTCCTAAAGTTTTACTTGATGCCTTTGAAGATACTTGACCCGGATGACTCTGTTGAGTGTGAATATATTGACTAAGAGAGTTAGATGTGATTCTGGCAGCCACATATGCGATGTGTCCAATATTGTCAATTTCTCCCCTCATGGAAGTGTTGTCACAAAATCTTGCATCCTTTCCTAAAGTATTTACCTAAAGGTAACCTGGTGAAACATGGAAATAATATCCAAGTTGTGGGACTCGAACAACAAGATTGAGTCTTTAGAGAAGGTTGACTTCCTTACTATCAAGGTGCACCAATCTTCTTCTTGAGAGGAAAAGGGAGAAGGAATGCATGAAAAAAAATTATGTAATCTAATCTAAAGAGGGTGATACACCAAAAATAGTATGTTCAACCTTATTTTTTCCTAACAATGCACCATTCATTAACATAATGTCAAAATACATTAACTCGCCTTTCCATTAACTCAAAAAAACACACAAAGATCAAAAACTAGATGGATGCTATAAGGAAGGGACTTCACTCTAAAACATTCAAAGGGAAATAGTAGACACTATCATGTAGATTGAAGAATGAAAATAAAACATCAACATAGGAAAGAATATTTTACACAAATATTGATGGGAGAATAAGGTATAGTAGAGAATTACATTCCTTCATATATAAAAGGAAATTGTAGTAGCAGAGCATAAAATACAATGCTATATAATTACAAAAAAGGTAACTGAAATAGCTTCTACCCTAAGGGAAAGCTCAACAAATACATTGAAGTCACAAAGAATAATCACTATAGATTTGGTAAAGATTTGATCTTATTACATGTCCAGATGTAAAAAAAAATCATACGTTTTTCACCTATAGAACCTTGAGAAGATAGAAATGGTAGCCATGATCATCTGATTAGGTAAGAAAGATAGCCAGAATGGTGAGAGGGGAGTCCTTTGGATTAATTAGACATGGGGAACATTGAAAGTAACTTTTAGATGATTGAGAAGGTCCAATTTTCCATTTAAGAGTTGCTCTTCTTCATTCTCAGCATGTCAAGTCAGAAAATTAGCAAGTCAACAAAATCCAACTTCCTCTCTATACTGTCCTTATAATTTTATTGGTCGAAGACCCTTTTATTTTCCAGGTTGGACAAATGAAAACCCTTTAGTCAACCCAAGGACCTATGATCTTGTGATCATCAATAAAGTCAACCCTTTTCATATCATCTTCAACTGGAGACTTAATCCTTATGATCTCATGATCAATCAAAACTAGACCCTTGTCATAGTCTTGGAAGCATCAAATTTTACCTTTATGATCTCATAATACACCATAACTTTGTCTGATCATGGGTCCATTTCTCTTACCTCTTGATCTCATGATCACACAAAACATGAAAACACCTTGGCATAGCATTAACAATAGACATTTAAATCTTTACGATCTCTTGATCACCCTTCTATCATGACATCAACACTTCCTCCTTCCTTACGATCCCATGATGTCTTGACCACATGACAACCCCTTGGCATAGGGTTGTGGGACCTTTATTTTTTCCTTATGATGCTATGATGTAGTTAAAATAACCTTACAATCTCATGATCATAGTTTGTCATAATATTGGGACCACCTTTGTCTGCACCTATGATCACTTGGCCTTACGATGCTACAACCATACGATATTATGATAATCTCCTTATTGTAGCATCTCTAGCTAGGAGACTGGTCCTCATGATCTTATGATCACCTCCTTGTCATAACATCAACACTTCACCTCTAAAATTAAACTTACAATGCTACAACAATCAAGGTTCGACCATTGTTGACTCCACAACTTAAAACTCTTGATTATTTTTTTAAAGAATATATCAATTGAAAGGAAAATAATTCACTTGATAAGATCAATAACCATTTGCAAAGATACATACAGGGGTCCCCTATCATTTTGACACATCCTTCCACATGTTGATTGTCATTTCCTTGCTTTGGTTAAAGCTTGTGCATCTCTAGAAAGAGCACATATGCCAGCCATTAATGCTATGAGATTTGACGGTCAATATCAAACACTAAAATGCTCCCTTCTAACCCTTACAATCTAATGATCTCATGATGGTATGACATCGTGAACTCATGAACACCCTTTATTTTAGCTTTGGAGGCCTCAAGAATTAATCTTGAGATCTTATGATCCTACCCTTGTCATAACATTGAGGACTTGAGAATTTACCCTTATGAATAGTCAACCTTACGATGTCACAACAACCCTACACTAAAAATCATCATCTTTCACAAATCATCAACATGCTTCCCTATGATCCTATGATAACAGGGATTCGTAACATTGTGAACTTGTCCATTTCACTTGACAATCTTATGATCAAGTGCCAATCATAAGATCTTAACATCGTAGCTTCAAAACTTCACTTGCCATCAACAAAAGACATCTATGACCATATGATAGGAGAACCTTTTATAAGATTGTAACCCTTCAAGAAACAACCTTGGATGTTAAGATACAAGGGAGATCATGAGATTGAGAGACTAGACAATTAACATTATGATGACCCAATACACTATACTTCGTAACATCAAAGAAAATAAAAGCAAAGCTTACGATTGGATGATAAAATCCTTGATGATAAGGTCATAACTCTTGAAGAAAATTTGAAAAATAAATGGCACAAAGAGATATGGGTTAGATGATTTTGACTAGTTGAGCAATTTTACTATCGTGAAAGCGATCCATGATCCAATTTTTATGATGGTATCAAGAAAATAAATGGAGGGGGGGGATTGGCTAGTAGGAAGTAATCAAAACTCTATCGGCAATAGGAGTTAGTGTTGGAGTCACTAGAGGAAGTCTTTTCCCAATGCTCCTGACATGTGGAGGTGGTAGAAAATCTAGACTGAGATACTAGTCATGATCTATGATTTGACCATGCCCCTATCTACAATAATATGGAATATCTAAGTAGTTGATGTTGAGCCCCATGTGGAACTCAGTGTACAACTATTGTGAAAAATAAAGAGGAATCTAATTCTTATTAGGATAATGACCATGTGCAACTAAGAAATGAGGATAGATTATACTAGCAACAATAAGATCTATGCAACGTGTCACTCAATAGCCCCTCACCCTACCTTGGGTACCCTCATATGATGGAAACATATCTTGTTTGATGACATATTTTGGGTCCACCCTCTTGAAATCCTCAAAAGATGCATCTCCCAAAATCTTAGCTCTAAGAACCGTATATATGGTATGTAATACATAAGGGGTAAAAGAATGATGTTCTCTAAATCTAGTAGTTAGATCCTATATATAGGCACATAGATGTCTCTATAAAAACCATCAATAGGGGAAAGTATAGACTTCTCTAATCTAGTAACCTCCTACTTTGCAAATGAGAATAGTGCACCAATATCAATATGTGGAGGTCTTGTAGGAGGAGACACACCAGAACCTACACTAAAAGCCACACTAGGACCTACACTAGGAGCTATAACACAACCTACACCATGAGCTGCAACATGAGTGCCATCACGAGCCCCACTATGAGCTACAACATGAGTCCCACCACAATCCACATCACGATGCTGCACCACAAACTACACCATGAGCTGCAATGCTATGAGCCACAACATGAGCCACACTAGTAGGAGTCATAATAAGAGCCTCATCACCCTTAGGCTAATGACCAAGCTGATCATTTGAAGTCATATCTATAATGATCGAGCTAATATATATTGTAATACACATATACATACATGTAGTCTAGTACACAAATTTATATTTAAAAGATACAAATTGTACATCATCTAATCTACACATATATATCATACATGAGAAACAAAGCTTGCTAGGGTTAGGGTTAGGGCTAGTATTAGGATTAGAGTTAGGGTTTAAGTTTGAGTTATAGTTAGATTAGGGTTAGAGTTAGGGTGAGGGTTTGAGTCAGGGTTAGGGTTAAGAATTAGAGTTAGATTTCTAGCCTGTTAAAAATAGTGGTATAGTTAAAGTTTGGGTTAGCATTAGGGTTAGGGTTACAATTAGAGTTATAATTAGGGTTCAAGTTAGAGTTAAATCTTGTTAGGGTTTGAGCTAGAGTTAGAGTTAGAGTTATAATTGAGATTAGAATTAGGGTTACATAACTAAAATTATATATAAGGTTAGGGTTAGGGGTGTAATTAGAGTTAGGGTTAGGGTTAGAGATAGAGTTAGGATTATGGTTACACTTATAGTTAGAGATCTATAATTAGGACTAGGTTTAAGGTTAAAATTAGATATAGATTTCTAGAGTTAGGGTTAAAATTAGACTTAGGGTTAGAGTTAGAGTTAGAGTTAGAGTTAGGGTTAGGGTTAGAGTTACGGTTAGAATTAGGGTTATGATTGTAATTAAGGTTAGAGTTAGGGTTTTGGTTTTAGTTAGAATTGAAACTAGAGCTAGAGTTAGGGCTAAAATTAGAGTTAGGACTAGAGTTAGAATTAGAGTTAGGGTTAAGAATTAGAATTAGATTTCTAGGGTTAACAATAGGGGTATAGTTAAAGTCTAGATTAGCATTAGGGTTAGGGTTAGAGCTAGAGTCTAGGTTTCTAGCTTAGGATTAGGGTTAAGAATTAAAATTAGAGTTCTAGAGTTAACAATAGGGGTATAGTTAAATTTTGGGTTTGTTGGTGTAAATAAGTATTTACTTATTACACTTACTTAAGTTTTACTTAGGTTAATGCATTATTTAATTATTTTGCATTATTTTATTATTATTTTAGGTGAGACACTTAGGAGTTTGTGAACTCTCGTTGAGTTACGCAACTCTAATTAGGCACATGGTGTCTACAACACAGGAGTATGCATCATTTACTTAGTTGTCATGGTGACAACACAGTTTTCCGCACTCCTCATTTAGCACATGTTGTCTACTCCATTGATTTCCGCACTACACCATTGTAGTCTTATCCTCACATCATCGCACTTATTCCCATGCTTAATGGAGGATAATCCATATCTAGTGGACATGTGCTTGGTTGTATGACATGTCATGGTGCTAACTTCTAGGCATTCTAGAAGCTCTCCTGAGGCCTTTATATTCAGGCACTTCTAGTGTACTCATAATATGTTGGTTTTATCCATTATTGAATGAATATCATCATTCTAATCATACTCTGCCTATTTTGGTCTACTATTTGCTATTGTTGAGTTCTTTTGTTCTTGGGTGAATTCTGGCCTAAGCCAAATTCTTACAAGGTTAACATTAGGGTTAGGGTTAGAGCTAGAGTTAGAGTTAGGGTTTCTAGCTTAGGGTTACAGTTAAGAATTAGAATTAGAGTTCTAGGATTAACAATAGGGGTATTGTTAAATTTTGGGTTAGAATTAGGGTTAGGATTACAATTAGAGTTAGGCTTCAAGTTAGAGTTAGAATTATTGCTAGAATTAGGGTTAAGGTTAGAGATAGAGTTAGGATTAGGGTTTGGGTTAGAATTAGAGTTAAAGTTAGGGTTAGAGTTAGAGTTTGAATTAGAATTGGAGCTAGACTTAGGGTTAAAATTAGAGCCAGGGTTAGAGGTAGAGTTCTAGGGTTTACAATAGTGCTATAGTTAAAGTTTGGGTTAGCATTAGGGTTAGGGTTAGAGCTAGAGTTAGAGTTAGGGTTAGGGTAAGAATTAGCATTAGATTTCTAGGGTTTAAAATAGGGGTATAGTTAAAGTTTGGGTTAGCATTAGGGTTAGGGTTACAATTAGAGTTATAATTAGGGTTTGAGTTCGAGTTAGAGCTAGTTAAGGTTCAAGCTAGAGTTAGAGTTAGGGTTTGAGTTTGAGTTATAATTAGAGTTAGGATTAGTGTTAGAATTATACTTAGGGTTAGCATTAGGATTAGGGTTATAATTAGAGTTAGGCTTTGACTTAGAGTTTGAGCTAGAGTTAGGGTTAGGGTTAGTGATAGAGTTATGATTAGGGTTAGGGTTAGGGTTAGGGTTTGCATTTGAGTTAGAGCTAGAGATAGAGTTAGGATTTGGCTTAGGGTTAGGGTTAAGATTAGAATTAGGGTTACAAAACTAGGGTTATATATAGAGTCATGGTTAGGGTTATGGTTAGACTTTTTATTATTATTTTGTGTTTTCCATTGCTACCAATTTAGAAAAAAATCATGAGGAGATCATCAAGATACTCCAAAAATTATGTCGTGTATTGCATTTCATATAGGATATTTTTAAAAAGTTGAAATATATTGAAAAGGATTTGAAGAATAATGTTGCTAAGTTAATTGAGGAACCTTGCTCATTCCAAGTTCATTATTAGAAGATAAATCATTTTATGATTTTATGGCTAGACTTGGGGAAAGAACAAGACACTATGAGAAGAGAAATACTTGGATTTTAGGAACTCATTATACCCCACTTGGAACTCCTACTAAAGAAAAATAAGAAGGCCAGAGAACTCATAATATTTTCTATTATTTTTTCTAATATTCTCTAATGCTTTTTTTCTAATATTTTTCTAATAACAATAATATTTTTCTAAATTTGTTTCGTAATGTTATATTAATATTTTTCTAATTTTCTAGATTAATGTTTTTTAATATTTTTCTAATATTTTCTAATATTCTAGACTAATGTTTTTAAATATTTTCTAATGTATTTTCTAATATTCTTCTAATACTACTAATATATACTTAACCAACAAAAAAATTATAAATGAAAAATTAATATAATTAACTAACATTAATAAACAATAAAATATTCTTTGAAAACTTAAAATGCATTAAAAAACATTCAAATAATCACATATAAACATACCTGCAATAGTGCAACAACAAAAAATGGAGGAAAAAGTCATAGCTCACTCAACACTCTGACACGTTCACTCCAACGTTCAAAACATTTTTACCATGCCAAAAAAATGAAAGTGAAAATGAAAAACGGTGGATTAAAAGCCAAAATCATAAATTTAGAATGTTAGTGTGAACCTTTATAATACCTATGTTCATGCAAACATAGCCTTTTCCATTAAGATATGTTTACACAAACCTATATGCTGGGAATGTTCATGTGAACAATAAAAAATTAGAAATTGGAAAATTGCTTCAATTTTTGAATTTGTTCGTGCCTCAAAAATAGCACCCACTATTGTGGGATCGCACTAAGATACAAGTTAAATAAAACCTTACATTAAATAGATGTTAAGCCATAAGTTGGCCTCCAATAGATATTAAATACCAAAATTCCTTAGAAGGCTTACAACACAAATAGAATGCACATGAGAGAGATAACTAAGACCCAAATAGGTTCACACAAACTCCCAGATCAATCGACATCATGATCACACACTACATGCATAAATGCACCAAATTGATCAAGAAAATCTACAAGAACTCCATTCCACAAGCCACACTATCAAGCGTTAGCAAGACCACAAGTGATGTCAAGCTCAAACACGTATTGTCGAGTTCCATAGGTGTTGAAAAGCTAACACATGACAAACACTATAGTGAGTGCATTGCAATAGTAGATGTTGAGCCCCTTGATTAACCAAGCCCTTTAATGACTAAGCACCTTAGCCAACACTAGATCCAATAACGATCGAGCATCACTCCTTTGGTGACTGAGTCCAACTCCTAGACAAAATTCCTCCAACATGTAGGATTACTAACAACCCTAGGATGCTCTTGTATCACATGCAAATGACCACCCCTTCATTAAAATGTGTGCCCCCCCTAAAAGAAATCCCATTCTTCAATGTTTACATGTGCACAATCGAGGGGTGCCCATTAAAATGTTAAGTACATTGGGGTACTATTGTCCACCTGGAAGAATTTTTTTTTACCGTAGATTTCAATTGTGTCCAAAATGTATTTATTTTATGTGGAAGTAAGAGTTTTCAATCTCTTTGAGCTCAATGACGAGGTCTATTTGGGCTCAAAGTGCACTAAAAAATGGTGACCCCCTAGATCCAATACAAAAAAACTTTGAAAGCCACAAATTTGAAAACTAATGCCAAAAACTATCAAGAATAGAATAGGGGTATGAAGATATGGTGCTCTGATACCATGTGGAAGTTGATGAAAGATCAACCCAACAACTCCCAAGAATCACTTGCATGCAAACACTTTTCATAGAAAGAGAGAACTAAAATCTATGGAGGTTGGAATTGCCAAATCCATAGATGAGACATTCTTGATGAGAAAAAAGAGAGATTGGTATTATTAAAAGTGAATGAATGTACAAAGAAAGATTGTTTCTATAAAGGAGATCAAAATATTGAGAAGTATCTAACCTAAGTTTCATGATAATTATTACTAAAAGAATTAATTATTATATGTCTAAAGTTTAGCTTAAGTAAACTAGAGATAATAAACAACTTAATAACTAATCAATATGATTTAATTAATAATAAAATACTTTATTACTTTAACATATGGATTTCAAACCTATGTATATGAGCTTTGTAATTGCACATACATGATGCCTAGGGTGGATATTAAGAGTAGTGGTTTCAAGTTTTGGTGGCTGACTAAATGTTAGAGCTTCTAGAAAAAATATTACATAGTCCCTTAAGAAGATGAAGGTGTTCCTTTTACATAGGAAAAACCCCAAAAAGAACATCTCAATAGTGAGTTTTACAACAAGAAATAAGACTTTAACACGAGATAATTATTAGTTTGAAACATTGAGAAAACACAATAATAGTATGCAAATCCCCTTCTATTAGCCAAGACCTATTGGAATTCATGATTCTGTAAATCAGATTTGTCCTAGATTCATCTTATCTTTTCCAAGCAACTCATTGACTATTCAAGAGCTTCTAGTAGCTTGATGAGCTTAAGGTTGTCAATAGGAAAATATTTATTCTTTCTTAGAAATCTAATCTCTTTCTCCTTCCAATGATTTAGTAGTGAAGTTTCCAAGCAGGACATAGGTTACTTAGCAATTAAGTTTCCTGATTTATGAAAGGAAGGAATGTTTTTCAGTTTTCAAGTGATGTGTATGTAATCTAAGTAAGAGCTTGTTATAGGCCTATAAAATAGTTAGATTTACAACAACAAATAACCCTTCTTTTGTATACTCTTTTTTATCAGAGATTTTACTATTGAATTTAGTTGAATGTATTGCCCTATAGAGCAACAATTGCTCCAGGCAAGTACAATTTGGTATACAGCCCTATAGTACTATACATTTTGACTTGTAAAAATAATAGAGTACTAGAAGTAGATGTTTATTAGTTATATTTTGTTTAGTTTTAGTTATTGAATACAATTATTGACTAGAAAGAAATAATGTCTTGCATAGTCCAACACTATTTTATTGTCTTCATTTGAACTTTTTCTGCTATGTGGTTGGAAATAGAGCAACCATCTTGTGCTCCGCCACTCTACCCAGTTCAGGTGAAAACTTAATTTGATTTTGGAACCATTGTTTTGATATATGTTGTTCTATTTTTCTTCTATAATATTAGCATGGTATCTGAGCTATAAAGCCCTTAATCTGAGTGAGTTTGGGCATTTGTGTTCATTGAGTGTTTGAAGTTATTATGTAGGAGACATGGTTGGAGATGACAGAAAGGTGTGACAAAAATCATTGTCCTTTAATGGTAAGAACTATCATGCTTGGGTGAGAAAAATGAAGACCATCATGATAGCTAATTATTTGTGGGATCTTGTGATAAGTGGTTTCATAGATACCATAGACCCTACTCAGTTCACTACCCTCACAAACAATCAAAAGTCTTAGTTGAGAGAGACAAGAAGGAAAGATGCTAAAGTAATGAGCATGATTTAAGCAGCCTTAATAGAGGTATTATTGCTGAGAATATAAGAAACTAGTTATTCCAAAGAAGCTTGGGATATTCTTGAGACTACATTCAAATGAACTTATCAAGTTCATGTTGTGAAGTTGTAAATGCTTTGAAGAGAGTTTGAATATCTTCTTATGAAAGAGAATGAATCTACTTTAGATTTTAGCACTAGAGTCTCCACTTTGATAAACCATTTGAAAGCTAATAGAGAAGAGATTGAAGATAAAAAAGTTGTGGAGAAGGTCTTGAAGAGTTTACCTCAAAAGTTTGATATGCTTGTGATTGCTATTAAAGATTCAAAAGAATTGTCTAAGTTTATTGTTGATGAGTTGATGGGATATTTCCATACTCATGAGTACTATATTAATAGATCAGAAAATTCTTCATAAGAGCTCACTTCTAGAGTTCAAGCCAATGCAAGAGGTAGGGGGAGAGGAAGAAATAACTCTAGATGTGGTTCTAGATGAAGAAGATGTGGTAGCCCTGGAAAAATGGATATTAGAGGAGAAAGCTCAATAAGTAGCTTTGAGAATAGCCCCTAAGGAGGAAGAAGAAATATCAACTTTAATAAGAGAAATATTGAATGCCATTATTGCCAAAAGTTTGGGCATTATGAAAATGAATGCTAGAAGAAATAGAGTGACCAGCCACAACATGTTAATGTTGTTAATGAAAATGTTGGAGAAAGAAAAAACAATACAACCTTCATCATGTGTAATATTGGTGACGAAGGAAGCCCTAAAGTTTGGTATTTGGATAGAGGCTATAGTAACCACATGAGTGGTAATGGAAGTATGTTTTCTTTCATTGATAAATATTATAAGTATGAAATTATGATGGGGAATAACAGAACTATTCCTATGGCATGAAAAGGATTTATTATGATCTGCACCAAGCAAGGTGAGAAGAAAGAAATTCATAATATTTATTTTCCCCTCGGTATAAAGCACAATATAATGAGTGTTGGATAACTCATTCAAAATGAATACAAAGTGTTGTTAGAAAATGACTATTGTGTCATTCATGAGAAAGATGGGAGCAAGAAAGTTGTTGGAGTAGTTCAAATGACAAAGAACTAGCTATTTCCATTGAAGACTGAGACATGTTTCAGCTCTCAATCTATTGCTACACCTCCCAAGCAAGTGTGTATAGTAGTACACAAGCAATCATCTTTTAAAAGCATGATTGAAGACACTTCTAAGCTATTACATCTAAGGTATGGACATCTTGGCTATGCTGGTTTGAATTTGTTATCAAAGAAAATAATGGTGGATCGTTTTCCAAGTGTTGGAGAGTCCAGTGTGAGATTTGCATTTTGGGTTAGCAACATAGACTGCCCTTTAAATTTGGTAATTCCACAAGGGTTAGAGCATTATTAGACTTGGTGCATACTAATTTAGTAGGCTCTATGAAAGTTACTTCCATCAGAGGGAGTACTTATTTTATGACCTTTATTGATGATTTTAGTCATAGAACATGGGTCTATTCTTTGAAAAATAAATATGAAGCTTTTAATAAATTTTTAGAGTTTAAAGCCCAGGCTAAAAAACAAAGTGGACATTGCATTAAAGTCCTAAGGAGGAGAGCATACCTCCAATATTTTTGCAAAATTTTGTAAGAAAAATTATATAAGGAAAGGGTTAACATCTAGTTATACTCCACAAACAAATGGAGTGGTTGAAATAAAGAATAGAACTATCGTTGAGATAGAAAGAAGTATGTTGAAAGGAAAAGGTCTCCTAACTAAATATTGGGGAGAAGTTGTAGCAACAATAGTTTAGTTAATAAATAGAAGTCCTACAAAAGTTGTCTATGATAAGATACATCTTAAGGCATGGGCAAGGCATAAATGGAGAGTTGAACACTTGAGAGTGTTTGGGTGTGTAGAATATCTAGACATACCAAAGGAGTAAAGACAAAAGTTTGATGATAAAGGTGAGAAGTGTATTTTCACAGGTTATAGTTCATAATCTAAAGCATATAGATTATATAACCCTCTCAGTACAAAGATTATTATTTCAAGATATGTTGAGTTTTAGAGAATGAGTCAATGAATGGCTTGGTCGATGCATCATCTAACACTTCAAGTAAAATGCCTATTATTGATGCAGATGATGAGCTAGATGATCAGAAAGATGAAGTAACAACAAAAATAGAAGACTTAGACAACTTTGGATTGCTTCTAACTGAAATAGGTTGAAAAGAAAGCAACTAGAGACAACAAGATAGTCAGCTCTAGATAGGTCTAGACAACTTCAAAATAACACATAGATAATTTATGATAGTTCCAAACAACTCTAGATTCAACCTGTACAACACAATAGTAGTAGTGAGAGTTCATATCCTACTCTCATCTCCCTTCTACCAATAAAGACTGAAAGTCTCAAGGAGATATACCAAGATGAAAGGTATATTGATTTTGATGAAACTATTGATTTTGGATTATTTTCTCACAGTCATCTAGTTTACTTTGAAGAAGATGTGAAAGAAGAAAAATGATGTGAGACTATGGATGATGAGATAGATGCAATAGCAAGAAATGAAACTTGGGAGCTAACTGATTTGCCTCCTAACAAACAAGTTATTAGTGTGAAATTGGTCTATAAAACCAAGTGTAATGTTGACGGAAAAATAGATAAGCATAAAGCATGTTTGGTGGTCAAAGGATACAAACAATAGTTTGGTAGAGTCTATGATGAGACATATGAACTTGTTGCAAGGCTGGAAACTATGTGTGCTATCATAGCAATTGCAGCCTAGCACAAGTGGAAGGTAGTACAAATGGATGTGAAATATGCCTTCCTTAATAGTGTATTGAAAGAAGAAGTTTATGTGGATCAGCCACCTGGTTATAAAGTTTTGGGTGAAGAAGATAAAGTGTATAGGCTTGAGAAAACTCTTTATGGGCTAAAGCAAGTGCCAAGAGTGTGGTACAACTAGATTGACTCATATTTGTTGAGCAACAGTTGCATCAAAAGTAATGGTGAGCCTAATCTTTACATTAAGGAAACATATGATAAGATTTTTATTGTTATCTTATATGTTGATGATCTAATTTTTGTTGGGGTTGATGATTGCCTTATTTCTGATTTCAAATAAGGTATGAAGCATGAGTTTGAATTGACAAACTTAGGAATCTTGAGATACTTTCTAGGCATAGAAGTTAAGAAAAAGGGTGATGGAAATTTTATTTCTCAAGAGAATTATGCACATTAGATATTAGAAAGGTTTAGAATGTTGAAAAACAAGGAAGCCCAAACACCAACTATAGTAGGTCTTAAGTTGAGTAATGAAGATTGCAACAATAGTGTTGATCCGAATATGATCAAAAGTTTAGTTCGATCCAAGTTTATGGAAATTGCAAAGGATACTCATTGGAAAGTGGGTAAGAGAATCCAAATGTGCATGAAAGGAACCAAAGGATATAGTATTTTATATATTACCAAAAGTGATTCTAGGATAGTTGGCTATACAAATAGTGATTGGGATGAAAGTCTAGATGATAGAAAAAGTACTTTTGGTTATGTTTTTCACATGGATTTTGAAATAATTTCTTGGTCTTCTAAGAAGTAACCCATAGTTTCCCAATATATAGCTGAGACTGAGTATATTGTAGTGAATGTAGCAACATGTCAAGTGGTTTGGCTGAAAAGAATCTTAGCTGATTTTAAGGAAGAATAAGTGGAAGAAACCACCATATTTTTTGATAATATTTCTTCAATTTTTTTAACAAAAATTCTAGTGTTTCTTGGTAGAAGTAAATATATAGAAATTAAATGTCATTTTATTTGTGAATAGGTTGAAAACGATAAAATACATATGGATTTTTGTACCTCAAAGTAGCAACTACCAGACATCTTCACCAAGCCTTTAAGGATTGGAAATTTTCAGCAATTAAGAAAGGCTTTAGGCATTGTTTTTTTGGATCAGCATGATCTAGTTTAATTTTATGGCTCAAGACAAAGATGGAGGGTTAGAATTATTGATTCTACAAATCAGATTTTCCCCAGATCTATCTTATCTTTTTGAAGCAGCTCATTGACTATTCAAGAGCTTCCGAAAGATTGAGCAACTTAAGAAGTTGAAGCTTATCAGTAGGCCAATATGTATTCTTGCTTAGAAATATAATCTCTTTATCCTTTTAATGATTTAGTGGTGAAGTTTCCAAGCAAGACACTAGTTACTTAGCAGTTAAGTTTACTGATTCATAAAGGATTTTTTAAAGTTTTCAAGTGACGTGTATGTAATCTAAGTCAGAGCTTAGAGAAAATATTTTTATAGGGCATATGAAAAAATTAGGTTTGTAGAAATAAATAGCCCTTATTTTCTATACTTTTTTTTATAAAAGATTTTGGTATTGAGCTTAGTTGAATGTATTTCACTGAAGAGTACTAATTTCTACATGATGTAAGGACAAGTATTTCTCTCCAACCCTACTTTCTCCTAGGGTCTTTTCTATGCCTCTTCTCTAGCCTATTATTGTTCTTCCACTAACCCTTACCCCTAAGGGATTCTATTTCCACTCATTATCTTCAAATTTCCCACACCAATGATGCAATCAACTCAACTGCTAGCATGCTTCATGGATTCCTTCTTGGCTTATTGACACCAAATGATCAAAGATGATAAAAAATTAGTAAAAATGGAGAGATAGGTTTTTCCCTAGGCCATTGGGTCTAGTCCAATGATAATCCACAAAAAATTCATAGAAATCTCTATCAATTTCATGAAATTACTCCAAACTAGGCTTAATAGGGCTATAAGGAAATAAGCCTCCAAACTCACCTTTTGGCCCACAACTTGGAAACATGATTAACAAGGTTGCAAATAAACTTCATATCCTAGTACCCTTTTTGAAGACCTTTGAGATTCACTTGGTCTAACTTCTCCAACCCATCTATACAATGAAATTCTATTTTAAAGCCTAAAATTAAGGGTTTTACCAATATGCTAACAACACTCACAAGGGTTTTATCAAAACCCTAAGAAAAAAATATTATTAGGACCTATCCTTGGGCAAAGGACTTCTTCACCTTCATGTCCTTCTCTCCATCTACTTGTATTGAAGCAATCAATGCATTCAACCCCATCAACTATTATTTCAAGTGTTGTGATCCCTAACCATGCTCACTTGGCTTTCTTACAACATCACTATAAAAGGCCAAACAATCTTTCTAGGTCCCAAGATCTTGAATGCCTTTAGTACAAGTAGTCACCCTCACACATTCCAAGGTACTATACAGATTCCATGGTTGAAAGGTGAGTTATTACTCTATCTTCCAAAACTATTCGGTTCAGACTAACAACAAGGCAAAAACCAAAATATTTACAAAAGTGAAATGAATTTGAATCAAAAACCTATCTAATCACACATAGAATTAAGTGACTACATATACTAACTTAAAAACAAGCTACAACATGGAGTTCAATCCATTATGTGTCCTAATGAAGAAAACAACTATGACTATGGTAAAACAATATAGAAATATGCTTGTTCATTAACCAAACTTTCATCAAAATACTAATTAACTTATGTTATAGGTCAAGGGAGGCCTTAAATAGGACCAAAACACATTTTCCAACCACTTTGATGTGGTTATTCCACATAATTCTCAAAGCTTCACTTTTTGCAACAAAAGTTGTCATGACAATTTTTGCAATTTTCGCAAAGTTGTCATGACAACTTTTGCAATTTTCAAAAAGTTGTCATGACAAGTTTTGCATAACTATTGTCAACTTGGTAAAAGCCTCATGAAACTATAACAAATACCTAAATATGATCCTTAAGACATGAAATCATCATTCCACCGCTCCTTTGTCCAATTTAGCCCTCTAGATGCACAAATCTCACCTTTAACAATGATGACAACAATTACACAAGACCTAGAAACATTGGACAAAGCCATAATATTGAATACTTCTAAGGACCTACTTAGACCTCCTAATGACTAAATCATCCTTTATGAATCACTAGCCCCTTTTGTTACACTAGTGTCTTGGCTAAGGCAACAACAAGCAAAAATTTGACTAGGAACACTAGGTCACCATGTAGCCTTATATAGGTGCTCTTGCACCATGATCCCAAAAAAATTAAATCATGCAACTCCTATAGGAAAGATGTCATCAGAAATTCTCAAATTTATGAAGTTTATAGCAGCAACCCATGTTGCCTCTTCCTCTGGCTTAGCTTCCCATTTGATGAGGTGTTTGATGTACACCTTGTGTCTAGTAGTCTTCTTGACCCTTGAATCCAATACTTTCTCTACTTCTAGTTCTATCTTGGGAGATAAGACATTAGATTCAACATCTTTTCCAACCTCCTATTTCTTCACATCTATTTCAATTAAAGGCCCCATAAACTTTACCAAATTTGCCACATTTAAGATGAGTGAAATGTTCTAGTCACTAGGTAGATTTACGTAGTGCAAGGCATGAAAATCCCAAAAGGAGATGTCCTAGCCCCCAAAAATAGCCACATAATAGAAAATGCAATAATAATGCAACAAAAATGCAAGATTTGATACCAAATCACAACTCTTTATTTATAAAATAACTATTTACAGGCAATATGCCCGGCTGTAAGGCCTTCTTGGTTGGGGCCAAATACAACAAAAAATACAATAATAGTTCAGTGAGACCCCACAAGATCTAATTCAAAATACTAATCCTAGCTAGTCTAGATTTGCACTCTGGTAGAAACATCCAAGGAATATTTCAACTTGTGCTCACAATCCCACCAAGCAATCTCCTTGTTTTTCAGGCCACAACTTCTAGCTCTTCAAAGTTCACTCCTCCACTTCATCTCCTTTTCCAAATGGATGAATCTATCACAAAATACTCCACAAGACCCCTTACTTATACCCAACTAAGCCACAATTTGGTTGAGAAATTATAAATTAAATAAAACCCCTTGCATTAAATGCATATTTAAGCCACAAATTGGCTCACAAAAAACATTAAACACAAAAATGTTAACCCTCACATTAACCCAAAGTTAACACATGATAACTACACAAAAATACATTGAACAGGCCCCAAGTTTATAACCAAGATTAAATACGCATAGAAGAGATGACCAAGACCACACATAGGTCCATAGAAACTCCTAGATCAATCCATGTTATGATCACATGCTAAATACACATAGAACTCTAGTAAGCACCAACACACTATTGAGTGATAGCAAACTCCAAAGCATTGTCGAGTAACCAGTACATGCCAAGCACCAATAAATTTTTAGCACCCAATACATGATGAGTAACCAACACATGTCAAGCACAATAGTGAGTGCTAATCAATAGTATCTATTGAGCTCTTCAACAATCAATTGCCTTTATTGACTGAGCACCTTCGCTAACACTACTTTCAAAAATGACTGAGCACCACTCCTTTGGTGAACAAGTCCACAAATCCAAATCCAAATACCCCAACATGCAAGATTGCAAGAAAGCCTAGGATGCTCTTACATTAGAAACCCCAAGTTCAAAAAGATGTTCTAGAAGCTAGAAGAACATCTCTTGGGATTCAACACATAAATCCCAAATGGGTTCCTCACATACATATCCTCCAATTCTTCAACTTGCACACTCTTTCCCTTGTTCTTCTTCTTCACATTCATCATAGGTGTTCTATAAGTCTTCTTTCCATGATAATCTCCAACCTTCTTAGAATCTATCAACTCAACTTGGCTGTCAATACTCAGGTTATTCCTACCAAGCTCTTTATTCTACAAAGAAATCAGGAAAAACTTCCTGCCACCTTTCTCAACAATAAACACATTCCTGACACAATCATGCACAACCCTACAATCATACTGCCAATGTCTACCAAGAAACACATGACAACTATTCATGTCCATAATATCAAAAAATACTTGATCCTTATAGTACCCAATTTAGAAATCAATTAGGTATTGCTCCCTCACTTCCAAAGAATGCTCACCTTGCAACTAGCCAATCCTATAAGGACAAGGATGTATCACTCTCTTCAAACTAAGTTTCTGAACCATCTCCTGAACAAAAAGGTCATCAGTGCTACCACCATCCACAATCACATTGTACATTTTACCACAAGACTTACAAAAAGTCCTAAACAAACTAGTTCCCTAACAAGAATACGATGTTCTCTGACTCACCACTACTCACTGAGCCAACAAATTCTCTCCTTGCTCAGGCTAACTATCCTAGACTTCAACCTCATTCATAGTAGTAGCTATCCTACCAATCATACATTCAAAATATCTATGCCTTTTTTGCCACATTTGAAGCAATTACCTCTAAAAACACCTCTACTTGTCCTCCTTTTTGAATCAACAGTTTTTGGTTCACCTTCTGTACTCAGTTTAGCTTGTACCGAGCCATCCTATTTCTTCTTTCCTTGAGGATTACCTTGATGTTTCATCTTTAGCTTCTCTTCTACCCTAAAAGTATATTGATAAGCATCCTCCATTGAAGAAATATTCAACATACCAATCTCATCCTAAATATTGGATCTTAGACAAGTAATGTACCAAGCTACCTTCTCCTTTGACAATTCTCTATGCCCGTGCTGAATAGTCAACTTGTAGATTTCCTTGATATAATCCTTCATAGTCATATCCTTCTATTCAACTTCTACAACCTCTTAAACAACTCAAGTTCATAATCAACATGAATGACCTTAGCCTTCAGTTTAGTCACCATCAATCTCCATCTAGAGATCTTCATTTCCCCTTCCTCCTCTCTATCTCTTTGTAGTTGCTTCCGCCAAAGGGAAACATGTTCCTTAAACTTAGTTTGTGCCAACCTCACTCTTAGTGAATCCTTAATATCCTAAAGCTTAAATTAGTCTTCTAATTCACCAATTCAATCAATCAGGTCTAGGATTCAAAGTACCTAAGAAATTAGAAACCTCGATCTTATGCTTCAACTTCAATTGAGATCTAGGTTGAGAAAACCAACCAGCCCTAATTCCAATAGGTCTCTCCAAAAAATTAATTCTATCCTCGCCACTCAATCCTACAACTACAATGTCTTTGACAACTTCCTCATAACTACTTTTAGTACCCATATGCCTAGGTACACCACCTAAAGCACTCATGATTTCAACAATCATGTTACTCTTCATCAATGCAATCTCAAATTTGAAGTCTGATCTCATCTTATTTGAGTTCCATTCTTCCAAAATATCACTAAGGTCATCAATCTACTTGGGGTCCTGTTGGGACTCAAAATTGAAGCCCCGATTTTGAGTACCACTTAAAACAATCAAGCCCTATAAGCTCTTTTTGATGCATGCATACCCGACTCTCCATTTGAGGCCTAAGCGATGTTGAGTATTTCTAACACCTTGAATTCAATACATTTATGCATCCAATGAAGAAAAATTTCCATTTCGAGTCATTCTTTGAAGTTCTATTTTTAGCAATGTCCAAATCTGCATTTTTGCCTAAGTGTCAAACAACGATAGGAGGCGTAGTTTGCAATTAAATATCTCGCATCTAGTAATGCTTCATAACTCTTTGTTTTGGGAGTATTTAGTATCCCTACCAAAGAACCTATGTTTTAGAGTTTAAGTTTTATTGATATGTTTTGACTAGGTTTTGAGTCCCTCAAATTTGGTCATTAATTGTTGTCATGCTGATGCTAATTGTTCATAATTCTAGGAGGCCCTATTTGACTTGTTATAAATTTGACCTAGTTGACCAAAATGAGAGAATTACTTTTTCATTGCATTCTAGAGGTCAAAGACATGTTATGTTTCAATTTTGAGCTTATGAAGAATCTATTTGATAAGTTTTCGAATGTGATTCCAAAAGCAATTTGCAAAGTTTTACTAGTGTCAATAATTACAGATTTATCGGTACCCTTGTTCGGGATGTCATAACTCTGAATCCATGATAGGTGAGATCAAATGGATTGTACCATTTTTTTCTACTCTAAAAATTCTTTAAGTTTTCTAGTTTGCAAGTTTTGAAGAATCCATCTCCACACTTTCCTAGGTCCATTCTATTTGCAAAATACTCTTTTTTGTCATTGTTCCCAGTTCTGCAAATTTGAGTAGCCCATTTTGATCACTCGAAATTCTTGTCTTGTTATTCATCATGAGATTTAATCATAGATTTATCTTCCTCATGACAATGAACCAACACCTTATTTTTTGTCTCCCCAAGTGTCAATTTGCCTTATTTTCAAAGCTGAATTTGAATGTGTTTTATGGTTTTTTGACTTTTTTCTTCCAGGTAGTTCTAAGAAGGTAACTTCGACAGTCAATGTCTTTTGATTGAGATTTTTTCATGAGATGAGATTTGACATGGTGCAAGAATGTGGAATAGAGAATTAATATTTTTGATTTCAAAGCCTGGTCAGTTGTTTTTGTCAGTTTTTAATGCCGGTCAAAGGACGTCTTGGCATAAAGATGAAAATTTGTAAAAAGATGTAAAATGAGTTACAAATTTGTTTCAAATTAGTTTATGGTGACTAAAAAGTTAATTTGATAGTTCAAATGTTTGAATCCAAAAATACTTTTAGCTGGACCCACTTTGGGTGCCCAACTAAATTCATTAGATGAACAAGTCACCGGGGATCAAAAATTTCCAACATAGGTGATTAGGATAACCTAAAAAGTTATAATGCTCCCTAGTGGATATGTCACAATTGGAGGCCAAAAGGTGCCAAAACTGGTTTAATCAAGTCAAGCATTAAGAGCTTCACTAATAGACTGAAGGCATACTATGAAAGAAGAAGATCTCAAGAGGGAATTCTCAATCAGGTTATTTATTCTAAAATACACATGAAAAACACTTGCAAAATTAAAGTGAATGTTTGATTATGGTGACAGGTGTATAAGTGCAGGGCTTGGATTGTTATTATTTCTCACATCCTATATGACCCTCACTCCTACAAATAGTAAGCCACTCACAAATTGGGGAAATGGGTGGAGGAATTAAGATTCTCCCTTTTTATAATGAGTGAACCCATTGATGTTGGCTATAAACACATATCCATTCTAATTGCATCAATTTGAGGGCCTACATACTAAATAGGAAAGTGTATAATGTATTAAGGTCATTAAATGTCAAATTAGTAGAGGAGATGCTTGGTCAATTGTGAAGTAGTGTTGGGAAGGAAATTATCATAGAAGGGAGGCGATTGGTGAAGTAGGAGGCTCCACGATAAAGAGACATCTCTTATTTTTTGAAGAGACACATCAAATGCCTTGACAAGTGCATAGAGAACCTATAGATATTATTCTCCCAAACTAGCATGTGCTACTACTAATAGATGTTGCTCTCTGCCTTTACCTTATGAAGAAACCACAATATATATATATATATATAGAAGGCTAGATTGTTAATCATTATTTTGTAGAGTTAAGTGTGCAAGTAATTACTTTGTTATACTTGCTTACTAGAGGGGGACATGAATGAGCATTTTATTTCTCATATGAAGATGGTGCGTAAGAGGAAGAATGAAGCTAACTATAGAACACAACACAATGGGAGCAAAGACACCATGCAAAGGAGACTCTTACTCCATTCATGGTGGCATCTCTAACAAAAATTATAAATCTTGTTGCTTTTTATTTCTGGAGGCATTTTTCTTGTGTTGAGCTTCTGTCCAAGAAAAATCTACATGAGTGATATTACTCAACTCGATCAATGTCAAATCAAGCTACTCGAGAGAAGATAAAAGATGAGAGGCCATTGAGGTGAAAAATCTACTCAAAAATGTGCTCAACAAGATTGTGAATACACTAATAATGTAGAATCTCAATGAGGTCACCCAAGATGAGCTTCAATATATTACAGAGGTTGGCACAGGTGGAGCATGGTGATGTTGAATCTCCATCTGTGTTGTGTTACTGCTATGTGTGATACAAGGCTTATGGGGGCTAGGATCATAGAGAGTGATTGAACCACAATATATATCAAGTGAAGGGGTGGGTCCTATTGGTAGAATAGGAATATCCAACATAAGTTTTAAAATAGGTATATGTTGTAAGAGAAGTTAAGTCCATGACTTGGAAGTAGCCATGCAAAGCATGTGTTAGACACCATCAGAGTGGGAAGAGCAGCTAGAATGTGGATGATCATGGGAAAATCAGCAAAGAGCTAGAGCATTTTATGTTGTTGCAAAGGCTTGGTGTAGAAGAACACAAAAAAGGAAAGAAATGGGAAGTATTTTAGTCCCACATCCACTAGGTGGGGAAGCATTTTACCTTTTATATACTACAACACTCACCAATTAAAATGTCTTTAAGTGCCCGCATGGGGCCCATGGTCAATTGCAAGTTAAAGAAGAGTCAATGTAATTTTGAATGAAAATACTAAGACATGGACACATACTAACTAAAAAACATTTGACAAGTGGAAATGACATGGCAAAGGAATGAAAAATCAACACATGACAAGTTGTAGAATGTCCCAGCTTGGTGCAGACTCCAGTGCACCAACATAACACAGGGGAAGTGTGTCATGAAGGCTCATCCCCGCATGCACAGTTAGTAGCCTACTAATTGTAATGTGGTAATGTACCTATCTTCCATGTGGAAGTGGGCCCCGATCAGAGGTGACATAGTGGTCTAGTCAGTGGATGACACAATGATGATAGAGTGATACAAACAATAAGTAAGAAGTTGACACGTGGTGGTGATGTATCAACTAGTTAGAGGGTGCCATATGACACCCAGGTGGATGATGATGTGGAAAATGCCAACCAATGGCATGTTTCCATGTGACAGAGAGAGTCAAACTTAGTTAACCTAAAATGCATCAAAGGAGGGAAATTTTTGAGTTTGGAAAAAATAATATTTTATTATTTTTCTAGTTCTGACATACAATTTTTTAAATCAAAATAGTTTATAATATAAATTTATAAATTTTAGTTAATTTTAAATACTTTGAATGAAATTTAGTTATAGAGCCACAACAAGGGCATATTTTTCAAAATGGGTCTCTGGGTGTTTCTGGTGATGAAATATAGCAATATTATATATTGCCAGAACCAGGAGAGAATGAACTTTCCATTTCTATAGTTTTTTTTTGCATAGGAAGCCATGTAATGCCCGCCTGGAGATCCCTAGAACAAGGATTCAATACAAGCCAAGATTTTTTTTTTCTTACAAGTATGAATGCACATGACAACATCATACAAGGATCATAAAGATTGCAATAGAAGACTTCACCACAATCTTGACAACGAATAGATCTCCAAATGCCACTACCAAACTGACACAAACGAACAAAAGCCAACAACCACCACATACAAGATGAGGGCTCAAGAAATGACCACTCATCAACAAAACACCAAGCTAGGGTAAAATGCAAAATCCTAAAATTTGGCTAAGCCTAAAATCCTGAAGCCTTGAAAATTGGCTAAGTCTAGATTTTTGAAGCCCTGAAATTTCCTACAATCTTTATCTTATCTCTGAGAGGTCTGAAACCTATCTCAAAAGATTTTTCGCATATATTAAAATATATCTTTAGTATAAGGAATTATACTTAAATGATATATTTTAAACCCCAAAGGACTACAACAGAAACACACAAAAAGGAATTGAAAGAAAACAACCTAAATTATTTTAAACCCCAAAGGACTACAACAGAAACACGTAAAAAGGAATTGAAAGAAAACAACCTGAATCCAAAAAGCCATAACATAGGGTCGAAGAACACCGAAAAGGGTATCCAAAACAACTCTCAAAATGTTCAAATCAAATCAAAAAGTGCCTGCTACTGGCCCACATAGGTTTTTAAAAAACCTGCATGATACTTTATTACAACACTAAAAAGTATCACGCGATATTTCTAAAAAAGGAGGCCGACTCTTTTAGAGTTTGAGCGATACTTTTCTCAAGGGTGTGTGATACTTTTAGGGTATCATACAACATTTCACCAAAGGAGGTCCAATACTTTCTAGTATCGCATGACATTTCTCCAAGAGCCATGCGATACTTTTCAAAATCGTACAACACAGTTTCTATGGGCATGCAATACATTTTTATGTCACACCATGTTAATAAAATGTCACCCATAGAAACACAAAAACACTTAAGGAAAACACAAAAGGGGAAAAATAGAGAAAAATTGAGTTCAGAACCTCTACACTAGGGAGTACCGAATCCACATAGATCGAGGAGTGAACACTCGAGTGCATAATCAACAAGATGCAAAGATCAAGAAGGAGATACATCTATCCATCTAAAACTACAGCAGGAAAGAACGTACTAAAAGCAACATCTTAGTGAACATAAGCAACATTGCAATGTACAGAGATAATATCACAATTACAAAACAACCAAATTTAGTATGCAGTTCCTCCCAAACATCAATAGCATCATAAGACCATCATGGATCCTAGCCATTTCCTATGTGTAACATCCCAAGTCACTGACCAAATTGTCAGTACTATCATAATAGGGACATCACTACTAAAACATGCAACAATATAAGCATAAGGAATCTAACATGCTAGTAGAAAAGCATAAGATAATCCTACAGTAGATAACATCACCTATCACATGCTAAACATCAATAAGCAATAGATATGCTACTACAAAAATTTGCATCATCTAATCATATGCTAAACATCATAATATGGGAATGCATCAAGTAAAAAAACATCATTTAAACATGATATCCAAGCATTCCAATGAAAGAATAAATCACAGGAAAGCATACTCTGAAACTTGAAGTACCAAGTGAAAGTATCCAACATCAGTTGCACTAGGACAAAAGACCATCTTTGTACATCGAACCCTAGCAGTGGTGAAGGTAGCTATGCCTCCCAACCATATGAAACCCGTAGGTCCACACCCGCTATGTTGATGGAGATAATGATCCAACCACAACCACACATAAAGCACAACATCCAAGGCTAACACTCATCCTAGATAGTATGATGGCTGCAACCAAGAACCTTAGACAATGCAAGGGGTACAAGTCCTGGTCAGACACTCAATAGGCTACTAAGTAGGGGCTAACATCATGGAGAGTCACTTGGCATGCAAAATCCCAAGCTAGTATAGGCAGCTACTCTTCTTAACAGAAGATGCATAACCTAGGGTAGCAAGTCTTCACGACAGAAGGCGCACAAGCCACACATTTTATTATGTTGTATTTATTACCACCCAATGTTTTAATTTAATTATCACTTATATAAAAATTCCTTTACCAACCAAGGAATAGTCACTAGGTTGCAGGATAGAAGCCCCTCCATATGCTACCCTACCCTACCCAGGCTCATCCTATGACAAGTGCCCATGGGCATGCATACTCCCAACCCAACCCCAATGATCATAACTCTCAAAAAATCCATAGAAATTTTGGTCTTGCAAGTCACCCAAAAAATGTATTCGCATGTACTCATGTGTGGCACACCACCATCACGAAGATCAAAACTCAAGGACATGATGAGAACACAATGCAAAAGATAACACCCAACTAAAAGAAACAGAGGAAGGATGGATTCTACATGAATCCCAAAGCCAATAAAACCATACATCATAAAATCACTCAACCAGCCTCAATCTAAGAGTATGGATTCTATACGAATCCCAATGATGCAACAAGACCAAACATCATGAACTCACTTAACCAGCCTCAATCCGAGAGTATGAATTCTACACAAATCCTAGCACTCATGAAACAAAAGAAAAGGTCTAAAAGAAATAATAACACTGGGTATAAAATCACTCAACCGAACACAACGTCAGGAGTACGAATGCAAAATGCATCCCAATGCAACATAAAAGTGCAATAGTGGTCTGACTGATATCCAAAGGGATTAGCAAGGTCCATGACCCACATTGTGCCAAGAAAACTTGAGAAAACAAGGTGGCACACAAAATGAGGTAAAAACCCCAAATTTTGAAAAAATTGTTAAATTAAAACCCATTTGGTCTTTGGGCATAAAAACTTCAAAAATCTAAAAAAATCACATTCGGACACCATATGCAAAAATGGCCAGCATAATGGCATAAAACCCTGAACCCTCATCCTGAAAAATAGGGAAATGTTCATACCCTCCCAATCGGGTAGAACTAACATATAGAAACAGAGGGGAACACTAGTTCTCAACCTCAAAACAAATGACTACCAAAAATAGAAGCAAAAACGAAGCTGAAAGAATAGAATGGGAAAGCCCTACCTCGCAGCCAAAAGGGAAAAATGGAAATCTGAACCAAAAAATAAAATTCCTGTAGAAGTGGCCAAACATTGTGGCAATCAAAAGTTTCCCCGAGCTAGATCCAACGAGATCAACCTTGCGACGATCCCATGCCTGTGGCTCCCACAACAAACAAAATAGTAAATCCTCATGAAGAGGATTTTGAGTTTTACTCTCCAAATTTCTAATTCAAAAGTGAGAAGTGAGGAATTAAATTCCTTTTTGGATACTTATTCACTTTTCGAGTGAATAATCGATTAGGGAAAATAATTAGTCAGCCTAGTTAAACCCCAAATCGACCCAAACGAAAATAGGCTATTACAATAAATAGGAATTCATCTATGGAAAAGCTGCCAGAAATTAAAATAAATCAATTAAAAAGCCAAAAAACCCAAAAATAGATAAATTTCTTAATAACTTTCATGACAATGCGAACCTCTAAATGCACAGACACGCTTACTGGTCTAATCAACTAATGCAAATGAGTTCGGATTTAATAATCACCAAAAGTTTTAATTTAAAATTTTAATTAAGGATACATCAACCATATAAGGATGACATTGGTAAAATATGAATGGTTGAATCACTAACTCCATGTGCCATTGTTAGGGACATAAATCATGCACACTAAACAACACGATCAAGTGCAATTGCATATAATAACATAGCTGAAACAATAAATGCATTAAATCACCTAAATATCATAATAAAACACATTGTCATCTCAAAATGGCATCATCATGCAATATGATTAACTGAACAACATAGAAATCTAATATCTATGATACTAAAATCAAGGTATAACATCTAACCCTTGAGTCGTCTCAAATGTAAATCATCACAAAGTAACACATAACTCTCAGACCAAAATATCACAAGGTAAATGTCCATAGCAGATAACCAAATAATCCAACATGAATAATCCATTTCTAATTACTTAAGCATTAAATAATTATTGTTTAAAGAATAAAAAACAAGCAATGAAAACACATAAGCAAACATAGTCATAAACATGACTAATCACTGCTACAAGAACCTAGTCTAGTGTAGCATGGTAAAAAGTACATAGTGCAATCTTTGCACACATCTCAAGGTAATCACAGAACAACCTCATGATACCAAATCAATCTTGGTAACCACTGGCAAAAACCTCAATGAACCAAAAATCACATCGTAATCTCATAGATCAATCAAAAACATAATCAAAGCAATTGATATACAAACATAAATCCAAACACCTTTATGGTGTAGACCACTCAGGGTCATTATCATGATCCCATCACAACAAAATATCACCAAGGTTGCATCCATAAGGATCACTCATAGAAGTCAAATGGGAGAGGCACTACATCATCCCCCCCAAAGACTAGGCTTACTCCTGGAAGCTTGCAATCCAAGAATAGAGACCAAACACACCAAGAAAAAAATTGAAAGTGAGCAATAGGAATGACTCAACAACTCTCTACAAGTCATACCCAAATCACTCCAACATTCTCAAACCATCACGTCAACCCCCAACTAGGTTAACCAAAAGAGGATAGGTGTCACACAGACATGAGGTCCTCCAACAAGGAACCTTCTATTCACTAGGAAAATAAAAATAAAAAATCCAACTAACCATAAAGTCAACAATACAAGGTAAGGAAAAACACACTCTACCTCATCAACAGGTTCCCAACTAGGACATGCACCAACTACATGACCACAAATCATTGTCAAAACAGAACACACTTCCAACAAGAGTTGGAATCATGAGGAAAATCCATCCCAATTTTCCAAGAATACTATCATGTCACACATGATCATTCTAGAATCCATGTAACCTCACCCTTAGAACAAAGTGGATGAAATTTTACCAACAACATTACACACTCCTAAAGACTACTCATCACCAAGTGTAGGAGTACAACGCCTCTCCAAGGTACAAAAGCTCAACTACCACTGGGAACTAGGGTAACATAACCCTACTAGACAAGATAACACCCTCTCACAAGGTTTGAAGACTTTCATCAGTGGACACAATCGTGTAATGTTTGCATACCAACTGATAAGATGGTAACATGTATCCAAAAATACCATGTCCCTCTAGCACCATGCTAAGAAAACTACACCCAATCTATTGCTAAACTCAATCTCTAGCCTCAAGTCAATGGTTAATGAGAAAACTTGACTGAGACAATCCACATGAAGATATAAGCCTAGGGAGAGGGATACTATAGAGTATTAGGACTGAAAGGGAGTAACTCTCAAACTCTAAACAAAATCAGCCCAACATGCATTAGGGAACTCACAATTCCACCAACCATCAACATACTCAATAGAAAACACTAACTAAGCTAGTGGAATAACCACACTAGCCTACTCTTTCAAGAGAGAAAGAATACGAAGATGCACCAAAGACAACATCCAAAAAGGAGAATCTAGACTCATCAAAGAACTAAGTCACTCCCAAATGACAAGGCAACATCATCCTTGAGCAAGGAATGCTCACAAACCACACTTCACCTCACAAGGGTGGGTTAAAGCAATTGGAAACACACAAATCCAAGCACGAACTCCAACAAGTACCTAGTAGATTATGAAGACAAGATAACTTTTCCATTATGAATAACATGAAGAGTTAAACTTTTCCAATGGCCATAAATATGATATGTCATGATCGAATTGGCCTCTACTCAAAAAGGTACTCAAAAAATCAATCAGCAACTCCAAAAGCCATAGCTTCACATCTAGACTCGAATTGGCTCCATTCAAAAAGTGTCAAAAAGATATCGACAAGGACAACAAGAAGAAGAAGCTAAGAGAGACCTAAGACCTATGATCTGAGTCACCACTCAAAACAAAGCCACAAGGGAAAAAATAATAGTCTTGGCCACCAAGACAAGTGACAAACAAAATGTCCAAATCCACACAAGATTACACATGCCCAAACAACATAAGACATGGAATGAAACGTAGTTCACACATTGAAACCATCATTACTTATCTCCCATAATTTCATTAATTAAACATAACATAAGCACTAATACATAATGAACTGAAAGATTTTCAAGCAATGGTCCAAGAGTCACCATAAAACAAGTACATACCTTTCAAGAATTAACATTAAGTTTAATCACCATTTAAACCATTTAATTACTTTAACTTTACATTTACTACATGCACACTAGCATGTTCTTTGTGATATTATCCCTTGTACATACTACCAGAGGTTTGAGATGAACATGATAGAGTCACAACACACAATTGGGCAGTAGTAAAACACATCCAGAATAGTCATCAAAAAATAGAACAAAAATCTCAAATGGGGGAATTATCAATTCCAATAGTAAGTACCAAAAGAGCTCATTTCAAAAATAAGTCAAATGTGACAACTGTCACAAAGAGAGAGATAGATACAATTTGATGACTACTCCAAGAGAGGAAAATACTAAAAACCAATGCTAGCCCAACAACATGAGGAAATTACCTCCAGCCAAATAAAATAAGGCATCAAACAAATCACATTATAGGTGATGACTGAGTACAATCACACAAGAGAGATAAATCATCACACAATGCTAAGGAATACATCATCCTAGCATCGTTAGAGAACAAACTCACACACATCAAGCAATATCCCATTAGTAATATCATGCATATGCAGACAACAATAATTTCCATGTAATGAAACATTTAGATATCCATAAAATTAATATAGTTTTACATAAGCTTAAGAAGCAATCAGATTGTGGACTTAAGTCATTAACCCAAGTATATAATGCAAACCTATTTCTTTGCAATGATTCACCATAACACTTATTTTTAGTGAAAAGAACCATTTCATTATTATAACAACAAAATAAAGAATCAAAATAAGGTTCCTATATTATTTACAATAAGGATAAAACAAGGAACAATGCACCTAACTCCATAAGGAGAAACAAGAAGAGGCACACAAGGCCAACACATTGACAGCAATAAGTGGTTCTATCCAAAAAGAGTCACACAAGCAACCAACCAAACAAGGCACATCAATTTTTCTTACCAAACTAGGAAGACTCACTTCCTTCTCCACATACTACTATAGTCACATCTACTGGTAAAGAAAATCCATCCCAAGTAGATACTAAAGCAACAAAGATCACAAGTTCTCACAAAGACACTTGCACTCAACCAAGATAACATCAACCATATGGGCAACATAAACACAAAGATCCCAATGTTTGAACATGGGCTCTGATACCATATGTAATGCCCTGCCTAGAGATCCTTGAAAAAATGATTCAATACAAGCCAAGATATTTTTTTTTACAAGTATGAATGCACATGACAACATCATACAGGGATCACAAAGATTGCAATGGAAGACTTCACCACAATCTCAACAACCAACAGATCTCCAAACACCACTACCAAACTAACACACATGAACAAAAGCCAACAACCACCACATACAAGATGAGGGCTCAACAAATGACCACTCAACAAAAAAACACCAAGCTAGGGTAAAATATAGAATCTTGAAATTTGGCTAAGCTTGAAATCTTGAAGTCCTAAAAATTGGCTAAGTCTAGAATTCTGAAGCCCTGAAATTTCCTAGAATCTTTATCTTATCTCTGAGAGGTCTAAAACCTATCTCAAAAGATTCGTTGCATATATTAAAATATATCTTAAGTATAAGTTGATGTATATTTAATTCCACAAGTTGACATAGGTCAACTTATGGAATTAAATATACGTCAACTTATACTTAAACGATATATTTTAAACCTCAAAGGACTACAACAGAAATACGCAAAAAGGAATTGAAAGAAAACAACCCGAATCCAAAAAGCCACAACATAGAGTCAAAGTACATCGAAAATGGTATCCAAAACAACTCTCAAAAAGTTTGGATCAAATGAAAAGGTGCCCTCTGCCAACCCGTGCAAGTTTTTAAAAAACCTGTGCGATACTTTATTACAACACTAAAAAGTATCACATGACATTTCTAAAGAAGGAGGGTGACACTTTTAGAGTTTGTGCGATACTTTCAGGGTATCGTATGACATTTCTCCAAAGGAGGTGTGATACTTTCCAGTATCACACAACATTTCTCCAAGAAGCATGCGATACTTTCTAGAATCGTACAACATAGTTTCTATGGGTGTGCGATACATTTTTATGTCACACCATGTTGATAAAATGTCACCCATAGAAACAAAAAAAAACTTAAGGAAAACATAAAAGGGAAAAAATAGAGAAAATTTGAATTCAGAACCTCCACACCGAGGAGTACCAGATCCACACAGATCGAGGAGTGAACACTCAAGTGCATAATCAAGAAGATGCCAAGATCAAGAAGGAGATACATCTATCCATATAAAACTACAATAGGAAAGAATGTACTAAAAGCAACATCATAGTGAACATAAGCAACATTGCAATGTACAGAGATAATATCACAATTACAAAAAAACCAAATTAAGTACGCATTTCCTCCCAATCATCAATAGCGTCATAAGACCATCATGGATCCTAGCCATCCCCTGTGCGTAACATCCTAAGTCACCAACCAAATCATCAGTATTTTCATAATAGGGACATCGCTACTAAAACATGCAACAATATAAGCATAAGGAATCTAACATGCTAGTAGAAAAGCATAAGATAATCCTACAGTACATAACATCACCTATCACATGCTAAACATCAATAAGAAATAGATATGCTACTACAACAATTCACATCATCCAATCATATGCTAAACATCATAATATGGGAATGCGTCAAGTAAACTAACATCATCTAAACATGATATTCAATTATTCCAATTAAATCATAAATCACAAGAAAGCATACTCTAGAACTCGAAGTATCAAGTGAAAATATCTAGCAACGGTCACACTAGGACAAAAGACTGTCTTTGTACACCGGTCCCTAATAGTGGTGAAGGTAGCTACACCTTCCAACCATGTGGAACCCATAGGTCCACACCCACTGTGTTGATGGAGATAATGATCCAACGACAACCACACATAAAGCACAACATCCAAGGTTAACACTCACGCTAGATAGTATGATGGCTGGAATCAAGAACCTAAGACAATGCAAGGAGTACAGGTATTGGTCAGACACTCAATAGGCTACTAAGTAGGGGCTGATATCATGGAGAGTCATTTGGCATCCAAAAGCCCAAGTTAGTATAGGAAGCTACTCTTCTCAATAGAAGGTGCACAACCTAGGGCAACAACCCTTCACGATAGAAGGCGCAAAACCCACACATTTTATTATCTTGTATTTATTACCACCCAATGTTTTAATTTAATTATCACTTATATAAAACTTATTCTACCAACCGAGGAATAGTCACCAGGTTACAAGATAGAAGCCCCTCCATATGCTACCCTACCCTACCCAAGCTCATCCTACGAGAAGTGCCTGTGGGCATGCATACTCCCAACCCAACCCCAATGATCTTAACTCTTGGAAAATCCATGGAAGATCAGGCCTTGCAAGTCACCCAAAAAATGTACCTACATGTACTTGTGTGTGGCGCACCAACATCACGAAGAGCAAAAGTCAAGGACAAGATGAGAACACAATGTAAAAGATAAAACCCAATTGAAAGCAATAGAGGAAGGATGGATTCTACGCAAATCCCAAAGCCAATAAAACCATACATCATAAAATCACTCAACTAGCCTCAATCTGAGAGTATGGATTCTACATGAATCCCAATGATGCAACAAGACCAAACATCATGAACTCACTCAATTGGCCTCAATTTGAGAGTATGGATTCTACCATAAGGTAAAGAAAAACAACTAAATTTAATGTTGCAGAGAACAATCACTACAAATATGAAAAAGATCTAATCTTGGTACACATCTAGACACTAAAAAATCATATATTTCACCAAAATAGCCTCAAGAAGATAGAAATGGTGGATATTAATTTTTGATCTATAAAAATGGATAACCAAACAATGTGGAGTGCCCCTTTTCATTCATTAGGAATGGGATGCATCTAGAACAACTAGTAAATGATCAAGAAGATCAAATTTACCATTAAAAACTATTTGTTTCTCGCCATTAGCATGCCAAGTCAAAAAATTAGTAGTCAACTTGAGTCAATCCTTAGGCTTTGCCACATGGACCAATCATATTATAACATTTTTCTACCTATCTATTTTATGTTTGACCTTGATTTCCTATGATTACAACTTCAAACCTCTTTACCTTCATTAACTATTTACTCCTATGAAATTGCAACCAAACCACTATTACTACTTCATAACTCACCTTCAACATTTTCCCTTAACTATTGTGACTAGACAACAACATGATCCAAACTACCTTTTCTCAGTCACCACCTTAACCTAGGATTTCTCTTAAGTCATTATGATCATGTGATGAAGGCATTCACAACCTCGCAATATAAAATATTGTAAGACCTTGACTCCTTGCGACCCTATGAAGACATCATATTAACCATTGTTGCCTAGTGACATCTTAACTTTTAACTTTGATGCCCAACCCCATGACTGTGTGATTGATGAGTTTTTGTAGCTTCACTACCTTGACCATAGATTAATTATTTAACCCTACAACCTAGCAAATAAAGGTATTCACTATATCATAGCCTTAATCACTGTCAACCCTTGATCCATTGTGACTGTGTGACCAAGGAAATCCTCAAACTTGGCCCACATGGACATATGTCTAACTAGCATAATCTCACATTAACTAAACTTCATGTAACTCAAGAAAGCAGGAATACAACAACTATTGATTTGCTAAAATCTAACTATCATGATGAAACTGAGATACCTCACATGATTTTGAACCTCGATCAATCAGAAACTACCACCCATTCACCTTTGATACATTCTTCTTCTTTTGTGGCCCATACAATGAAATTGGACCCATGTCTCTACATGGAAACTTGGTATTTTCCTATATTCATTAAAGTTCATACTATACATAGTGTGAACATCTATTCATGAAACTCTAGTGTAGAATGCAAATGGACTGATGACGAAGTATACTAGACCCAAGATATCATCATCAGAATGTAATCTCTACAAGTGTCTCATGTTTCCCTAACTACAACTACTAAAATAGCTCTTAGACTAGCATCTTAGTGATAGTTCTAGAATGGGATTATGGTAAAAAAGTAGATCTACAATGAAAACATGCAAGATCTATGACTAAAATGTAGATTATAGGTGAAATAAAACTCCTAGAAATGCTCTTGAAATGATCATCCCATGAACTAATATGCAATAAATTATGCTAAAATGCTATGAACTTGCTACAATGGAAATGCTAAAAAGATTCAAGTCTAAATATGCCTATGGTGTAGATGCATAAAATCTTGGGTCCCTTGCCTCTTAGATTTCCCTCTTATTTATAGGATTTCGAAAGGGGTTGGAGTAAGAATTAGGATTTTTACCTTTGACTATGGGTGAAAGGGAAATTGAAAATATCTCATAAGAGGCCAAGAGGAAGAGTCCAACAGACTTGATTTTGAGGATAATATGAGGATTTTTCAAATTCTTCTAAATGGTAAAAGGGAGATTTTCAATCTTGTGAGGATACATGATTTTATTGATTTAATAAATGATTTATTTTCAACACTTTGTCTTTTTCTTCCTCCCTTTTTGAATTTCATGTTATGAATTTGAATTATTTTCTTCCTCTTTTAAAGTTGATTTAGGTCTTGTCAATTTGATAGGTGATTAATGACCTAATGTGATTTTTGATATGAAAGTCTATTGTGTTTCTTCTGATTCTCTTTAATTTGGAATTGATTGATCAGAATTGTGTGATTTAGGTCTTTGCCAATTTTTGGGTGTCTACACATACATCTTGGAAAATCATGAATACGCCAGCCATATATTTTCATCTATTCAATGGTCAAGATCATATCTATGAAATGCCCCCTTTTCTATCTACTAAATTCATGTTGTGACCTTGAAACAATTGAAAACTTAACCTTTATCACCCAGTCATTGCCTTAACTCTGATTGACTACCTAAAGGTATTCACAACTTTGCTTATTCAACCATGGGTTAGCCTTCACTCGTAATGACTATGCGAACAAAGGGCCTTCACAACTTTTCATTTGATATACTAACCCATGAATTAACCTTGTGAACGAGTGAACAAGCACTTTGTAATATCACATCCAAGCTATGAGTTAAGCCTATAACCTTGCAACCTAGTGAACAAAGGCTTTTGCTGTGTGACATCCCTAATCATTAGTAAAAATTAACTTCCAATGACCAGGTGATGAGGGCATAGTTGCACGGTCATGACTTAGATCTTTTGAAGGATATAACATGAAAACATGAAGGGTATGGTTAGACTTAGAGATATAGGGAATGTGCCAAAGTTTAAATATATCATTTATAATATTTGAATTATTTGAATATTTGAATTCAAATATGACGATTGGCCATGTTGATAGGAAAAACTCAAAATTTTGGTGGGAGGGCAAAAATGACTAACAATTTTGGCAACTTAGAGGGGATTCTAGCCTGTTAAGCATATGACCAATGACCTTAAGCATCCATTAGGCTACAAAATCATAAAAAACATGAAACCTGCACACTGTAAAACCATAACTGTGCCTTTGTTCCTTTTGCAACTACAAAACTGCTATCTCAAGAGAAATAACCTATACTTATGCACTTCTTGGAAAATAGAAAAAGCTGAAAAAAAACCTACTCTAATATGCACATTATTTACAAAGAAAAATAATTTAAACATCATCCTTCTACCATTAAGTGGCTAATTTCAATACCATTGTCTACTTGAATTTGATACAACAGGTGGCTCACCCTTGCACTCATGTTCTTCACCTTGATAAATAAGATCATATTTTATGTTCTTGAAGACAAAAACATCATCATCAAACCCTTGAGAGAACCATGATTTCCCTATCACACTAGCACTCATGTGCTTCATCCTTATAAATAGGATCATTCTTATGTCCTTGAAGACAAAATTATCATCATCAAATCCTTGAGAGAACCATGATCTCCCCAATTGCTATATCTATTCTTGATGTTCAAAGGATTTAGCTGGTGTTGACTTAGGTAGGACCTCTTCATTTTCAACTTGGGTCAGATTTGGGATGACAACATCCTACTTATGTATAGCATAAACCCCTAGTTTAGTACTATTCATGTGCCTAGATGAATTAAAGTGGCCCCCTTCCTATCAAAGATAGTATAATTCATGTTTGAAGGGTCAATCTTGTAAGGCTCCACATGCTTGGCATTGAATGCCTCTGCCATGATGAAAGTCTTTATGCCATTCCTATCTTTGGAAAAGGTCTAGGACCATTAAGTATCAATACATCCACCATTAATCTTGGAAATGGAATCTATGGACAAGAAAATGATAGAGTGGGCACGGAGATCAATGATTGAGATGTCTTGCAACATGGTGTAGCCAGGACATGCATGTAGGGTCACTTCTAGATCTTTGAATATTCCTATTGTTCTACAAGAACTACCATCCAATTGTTGACAATTGGCTAATAGTGATATGTAATTATTGTCATTTATGAAAAAACATGATGTACATGCTAACAAGAAACCTCATAAATAAAGATACCTAGTGTTTGATAGTAAGAAAATTGTCTAAGTATAGAATTTGGTTTACAATAGTGTATTGTTTTGTTTATAAAATATTATTGACATCATATTATGACTAGTGAAGTAACATGGAGATAGTATACATGTTGGTGATGATGTTTATAACCTTGGAAGTCACTACAGACTGTATGAAAAAGAGATAATCATGTTTTGATGAAGCAGGACAACAAAATTGAAGGCAATAATTATTTTATTTACAAAACAATTACTTTTCCAATTAGGGCTAACATCCTAGATGTTTACTCTAACTTGGAAAAGTGGTTTGTGGTCTTAGATGAGCTAATGACAATTTGGGTAAAGGCATGGTTGTTGGAAGATTGGTTTAATGATGATATATTACATTCTTGATTGAGTCTGTCATTGATGTCAACATAGCATGTTTGATGTCTTTTGTGGTATTTGATAGAAGAATAATAGAAAGATCAAGCCAGTCAGATGGCTAGTTAAGCATGGTAACCACCCAAGGTTATGGGAGATACCTCTGAGTATTTAGCATATGCAGTTAACATCAAAAGCAAAAAGGATAAGTCTAGAACAAGTTATGTAAGTTTTGGTGATGTTTTTTCTAAGATAGAGTTTATAGAGGCATGTTCTGGTAAACTTGTTATAGATTTTAGTAGAGTTTATATCTTGGGGATCGAGGTTAAGGACATGGAGAAGACATGTTGAGGATGATGTGGCTAAGCTCACTCATCATAATATTATGTGTACATAAAAGTTATTCAAGTTTCAAGACAAAAGATTTGTGTTATCGCTAAGTGTAACGTGTTCTTAATGTGGTCCTATAATAATTAATTGAGAAGGACTAACAGCTGACTCAAGGAATTTTTTTATAGACTTGGTATAAAGGAAGGACAATTTCCTTTATCATGGTATGGATATATGCAAAATGTGAATGTTCGAAAGGTAGCAGAGAGTGTGGAATGCAAAGTTGAGTAGAGCAGTGCGAAAGTGAAGGAAACTTCATTGTCGACATTTTGCTAAGTGATCCAAGGTTTGATATTTGGATTTGAGGTTTGTGACCTAGTCTACAAGATCTGATAGTGACTAGTTTTGTTGAAAAGATAGAGGAAACAAAAAGCAAGGAAGAAAAATAATAGTAAATTACTTGTTTGAGTAGTAAGCTCTTCTTGCAGTTGAAATTGCATGCTTGGGAAGTGGGCTCTTCTTGCACACATTGTACCACAACTCCTAATAGGGTTGGAATCTCCTAATAAGGATTCAAAGTCTCCTAATAGGGACTCATTGTTCTATATATTGTAATAGACTCCTAATAGGTTCCATCCTCTAACAAGGAATATTTATATTAGTACATCATCTTGTCTGCATCACTCTGATCAAGGGTTTCCCTAGTCAACATATCTAGTGTAATTGTTTATGTACATCTTTGTATGGTCGCTATTTACTTTGATTGAATGGTTAAATCTATTTATAGAAGATAAGGGTTTTAATTGTTGGATAATTGATTCACTCCCCCCCCCACTCTTAGTTATCTTGGTGGACTATGTATCTAAAAATTGGTATTAGAGCCTCAAGTTCTTGAAGAAAAAATTTAATAGCTTTGGGAGATCCATGGTGAACATGTTTAGGAAAGATAGTCCAAAGTTTGCTGGAACAAACTATGACATCTGAAAAGAAAACATGAATATACATTTTTTGTGTATGGGCCCAAGATATTGGATCTTAACAAAAATACTGAAGATAATCATTGAAGAAAAGGATTTGGAAACTTGCATCAAGGTAGAGAGAGATCTTTTCATGTGTGACATGAGAGCTAGAGAAGCACTATTAATTGCACTTTTTGAAATTGAGTACAATCAGGTAAAAATACTTGCTACTTCATATTTGATTTGGAAAGCTTTGGAAAATAGTTTTTAAGGTGATGAACACTCTAAGAAGTTGAGGCTACAAAATTGGATTTGTGCATTTGAAGATGCTAAGATGGTGTAAAATGAATCTATAAGAACATATATAGGTAGGATATAAAAAATTACTATAGGTATTAAAGCACAAGGAGGAACCAAAGATGATGATTAAGTTATATGGAAGATATTGAAGACTCTAACACCACAATTCAAGTCAGTAATTCAAATGATACAGTTGTTGATATCATGCACCAAATATTTCATAAAGGAGATATTGCTTGGAAGAATTGAAGTAGTTGAGAATGAACTTAAACAGTCTAGAGAATTGACTAGAATAGAGACAACTTTCAATGTCTTAAGTATTCAACCTAACTTATTAAAGAGCACAAGTGGTAGAGGAGATTTTGCTAGTAGTAGTAGATCTGAAGAAGAAAAAAAAGATTGATGAAGTAGTAGCCCTTTTAGTAAGAAGAGAAAAAGGAAGTAAGAAAATCTTTACATGTTGGACTTGTGATGAATATGGTCATTATGCATCTAAGTGTCCTAAAAGGGAGAAAAAGTATAAGGGAAATCATAAGCCTAGAAAAGATAAATATTCTTTGTATGTAAATAAAGATTATGATTTTGATGAACAAGCACTAAGTGCTAGTGATGATTAAATTGGATTTGTGGCAATTAAAGAAGAAATTCTAGAGAAAGTAGCTTTGGTATCATAGGTTGAGAAGAAATATAATTAGATAGTTGATAGTGATTGTTCACATCATATGATTGGTGACATGGACAAGTTTTTTGACTTCAAAAGTCAGGATGGAGGAATCATCAGAGTTGGAAACAATGCAACATGTCAAGTAAAAAGTATTAGGTCTATAACTCTTGATGGTAAAACTAATACTAAGGATGTATATTTTGTTGATGGTTTAAAGAAAAATCTTTTGAGTGTTGGAAAATTAGAAAACAAAGGTTATCAGTTGCAATTCCTAAAAAAGACATGCATGATCAAAGCTAGAGATGGAAAGGTAATTGGAACAAGAACCAGATCTAGAGGTAATGTATTTCAATTGAATCCTAGAAAAATGACATGTTTGATTGCAAAGGTAGATAACGGTTGGTTATGGCATAAGAGATTCTATCATATGAACTTTGATAGTATTGTGAGGAAAAGTAGAATGTTTTTTGTTTGAGATTTTCTGAACATTGTAAAGCCTATGTCTACTACATTTGCAAGGAGTGTGTTTTGGCAAAACATAATAGAACTTCTTTTCCTAGAAAGAAGTTTACCACTACAAAAAGGTTGGAGATTGTACACACAGATCTCAATGGTCCTAAAAAGACTATGATGGTGCTGAAAATTTGAAAATTGTCTTCCTATTTTGAGTGCCTTTTTCAAATTTTTAGCCCCTATGAAGGGTTTTCATGCATATGTACCCAGCTATTGAATTAATGCCAAAGTGGTGTTTTATGTTTCTAAAACCCTTCCTTCAGCCTATCCATGTGTTTCATATTGATAAATTGACATTCCAAGCCAGTTTGTGAAGTCCCATTTTGAGTTAGTGCCAGTCCTGCATTTTTTGCCTGTGTAAAATAGTGATCGGAGGGCATGTTTGCATTTGAATATCTTTTACCTGGTTAAGATTCATGACCCAACACTTTGAGGATGTTTAGTATGGATATCAAAGAACCTATGTTTCAAGTTTCAAGTAATTTTGGATCCATTTGATTAGGTTTCAAACCCCTCAAAGTTGGTCGGTTACTTTTGTTTCAAATTTGCATATTGTTCATAATTCCAGGTAGCCCTGTTTGATAGACTATAACTTTTGACCAGTTGACCCAAATAAGAAATTTCCTTTTTCATCATATTCAAGGGGTCAGATACTTTCTACACTCCAAATTTGAGCTCCAAATTTGAGCTTATGATGAATCTATTTGATTAGTTTTCAAACATGATTCCATTTGCAAATTTTAAAGTTTCACTGGTAATCAGAGGTGCAAATTGATCATGAGCCTTGTTTAGGATGTTATATCTTTGAGTCCATGCTTGGTGGGAACAAATGGTTTACTCCCCTATGTTCCATACTAAAAATACTACAAGCGTGCCAATTTTCAAGTCTTGAAAAATTTGTCTACACAGTTTTCCAAGGTCATTTCATTTGCAAAAAATACTATTTTACTAATGTTTCCAATCCTGCAAATCCAAGTAGCCAACTTCAGACATTTGCCAAATGCATCTTGTTATTCTTAATGAGCCAAAATTTAAGAACCATATTCTCCTCATGACAATGTATTGTTGCCCATGTTTTTAGAACCTCAAGTGCCCATCTACCTAGTGTTCAAAGCTAAAACCAAACGCATTTTCCAGCTTCTTGACATGTTCATTTATAGGTGATTTTAAGTAGGCATGTTCAGAGGTCGATATCTTTTGACCCTGATGTTGTCATGCAATAAGATTTGGCAAGCCTATTGAATGTGTTAGAGACAACAAAAGTGCAGAGTTTCAGGGCTTGATCAGATGTTTGAATCAATTTTTAAGGCCAACCGACAGGCCCTATCATCAGAAGATCACAATTTGCAAAGAGCAAAGGAGTTTTTTAATGATCAATTTGTGATCAAGTTTGTTTTCAGTCAATCTGGGAGGGTCAAGGGATCATTTTTCCATATCATTTGTTCAAAAATAATTTTTTTTTAGCCAAACCCACTTTGGTATCCGACTGATTCCATCAAATTGATTGACGATCAAGTGTATTGTGAGCAACAGTGAAGCTGACTATGTGCAAAGGAAACATTTTAATATCCAACACCAGGAAGCATGAAAGTACAAACCTTATGAATACATGTTTTAGAATCAAGTTTGGATGATAAAGCATAAATGTTCATTCTAGAATGTGGAGAATGATGATCTTGGGCTTTCTTCCAAGTCGAAGCATAATGAATTCCTTATTTTCTTTTTCCCTAAAGTTGCCCTCTTCACACAACTTTAAAATTCTTAAAGGTTTATAATAAAAAATATATGTGTGTGTGTGTGTGTGTGTGAGAAGGCAAGGCATGGTAACTTGCATAGTGAAGTCCATTTAATAAAAATTTGCCCATCTCGTTGCACACAAGTAAGGCCCACGCTCATGAAAGTTTGAGCTTGGCTGGATGCCAAAAAAAATGACAAAATTATAGCAATGGCAAGGGACTTCTACGTACGTGGAAGAGGAGAGTTTCAATGCTGAGTGAGGAAAGTAGTACAAGAGAAAGGCAGGGAACATAGGCATCACCGGGCAAGAGTCATCCACGTAGAGGGAGAAGAGCATTCGTGGCATCTAGGGTAGAGGTCACAAAAGGAGCTTCATGCTTTGAAATAAGGAAGCACATTAAGGAATGGAGGCTCTCACCAATGTGGGAGTAGAAAAAGATCCTCCACGTTCTTTGCAGGGGGTTCATGCATTTGCAGGAGTCTCCACATTTTTGAGATGGAGAAAAATGGAGTTGGCAGGGCGGGGCACCCATGGGGAGGCATGTAAAATATGGCTTGATGTAGAGGAAGGGGTTTTCTTTTTATCCTTTATCCCACATTGAGTATGTGGAGGTAATTTTCTATTCTTATAAGCTTGGAAACTCAAATGCATAGTGTCTTCAAAGACACGTAAGGCTTGTGGAAGCCACTCGATGTGTGGAAATGCTTGCCCATAGCTTGTTGCAGGGTCAATATGGTTTGACCACCCACTTGCATGATCGAGAGGTGGGTTTTGTGGCGCCGCGACCTTATGACATTGTTGTGTAGTCAAGGGGTGTAGTTTGTGGTCATCTGATGTTACAATGGTGTCAGGTTGTTGTATGTGGAAATAAAAAGGTCCCCAATCCTATGACTTTATCGTATGATCGGGGCAAAATTTTTTATGTTTTTCGATATTGTGACCAGTGGTATGATTAGGAAAGAAATTCCAAGCCTCTTCAATGCTACAAGTCTTACCCTTATCATATGATCAAAGGGGTCAATTTGCGGTGTGGCAATGTCACAAAATGCTAAGATTAACAAGGTCAAATTTGAATAAAGAGATGCTACGACAAGGGGTTTAAAATGATTAAAATATTAAATCATATATTAAAATGAGGGATGATTTCAAACGTATTGATTTGCATATGATCGAGAATTCTAAGTGAGTGGTCTACAATGTTATGGTTTCATCGTAATATCGTAGACCTATAATATATCCAAAATATCATACATTTCAAATGAAATATAAAGGGGGCCCCTTTCAGCAAATCAAAGAGTGACATGTGGACATAGAGAGAAAAGGGGAAAAGTCAAAATGATTTTAAAATCAAAATCCAAAACTGATTTGAATGCTCAGATTATAAAATTGAAAGATTTGAATTATTTTAAAGTTTTATATAGTTTATACTATATGAACTTTTTAATTGTTTTTTTCATGGTATGGGAGCCTATTTTTCAATTTGGTCTCAGGGGCATAATTTTTATTAGAAATAAGCAGTGTAATATATTGTCGAAACTGGAAAAGAGAAATTTTTCCATTTTTGCAGTCAGATTTTGTGCAAGTCTCAGCTAGTAGTAGCTGCAAGAGGTTTTTTGATTTCAGGGGCTTCACAGTGAATTGTGCACATTTAATGTTGCAGATGAAATTGCAATCAGACATAGCTATAATTTCATCAAATTTGACTTCTCTAGCAAATTGAAGGATGATTTGATTGTTTTTAAATGCAGTTGGAGGTATTTATGTTTTATGCAACAGTACAATTGAATTGCCCGGCAAAGATAGAAGTGACATGCATGCATCAATTTTTAGCTTCAGCACTGTTTATGAGGAATTCCTGATATTTCTCTGTGAGATATTTTGCTAATTGCTTTAGAGAGATATATAAGATATTTTTGTGCTTCATTTATGATTTTGATTGCAAGTAGATGAGGAAGTTCAGTTTTAGCAACTTCAGATTGAAGATTATTTCAACGGGGACACATGTCAAATTTACCTTCTAGATCTTGAAAGATCTTCTCTCCTATATATCTTCCTTTTCTTCTTATTGTAAGTGTTCAAATTCTTTGGAGATATTAGGAGGATTGTGCGACTAGTTTGGTTCCAATTTCCTAAGTTTTCTTATAGTTGTGATACCAATTTTCTCAGTGTTCTCCTGTTATGAACAACATATTGTATTCCTTTTGAGGCATTTCATATTACATAGTCATTCGTTGTGTATTTGTTGAGTTTTGATATGCAAATAATGCATTGCTTTCAAGGAAATTAATATAAGAGTTTCACCTTTCTTAGTTTCATTATGATTCTCATCTCCTTCTTCTATTATCTGTAATGTTCTATGTTTGAGAATGAAGAGCTTGGACTCAAATGCAATTGATTAAGGTTGTATATCAGAATAGATTTGATGTTGGAACAAAGATCCAAGTAAATGCTTGTTTATGCTAATAGGATTGCAGGTTACACCAGAAGGATTTCATTATAAGCACGAGAGTTTTAGTGAAGACTGATGTTTATTTGCAAGTCAAATAGATAGATCATATGCCTGAATATATGAGTATAATTTAGGTATCCATCTGCATGCTAAGGTTTAGTTGATGCCCAAATGGATAAGGGACTAGTCAGCTTGAAGGATACATGTTCTCTATTGTTGCATACCTGGAAGATGTTCAGATATATATCTTAATGGAATATCTTTCCTTTTGTGTTTAAGAATTAAAAGAGTTTTCCCTCACTTGGTTTATCAGTTTCATGTGCTCTATTATCAGCTATTTCATCCTTGAATGCTTTCATGAACATAGAAGATTAAGGAATTTTATCTATTTTCCAGATTCAGTTGTATGCCTTTACACTGGTACCATATAAAGAGTTTGAGGTCCACCTACCTAGGTCTAACAGAGCCTCAAGAAGAAGAAGGATTTATCCTTATAGTTGGACCAAGACTGTAGTCAAGTGCATCCATCATAGGAATTAGCTAGCCTTAGATGTATTGGTTTGGTTTCTTGGTTATTACCAAAACTGTTAAATCAGGAGCCAACAGACTAGAGGATTCTATGGTGAAAGGTATTTTATGATTCTAGTCGATAATTTTTCTAGAATGATGTGGGTTGCATTCCTTAAAGAAAAATATGAGGCATTTGACAAGTTCAATATATTCAAGAATAGAGTTGAGAATTAATCTGAATGAAGATTAAATGTTCAAGATCAGATAGAGGAGGAGAATTTACTTCAAAGCAGTTTAACATGTTATGTGAAGAAAATGGAATTAAAAGACAACTATTAGTTTTGAGAACCCTTGAACAAAATGACATTGCAAAGAGAAGGAATAAGTTTGCTACAGAAGCTGCAAGAGCTATGCCAGTAGAGAATGATGTACCCAAGATATTTTGGAGAGAAGCTATGAATACAATAGTCTACACTATGAATAGATTACAAGTCAGGAAGGACACAAAAAAGACACCTTATGAACTATGGTTTGGTCACTCACCTATAGTTAAGTATTTTAGAATATTTGGAAGTAAGTGTTACATAAATAGAGATGATGATATTGGCAAGTTCAATGGTAGAAGTGATGAAGGTATGTTTCTTGGTTATTCATTGAAAAGCAAGGCTTATAGATGTTATAATTACAGAACTAAGACTATCATGAAAAGTACAAATGTAAGAATTGATGTGAAGTTTAGAATACAAGAGAAAATAGTTGATTACAATTTAGATGATGATTTTTTTACTAAGCCAAGGAATGATGAGACATTTCTTGAGACTAACAATGATTTGCAAAATGAACTAGAGCCAAGTTAGGGAAAAAGGTCAGAACCTTTAGTAGAACTAAGAGTTGAAATAGTAACTCCTACTTTAGGAAAGAACATGACAAAGAATCACCCATCTGAACAGATCATTGGAAGCAAAGACAAAGGTGTGATGACAAGAAGCAAAGTGAATGAAGAACTATGTTTGATATCTCAAGTTGAACTGAAATTGCAAATGAAGCATGTAAAAATGACTATTGGAAACAAGCTATGAAAGAGGGATTGGATCAAATAGAAAAGAATGGAACATGGTAATTGGTCCCTAGATCAACAAACAAGAATGTGATAGGAACTAAATGGGTATTCAAGAACAAGAGGAATGAACAAGGAGAAGTTGTAAGAAATAAAGAAAGATTGGCATGTAAAGGTTACTTATAGCAAGAAGGAATATACTATGAGGAAACTTATGCTCTAGTGGCTATAATAGAAGCGGTAAGACTATTTTTAGTCTATGCAACACATAAGAAATTCAAAGTATATTAGATGGATGTGAAGTCAACATTTTTGAATGGACAACTTCAAGAAGAGGTATATATTGAACAGCTTGAAGGATATCCTTTGATAGATGACAAGGACATAGTATGCAGATTGAGGAAATCATTGTATGGATTGAAGCAAACACCCATAACCTAGTATGCAAGGTTAGACAAACACTTGACAAAGCTTGGATATAGAAAAGGTATAGCAGATAGCAATCTATATTGGAAAGAAACTAATAATGGTTTGATGATTTTGGTAATATTTGTTATGACATTATATTTGGAGGTAATGATGAAGAAAGAAAGAAGTTTGTAGAAGAAATGAAGAAATAATTGAAATGAGTATGATAGGAGAAATGAAATATTTCCTAGGATTATAGATAGTGCATAATAAAGAAGGAATATTTATTTCTTAGACTAAGTACTTAAAAGCCTTATTGAAAAGATTTGGTTTGGAAAGATGTAAACCTATTTGAACACCTACGGTAACTAGACACAAGTTATCTACAAAGAATGAGACACCTACTGTTGAGTAGAAGTAAGGATCTATGATTGGAGGTTTCCAATATCTGACTCACATAAGGCTAGATATAGAAAATGTAACTGGAATTGTTGCAAGATTCCAAGATGATCATAGAGAAGCACACTATGCACCAATAAAAAAGGATATTTAAATATCTGAAAGGAACTTTAGAATTTGGATTATGGTATGATAGATCTAATGATTTTACTCTAAGTGCTTATACTAATGTAGATTGGGCATTAGTATGAATGAAAAAAAGAGCATCATTAGAGGAGCCTTCTTTCTTGGAGGAAGATTAGTTTCTTGGTTAAGCAGGAAGCAAGATTTTACATCTCAAAGTATAGCAAAAGAAAAGTATGTTGCAACAACAAATAGTTGCAATCAAATTATTTGGATGAAGTAGATGCTGAAGGGTATAAGGATAGAAATTAGTGAACCTATTGTTATACATTGTGACAACACAAGCACAATAAATATGTCTAAGAATCTAGTGTTTCATTTGAAGACTAAGCACATTTCTGTTAAGTATCATATGTTGAAAGAAAAAGTTTTAGAAAAAGAAATTAGATTGAAGTATGTAAGAACAAAAGAGAAAATTGTAGATACATTCACTAAGCCTCTTCCCAAAGAGACTTTTGAGTATTTGTGAGGTATGCTTGGGGTTATGCCCCTTCCTACATTAGAATAAAATATTCAAGAATGCATTAGTCCAGGGTAACAAAGCACCATTGTTTGTCTGGATTGGATGTTGATGCTTCCTATATGGGGGAGGTTTTGTGATGGACAGAGTCATCTAGGGCTCTTAATTGATATTGTTGTAAATAGTTTCTTTTGACACTTGAGCTGAATTAATTTTGATGCAAAGATATTGGTTGAAAAAACCTTTGACATTGATGTTAATGGGGGAGAAGTATTGCATGAAAAACATTATGCTAAAGAGGAGAAGTTTGGTAGTATGCTGAGAAAGATGTTTGGCATAAGCATGGTATGAGGAATAATAAGTTAGCATAGAGAACATTAAAGTACATCAATGAGGGAGTATGACTGATGAAGAGGATTTAAAGACTAATAGTCTTTTGTTGGTATTCTTGGAACTAGATGTTTTCATCTATGTTGCCATCAATGCCAAAGGGGGAGATTGTTGGAAGATTGGTTTAATGATGATATGTTACATTCATGACTGAGTTTTTCATTGATGTCAACATAACATGTTTGATGTCTTCTATGGTATTTGATATGGATGGCTAATTGAGCATGATAACCACCCAAGGTTATGGGAGATACCTCCAAGTATTTGGCATATGCAGTTAATGTCAAAAGTAGAAAGGATAAGTCTAGAAGAAGGTTATGGGAGATACCTCTAAGTATTTGGCATATGCAATTAATGTCAAAAGTAGAAAGGATAAGTCTAGAAGAAGTTATGTAAGTTTTGGTGATGTCGATTCTGAGATAGAGTTTATAGAGGCATGTTCTGATAAACTTGTTATATCTCTTAGCAGAGTTGATATCTTGGGGATCAAGGTTAAGCACATGGAGAAGACATGTTGAGGGTGACATGGCTAAGATTTCTCATCATAATATTATGTGTACAGAAAAGTTATTCAAGTTTCAAGGTAGAAGATTTGTGTTATCACTAAGTGTAATGTGTTCTTAATGTGGTCCTATAATAATTAATCGAGAAGGACTAACAACCGAATCAAGGAATTTTTTAATGGACTTGGTATAAAGGAAGGAAAATTTCCTTTATCATGGTATGGATATATGCAAAATATGAATTTTTGGAAAGCAACATAGAGTGTGGAATGTAAAGTTAAGAAACGTAGTGCAGAAGTGAAGGAAACTTCATTGTCGAGGTTTTTCTGACTGATCCAAGGTTTGATATTTGGATCTAAAGTTTGTGACCTAGTCTACAAGGTCTAATAGTGATTAGTCCATTTGATAGAATAGAGGACAAAATAAGAAAGGAAGAAAAATAATAGTAAATTACTTGTTTGAGTAGTCAGCTCTTCTTGTAGTTGAAATTGCATGTTTGGGTAGTAGGCTCTTCTTGCATACATTGTACGACAACTCCTAATAGGGTTGAAATCTTGTAACAGGGATTCAAAGTCTCATAACAGGGACTCATTATACTAAATGTTGTAATAGAATCCTAATAGGGCCCATCCTCTAACAAGGAATATTTATATTAGTACATCATTTTGTGGGCATCATTCCCACCATGGTTTTCTCTCTGATCAAGGGTTTCCCTAGTCAACATATCTAGTGTAATTATTTATGTGCATCTTTGTATGGTCACTATTTACTTTGGTTGAATGGTTAAGTTTGATTAAAGAAGATAAGGGTTTTAATTGTTGGATAACTGATTCACCCATTAACACCCCCCGTAGTTATCTTGATGAACTATTGTTTCTAACAATGGTATTTATGCAAAGGACATTTTCTGACAAGAAAAAGTGCAATCTTGTAAGATTGTGTAATTGTGAATTGTGAATTGTAATGTGCAAATTTTTGTGAAAGTGATATATGCGAAGTTCTATATGAGCTATTTATTGATCTGTGATTGAGCTAAAGATAAGAGATCAGTCAAGGAAGAAAGATAATAGTAAATTACTTGTTTGAGTAGTGAACTCTTCTTATAGTTGAAATTGTATGTTTGGAAAATAGACTCTTCTTGCATACATTATACCACAACTCTTAATAAGGTTGGAATATCCTAACAGGGATTCAAAGTCTCCTAATGAGGACTCCTTATACTAAATTTTCTCGTTGACTCCTAATAGGGTCCATCTTCTAACAAAGAACTTATATATCAATATATTATCTAGTGGGTATCATCCCCATCAAGGTTTTCCCTTGGCTAGAGTTTCCCTAGTTAACAAAATATGGTCTTATGAGTTATCTTTGTGCATTGTTATTGTTACTATAAAAATTAATTTATTGCTTTGTTATGCATGGTTTAAAGTAAGTTTTTAATTTCCAGTTGGAGACTAAAGTTTATAGATTACTGAGTCACCCCCCCTCTTAGTAATCCCTATTTCTAACAATTGTTATTAGAGCACAATTACATTGAAGAGGCTTAACAACTTAAGTAAGATCCCTATGGATATGGAACAATTGATGAAGAACCTTGAAGAAGCTCTTGAACAAATTGATCCCCTTATTGAAGAAAAAGATAAGCTGAAGGACAAATATGAAGACTCCAAAGTATACATTGGTCAATTGAAGGAAAAGATTAAACATCTCAAATCCAAGCTTGAGTCTAGTAAATATGGAACTAGTGATGATGACTATTCAAAATTGAAGATAGAGTACAAGATCTTGAAGCATGAGTTGAAGATTAAAAATCTAAAGTTGACTTTGAGAAATGATCCTAGCAAAGTTGAATTTGATTTGAAGACTAAAAATGCAGATTTGAGAGCAAGTTTGGCAAAGAAAACATTTGAGTTAGAAACATTGAAAGAAGATCACGAAGAACTCCATAAGTACAATACTATTGTGAAAGGTGAATTGACATAATGCAAACAACAACTTGAGAAGCTTTATTCTAGTAGAGAAAAGCTTGATGATTCAATGTCAATATAGAGACCCACTAATTATAAGACTAGTCTTGGTTATCTAATTAACATGTTTGTGAACAAACCCAAAATTATATCAGATCTAAAATAAAAACACAAATCTAATGATAAGATTGAATCAAGTCAATCTTTTGAGAAACCTAAAGAAGTTGAGAAAAACAAGGAAGTTAAAGTCTTGGATGAACCAAAGCAAGTGGAGACTCCTAAGATAACCATGTTTGAATTTAGATGTAAGTGCTTTTTATGTAATAAAATAGGTCATATGAAAAGAGATTGTAAAAATAAGTCATTTAATAATGTTAAGGAATTTTATTATCATAATTGTCATGGTATGGGTCATAATTCAATTAATTGAAGGAAACCTAAGTATGATAATAATAGAATAAATAGTAGAATATCTAGAAATACTAACCCTGTATATAAAATAATATCTAATGAAAGAACATCAAGAGAAGAAAGATCTTATGAGGATAAAAGACAAATCATGTGTTATAAGTGTAATAACTTAGGATACATTGCTCAGAATTGTCATGCACCTGATGATCAACAGAATCCTAGAAGTAGAGCACAATTATGTCAATTATGCAACAACTTCATGCACACAAAAACATACTGTAGAATGGATAGAAACTTTAGAGTTATAAGAAACAATGGAAGAAACTTTGGGAATAGAAGGAATGATAGAAAGAACATCATAAATGATAGAAGGAACCATGAAAGGAACTCTAGAACTAAATGAGACAATGAGGAACACAAAAACATAGTTAGTGAACTTCAAGAAGAACTTAATAAAGCATTTGTGAAAGGAGTAGACATCTCAAAAGAAAAGTTAGATGATGATGAGATATGAAGATCAAAGTCACTTGTTGAGTTTGATTCAATTAAGTTGAATTAAGCTTGTCCACAACATCAAAATTTGAGAACTTCATTTAGAGAGAAAACTAAAGGTAGCAAAGCTTGGAAAAGGTGTATCCAATTATGTTTAGATGGTATCTAAGCTCAATTATAATTTGGAGCTCTTCTAAATAAGTTATGAAGGAATTCAGAGTTACTAGTATTACAATAAAGGTTGATTCTATAATAGAATATAAAAAGTATGTTGTTGCAGAGAATTTTGCAATGCAAGGTCTTGAGGATGTTTTTCATGATGAAAGGAGACTATAGTAAACCTTGGGTGATATCTAAATATCAGATAGATGATTCTAAATGGTTATTTGAGTATAGAACATAATTGCCAACTTTTTCATATTTGTAAAGTATGCAATTAATTTAAGTTCAAGTTGATGGGTCAAATGGAGGAAAAATTTGACTTTCACTTCATTAAAAACACATCCAAAGTGAAGAGCAGTCAAAAGCAACTTGTCACAGTGATTTTGAAGAAAACCCTATTTTTGGAAAATGGTATTTTATCATTTTCTAGAAATTTGTTTGATAAAAGATCATAATTAATAAGAATCATGGATATGTCAATAGTACATAGTGTTGAGAATGAAGATAGACCTAAGATAAAAATTGTTACCATAAAACCTAATGAAGGAAACCCTAACTCATCATTGTCTATCACTCTGAATAATGTAGTTTATCTTGAAGATGTAGGAAGTTATTTAAATAACAAGTTTGAGTCGATTGGTAGTGAATTTATGAACAAAGATATAGAATTGGTTTTCAACCATGACATGACTATGAAGCCTAGATTTGAACATCTAAGGGAATTAGACTTGTTTAAGTATTAATTCTATTGTGAATTAGACACAGATGAATGAATATAGATTATATTGAGTAGGATACATGATGAAAAACTTTGGATGCAAGATAATGTAGTTGACATTTCTGTCGACCTTATTCATGAGGTAATTGATCTTAGCAAACAAGGTAGTGTACCTATAGGTGAGAAGATGGTAAAGAAGAAAGTTGAAACTTATACTAAAGTAGTGTACAATGGTAAGGCTATGCTAATCAACACCATCAAGTAAGATGATGTGAGATTTATAGGTAGAATTATTGCTTATTCAATTTGTGTAAGTTCAAATATTGATGAAATTTCAACAAGATTCATATATGCATCATATAAGATATGGGTAGAGAAAGAGCTAATGAATCTTAGTGAGATAATAAGAATGAAACTCCTAGAGAACCTATAAAAGATTAAGAGAATAAATAATGGTGTGTTTAGATACCATTCATTGATAAATCACATATTCTTTCATGCACTTAAGAGATTTCCTTACTTATCAGTCACAGATATAATGAGTAGTGACAGACACACTATAAAGAATATTATAGAGGTATGTAGAAGGCATCCTACAAACAAGATATTGGATAGTGGCAACCTAATAATGAGAAAATTTTAGAATGAAATGAAAAAAAGATTTAGAATTACATCAACAATTGTGGATAGATTTAAGGAAGACATTTGTATTCTAGTTGATACAAATCATACATATATTCAAGAAGGGGAACCTCAGGAGACATTTCTTGATCTGTTGAGCTATGAATTGAATGATGATGTTATAGTTGGTTATATTGATTTGTTTTTGAATTTAGATAGAGACAAAGCTGAATATATATTTAGCACATATGATGAGTGTAGACACCTAAAAATCCTTTAAAAAATAAAGTATTTTTTTTTTCTGAAAAATTCCCTGATGACATCATCATTTATTAATTAATTATTTAATTAATTAATTAATTAATTTTTATGCCATTAAATCACTTTATCTTAATTAAAAATATTTAATTAAGGAATCCCTCCCAAAAATGTTTAAATCTTATTTAAACATTATTTCCTTATTTATTAATTATTTAATTAATAAATTGACCAAAAAACCCAAAATAAATATAAAATTTATTTTTTGCCCAAAACTTGGCCAATTTCCTTAAGACCACTAACCTCTTCCAAAATCTTCTAATCCTTCTTTAATTTTAATTAAAGGCTAATCCCATCATTTCCTACCCCTAATCCCAACACAAAATATTTAATTAAGATTAAATATTAATCCTCATGTTTATTAAAAAAAGTTTTAATAAATATCTCCTCAACCCAAACACTTGAAATAAATAAAACTTTATTTATTTCCTAAAAATCTAATTTATTCTCATCCTAAGAAGTTCTAGACTCTTCTAGAAAGTCTTCATCCTCATCCTAGGAAATTCTAGACTATTCTAGAAAGTCTTTATCCGCATCCAAAGTCTAGACTCTTCTAGAAGATGTCTTTAAACCTAATCCTAATCCCCTCCTAACCTTGTCACATTCCCTAAACATGGGTTAAAACTTACTAACCCAAGCCAAAGTTAACAAATATCTCCTCCTTCACCCACCCTCATTAATTGCAATCCACTTGCCATCCACTTTCCTAGTCATAAGCCATCTCTAACCCTTCCTCTAATCATTTTTACAACCCTAAGCAAGCTTAAAACCCCCCTAAACCCTCAAATTCGAATTTCATGGTATCTCTCACAAATATCTTCAACCACAAAACTTTATGAAGTCCACTAGGTCATAAATGACTCTTACAAGCCCTTTTATTGCTCTTACAAGTCATTATGAGGGTCTTTATGAAGATTTTATCCCTTGAGCCTCCTTTGTTGACTCATCCTTCCCCTTTCCTCCATCCTCTCACCATGTGACATGTGTCACTCCTTGATTGGCTATAAGGAAGCACAATCCATGTGCTCTCTTCTCATGCAATCTGAGCCCTCCATGAGCTTTTTCCCATCCTTGCATCTGAGCCCTCAATCCCTCAAGCCTCTTGCCTATAAATTGGATCCTTCCCCTTTGCAAAATAACACAATCAATGAAGTAAAGTCATAATGCCATTTTGAGAAGCCATTTTACATCAAAACCATACACTCACACCCAAATTCTAACTCCATTTGAATCCCTTTTTGAAGCATAAGCTTGAGCATACATCCTATCTATTTAGACAAAGCTACTCAACAAGAGAGCTTCTCATTGAGAGAGCCCATTAATGGCTCATATTCTCAATTGAGAGCTCATCTTAGTCTATCTTGAAGTTTATGAATTTTGTTTAGTTTGTAGAAGCTTTATTTAAATTTGGTTTCTATTAGCATACTAACATTGCTCATATACAATGAGATCACACATCAAGCTCATCAAGCAACCTTAGAGGAGGCATCACACAAGAAGGTTGAATCTATAATGAAGAAGGCACTATTAGAGGTCAAAATGAAAAAGAGTGAATTTGACACTGTAAGACAAAAAATGAAGTAAGGAATACTAAGAATACAACCTTTGTCAGTATTAGTTGCCAAAACATCTTCAAAATTGAGCATTCCATATGCAGCAGTGTCCAATGTTTAGCCCAGTGAACCAAAGAGAAAGTTTGAAATATTAGTGGAAGCAATGCATACAAAGACAAAGAGAGTCAAACTACTAGCCATAGGACTAGGAAAGAGATAGAAAAGATTGTTGACAATTGACTGTAGTGATGAAGAAATGAGGAACACGAAAGTAAACAAGAAGAAATGGTGACTCCACCTAAGCAAGCAATAAGCAAAGCTCGAAAACCTTCAAAGCCAAAGATAGAAAATATCAACACAACCATTACAAATGAAGGTAATTTTGTTTAGATGAACAAGTTCTATGATTTGTACAACAATTTTGAGAAAGATTAGATAGATATATTGATTATAAGATATATTGTGGCTAACAATTTAAAACTAAAAGATATTGGGAGCATTATAAACTAGAAAGTCTATGAGAGACTCATTCAAAAGAAGGCTCCTATAAGGGAAGAAGACCTTGAACTTTAGAAGTCTATGCTCATAACTATTTGCAAGACTAATGATGAAGAAGGAGTTAAAAGATTGTTGAATAACCTCACTCCATATTTGATGAATAAATTGAGACCATTTCTATTTATGATTAGAGAAAAGGATAAGTTAAGAAGCAAGACTACAATAGAAATTAATCAAATTTTGATAGAGACAACATCTTCTCTAGCTCCTAGAACCTTAGAAGTGTTGGTAAGTGGTGACACCATGCAGATTGATCAAACCAATGTTACCATTAACATTGATGATACCAATCCATTTGGCAGTTTTGTACCAAATGAACTAGACACCAAGGATATTGAGGGTAAGTTAAGAAAAATTAAGGAAGAGAAAAGGCTACTAGAAGAAGAAAATAGAGGAGCCAAGAAAAAAATACTTGAGGAAGATAAGAAAAGAAAGGAAGAGGAAGAAAAGAGCAAAAATGTACAAGAAGAGAAGTAAAACAAAATCGAGGAAGAAGAGAAAAAGAGATTGGAAGAGAAGAGAGAAAGAGAGGGAAGAGAAAAGAAAGAAGAAGAAAAAAGAACAAAAGAATCAGCAAAGAAATAGAGGGAGGTTGAGACTAAACCATCTAATTCATCCACTCTACTCTCTCTTGCTAGTTTGGATACTAATGATGATGATCAAGAAGATCTGATCTCATCCCCATCCAAACTTATATAGAAGAACAAGACAATGAAAAGTTTGCAAAAAACATTAGTGAAAGTTACAGATAAACTGTATCATACATTGGCAATTTAGCACACTGAAATAGATCCCAAACAAAGAGCACAAGCAGTGCTAAAATCTTTTGATGAAGAGTTTACAAATTTGTTTAACATTGTAGAGGTGAAGGCACAAATTTCCCATGATGCTAACTTGTTTAGAACCATCTATCAAAATATAAAGAATGACTTAATTAATCTTGATATTTGTATATAAGAACTTCAAAAATTCTAGCAAGAAGGGAAATTTTTTTAAATTAAATGTACCCTATCATACAAGATGACTAAAGACATTGATAGTTAGATAGTGTTAAAGCTGAGTGAGCTAGAGGTTTTATGTAGCTAGATCCAACATCTATCTTGCAATGTAGATGATTTTGAAGGTCAAGTTGCTAGTATTCATAGTGAAATTAGGAAACTAGAACTTTAGAAAGAACATATTTTGAAGAGGACATATAATTTCAGAGAATCTATTGCTCAGAAATTATCTTTTGTTGAGAAATAGTTAGAAGAATGTGTTGAGGCCAAGGACACATATTCAAAATTTTTGTATTCAGATATTAATGTAGTTGAGATTGCATCATATGCCTTATGTGCAATTCTCACCTTAGCTATGTCCACAAAGGAAACATGGACCAAAGGTATGGATAGTTTGAAGGCTATTTTTTATGATTGTATGAAGATCATATCAGCATAAGGAAGGACAATAGTTTTGACATTTTTTGGACAATTTTTTTTGGATAGAATCTTGACATTTTGACCTTTGTTATTGATGTCAAAGGGGGAGAGATATATGTCAAAATTGTATACATGTCAAAAAGGGGAGAGATATAGTGTGAATAAAAGTAGTAAAGTATATTGTAAGGGGGAGAATATGTAAAGTTGAACAATTAGTAATAGATGTAATGTTTATATGTTGTTTATGTTAAGTATTTGTCACTTAGCCAATTTTCTCTATTTTGTTGCCATCAATGCTAAGATATGTAATTTTTATCATTTATGGCAACACATGATGTACATGCTAACAGGAAACCTCAGAAATAAAGATACTTATTGTTTTGTAATAAAAAAATTGTCTAAGTATAGAGTTTGGTTTACAGAAGTGTATTGTTTTGTTTATAACATGTTGTTGACATCATAATATGACTAGAAAATTTACATAGAGATAGTATACATGTTGATGATGATGTGTATAACCTTGAAAGTTAGTACAAACTATACAAAATAGAGATAATCATGTTTTGATGAAGTAGGACAATGGAATTGAAGGAAAGAATTGTTTTGTTTACAAAATAATTACTTGTCCAATTAGGGCTGACATCCTAGATGTTTACTTTAGCTTAGAAAAGTGGTTTGTTGTCTTAGCCAATGCAACAAAAATTTTTGTAAAGGCATGGTATTTATGGAAAGGACATTTTGCAACAAGTAGTAGTGCTATCTTGTAAGATTGTGTAACTGTGAATTGTGAATTGTGATGTGCAAAGTTTTGTGAAAGTGATAGATGCAAAGTTTTATATGAGTTATTTGGTGATCTCGAATCGAGTTGAAGATTAGAGATTAGTCAAGGAAGAAAGATAATAGTAAATTACTTATTTGAGCATTGATCTCTTCTTGTAGTTGAAATTATGTGTTTTAATAGTGGGCTCTTCTTGCATACATTATACAACAACTACTAATAGGGTTTGAATCTCCTAATAGGGATTCAAGGTCTCCTAATAGGGACTCCTTATACTAAATTTTCTCATTGACTCCTAATAGGGTCCACCCTCTAACAAGGAACTTATATATCAATATATTATCTAGTGAGTATCATCTCCATCGAGATTTTCCCTTGGCCAAGGTTTCCCTAGTTAACAAAATATGGTGTTATGAGTTATCTTTGTGCATTCTTACTATTACTATTCAACATTAATTTATTGATTTATTATGCATGGTTTAAAGTAAGTAATAATATCCAGTTGGTGGCTAAAGTTTGTAGATTACCAATTCACCCCTCCCCCTCCTCAGTAATCCCTATTTCTAACACCAACTAGATAATCCCATTAGTCAAAGGCTCATATTTGATCCTTAGTTGATCAAAAATCCTCTTAGGCATGACTGATGTGTAAGCACCAGAGTCAACCATGTAATTATGAACTATTTTTTATCTCCTATGACTAAAGAAATATAGAAAGGGGGAGTCTTCATTTTCTTGCTTTGATTATCCTCATTATAGGATTGTGTATGGTTGGTTGAACTTGATGACTCACCTTATGTTGATATAGAAGTAGCCTTAGGCTCTTCTTTCTTCTTCCAGATCCATCCTTTACTCTAACCTTAAATTGGTGTAGCTACTCTATTTGCTATCCCTAGGTCTATGGCATGCATGGTTGTAGTACTATTGTTCTTCTGACCTTTACCACCAAAATATTCTTTACCAAAGATGGCATAAGAAGCATTCTCCAATAGTTGAGCTTGATATCCAAAATTGGACTAATTTGCATTACATTGTTGTCTTGAATTTGTTGGAATATCTTGTACAATTAAGGGTTGAGATAATGTATCTTGATCATTGGATGAACAAACATATGTATATCCTTGCTATTCTTAAGCTAAGTTGTTCTAATGAATGATTACACTTGACTGACCTAGAGGTACATAAGGCATGCCATTAAAAGATTTATTTTAGGCCGATGGAGCCTATACTTAATATGTTGGCCTATATAACTACAAGAACTAAGGAGACCTAACAAATATGAGATTGTTGTCCCTTGAGGGCTATCACCTCACCTCCAAGGTTTTGAATTAATGCTTGCTACTAACTTTAATAACCTACTTAATAGATTATCTTTCTAAGATTTTATCTTGGAGTCTCTTACCCATGTTAGAACTATGGTCCTAAAGTCTTTTATCTATATTTTGCATCAACATCTACATCATGACCTCAATATTATCTATCTCATTGGAGGATGTAGATGCTATTGGGGCTATCGCCTGAGGTTGGCATGTAGATGTAGTGGAGATAGGGGTTATTGTTGATTGTTGATTGGGTACATTTAGGAAGAAAGTTATTGAAGGCCTTGGAGCTAACTTGCCTCCTTGTATCAAGATATTCTCTACCCTAATGACAATTTTATAGGAAACATGTAGAGTGTCTCCTCCCATGGTTTGCATTGCGGTAGCAATATAACTATTTAGGCTTTGAGGTAATGCAAGAAAGCATTACCAAGGGTACGTTTTACTAAAATAGGTATTCTATCCCATATTTTTTGGAATCTATAATTAAAGTTAGTCATATATTCATTGGGTGCCCTCCTAATGGTAGTTAGATACTCTAAAAGTGATAGGTGATCACTTTTTTCCTCAAAATGCTTGCATAATATTTCTCCTATCCCATCCCCATCAGTGATAGAATTATGTGGCAAACCTCCATACCATTATAGAGCCTTTCCCTTGAGTGATGTTGCCGAGTGTCTAACAACAACATCATCCTTTGTAATACCATGAATATTATACATATTTGAAATTTCTTGAATATGCTCCATAGGGGAGATAAAAGTCTCACTAGTAAAGTCTGGTATGCTTTTAAGGGATAATAATAGGATATCATGTATTTGAGCCATTAAGATAGGAATTCTACTATTAAATGTGGCAAAAGCATGTGCTCTAGGCATATAAACAAGTGATCAATTGATATGAGCATATGGTATTCTAGGCTATGATCTATTAGCCAAAGGGGTAGAGATGGATCTTGTCTGTGTATGTACTCATTTAGTACTCTAGACTAGTGATAGAGAGATTCTAGTCTTTTTTTTTCTTCTAGGGTTTGAAAATGAAAGCTCAATGTATTGAAAGTTACCTCTAGAAGATGCCCTTGTGTGAGATTTGGGCATGAATCACAACAACCTTAGTTTGAAAACCAGATGTAGAATGTATTAGAGTTACCAAGTGCCTTGAAAATGAGTCTCTTGAAGGCCTGAAATACTAAGAGAAAAACTATCTTCTCAGAAATGATTTGAAGTTCTCATTTGACACCAGCAAACCTTAAAATGCTTCAATGTGCTAGTCCCACCGGGCATGCCAAAAAATGTTGTCATAAAAGCTTTCTGTCTTGCCTAAATTTTTTACCAAAAGGTAACCTTGTTAAACATGGAAAAAATCTCCAAGCTATGGGACTTGACCTACGAAATTGATTCTCCAGAGAGGGCCAACTTCCTTACTATCAAGGTGCACCTAACTACTCTTTGAGAGGAAAGGGAGAAAAAATGTATGAAAGAAAGCTACCTAATCTAATCTAAAGGGGATGATACACCAATATATTTTTTCAACTTTACTTTTGCCTAATAATGAACTATTCATTAACATATTCTCAAGATACACTAATTCAACCTTGCTTCAATTCAATAGCCACAATCAAATAAGAAACCAAATGAAATTCTACAAGGATGAAACTTCACTCTATAACATCCAAAGGCAAGAGTAGATACTATTATGTAAATTGAAGAATAGAAGACAAAACATCAAAAAAGGCAAGGAAGTTATACACTTATATTAATAGGAGAATGAGGTAAGACATATAATACATTCACATATAGAAAAAAGGAAATTATAGTAGTAGAGCATAAAATTCAATACTAATGAATCAAAAAAAGACTGACCCTAAGAAGGGTTACAAAATCTCCTTTTATAGTGTAAGCATAACTTAGATAGATTCTACCCTAAAGTAAAGCACAACAACTACATTTAAGGTTGCAGAGAACAATCATTGCAAATTTGAGAAAGATTTGATCTTTGGAGACATCCAGATGTAGGAAAATCATATATTTCACCAAAAATAGCCTCAAGAAGATAGAAATGATGGTCATTAATGCTTGAACTAGAAGAATGGATAACTAGACAATGATGGAGTGCCCCTTTTAATTTATCAGGCATGGGATGTATCAAGAACAACCAGCAAATGATCAAGAATATCATATTTACCATTAAAAACCATTTATTTCTTGCCATTGGTATGCCAAGTAACAAAATCAATAGTCAACTAGAGTCAATCGTTAGGCTTCACCATGTGGACCAATCATATTATAACATTTCACCACGTATCTGTAATCACCTAAAAATGGTCATCTAGACTATTAGCCCCCTTTTCAACATTTTGGCTAAATTAATTCAATCATTTACCTAGACTAAATTGCTAATAATGAATTTGTTTGATTATAACCTATAGTTTGACTATGCTATCCTAAGTTCATTATTTGATTAAAAGAACATGTCCCCTTTTAGTTAAATAAAAGACCCCATTCTTCTTAACCACTTAAAGTGCACACATAAAGTCCTTTTTCTATTTTGCAATTAAAAGAAAAGGCTTTTTGACTTTTGTCTTATATGACAAGTCAACTTATATTCTATTGGTTGACTTGTGTGTGCACATGGATCACTCCTCTTTTCAAATTTCACCATTGATCATCCACCATCTTCATCTTGATCTCTACCATCTGTACAACTTTAAAAGGGAGAGAGATTTCCCCCTCAATCCATCCATCATTTGAATATTGTTATGTTGCAAGTTTTCTAACAGGTTTCTTTGGAGTTATGTGGAGAACTTCTCTTTCTTGTCTACATTCTTTCATCCATGGCATTCTAGATTAGCTTAGCTTTCATTTTTAAATGTAGCTTAAATCGTATAGTGTAATAGTTGGATTTCAAAACTCTCATACATGCTTAGCATAGCTACACTTTACATTTCATCCTAGCTTAATCTTCATTTGCATTGCATCCTTGAGGAACTCCTTGGGACATTTGCATTCTTGCATCTTGTCTTTGGAACCTCCCATTGCATGGTTTACTAGCAAGAAGAGTATTTCTAAGGCTCATCTGAGAGCCTTCTTATTCTTGAAATATACTCTCTTGCACTCCATGGATATGGAGCTCTAAGCCAGCATCCAAGCATTTCAAACTCATAAAATTGTTTGGATAGAAGGGTCTAGAGTGTGACACATTTCTAGTGTACATTTTTGGTGCCCACCGTGGGGCTTGAATCAAGTTTTTAGCTCCATTTTCTTTTATTTTTTATCTTTGATTTTTTCCACCAGCATATTGGATCTAATCAAGTTCTTTTGTAGAATTATCACTTGGGCTTTAAGGCCAACCCATTAGTAGATTGGTTTGAAGGCCAAAAATTTAGTTGGTTTCAAGATTTGATCATATCTTTTAAACAACTTATATTTTAGTTCTAAATTTTTTTTTGCAAGTGGGATATGTGTCCAACATGTCTCACTCCAATTTTTAGAGCATTTGGACGTGATTTGCATGAGTTATAATATTTTTTTTTTGTTTTTCATAAAAAGCTATTTCTGATCACAATTCAGCGAATTTTTTTTTTTAAATTACATTTTCAGAAATTTTTTTGAATTCTAATAGGGGTACTCTCTTTGTGTCTTGACTTTTGAGGTCATATTAGGGATCAAAAACCTGATTTGATAAATTTTGCTTGTTTTGACAAAATCAGTCTCTAGAGAGAAAATGAAGAGATTTTTTTAAATTTCTTGCATTTTTGGAAAGCTCTCTAATTTTTAATAGGGATCTCTTCTTTTTATTTCTATTTTTGGATCTGAAATAATAGCAAAAAATTCTAATCTTGTTGACTAGATCAAAAGAAAAGAGTAAAAATGAGAGCATTTGTGATTAGTTTGCCCTTCTTTGCATACACTTGATTGGAAGATAACTTGGATATTTGAGGCAACTAACCACTTTTTATTTTAATTTTTTATGTTATTTCACACTAACTTGTGGTGCTAAAAAGTTGTGATTATAGGTTGCTATTCTTGTGAAAAAAAATTGAAACATTGCATAAAAAGAACGCATGTCAAAGCTTCAAATGCACAAGGGCTACTAACAATTGTTTGTAGAGCTGCCATATGCATAAAAACTCAATTTTGCTTGTTCTTTACTTTTACATGTGTGTCATATACTAGTTGTTTATTTTTAGGCACATTAAAACTTAAAATTGGGATCTTTTGGTGATAGGAGAGTATGCTCTTCACCCTTGTGGTGAATCAAAAATCTTGACTTACCATTTGGTTTCAAAAGTAATTGGCAACTAAATCTTCTTGGCATGTTTGGGAGAAAATGATTGGAATAGGAGAGTATGCTCTTCACTCTTAAGGTGAATCAAAAATCTTGACTTCCAAAAGTTGATCTACTCTTTGTATGGTTTAGAATCCTTTAGAGGGCCTACTCTCAGACAACCTGAGAGGAACGACCCAAGTGGGGACAAGCAGATTACCCAGCTCTTCCAACTCACTATAAACTCAAGGCTATCAAGGATACAAAACCTTGGTAGACATAGTGTTTGTCTTTGCCTAGTGTGATCACTTATGGGATTTTGACCATAGGGAGATCACTAGGAAAGAATTCTTAAGGTACTCTTGTGGTCGCGAGATCGGTTACTCATCGCAAGGTGAGGTGTCCTGTAATTGGGAGCAAGAAGAACACTATGAACGAAAGCCCTATCTAAACACCCTAAGTTAGTAACTACCATTTTTATCTGCTCAACTTCTTGGTGCAAGGATCGATCCTAGTGGACTACCCAGATCACCCCAAAATTTTACACTCACCATATGTGTTCCCTTAGTTGTGCTTATGGAACTTCTATGACAAAGCCAATATCTCTTGTGGGAAACCACTTGGTGTGAGGCAAAGGAGCATCAAGCATGGGCCAAGTTGTTGAGTAATGAACCATGTCCTTTAGGTAGATATTTCTTGATGTGTTCTCAAATGTGGTATACTTGTGAAAATCTTTTGAACATACACATGATGATAATTCTAGGGATTTCTTTTAAGACCTCACATATGCTTGTATCATGCAAGGTTGCTTTGTCCCTTGCTTGATTTTTTGAAGACTACTCCATGTGTCACTATCTTTCTTGGAAAGAAATTGCTTTTGAACATCAAATTTTCTATCCTATCAATTATTGCCAAAATTTGTCAACCAAGTCAAAATGTCAAGTGCAAACATTTTCTTGTGTTTCTTGCTAACGGGAGTCTCATCATTTGACTTTGATTTTCTATGTCTCTAGTTTTTGAACATGCTTAAAGTGGCTCTTTGGTCTTAGCGCTCTTGGTCTTTCTATCTTCATGGTCTATGTCCACTTGCTAGTTATCTTTTTGTTGAAATGGTTGCCTTGATTTCTTGACTACACTATTGGGTTGGAGAGTTGTTCACTTGTCAACCCACTTGCTCTATCTATTTGACTATTTTGGTATCTTGCCTAGCTATTGACTTGAGTCATTCATGGCGTAAGTTTCTTGGACATATTGTTTGACAAGTTGCTTTAATCTCTCTCTACTATCTTGGTAAGTGAACACTCTACCTCCTATAGTTTCAACATCAAGTTATCTTGTAGGCTCTTTTATGCTTGGCTTTGCATCTAAAACTATGGGATATAAACCTTGTACTAAAAAACTTCAACCGAATCTAGATGATCATGATATCCTCCATGTCACTAAAGAGTTTCAAGATATATATGCACAATACAAAGAAATAGAAGAGACAAATGATCTTTCTTACCTTCATCTCTGTAAGCGCATGATAGAAATGAAGTCTAAACTTGAGAAAAGGTTGGAGGAGAAGATTGCATCATTACATGAATCTTCCTTAAGGTCTTTACATGCATGTGAGTCACCTTCTTTAAGGTTATCCTCTTCTTCTACGTCTACATGCTCTACTTCAAGACACCAAATGTCTTCATCTTCTAGATCTAAAGACCTCTTTAGAGAACAAGCAAGTGATACTTCCTTTGAGCCTATGCCAAAATTTTATGTTGGACCTATCTTTGACCAAGATAATAATGAAGACATGGATGCATTCTATTCACTTGAGAAACAACTAAAGGATTGTAGACATAATTTTGAGAGATATTTTACTCCCTTGGGGAATTCTTATGATGACATTTTGAGAACACTTCTTGGCACCAAGCTCATCATGTTGCCTAAGTCTAGCTCCTATGTAAATCCATTCTTGGATGCTTATTGTGCCTATCATTGATCTAATGACCATGCTACTTCTAATTGTATAGAGCTTAAACATAAAATCCAAGATCTCATTGATAATGAGATTGTTGATCTTGGAACCTCTAGTGACTCATGTGATGAGGATAGTTTTCTTGAGAAAGATCATATTAATGAACCTATGTCTAGTGATGGTTTCCTTGATACCTCCACTTCTTCCAACACTCATGCATCTCCCAACACTTCAAAGCTTTCCAGCATGCCTCCATCAAATAAAGAACCTAATGCTTTCCACATTGACTATGTGTATCCTCAAGGGCTACCTCTAAAAGAAACTCAAGCTAACCTTCACTTGGCTGCAAACCTTTTCTATCCTCCTAATCCTAAAAATCCTCAACCTTCATGCACTACTATGCCTAATCCAAGAACTACTCCATTCACTCTTCATTCTCCCTTGTCCTTAGAAGTGGCTCCATGTCAAGAGGACTCTCAAAAAGAAAAAGCTATAAATGTCAAGAAAGATCAAGATCAAGCACCTATTCATCTCTTTTAAGATTTTTCCCCTCCATATCATATATCTTGTCCACCTCCTAAGTATGGTGAAGATTCCACTTCCATTATCTCCCTTGAGCTTACTAAAAATTATGAGAAAAGTTCTCTTCATATGCTATCCAAAGCTACTTGTCAAGATCAAAGCATCCCCTCATGTTCTACTTCTCCACATCCACTTCACAATTGTGCTCAAGCTTTAAGTGCTTCTATTAAAAATGTTGTTCCTATGAAAGGTACTCATGAGTCTATTGATGGCTTTGACCATGTTGCTCACTCTAAAGATGTTGATATCCCTTCCCACTATCCCTTTGCATCTTCTAAATCTATCTTTGGTCCTTATCCATCTAAGCTAAAGCATTCAAACCTTCCATCCATATTGGGGCCTTATGTTCCTTCATCTCCTACACTTTCCACTCCTAGCTCTCCCATCATACCTCAAGATAAACAAAGAAACTAATCCTTCATGACTTTTTACCCATCTATACATCTAAACCAGTCATATCATCCTTATTCATCCACAAATCCCAAGTCCTTTGGAAGTGAGAATAAACATAAGAATCCATTGAAAAAGAAAGATCACTATGTCCCATCGAATAAACATGTGAATGCTAAGAAGGAGAATTCACAAAAGAGACCGCAAAGGTCAACTATTAAGAGCGCTAAATCAAAGAAAATGTCGGTTCCTAAATCCATTATTGAAGAAATGTGTTTTGAAGTATCGAAAGAAAAATCTAAAGCTATATGGATTCCCAAATATCTTTTGAAAGACTTTAATATTGAAAATATTTCAAAGTTGACTTTCAAGCTTCCAAATGCTTCCATTCCATCTTCTTCCAAAAATATTCCTAAAAATATTCCAAAGCTTTCCACTCCACTTTTTTCCAAATTTCTTCTACCACCTCATGCATCTAAACCTGAAGCTATTTCATCCATGATTCCTCCATCATTCCAATATGCTTCAAGGTGTGTGTCAATGTTGATCTTGTCCAATATTTCAACTACCCTCATGAAATCCTCTAAAGCTTACACTTACTTTCTATAAATGAACTATTATCCTCCATATGCTCTTCCTACTACCATTTCTCTTTCATCACCCTATCAACATCTTTGAGCATACCTTTCTATGGTCTTGGCTTATCATGGCTTATCTTTTCTATAGGAGCACTATCTACATTCAAACAGCTTGAGCTCTTTCTAAAAATTCTATAAAAAAAAAGGAAAAAAAGAAGAAAAAATGAATAAAAATGAAAATGTGCCTTGGTGAAAACTACTTCTTGTGGCACCTTGGTAGCAAAACTAAAGAGAAATAAATGCATCCTATGGTGAAAACTACATCTTTTGGTACCTTGGATAAGTACCATGATGAAAACTTGGCAAACAGGCATCATGCGTAATTCTTCCATCATCCATTTATCCCCTCTTCTATCTTTGATCTTGACAATGTTGAGCTATCTTTGCATATTTGCAATCTTATCCACGAGATTCTCTATTTATGCTTTCTTATTCATTCATAGCCTCCATCTTGTGCTTTATTCTCATTGCTCTATCCCATCCCTATCCTATCTAGTTGACCCCTTGGTCTTGATCACAATAAATGAAACATGGTTCTCATAGGTCTCTTGACATGGCTACTCTTTTGGACTACACGCTTCATGCTATATCACCTGGGTGCTTCACTGCTTATCCTACATGCTATATTTATCATTACTTCCATTGCTTATCCAAAACATGCTTCATATGACTATTTCACTTCTTTCCCTAGCTTGGGTACTCTTGAGGAGTCAGTTCTTGAGGATCACTTTCACTTGCTTCATACTCCTTTCTTATCCATCTTTTTCTATCCACCAACTTTCTACTCCATCATGTCCTACACCTTGCTACACATTGGGAGAAAATGATGTGATCTTGCTTGAGAACTAGTGATCTCTAAATTATTCTAAAAAATCCAAAAAATCATATATGATGCTGAAAAAAAAATCCTAAAAATCAGAAAAATGCCCTGAAAAAAATGATCATTTTAGTGAAAACCTAGCAATAGGCACTTTGATGTATCACCAAAACAATTCAAAAATTCAAAAATAATTTTTTTTTGAAAAAAGTCCTAAAAAATTTGTCAAGTGGTGAAAACCTGGAAATAGTTGCTACTTGAAACCCTTGCACCTATATCTATCAATCTTAATCATCCATTTCACTACACATTTCCTAGCTTGGATTTGTTTCTTGTCCTCATCTCGAGGGCATAGCTACTTCACCTATTGAGGTATTCTTGTGCATTAGGGTTTCTTTGACAACTCACAAACAAGTGTTTCTCAACACTCCCCCCACCTTGACATCTAGTGTTTTTCAACACTTTTCAGATATTGTACCTATGGTCTTCGATGTCGCGATATTTCTCACTATTAGAATCAATTATTGAAGAAATGGCCAAGTGACTTACACACATGCACTTTAACACTTAAAAAACTAAGTTATGCTGACCTTTATCTACTTTATGTGCTGTCTATAATGATTTCTTTGCCATGTGTTCCCTCCCTAATAGTCTTTCAAGGATGTCATTGACTAGAAGACTGGGGGCATGGGACATAGTTTCTTGATTTCATCTTGTGGGTATAATTTGTTTGTCTATAGTGTTGTAAGCATTTATTCTTGTCCTATTCAACATTTTGACTTACAAATATATCATCCTTGACTATTTTGCAAGACCGCACTCAGGGTTTATCCTGGTGCTTATGCCTTGATACAGGTGTAATCTTGCTAAATTAAACTTAGGTAATCTAATCGTATAGTTATCTTGACTTACATGTCTCTGATGCTTAGATTGGATTTCCACATACCTATCTGATATCAATCATATTCATATCCTCATAGTTATACTAGTGATGGTTGTATGATCTCATGATGTCCCTAATAAATGCTCAATGATGAAATTAAGAGTCTAAATGTTATACACTTCTTGTTGTTAAACCACCTTTCATATTAGCCTGAATTTTAGGTTCATTTTCTAGCTTACTCTTGCATTGTTGCATATGGGGAGAGCTCTCTCTTCATCTTTTTGTGCACATATCAGCTAACTCCTTTCATATATTTCTTTACTTTCTTCTTGTTCATGTCTTTTCACCTTCTTAATCATTCACTTCATTTTTTTTCTATCTTATCATCACATTATATAAAGTTTTGACCTCTTAAATAATTTCAACATCCTAGATTCATTTTTGAGATCAAAATCCAAATTTGAGTTCATCTTGATGGTCAAAATTGTCTTTTAAAATTCTACTTTCTTCTAAGCAGTTAGTTGACCTTTTGAGGTCTAATCTCTGAATCATCACTAGGGCATCCTCATTTCTTCATGTCTTCATCATTTCCATACTTCATATCTACTTCAATTCACTGTTTCATGTCTAAAATCACCTTTCTACTCATTTCAACCTAATTTTTATGCTATATCCTTCAAGGTCAACTCTAGTCAAAATGGGGCATTTTAACAATTTTTTTAATAGTCATTCTTGGGTTCTAATCATCTATCTATCATCTTGGAAATTGCTCTATTCTAATTTAATTTTCACATCCCCTTATCTCATTTCAATTTTGATCCCGAGGGGGCGGAAATACTCTATTGCTGATTGTTACAACTATCTATTTCTTAGGAGCATTTGTTTGACCTTATCACTTGCTCTCAATCTATTCGCTTTGCTAGGTGTTAAAATTCTTTTTGGATCCTAACATCATCTTCCTAATGTTTAGTACTACTACTATTAGGCTGTGCTTTTAGGACTTGCTATCTATTTCTGCATTTCATTCTTTAGAATTAGATGTCTATATCTATCACTGCCTACTTGGCTTTCTATTTTCTTTGACATAATGTGTTCCCAGATTGATCACACATTAATCAAAGAGGGGCAAATGTAATCACCTAAAAATGGTATCTAGACTATTAGCCCCCATACTTAGACACTATGTGTCCTAATAATTTTCCTTCTGTGACCCCGAATGTGCATTTCTTTGGGTTTAAAGATACTCCATATTCTAGGGCTTTTGTAAAGATTTTTTCCAAATTTTTGCAGTGATCTTCAGCCTTATTAGAATACGTTGTAAGATCATCCTAGTACACAACCATAAATTTGTCAATATACTCATGAAATGCTACATCCATGGCTCTTTGGAAGGTAGCTCCTGCATTAATCAAGCCAAAAGGCATCCTCACATACACATATGTTCCCCATGGGGTTGTGAAGGCTGTCTTAAATTGTTCACTTTCTTTTACTAGAACTTGATTATATCCAAAGAAACCATCCATCATTGACATCAATTCAGAGCCAGTCACTTGCTGTAACATGGCTTCCATATTAGGTAAGCCATAATTGTCTTTTAGAGATGCAATGTTTAAATTTCTAAAATCAACACAAATCCTAATATCTCCATTCTTCTTCCTAACAGGAACTAGGTTTGAAACCCAAGTGGAATGCCTAATCGATTTAATTATCCCACCATCTCTTAGTTTTGTCAGTTCTTCTTGCATTTTTGGGGCAAGGGTAGGATTGATTGGTCTCTGTTTTTGCCTAAAAGGTCTTACATTTTCCTTCAATGGTATGACATGCTGGAAAAGATCCTCCCTGTAAGCCTTAAGGTCATCATATGACCAAGCAAAAACATGTCTATATTTTCTATGTAGGTTAATCAATGTTTTCCTGATTTCAACAGGCAAATTTTGGCCAATATAAACCCTTTTAGGAACTTCATCAATACCCAAGTTTATTTCTTCTAACTCTTGGGGTTTGAGGTTGTTAACTCCTGATTTTACTCTGTCTTGGCTATCAAAAATATTTTGCAAGACTACCAACCCCTTCAGCATCTTATTTGTTTTCAATTGCATTATTTCTTGACCAAAAATGGTTTCCTTCCCATTTATGGTTTCAATCAGTCCACTGCAATCCATCTCCTGACCATGGTACTTGTCTTCATTTAACAAAAAATTTGTAATATCTTTGTCATCTTCAAAAACCTGCCAATTTTCAATGTTGTCAAGTATGGAAGGTCTGTTTTGCACCTCAATCTAGGAGATTCTTGCAAATGATATTTCTTTTGGCTTGATTGCTACATTTTCCAACATATCAGCCATCTTGTTTTGGGTCCTATCTCTCCATGAGATCCCAAATGCATCAAAGAATTCTATCTGATCCCAGACTGCATTTCTATATTGTTTCAATCTCCTATTCTTGGATGAGTAGGTTCCTTTGATCTAAGAGATAATTAGTTTAGAATCCCCTATGACACATAATTTCTTAATTTTATGATGTATGGAAACTTTGAGTCCTAGCAGCAATGCTTCATATTCTGCAATATTATTAGTGCAGGAAAACTTCAAGGTGAATGAATACCTAAAAGTGTTATTTTCAGGGGACACAAAGACTACACCTGCCCCTGCACCCTCTTTAGAACTAGCCCCATCAAAGAACATTGTCCATAATTTTGGTGAATTCATGCAACATTCAACTTCATTTTTTATGATAGCAGTAAATTTTCAAATTTCCAAATAATTAATTCAGCCCTGAAAGAATTAATCCCAGTATCTAGGAAACAGGTGGTATCTTTGTCAATTTCTTCACCTAAGATGTGGTTAACCCTTGGTTCCCTATTTACCCTGATAGCTTTGTCCCCTATATGAAAAGTGGCATAAGTAAGATCACATTGTAGGCTTCCCCCTATGACAACACTCCATTTTTTGGAGAGTAACATTCCGTAGTGTGGAGGTATATCTACTACAAGGATAGACATGTTTAATTCTACTTCAGGATATGCAACCAGTTTGAATGGTAAGGCATTTATAGTACCTATGACTGGGACTTCCCTAGCATCCATCCCTCTGGATCTACCCTATTTGGTATCCACCTTCAATCCTAAGGCTTCCATTACTTTAAAAGGCATTATAGTGTTGGAAGCTCTTGAGTTTATCATGCAATTTTTTAAGGTCTTCCCCTTTATGATTAGACTGAGGAAAAAAGGATCAATATCTTCTATGAATGCCACTGAGGAATCATCTAGAAACATTTGAGGAATCTAGGATATGATACCACTGTCCTCTATTACTAATGAGGTCTGTTGGGACATAGTTTGATCTACAATAATATTATTGTTTGCTATTCCACCCAACCATGACAAAGCCTTATTCTTATGCTCTTCAATTCTAAAAAGTTCAAACAAGGGCACTTTTATAGTAATTTGAGATAACATGGATATCATATCAACAGGTTCAACCACAGTAAGTTTTACAATAGTACCTAGAATCAGAGTCTTTTGAGTAGTAGGCACCACATTTTGCTTGATAACATCTAGTTTTGACTTCTTTGGTTGCACAACTAGTTTTGTTGCTTCACTTATCTGAAATTGAACCTTCTTCTTTGGTTCCCATTTCTTACCCTTGTTCTCCTTGATCTTAGGCACATCTGCATTGACTTTCTTGTTTTGATCATTCATCTAATGAGTGATGTCTTTGATGAACACACTAGATTTCCTTCTTGCATCATTATTTATTACTCTATTTCTCAAATTATAATTACTATGGACTTGTGAAATCATTTTGGCTGTAATTCTGTCAATTTCCTCCTTGGAGGGCATTCTTAAACTTGTAAGACCTACATCAAAAAATGTACTGCATACCTTATCTGTATCATACCCTTCATCATCTGAAAACACTTGTTGAGGATGTAGCTGGTAAGAAATTCTTTGGCTAGTAATATCATTTTCAGACTCTTCTGAATCAGAATCTATCAAATCATCACACATACTCACCATATTGTAGCTTATATCATCATGGCTTTTCTCTTCAGTTTCTTCTTCAGCTTGCACTCCTTGGGCTTGGGAAAATTACTGAGCAACAACACAATAATCGGCAGAATGAGGTGATTGGCATATAATGCACCATGGTACATTGTCATTCACATTTACAGTGTTCCTTTGCAGGGGGTTTGGAGTACCCTTATCCTTCACATTTTGGATCTGGTTGGGAACTGGTTTACCATCTTTCCACTGAGTGGTATAAGGGTAATTTTGCATCCTAGGCTGCCTGTTGAAATTGTTGTTATTCATAGGGGGTCTTTCAGCAACATTTGGCTTATTGAAACTAGAGGGATTCATCTTCTTGAGCATTTCTAAAACCTGGCCTATAGTAGGTTCTTTGGGCTTCTTTCCTATAGGATTTTTCTCACCCTCCCTTTTATTGTTGTTCTTAGGATTAAAAAGCTTAGGATCATCCCTCCTACCTAGTCTTCCAGATGCCTTCCTATTATTCTCTATATTTATTGCAACTTTATAGGCATCTCTTAAAGTTTTAGGATCCTTATTCCTTAATTGATAAGCCATGTTGCTATCAAAAGCATTGAAATAGGTTGTGAGACAGATGTCTTCATTTAACCTTATAGCTTGAAAAAGTTTGTACATACCTTTTTGGAATCTCACATTGAAATCAAATGTGGACTCATTTGGATTCTTCTTGATATTGTTGAACTCGTTCAACATGAATCTTGCATTAGTGTTGTCCCCATATTGCTCCTTGAACAATTTCTCCAAATCACTCCATGAGGTAATGCTGTCATCAGGCAACCTCCTAAACCAATCCCTTGCATCCTCTATTAGTGAATGCACAAACAACATTATTTCTAGAAAACTTAACCACTTTATCTCTTAAATCAAATGAGATGGGATGTGGGGCACCAAGAATACCATAAAATGATATTTGTCTATATTTTTCCAGGTATATAGGTTTCTTTTGGAATCTAGGAACATTTGAAGTACTAGCTATATTAGCTTTATTCAACAGAGTAGCTTGGGACTATTGTGGTGGGACAAATGGGACTTGGGTGCCAATAGTAGAAGATGAGGTAGGAGAAGATTGGGGTACTCCTTGAGTTGAAATTGTGGGACCACTAACTGGTGCAGGATTTGTAGGTGGGATAGACAAATTGTGCCATAAAGCCAATGCAGAATTAGACTTTATGAATTGGATTTTCCTTTTAGTTTCTGCAGCTTGAGCTTCATTCTCAACCTTCTCAAGTTTTTTTGCAAGATCTTCCCTCTCTTTTCAAGCCTTCTCAAGATCTAGATCTAATTTAGACATGGAGGGTTGTATAGGTTTTCTTGGTATAGCTTGAGGCTCAATTATTTGGATTCCTATAGCCTTGCCTTTCCCTTTATCTGGAACTTTTGCAGTGGGCTCTACAGGATCAACTTGAATAGGTTTATAGGCTTGAACTTGAGCAATAACTGGTTCTTGCCTTTGATTTAGGTGTTTCTCCTATTCTTGAACTTTAGCTCTTAGATTATCAACATCTCCAAAAACATCCTTATGGAGAGTTGTGGTATTCTCTTCTAATTTTTTATTTTTCTCTTTCAAAGCAGCCATCCTTCTTAGTAGAGCATCTCTTTCTATTATGGAATCCAAGGTGGCTCACTCCTTCTCTTTTTGAAGATGAATGCATTTACCTTCTTCCTCAGCAATCCATTTCTTCAAAAATTCTATTTCAGAGTGCACTTCTTTAGGGTTTGCAGAAGTTGCCTCGGAATTAGCAGGGTCATCTAGATCTATAAGGTTTGGTTCTACATATGGGGCCACTCTGGGATTAAAAGGATTATCAGATGAACTCCTAAATCCTAGCCTATAATTTATATCTACTATAGGATCTAGTCTTAATGAAGCAATTCCTATAGTACACACATCCTTGTCTTGAAAAACTCTCTTATCTAGTAATGGGGTACTGAAAATGCCTCCTAAGAGTCTTGTAGTTTTGGATTTAGAGCTAAGCAAAGAAGACTCTCTTCCTATTACTGGTTGATAATGGGAATTGATAGATGCATTACCTCTAGGTTTCCAAGTAGGATTTTGATCTGTCTTTCTCTCATTTTGGTTCTTCCTACCACCTTTGGGTAGATCAGTATACATTGATACATCGAGATTGGCTCTCATGTAAGCTCTTGTGTTTTTTCTCTTGTTAGCCATATTTGCCTTTTTGTTACAATAAGCACTAGCTTCAAAACCTTGACTAAGTCACCACCCTATTTTGGGAAAATATATAATAACACTTTTACTGACTGAAGGAAAAAAATACATAAGTAGGAACATAAATATATGGGACAGACAGACCAATCACTGATGTTGTAAGACTGCAACTCTTGCTTGTTAGATAAGACACTTGGATAGGCTGGGTACATTAGTGTGTAGAAATGGTACTTGGGCTCTATCTTCTTTAAATTCTCAAGGTTTGACACTAAAAGATTCCCTTATAACCATGGGCAAAACATAGATCACATGACACACACGTACTCAACAGGACCAAAGAAACTATAGTACTTTTCACAGATGTGTTGGACAACTCCCCAGTAGAGTCACCATTTTGTTGGTGTTTTAAAAAGTATTAAAACTACTAAGTGACAAAATGCTTAATACTAGAATGATAGTACATACACAATCTAAAGACTAGCCTATTCTTTTAACAATTGCATATGTAAGGTATTTGGACCCAACTTCAACAAAACCATAGATGGTTTTCTACTCTTTTGGCTCTGCAAAACAAGGGTGGGTGTACCTAGGGATGGTTCAGAACTGGAACAACTATATGAGGATTATTCTTAGTTTCATTTTGATTCTCATTTCAAGATCCTGAAACATATACATAATTCTTACTAACTTGGTAAACACATCCCATAAACAGATATGACCAAGAAATCTTCTATAGATCTACAGATTTTTTTAACAACAATGGCTAACTGAAGCTAAAACATTCCATGCAGACAAGTGCTGGCCAATTTTGAAGATCTACAGGAAATAAAAGTAAAATTTGATTTGATGATGCATTTGAATAACCATTTATAATATATTTCTCCTTCAGCTGAAATAACTTGATCAGTGCCTAATCCATTGGGGTTCAGAGTCTATAGCAAATTCTTAGATCTATTTTGTTGCCTTACAACAAATTCTATTAGCAATTCTTATCAGAACTTATCATTCAAAATTCTTTTCAATACTTAAGGAATCTTATCACATTCATCAAAGCCTTTATTTAATCCATTGAATTAACAACAATGATAAATGGATATACAACCTAACTAGATTGCATTCAATTGCACAAGCTTTTACTCATACAACATCAAGGTAGCTAAGTATTTAAAAGGAGACAAAATTCAGAAAGAACTGATATGGGTACAGTTCATAATTTGCATTCATTTCCTTTGAAAATCGTATATCCTTTACAATAGACTCAGAATGGCCTTCAGAAAGAAACACAACTCATTCTATATTCATGTATTCTCAGAGAATTGATAGAAAAATACATTACAAACTTGCTTTCAAAATTTGGAACAAACACCAGACTAAGCACAATACTTAGAAGAAATAGAATTCGGACCTTTCTTTAGCCTTGGGATCTCACTTAAATAGTGTGAGATGCAACAAGCTTTAGGCTAAAGACAAATGATAGGTGTCCTTTTAAAAAAGGAACTCACCTAAAATTCTGTCAAAAAGACAAGAACAAAATAACAGAAAGGTTTATTACAACAAACATTCCTTGGTGGGTCCCTTTCTGTTATGCTTCTCAGTTGTTGAGACAAGAAAATATAATTTGATCTTACAATCATTCTTCATCCTCAGAGTACATAGCCATGAGGTCTGAAAGTGATGTATCATCTTTAGTTACCTGCAAACTCACTTTAACCTAGGGATCTTCCATGTCTTCATTAGTAACTACGAGAGTAACTGTTACTTTTGCATCCTCCTCATCATCATCTCCTGACATCTGTTCTATAAACTGATTTTTTCATTTATTAAAAGCATCATCATCTAGCCAATTAAAACTTAGAGCTTCTCTTTGTATCTTTATTAAAGAATTTGCACTTTCTTCTAAATCATCAAATTCTTTTCTCATAGCAGTATAAAATAATTGTATTTTTACTAGCTCTTCATTTGTCTTTGCCCAGAACCAGTGGCTAGTCTCACTCATGATATTTATTATTCTTTCATTAAATAACTCGTCCAACTCCCTTTTCCACTTTTCCTTTTCTTTTATTGTATCAACAGATTCTAAATCACAAGGAAATAAAATGAATTTTTCAGCCATATATTGGGAAAAACAGAGTGTTAATCTTCTCTGTAAAGAATCTCTTTCATCATCAAAATTCTCTAGCTTATTTAATAAATCAAAAATCTTCTCAACTTGATGATAGGGCATTTGGACTACAGATATACATATGATTGTAATATCATTATTCCTCTCCCTGCATTTTTGTGCAAGAGGAGTCAGTTTATCCTTATCTCTGTTCAACTCATCCATGAGGGTTACAATTCTTGTCAACTGATCATAAAAAGTTGACCATTTTATTTTATCCCTCAAATATACCACACCTTGGTTTATTTTTTCTTCCTATTGATTTCCAAATTCTATCTGCAACTCATGTAATTTTGTTTTTTCTACTTCAAAGTCCTCTACAGTATAGAATTGGGGCCTTTCAGGGGTGTCAGGTATTTCAATGATAGGGGTTGATCCAAAAAATGACTATGAAGGGTATGCAATTCTAAGTGTACTGGATTCTCCCACCTTTCTTTTCCCAAGTATCTTCTCCAATTGAGATACCTTGTTTTCCAGCTCAATTCTCTTTTTTACTTCTTTATTGTAGGCATCCACCACTATTTCATACTTACTCTATAGATTAGTCATTTCCTTTTCTTCTTTTTCTGCAGTGGCCAAGGCAAATTTAAAATAGTCCACATTCATGTGGGCTGCCTGTACATGTGACGTATCAGCGACCCTCCTCACAATGATACTCCTTGTTAGTCTTGAATCATCATGCTGTAATGGAGTAGTCCTAGATCCTCTTCTTAATGACCACATAACAAGGGCAGCTTGATCATTACTAAATGCTATTCCCAAGAATTCCTCTTTATCTAGATCCTATAATCCTAAATTATTTGACACAGAATTAAAAATTAAGGCATCAGCAATATCCCAATTGGGCAATAATTAAATATTTGCATCTTTCACCATCTATCTACCCTCGTCAGGGGTTATATTCTGGAACTCTTGTATCATTTGTTCCTTTATTTGATTATGAATAGAGGCTTCATCTATTTTTGGATGCTCTATTTTCATATTCCTACATCTTTGTTCAAAAATGTGCATGTTTGCCCTCCATGCAAACTAATGGAAAGCCCTAGATTTTACAAAACTGTTATCAGACAAAAATTGTTGATTGGCTTGTTCCAAAATAGGGTCTAATTCCCTCCCTCTGAAATTTGCTACAGTTAATTCAAAACTCGGCACAAGAGGCTATTGGGGGTTCCCTTCATCAATTTATGCTTGAGTAACAAAAACTCCTCCTTGTGACCCCATTTGTTCAATTTGTTCATTGGTGAGCTGCTCTTCCTCAATTCTCATTGGAGTTTGGTAAGGTGAGTAACCTTCATCATGGGATTCCTCTTCCCTTATTATTTTTCTTCTTTTGGGAGAAGGTTCAGGGGGTCTTTCTTCGAGGACAATACTAGTAGATTCAATTATCTATTTTTCTTTGTTTATAATGGGCATCTGATTTCGAATAATAGTATATCCTATCCTCTTTTGCACAACCAGTGGACCTACCCCTATGTTAGGAGTGAAACCCAATTTCCTCATAACTTCTCTAGCTTTATCTGGAAAAGAATCAATAAAATGTTGTTTCTTCTCATTCATCACCTCCATTATTTCTAAGAATGTACTCATGACCTTATTTATTCTATCTGCATTAGTTGCAGCATTACTAAGAGGACTGTAATCCTTGTCAAAACAATTAATAAATTCCAAAAATTTTGAATAGACTCTCCATTTCTCTTTCTTTGTTTCTTGCTCCTAGAGAGAATATTCATTCCTTATTATATCTTCAGGGAAATAGAATTCATGCTGACTTGGACAAAGCTTGATCCTATGTCTAAGAGCAGAGTTAAAGAAACCTTCTGTGTCACAAAAATGTGCATGAGATATTGCCATCTTATACTGATCCAAAAATTTGTAGAGGAAGATCCACCCTTCTTTAGTTATTACAAACTAGTGAGCTACAGTGCAAGTAGGAAAAATTGATCCTGTTCCGCTTTTGTGCAAAAAGGTCTCCTTTACTCCTCCCAACTGCCATAAAAATTTAGCTAATCCTAACTTTAAAGGCACCTAATAGGGTAATACATGAGGTGTCCCTTTGAATCCATAAACCCTAATGATGGTTGAGACTGGATATGGGATGATGTCTCCCTAATTATGTGAAACTTTTAGATTATGGGGTCTATCCATAGGCCTAACAAGGTGCAGTGCCTTAGGAATTTTGGGATTGTCACTCAATATGAGGCATCTTAGTTTAGAAGCAAAGTGCCTATCAAATCTAATAAAACTAGCATTTTCTGCTTCCCCAGTCATATCTACACTCCATAATTGAACTGGTAGTGCTTCCCCCTCTTGTTCCCTATTTAAAATCATTTCTTTACTGAAATATGTAACCCCTTTAAAAAGAAACATATGCATCAATAGGGAATACTGACCCCAAACATTTTCCACCTTGCCCTTTGCAATCCCCACCAATCCATTGTGAATCTCATTAGCCAGGTAAGATGCAAAATCAAAAATTATTTCTACACTGAAAGAGGAGATTTGGGTGATCATATACATGAAGCTCATAGGAATAAAATCTTCTTCACCCTCTCTAAAGACTCTGCACAGGGTCTTGTATATCTCTACTGCCCTGGCATTAAAGCATGATTTCTTGAAAGGTTCTTTAGAAGATGATGTTATTGCTGGTAGGTTTCCAATTTTGCCTATGTGGACCTTCAGTGCACCTTGTCTAACTACATCTCTTTTGGACATATATTCTTTTTCTAACTCTATCAAATCAATGGGCACATGATACCTAGTGAGAGGTGCCAGACTGAAAACTTCCCAAATTTCTTCTGGATTGATGGTAATTGAAACCTCACCATCCATTCTCCTCACTACCTTAGTGGCTTGATCATAACTTTTTTCTATAGCTTCAAGAAGGTCATAATCCATAAACACACTAGGAACAACTAGCTTTCCAAGATCAAAATTCCATATATTAGCATGAGGGACATATAATTTCCTTTCTGCAAACCACTTTTTGAACAAACTCAAACTAGTTTGAGAAGTTTGAGCATCCTGGACCCAATTAACCTTATCATACAATCCATCAGCTATTCTTAGCCTAGGGTTCAAAGAGGTTAACCTTTTAACTTGCACTATCTCTACAGTAGACTCAGGAAGCAATTCAAGCAAGTCATCATGCACATTTCTATCCAAATAGTTTATTTGACCTGAAAATCCCTTCTTTGGAGGCATCTTGGACTATTTTTTTACAGAACTGAAAAGCCTACGAAGATTATGGTAGTACTACTTACTTGAATTCTATCTTTGTTTTCCTCTATATTTCTGCAAACTTTTTGTACAATTTTTGCCAAATTTCAGCACACTTTCCTTCAGTAATTGCTTCTGCACAAGAATGGCTCAAAATCTTTGCTCGTGTAAGATGAAACTGATGAAATTTCTCTATATTATACTCTATTTTTTCTCACGGATGATGCTTTCATGTCTAATTAATATAGATATTGGCACCACATTCTATGTTTAAAGCTTCACCGTCAATTTTCAAATATCCTACGATCATGTGATACGGAGAGAACAACTAGGCATTGCATTTGACATGTTAATCAATTCACCCAATGAGAACTTACCACGTACATAACTCTTTCCTTGATGGCACTTATATTCTGACCCACTAGAAACTGAGGACACATGTTAGCATGTAGCTACTTCGTTATGCATAAAGAATGAGCACCTTGCCATAGCGAAGCAACGACAACCATATATCTGATCTGGAATCGACAGATGATATGTTACTAGGCATGCTCAGAAAGAAGACGGTGAGCCCTATTCGCTATGTCTCTATACATATCTCCCTCACAACTCTTCATAGAGAGAAGATGATAGCCGTTGATCATAGGTTTAATCAATGGTGAGGAAACTACACGTAGTTTTTTGATTCATACTCACTACGTCGCATAGCTTAAAGAGCATGCAACTTTTCAAAGCGAGGTAGTGAGGACTATTGATTCTATTTCAATCTGACGCTCAAGATCTCTTTTTACATTTGATCAGAAGGGCATTGATGAAATGCAAAATTCCACACAGTTGGCACCTTTCAAGATTTTACTTCAGTCCAAATTATCATCCCACGTCACTAGAGGTCCCACCAACTTTTCAATTTCACAGGGCCTTGCTACTTTGCTACTGGCGAGATGTCCAAGTTTTTCGATAGCGAGCTAGCGAGCTCAGGCACTTTAATGAATTTTGGCACCGTGAAATGCAAGGGGGCATCAGATATTTTTTTTTTTATTAAACTGCTTCTAACAATGACATTTATTACTTGTCACACCACCTGGTGTATTCATGGTACTGGAAAAATGCAATCTCACCGGCTCTTGATTTCACAAGGCCTCGCTACTTCGCTAACGATGAAGTGTCAAAATTTTCCAATAGCGAGGTAGCAAAGCATTGAAAAATCATCATTTCGGCTCGAACTTTAGACTGCTTCTGCTGGGTCCCCTTTCTTGTTTTGACGATAATCTCAATGTGTACCTGCATAATAAATCAATCAAAAAATAGAGCTCTAACTGTCGTATCTTCATTTTGCAATCCTGTTTTATAAATTACTTAGCACTCGCTACCTCGCCATACATAAAAAGTGCCCTTGTTTGCATAGCGAGGTAACAACAATGGTAGATCTACTTAGATCAAATGGCTGGGGAAATATGAGAGGAAATGTATCTCGAGGGCACATAAGATAAAAGGTGACAAAATATTCGTCTTATTTGAAGATTCAAAAATTTTGTGCCCTACACTTTAAAAATAGAAAAAATGTAGGGTTTTCATAAGGTTTTTTCAAAGGCTATACAATGGATGGATTATCCAGAAACCCTATGTTTCACTTAGAAATAAAAGTCTGACTTTTCTACAATTTGGACAAAAGACTTCTATCACACAAAAAGTCAGACCAACACATTGCATGGTTTACTAGCAAGAAGAGTATCTCTAAGGCTCATCTGAGAGCCTTCTTATTCTTGAAATATACTCTCTTGTACTCCATGGATAGGGACCTCTAAACCAGCATCCAAGCATTTTGAACTCATGGAATTGTTTGGATAGAAGGGTTTAGAGTGTGACACATTTCTAGTGTACACTATCCATTTTATGTTTGACCTTGACTACCCATGATTATAGCTTCACACCTCTTTACCATCATAAACTATTTAATCTTGCAAAAAAATGACCGAACTACTATCATTGCTTCACAACTTGCCTTCAACATTTTCCCTTAACTGTGATGATTAGATGCCAACATGATCCAAACTGCCATTGCTCAGTCACCACCTTAACTTGGGATTACTCTTAACTTGTTGCGACCATATGATGAAGGCATTTGCGATCTCACAACTTGACCATGGTTATACCTTAACTCCTTCAAACTTGTGAAGAGATCAGATTAACCACCATCACCCAATCATGTCTTAACTTTTAACTTTGATGCTCAACTCCATGACTATGTGATTGATGAGTTTTCACAGCTTTGCAGCCTTGAGCAAATATTAACAATCTAACCTTATGACCCAATGAACAAAGGTTATCATTGTATCACAGCCTTAATCAAAGTCAATAGCCCTTGATCCATTGTGACTTTGTGACTAAGGAAGCCCTTGAACTTGCCCACATGGGCATGTGTCTAACTAGCATAATCCCACATTAGCTAAACTTCATGCAACTCAAGAAAGTAGGAATACAATAGTCATTGATCTTTTAAAATCTGATGATCATGATGAAACTAAGATACCTCACATGATTTTGAACCTTGATCAATCATAAACTACCACCCATCTTCCTTTGACACATCCTTCAACTTTTGTGGCCCATACTATGAAATTGGACCTATGACTCCACATGGCAGCTAGGCATTTTCCCACATTCATTAAATTTCATGCATATTGGAAAAGTACAAATATGCTAGCCATAGATTTCCATCTGATCAATAGTCAAGATCATATCTATGAAATGCTCCCTTTTCTTTTTGCTGAATTCAAGTCATGACCCTATGACAATTGAATAATTAACCTTTATTTCCTAGTCATAGCCCTAGCTTCAGTTGATTGATTTAACCAGATGACCATGCGTACAACTTTTCTCATTCAACCATCAATTAGCCTTAACTTTTTGCAACTATAAAAACAAAGGGCCTTTACAACTTCTCCATTCGATATACTAACCCAAGAATTAACCCTTTGAATAGGTGATCAAGGACTTCACAATGTTGCCACCCAAACAGTGAGTTAAGCCAATAACCTTGCAACCTAGAAAACAAAGGCTTTGGCTATGTCGTGACCCTGACCATGAGTGAACATTAACTTCTAGTGACCATGCAATGAAGGTGTAGTTGCACAGTTGTGACTTAGATCTTTCAAAGGATATAACATGAAAACATGAAGGGTATGGTTAGACTTAGAGATATAGGGAAAGTACCAATGTTTAAATATATCCTTTTACAAATTTTAATTATTTGAATATTTGAATTCAAATATGACCATTGGCCATGCTAATAGGAAAAAATTAAAATTTTGGTGGGAGGACAAAAATGGCTAACAAGTATACCTGATTTTACTAGTGAAACTTCCATCTCTCTTGTAGAACATATCTAAGAAATTTCAAATGTGTGCAATATACATGGGATTATAGAGGATGATTTTTCTATTAGGCTTCTAGCTTCATCCTTAAAGGGAAAAGCATTGCAATGGTATAGAGGTTTTCCCCACAATTCTATTACTGATTGTGATGGGTTAGGAGTAGGCCTTTGTAAAAATTTTGAGGATAAAAGTGATCACCTATCACTTTTAGAGTAACTAACAACTATCAAGAGAGAACCCCATGAGCATATGACAAATTTCAATTGCATATTTCAAAAGACATGGGATAATATACCTAATGTAGTAACACCTTTCCTTGTTAATGATTTATTTTATTACCTTAAAGCCTTCAATAGTGATGTAGCTACCATAGTGAAAACTACGGTAGGGGATACTTTACTAGGTGCTTATGAAATTGCCATAAAGGTAGAAAATATATTGATAAAAGGAGGGAAGTTATCTCCAATGCCTCGAATGCCTTTCTTTCTTGATATGCCTAATCACCAACCTATAATAGCCCCTATCTAAACCACATCTACAAGTTAGCCCCTTGCTACTATCCCTTTAGCCTCCACATCTTTAAATGGAATAGATGAAATCAAGGATATGATGCAGTTTATGATGAAAAATATAGACAAGAAGTTGAAGGGTCAGAAAAAGAAGCTAAAGGATAGTTTCTCAGTGATACAGAAGATGAGTAATAAGGTGGTGACCCTAGAAAGGCATCAAGCTCAGAGGAATAAGCTTCCCTAACTTCATTATCAAGCCCCTATGCATAGTAGACCCCCAAATCAAAATCAAAGTCATGTTTTATAAAATCATAATAGGCCTATTGGCAATACCCCTGCTGCAAATACAAACCCAAATAGGGCTTTAGTCCCTCAAAATAATCTTGCTCAAGATCAAGATTTCTACCCTTCCTGCAACTATTCTTATGGATATTGAATGTGCCAAAAGGCTGAGTCTTACTTAGAATTGACTACACAAGAGCAAGCAACATGACATCAATATAATGTTAGTAGACCTTTTGGTGGTTCTCACCTACAACAAAAAGGTGATTGTTCTTTCATGAACCATCAACTAGAGGAGCATTGTCATGATAGTCATGATGCTATAGATCATAATACCAAAAGTAAAAGGAGAGATATTGAGGAATGTATTGAGGAATGTACATTCCCCTCATCTGATAAAGTTTCAACTTTAGATGCTACTCCTCATGTACCAGTAATGAATGCTCAATCCATTATTGCCCCTCAACAAAAGTAGGACACAAGCAATAAGACTTTGATGAACCTCAAGTTACTCCATTTCAGTCACTAGCCCATGTAGCTCCTAAAGTGTCAACCAAAGTAGTGAGTTCCCCTTTCAATAATGTAGATTAAATAAAGAGGACTAATATCAATCTCTCCATATGGGCTACTACTACTACCATGCCATCATAGAGGAAGCTATTGCAGTAAGAGTTAGAGGGCATAGAAGCAAGGAAACAACCACCTAGAGAGGAGAATGCAACAATTTTGGTGCAACCAATAAAAGGAGGACGAAAAAGTAAGAAAATCATTTCTCCTATCTTTTATGTTTCCTTGATCTTAGGGGATAAACTAGTCCACAATTATATGATAGATTCAGAGGCTAGTAGTTGTATAATGCCTAGAAGTAAAGCTAATCTCCTTGGCTTCAAGTATGAGCCCATAGTTAGGGATGTTCGTTAGTTTGATTGTAGCTTTGTCAAGACTATAGGGATCTTGAGAAATGTGGAGATGACATTACATGCATGTCCTAGTTGTACTATAACCTAAGACATATCAGTACTAGAGGTAGAACCTTATTTTTCCATCTATCTTTCTAGAGACTTTACTACACAAATACGAGGTCATATTGTAGTAGATTGGTCCTACATGTTCTTTAGGAAAAGATATGGGGTGAGAAATTCCTTAAGAGAAAATCCTCTAGCCCTTAATCACATAGAGACTTATACTCCAACCCCTATAAATATGAATTGTATAATTAAGAAGGAGGATGAAGGGTACACATCTCATTAGCCTACTACTTCTTTGGTAGAAGTGCTTGATTATATTTTGGATGAGTGGGAAACTAATTATCAATTTGATCTAGTACCAGAGGCTCTAGGAAAAGGCCTTGGCACATATTTCATATTGGATAAGGATGCTCCTATTCCTAGTCTCATAAAGACACAAGAGGACACTGATGGATTATGGAGCATGTTCTTTGATGGCTCAAGAAATAAAAATGGTTGAGGGGTTGGGGTCATGCTCATCTCTCCTAAATTGGAGAAGTACTATTTACCTTATAGGCTCCAATTAAATTACACCAATAATGTGGTAGAGTAAGAGGCTATGATTCCAAGGTCTCCAACTTGCACAAAAAGAAGGGAATAAAAACTCTAAATGTATTTGGGGATAGTGAGTTGGTTGTTCATCAAGTAAGGAGCTAGAATATAGCTAAGTATAACCTCCTCAAATCACACAAACATAGAGAGTGGGATTTTATTGAAGGTTTCCAAACAATCAACATCTAAAGTGTTCCTATAAGGGAAAATAAATATGCTAACAGACTTGCAGCCACTGGTGCTCATTATTATGTTGCAAAGAATTTTGAAAATAATAGAGAGTAGCAAATCAATACAGTTACAAGGCCTACTATCTCAAAAAATTGCACAAATTGGAAAGTCTTTCATTCTGATGTACAAATTATCAACTTTCTAGAATGTGAGGAAGAATTCTCTAAGAATAATCAATCTAGGCTACAAGGTCAGTATGGTGATCAAATCATGAATCTCAGTTCAAACAAGTTACCCAAAGATCTAATCACTTTGGAGAGTATCTTCAACATTGGTGAACAATCAAGGAACAAAGGGTTGAACTTGGCTACAAATAAAGATGATCACATAATAGTTGCCATTGCTAATGGAAATACTCTAAATGTGGGAAAGGTATGCTCTGAAATTGAACAAGAAAATTTTGTTCATTTATGTCAAGAATTCAATGATGTATTTGCATGGACATATGATGATCTAAACAATTTTGACCAAAGTTTGTTCCAATATATAACATTGAATTAAATAGTGATGCAAAACTTGTTAGGCAAAAGCAAAGACCAATTAACCCTAAGATTGAACCTTTGATGAGGAAAGAACTATCCAAACTAATAGAGTTTAATATTATTTCTCCTATCAACCATTTCTCTTGGGTACCCAACCTTGTTCCTGTTAGGAAGAAGAATGGAGAAATTATATTATATGTAGATTTTAGAGACCTTTATAGGGTTCTCTTAAAGATCACCATCATCTCCCTTCCATGGACTAGATTTTATCCAAAGTTAGTGGCTCAAAAAGATTTTCTTTCTTCGATGGGATTTTAGGGTACAATTAGGTGTTAGTCCAAGAATTTGATAGATATAAGAGTGCTTTCACTACTAAATGGGGCACTTATGCCTATAGCAAGATGTCTTTTGTACTAACAAATATAGGTGCCACATTTCAAAAAGCAATGGAGATGGCTTTCAAGAGCATAATTGGAAAGTTTGTGTTGGTCTACCTTGACGAAATAATATTCTACTTCAAGGATGTGGTAGATCACTTTGGTCATCTGAGGAAGGTATTCATCAAATGTAGAGAGTATGGTGTGTCTTTGAATCCAAGAAAGTGTGTATTTTCCACTAGCCAAGGGAAATTGCTAGGACATATTGTGTCTAAAGAGGGTTTTACTACTGATCTAGAAAGAATAAAGGCAATTTTGGCTCTCCCACTTCCTACTCATAAGAAAGGGTTGCAAAGCTTCCTTGGTAGAATTAACTTTGTAAGGAGACTTATCCCTAATCTTGCTACCATGGTTAAGCCTCTTAGATCTATGCTAAAAAAGAAAATGGTCTTTGTATGTGCTACTTTAGTATGTTAGAAACACTAAATTAAAACAATCAAAAAGAATTTACATACTAATTTAACATAACTTCATGAGAGATAAAGTGAAGTCCTCAAATGAGAATATGAGCCATGGATAGGCTCTCTCAATGAGGATGATCACTTGATGTAGAGGTGTGTCTAATAGCTAATATGGCTTGATTATGTATGTATGCCCAAATGCTCAAATGGGCTTCAATGGAGGATTTTTGATAAATTTTGGTGAATGGATTTGATGTAAAAATGGCTTCTCAAAATGGCATTATGGCTTTACTTTCTAGATTGTGTTAAAATGGCTTCGGAGAGGAATCCTTAAATAGGCAAAGGGCTTCAGGGATCAAGGGCTAGGATGCAAGGATGGGAGAAATTTTATGTAAGGTTTATATTGAATGAGAGGAGAGCACATGAATTGTGCTTCCTTACAACCAATCAAGGAGTGACACATGTCACAGAGTCATTGGTTAGAGCAAGAGGGGTTGAGGGGTCAACAAAGGAGGCTCAAAGCTCATAAAGACCCTCATAATGGCTTGTAACAGCACTGAATGGGCTTGTAAGAGTCATTTATGGCTTTGTGGGCTTCATAAAGTTTTATGGTTGGGATATTTGTGAGAGAGTTGAGATATTTTGACTTGGGTTGGATTAAGAAAGTCTTAAGCTTGACTTAGGAATGTGCAAATGATTAAGGCTTGGATTAGGCTTGGGTTAAGATTAGATTAGGCTTGTTAGAGATGGGCAAGTGGATGGCAATAAATGAGGGTGGGTGAAGGAGGAGATATTTTTTGGCTTTGGCTTGGGTTAGCAAGTCTTAACCCATGTTTAGGGAATGTGACAAGGTTAGGAGGGGATTAGGATTAGGATTAAATAAGGATTGACATCTTCTAGAAGAGTCTAGGCTTTGGATGAGGATGAAGACTTTCTAGAAGAGTCTAGAACTTCCTAGGTTGAGGATAAATAAGGTTTTTAAGAAATAAATAAAATTTTATTTATTTCAAGAGTTTGGGTTGAGGAGATATTTATTAAAATATTTTTAATAAACATGAGGATTAATATTTAATCTTAATTAAATATTTTGAGTTGGGATTAGGGATAGGAAATGATTGGATTAGCCTTTAATCGAAATTAAAGTAGGATTAGAAAATTTTGGAAGAGGTTAGTGGTCTTAAGGAAATTGGCCAAGTTTTAGGCAAAAAATAAATAAATTATTTATTTTGGGATTTTTGGGCAATTTATTAATTAAATAATTAATAACTAAGGAAATAATGTTTAAATAAGATTTAAACATTTCTGGGAGGGATTCCTTAATTAAATATTTTAAATTAAGATAAAGGGATTTAATGGCATAAAAATAAATAAATTTATTAAATAAATAATTAATTAATAAATGATGATTTCATCAGGGACTTTTTTTGAAAATAAAAATATTTTATTTTCTAAAGGATTTAGGTGTCTACATTTTTCCCCTCTTTGAATAGTGTTGAAACAACACTATTTCAAAGAAGTTTAGATATAAATGACATGGAGATGACTTTATGGAGCAACATAGTTGCCCCAGTCTTGGGTAGAAGAGAGAGAATGGACTGTATGATGCCCCCTCAAGAAGGCGGCGGGGAGAGAAAATGAGGCTCAATGGTTTCTTGAAAAATACAAGAATTCGGGATGAGCAAGAAGACTCGGATTGGCAAAGAGAAGGGGCTGAATTAGCTCAAACTCTCACTACGGGAGAATGATAAAGGGAGAATCAGAGGCACAAGAGTAAATAAGTGTAAGACTTCAGGGGAGATGGAGGATGAAGGAGCAGAGTGCCATAAAAAGGAATCTAGGATAGGGAGAAGGATGAGGGGATTATAAAGCTGATGCAATAGGATTTCTAAGAGTCAAATTGGGGAAACATGGGTTTCAGAGATCTCTAGGACTAGGATTATGGATCTCAAAAGATGAGGCTTGGTGGATCCCTAAGACTAGGATTGGGGGATCCCTAAAGCTAAAAGTGAATATTGATTCAAAGAGATACTGATGCATAAGGTGGGGTAGGAGAGATAGATGCTGGATATGGATGGGGGATAATGGAGATGAAGGGAATCCATTGAAGCTTTTTGAGCAGGGGGATACTTCAAAGAGAAGTACCACCATGTAGTTGAGCACTAGATTTGCTATAGGACTATTGGTTAATTGCCAAGGTTACCAAGAACATCAAGGCCATGTCACCAACCTTCCAGAGGACTGACGAACTGACTTGAAACAAATACACAAAGATTGCTCCAACATCACACATGAAATCCAAAGGAAATAGCATGGAACCGACACTAGGTAACCCACAAGCAAAAAAGAAACAAATGAAAGACTTGATCAAAACCGTATGCTCAAAGTGCCCCATTTGCAACATACCATGATATGGAAGATCATGACAACCTTGAGGAAAGAACAAAAAGATTGTTTGGAAAAGATACTTCAAGACCCAAAAGAGAAGATTCCAAATCAAAAGAAAGCAAAAATCCAAAAGAGAACCATTTTCCAATGAGATGGGTAGAACATGGGTAGAGTTATGGTTTTACAATGTGTAGGTTTCATTTTTTTAATGACTCTATAGCCCAATGGATGCTTAAGGTCACTGATCATATGCTTTGCAGGCTAGCATCCCCTCTGAGTTGCCAAAATTGTTAGCCATATTTTCCCTCCTACTAAAACATTTGAATTTTTCTTGTAGCATGGCCAATGGTCATAGTTGAATTCAAAAATTCAAAGGATCAAATGTTATAAATGATATATTTAAAACTTTGGCTTATCTTTTGCATCCTAGGTTTTGAGCTTTTCCATGCTTGATCCCTTATGAGTTCAAGTTGCGATTTAATGTTAAAATTTCATCACCTAGTCACACACAATCAAGGCTCTACCATATTTTTATCCATGAGGGTGAAACACAATTATATCCATGGTAAGGCACAACTTCACAACATTTTATGTTAGCATGTAGTTTTAGGTTGTGATCGTGCAAAGATCAAATCACAGTTTAGTCATCTTCAGTGTTTCGCTCCATCGCAAGAGTTAATGGTTGACCTAAGGTTCATACTATGAAATGATGATATTAGTATTTTTGCATGATCACATAGACTAAATCTTAACATGGTAACATGGTTAAATTAGTCAACCAAACTTAAGCTCATGACTAGGTGATAAAGGTTAAATGTTCAGTCATTGCAGTGTCACAACTTGAATTCAACAGACAGTGAATGGAGCATTTTGTAGTTTGATCATGATTTTTAGATCCCAGGTGATCTATGATGGTCATATTCTCACTTTGTGAACATGAATGAACTTTAATGAGTGTGGGAAAATGCCTAGTTTCCATGTGGATTTGTGGGACTAGTTTTATTGTGTGGAACATAGATGCTGAGGAATGTGTGAGAATTTTAGATGGGTGGTGTGTTTCCATTGGTCAGATGTACTATTTTCATCAAGAGTTTCTAGGTTCCTCTTGAAGCTATCAATTTGAAGATAGATTGAGGGTTGTCATTATTTCACTATGGAAAGCTACTTGATTTTTAGACATGGTGACATAAGAGAAGTTTCCACATGTCCAGATGTGTTAGAACCTGAAGGGCCCCTCCTATCAGCTTCGTTGCAAGGATGTTTGATAGTGGGAAATACCTAATTGTTTAAGGGTGATAAAACTATACAAAGGTCTTAGCTTCACTAGGATCATCAGATGAAGGAAGATGAATGGCAAGTGTTTGTGCACTTTTTATAGTTGCATAAATTTTAATGAAATTGGGGAAATGATAGTCTGACACATGTTTGTGTGGGCTATGTTCACATGGATTCCTTGGTCACATCATTGCAAGAGTCAAATTCATTTATCAAAGAAAGGCTAATATATTCAATCCATGTATTTTATTAAGAAGCCTTAGGGTTTGAAGTTGCAATTGCGTAATAGACAAATTATTTTCAAGTTCTCATCTCAACCATTAGATTCTCCAAGATCTATGATTGTCATATTCCCACTTTCTTAAGTTGCATGAAGTCTAGCTAATGGAGAATTATGATAGTTAGACACATGTACATGCAGGCCTAGATGATGAAACTAGAGCAAAAGATGGACAAATCAAAGGTCACTATGTGACACATTCAAGGAGGGATCAAACCTTACCAAGAAAAGGCTTCAAGTGTTCAAGTCAAGACCATGTGACCACCCTTTGGATCACATTGTCACAATGGATCAAGGGTTGACCTTGATTAAGGCTACAACATAGAGGATACCTTTATTCTCTAGGTCATAAGGTTAACTCATTAATCTATGGTATATGCAACAAAGTTGTGAAAAATTATCACTTGCACAATCATAGGGTTAAGTTTCAAAGTTAAAAATTAAGTTGCGATAGGGTGACAACAGTCACTTTGATTTCTTTGCAAGGTTGTAAGGATTTAAGGTCTAACCATGGTTTGGGTTGTGTGGCCCTGAATTCCTTCATGAAATGGTCACAATGAGTTAAGGATAATACCAAGCTAAGGTGGTGACTGAGAGATGGAAATTTGTTTCATGTTGTTGCCTGGGTGTAGTAGTTAAGGGAAAATGTTGAAGGTAAGCTACGAAGTAGTGATAATGTTTTTGTCACTATTTTGCAGGGTATAACAACTAATGGAAGTAAAGAGTTGCAAAGCCATAATTACAAGTGGTCAAAGGTCAAACATAAAATAGAAGAGTGACTAGTTGGTAGAATGTTATAATATGACTAGTCCATGTGGTGAAGCTTGAGGATTGACTCCAATTGATTGCTAATTTTTGGACTTGGCATGTTGATAGTGAAGAAGAAACAATTTTCTAATGGAAGATAAGATCTTCTTGATCATTTACTAGTTACTTTCAACATTCCCCATGCATGTTTAATGGAATGGAGCACTCCATCATTGTCTGGTTATCCATTTTTGTGGTCCAGGCATTAATGGCTGTTGTTTCTGTCTTCTCAAGGCTATTTTTGGTGAAATATATGATTTTCCTACATTTGAATGTGTACCAAGATCAGATTTTCTTTAGATTTGCAATGATTATTCTTTGTAACTTTAATTTAGTGGTTGAACTTTGGCTTCTTGATGAAGCTATCTAAGTTATGCTTGCTCTATAAAAGAAAATTATTAACCCTTCTTAGGGTTGATCTTTCTATAATTCATTGGTATTACATTTCATGCTATGAAATTGTAATATCCTTTTATCTATGAATGAATGCAATCCTCTATCTTACCTCATTCTTCCATTAATATAAGTGCAGAACTTCCTTGCATTTGTTGATGTTTTATCTCTTTTCTTTAGATTTGCATAATAGTGTCCACTCTTGCCTTTGAATGTTATAAAGTGAAGTTCCTTCCTTTTAGTATTTCATTTGGTTTTTTATCTGTATGCAACTATTGGATTAAGATAAAGATTGAGTCAATGTATTTTGAGGTTATATTGATGAATAGTGCATTATTAGGTAGAGACAAGACTGAACAACTATTTTCGTGTATCACCTCCTTTAGATTAGATTAGGTAGTTTTCTTTCATGCATTCCTTCTCTCTTTTCCTCTCAAAGAGTACTTAGGTGCACCTTGATAGTAAGGAAGCTGACCTTTTCTAGAGATTCAATCTCATAGTTGAAGTCCCATAGCTTGGAGATTGTTTCCATGTCTCACAAGGTTGTCTTTAGGTAAAAACTTTAGGCAATGGAGCAAGCTTTTGTGAAAACACTACCTTAACAAGTTCCTCTTCTTGAATCTTATACCTTAGGCATAATTTTTGAAATACCTCTATATAAGAGGCCACATCCAAGTCTTTTTTCTTCATAACTTGCCTCTTTCTATGTAATTGTACCTCATAATCTTTTGGAAGATAGTTTTCCTTCACTCTAGTCACCATGGAATTCCAGTTAGCTATAGGATTTATACCCATGTTGTCCCTTTCATCTTTCAGGTATTTCTACCATATAAATGCTAAACCTCTAAATCTTGATTTTGCAACCTTTACGTTTTGTGCCTCTATGACATCTTCATACTCAAAATGTTTCTCCATCCCCTTAGTCCATTCCATCACCGTATCAATGTCCATCCTCCCACTAAACAATGGAATTCCTTCTAGTGATTTTTCTCCTAGTGCCTTGATGGACTTCAAGAATGATTCTTCATTTAATGGAGGGTCTGGTTCAGGAATCATGTCTTCCTCATCAATGTTTTCTTTCTCTTTATCACCACTTTCACCTTCTTCATCATTATTCTTGGATGCTTCAATAACTTCTTCTAGTTTTTTCTTTTTTCTCCTTTTTCTCACCCATATCTTTGGATAACTTTACATTAGTCACTATTATTGTTTCATCTACTAATTCTTCTATAGTCTAAAACATCTATCCATGATCCCAAATCTTTCGTTGCTCTGATACCACTTTGATGTAAGGACAAGTCTTTTTCTTCAACCCTACCTTTTCCTAGGGTCTTTTTTAGGCCCCTTCTCCAACCTATTAGGGTTCTTCCACTAACCCTAACCCCTAAGGGATTCTATTCCCACTCCTTCTCTTAAACTTGTCTACACCAATGATACAATAAACTCAACTACTACCATGCTTCATGGATGCCTTCTTGGCTCATCCACACTAAATGATAAAAGATGATAAAAAATCCCTAATAATGGAGAGAGTTTTTTTCCTATTGAATTGGATCCATTCCAATTCTTATCTACCAAAAATTCATAGAAATCTCTATCAATTTCAAGAAATTTCTCCAAACTAGGCCTAATATGGCTACAAGGAATTAGGCCTCCAAACTCACCTTTTAGACCACAACTTTGAAAAAGATTTAACAAGGTTACAAATAAAATTTATATCTTGATACCATTTTGGAAGACCTTTGAGATTCACCTAGTCTCACAAGACCATATATGGATATATAGATAAAAGGGAAAGGATTTATTCAAGACTTAGTTGATAGGAGTTAGTTACAAGGAATTATGGAAATAGTTGAATGCATTGATTTATTCAATCCAAGTGGATGGAGATAAGGAAATTAAGGCAAAGAAGTCCTCTACCCAAGGAGAAGTCTTGATGATATGTTTCCATGGGGATTTGAGAAAACTCTTGTAAGTGTTGCCAACACATTGGTGAAACCCTTAATTTTAGGCTTTAAAAAATAGCATTTCTACTATACAAATGAGTTGGAAAAGTAAGTTATTTAGGAAATAATTGATAGGATTTAGTTACAAGGAATTCAAAAAATAACATTATACTATATAGATACCCTAGGGATAACATAATTGGGTTAGTTGTTCATGTAGGAATTATTATTATAAACTATAATGATATAGAACACACATGGTCTAATAGGAGTTAGTTATAAGGAATTCAGGAAATAGTTGATTATGTTTTGCTTCTAAAATCTTAACAAGACCATATATGGATAAGAGGAAAAGGATAGGATCCTAGACTTCATTTTTGTCCTAGTTGGTGGTCACCAAAGCCAATGTTCTTAGAGCTAGTCCAACATCCAACTCATTACTTACTAAAGTTAAAAATCTAACACCACCTCTTGCAATAATTCACTCTAAGTTTAATATATTTATGACTAGTGGCATCTCTAAAACCATGGCTAAGAGTCTTCCCAATCCCTATCAATGATGTGTTTTGTCCCTACTCCATTTCTATACCCCAAGAAAATATGTCATTTATAGTGATCTCCCAAAGTTATTTTTATCAACTATTTCCTGAATTCCTTGTAACTAACTCCTATTAGACTATGTGTGTTCCAAATCATCATATTTTATAATAATAATTCCTACATGAAAAACTAACCCAATTATGTTATCCCTGGGGCATCTTGTATCATCTATACAAGCATCACATAGAATTGAAATTATCTTTGTCCCACTAGTCTAGAGATGTCATACATAGTGATTCCCTTCTATAACTCCAGTAGCTTGTCAATAAGAAACTTAATATATACATTCATATCTTTAACTTGGCACTTACCTAGTTGAATGAACAACAACATACATAATTATTGTTACCATTTTACTACAAAATTCACAATTACATGTACATAACTATTAAATGAAAAAAATACGTAGACCAATCATTGCCAACATGATGTGCTCCCTCTTTATTAAAATCCATGGAGGAATTAAAAGCTCTACTTGATAAATGGCTATTTTCTAAGCAATGTGCTCTAGCAGCCTTTTAACCAAGCTTATCTTGACCATCAATGTCCTCATTGAATTTTCGGACTACTTCTGCTAGCTGATACAAAATAGGTTGAGAAGAATCAATCTCAATTCCTATTGCCTTGGTCAAAATGTTCTTGGCATCTTCTATTATCTTATACTCTTTGTTTCTCTCCTCTCTTAGTCTTTGTTGTTTATCCTTTTTCTAGAGGAATTCACCAAATGTCTGCATTTGGTCTGGAGTAAGCTTGTAGATATCCCAATTGGTGATTATTATTTCCTTGTCTAAATATATGTCTTCCCCTATCTCCTTTCCTTTTCCCAAAAATGTTGTGCTCGGTTGAACCTTAGGCTCAACTATCCTTTCACTTATTGCTTTTGTACCCAAAATAGAAACAATAGTAGACATAATTAGGCTTGTAGTAAAAACTAATACTATCTTGACTAATGGAATACTTATAGAAATACTTGAAGAATACAAAATTAAAGTAGTCAAAATAGGAGAGCTTACCACTAATATACTCAAAACTAAAGAAGTCAAAATTGGAGAAGTAAAAATTGAAGTACTCAACTTGGTGGATGAAGAAGGAGTCTGCAACTTGATGGATGAAGTGGAAGTCACTTCTATCAATGGTATGCTGAGCTAAGTTGGGGCATAGAGTGATTGGACATTTGATGTATTACAAGTAGTCACAATCAAACTTGTTGAAGTTGTCTCCATACTTGATGTAGTCAATGGTTTGCTCAGGGAGTGAGGAACTGAGGAAAAGACTTCTATAGCTATCTTGACTGGGTTAGTCTCCTCATCATCTTGCTTTTCTTCCTTGGTAGCTTCTAGAACTTGATCCTCTTCATCTTCTTCATTATCAAAGTGAGTGACTTCTTCAACATTTTCTTCCTTCTCTTTCTCTTTATCTTCTTCTTCTTCATCATCCTTTACTTCAACTAAAAATTCACTTGGTTTATGAAGATGATAGATATTTTTCCAAGTGTTTGTAGAATTTCTAACACCATGCAAGAATGTCTTTGATCAAAACCAAAGAAGTATTAAACTTTAGAGTCAATTTTTCTTCATTTTTCTTTAATGACTCTTTCACCTTAGCATCTAATATGCTTGGTAATAACTTCCTCAAGGTTTGTGCATATATGTCTTTGACTGTTTGCATAGGAAAATCCCATCTTGGCTTTATCTTCTCTAATAATTCACTTGGGACTTGAGAAGTGAGCTAATCTGGTGAGTATTTCCCCTTACCCATTTTATTTAGCACTAGGTCTTCAACTTGATTTTTCTTAGCCTTAGTCTTGATCTCATATTTCAATTATTTAAAAAAAATTATCCCTACTCCTTCTTCCAACTACTTTAGCCTATCCTAGAAGGTGGGTGGAGGTCTACTGAATACAATGTCACCTCCTTTATTTCATGACCTCCTTATGAAGACTGCAGTGGATGACTTTAATGGCTTGGTGATGATCACCTTTCCCTTTTTCTTCAAAGGTTCTTATTTTTCTTAGATTCTTCCTCATGCTCTATGTAGAGTTGTAAAACTAGTTCTTAAAGGAATATAATGAATAACCAAAGCATTCAAAAAAAATAGATTTAACTCACATATACAATTAGATGAAAGGGAATTAAAGTACCAAAGTAGCCTAAGAATGTAAAAACCTCTTAAACCAAGCAAACTCCCCTTTGATGTGTAGATGTGTCCAAAAGATGTGATGTGTGCTCAAATGTTGCTCAAGCTCTAATGGGGGTAGGCTCAAAGTGTATGTATGGATGGATTTTTCCACTATAATGGTATTTTGATAGTTCTTAGACTCTCAAAATAGTATGATAAATTTAGCTTGGAAGTGGATGATCAATTGCAAAAGGAAAGGGTTCTATTTATAGGCCAAGAGTGAGAGGATGGAGGGACAGGATGCAAGGAAGGGGAATTGGTTAAGGAGGGCTAGGATGCATGGAGAAGAGAGCACATGGATTGTGCTTCTTCAAAGCTCTAACTTTGTGACAAGTGTGACAAGGGGATTGGATAGCGAAGAGGGTCAAGATAGGTGGCTAGAGGGAGTTATGAGGTAGGATAAGGGAGGATGAGTATTAAAAAGGTGTAAAAGGCTTTAAAGAGCCTTCAAGTTATGTAAGAGTCTTTAAGGCTCTTGGATAGTAATGTAAGAGGTATAAGATAGAACTTTGACTTTGGTTTGGTTTAAGACTTTCTTAACCATTGGTTAAAGTTGTGCACATGCTTAGGAAAGGGATTAGGCTTAGCTTAGGATGGCATTAAGGTACAAGTGGCATGTTAGAGGGATGCAAGTAGGCTAGCGTTTATGAGGTAGTTTAATTAGTTGGTTAAGTGGGGTTAGAATGGGTCAATGGGTTGAATTTAGCTAATGGTAGGGATTTGGGTATAGTTAGGGGTTGGGAATTGATTTAAAATTATTTATTAAATCAAGGGGGATTTTTGGGATTAAATTGAATAGTTTTATTCATTTATTTTATTCAATATGAGAATAGGGATTTAATTGATAATTAGACTTTGGATTTGTCATTTGATTTTATCAATTGGGCTATAATTGATTAATTGAATTAATTAACTAAGGGATGACAATAGATTAATCAAATATTAAATACTTAATTAATGATGCCTTAGGAGATGACTAAATAGGATTACTTAAGTGATGTAATCAGATTTAGGTGTCTACACTCTACTTCCTCCACATCCTCACCTTTTCCCTCAGTTAACAAGAGAGGTGCACTTGATTTCAACTTTGCTATCCTTCTCTTTCCTTTGTTAACTGCCTATGGGAGCTTTATTTCTAACTCAATTACAGCCTTGGATTCATCATAAGTTCCAAAATAATGGGCCTTGGGATCAACTAGTTCATTAAAAAGGGCTTTGATGATGTCCTTTGTCTCATCAATGTTCACCTCATAGCCAAGAGGTTTCACCCATGAAATTCTAGGCTTAACTGCCTGGATATACACCTTGTCATTGTCCACCATGAAGCATACATCATCCTTATAATCTTCAACTAACTTCTTCAGAATCTTGAACCTATTGTTCATTTTCTCCTTGAATACATTGAAGTAGTTGTCCATTATGCTACCATACTTCTCACTAATTTCTATAATATACTCATTTATTTGGTAGAGCATAGGCACATCTGTTCTCTAGACTATAGTGCCTTTAGAAGGGAAGAACTTCTATACATAAAAGAATAGGCAGGTTAATAATGAACCAAACTTGCATGGGTTGTTCTTTGATGTTCTTATACTTTCCATATTTTTATTGAACTGCCTCAACAATAGGTTGGCTAGGTCATACCACAATAGGGATAACTTTAAGGGGTGAAAAAAATTAATAGTTTTGGCGAATTATGCGTCAACCGATGGATATTTGGTGGTGATTTTTTTAATAGTTTAGACAATTTTTATAAAATAATGGCAATTATAATTTTTGTTTTTAATAAAATTATTAATATTGATGACGAATTATGTTTTGAAATGTAATTATGTTAAATGTATTATTTGAGAACTTAGATTGTCTGATGATCCAAGATCAATGGCTGAGGTTTAATTTTGGCCAACATTTCTTGAAGGAAGAAGAATTGTCGAGGTAGTCATCAGAATGTTGAAATGTATCAAGGTAAGCTGTCTATGGAGTACAATGTCACTCATAAAAAAAAAAATTCACATAGGAAAATGAGAATTTGGTGAATGATGATTGTCCAAAGAGACACTCAATTAATTCCGTGGCAAATAAGAGTAAACATTAAAGAGAAATATGGGCGAAGAACCCGACTACCAAACTGAAGTTACGTAATAATAGTGGCAAACATTTTGACCACTATATGAGTATTTTATAAAATATAGGCAAACCGATCAACTAGTATACAATTTTTTTATAGCCAATTTCTATAGTCCAATCAGGACATATTAGCCAATTAGCGAATAATAGCCACTAAAAAACTCCCTGTATGACAAGTTGTTCTTAACCACTTTATATGCCAAGTCCATGGCTTCATAAGACACACTATTAAGTTAGCTTAAACTATATATCTTATGTGCAATAACATGAATTCCAAATTTTAATTTTGCATCCATGACACTATTGATTTTCATACCTCTGTCATCCCATTCAAATAGGGTTTTCTTCTCCAATTCTACCCGACCTAGAGATTTTGTCATTTTGGCTTTGGCTAGCATGGGGAGACCAGTGATTTGATGAATTATCTTCTTTGTTATCAAAATTGGTTGTTCTAACCATAGCTACCTATTATGCACCTGGCTAAGGATAAACCTAATCCATTTGATTTGAAATTCTCGAGGCATATGGGGGATATGCATCAACCCTTTGGCTTCTAGATGTTGATGCTCAAGTTTTAGGGCTCCATTTACACATAACTAACCTAGGGCTTCATCCATTTCTAGAGTACTAATTGCTTCAATAGCACATTTGAAATGAGTATGAATTTCATTAACAAGAAGTACCTTATGAGGGATCTGGGATTGAGCTCTACTTGGATGTAGGGTTTTAGCAACCACGAGGGTAAGCTTGAAATTTGGCACTTTCTATTTAACTCCTCGAACCAACATGCCAGATCCCTTCTTGACCTTACTACTATTGGATGCCATTTTTTCTTGGTAGATTGAGAGAACTTCAAAAAAAATTTGCTGGAAGTTCACTCAGATTACTTTGATCACACTGAAATTTTCTCTTCACAATAGCACTTGAAAATTCATGGTAAGAAATGAATTTGATTCCATGCCTTTTGATAAATTTTTTCCATTAATGCTTGATATGAAAGTAGATATGTTTATAGACTGTCATCCACTACATGGCATTGAATACTCAGTGAAATCTTTACCACTCAGTAACCCTAGGTACCTTTATTATTCCTGACCTTGTTTGATAGAGTTTATGACCTAACCTTACTTGATAGTGGAAGTATCTCAATAATAATTGATACTGATCTTGCTTAGTGATCACTTTGTATCTTGTATACAAATTTGGATCTTTGTTATCTTTCAACTTGAATTGATTCAAATGTCTTCTTTGATAGCCTGGTTCTAGTTCTCCTTTGAGAACTTAATTAGAAATGGTAGAGTCACCCAATTCTTGAGTGACTTGACCATCATTGCTCAAACTAGTATCCTATGTAAACTTAGAAATCCACTATTGTCTCATCTACTTTTGGATTTATTATCCTTTGCCTTCTTCTCATCTTCAATTCTACCAATATTCATACAATTCTTGGCAAGATGACCAAGTTCTATACAAATGAAACATATTTTGGTAGTGTGTTTTTTCCTCATATGATGTTTAACACAATTCATACCAATATTTTCAAATTCTCCACAGTAATGACATCTACACCAGGTATTGTAGTCCCAACCAAATATTGCTTTCACAATTTTCTCTATAGGATTTAATGTCTTTGTTTTGCTTTCTGATGCCTTATGTCCATGTTTCTTACATTTGTGACAATTGCCTTCAAATATTGGTTTCTCTTTGCATTCATTAGCCCTATGACCATGATGATTGTAATTGAAGCATTTTCCATTGCTCCAACATTTGTTTGCTGTATGACCTATCTTACCACAGTGATTGCATGTAGGTCTTTGATTCTTTTGAGCACCTTGTTTGGAGGATTCACCATCTTCTTTGTATCCAATTCCTACTTTTCCTTTTTTCCTATAAAGGTTTTTCTCATTCAATTGATTCATGTCTACTTGAGATTTCATCATTCTCTCATTGATTTGCTTCTCAGATTTTATATCATTCCTCAATCTTTCATTGATTTTCCTTTCAGATTTTAGATCATTTTTTATTCTTTCACTGATTTTCCTTTCAAAATTTAGATCATTCCTCATTCTTTCATTTTCAAATCTTAGACTCATGATTTCCTCATTTGCATTGGAGAGCTGATCAATAAGGTCTGCTTGCTAAAGGGATTGGTTTTGGATTTCATTGCTCCTTCCATCTATTTCTTCTTTTATCTTGTTTCTCTATTCCAAGACTTCACATAACCTTACTAATTGAATTTCTTGTTCTCTTTTTAGCTTTCTTACTTCTTCTTGCAGGGAGCCATTCTTTTCTAGGAGTTCCTTGATTGCATCATTTGCTTCATCTGAGCTACTTGAAGGGTGAAAGTCTTCAATTCTTTCTTCAATGTAGAGATGATCATTCATTTGATTTGCAAGTTCCTTTTCTCTTTTTAGGGATTGGGAAAAGTGCTCCTTAGCTTTCTTGAGTTGGGCAATGGCCATTTCTAGATCCAACTTTTCATTGTCAATGGCTTTGTCAAGTCTAAATATCTCCATGTCCTTGACCTTTGCTCAAGCTGTTAAACTTTCTCCTAAGAACTACAGAACTCTGATACCAATTATTGGAAATATTCAAGACCATGCTAAGTTACTGAGAGGGGAGGGTGAATCAATAACTTCTAAAACTTTAACAATTTCAATTCTTAATCCAATAATCTAATTAGCATATAATTCATCACATCTGATCTAATTGCATTCATAAGAAATTGAAAACATGAAAGCATCTATAACACATTGACACAAAGATTTGGTGACCTAGAGACCTTCCAAATAGAAAGTAAAACTAGAGTGGGAATGATACCACAAACTCTAGTACTATAGCATAAAGTTGACCTATTAAGGCTTACATTGATCACTTGTAATGATTTTCCCTATTAGGAGCAATTAGGATTGCTACGTCCAACTTGTGAGAGGATTTACACACATACAATGAAGCATGCACTCAGTAAAGAGATTTATGAAAGACTGTTAGGTCTACCTTGTTAAAGGACTTTGACTGGTTCACCTGTCAGGATGAAGCAGTTGTAGATCTCTTATTTGCAACTAGGTTTGTTGATAGAGATTCCTTTGTGTACTAATCACCTTTCTGTGATAGATATGTCTCTGCTGCTCCCTTTTTGTTATGGCCTTTACAATTCACTCTTTATTTGTTGCATTTGAAACTTGAAAAAAAAAAAAATATATATATATATATATATATATTTATATACACATATGTATATATATATATATATGTAGATATATACATACATATGTATATATATATACATCTACATATATATATAGATATGTATATATATATATATATATGTATATATATATGTATATATATGTACATATATATACATGTATATATATGGACATATATATACATATATATAGATATATATATATATATGTATATATGTATGTATGTAGATATATATATATATCTACATACATACATATATATATATATATATGTATGTAGATATATATATATATATCTACATACATATATATATATACATACATATATATATATACATACATACATAGATATATATATATATATATATATACATGTGTGTGTGTGTGTGTGTGTGTGTGTGTGTGTGTGTAAGGTCAGCCATGATACAAGTTAACACAAATATTACAAAGTCAGCCTAGATGAAGATACTCAGGTTCTAAAGACTAAATCAGTGAGGTTTTGATACTCAGCATCCACTATTAATGCTCGAAATCATCATACAGTCAGTAGACGTAGAATCTTGGTCCATACTGATCACTTTCAAGTAGTCTTGAACTTAGTTTTCACTGACTCGATAGATATTATGCAACTTGAAAAATACTAAATCACTTGGTTAGCATAAAGTAGCTTGGTTAACACTAGCTTCACATCACATGAACTATGAACTCGGTAGAGATTGCAATGCTTTGTAGCCATTGATAAACTCAACATATACTAAAATGCACAGTTTGAACTACTGGACTTCACACTGATTGAATCTGCTCTGTAACCACTTGAATTTGCCCAAAGGACTTGGTAGCAACTGTAGAGCTCGGTGGCTATTGAATTACATGGAAAACACTGTAAGTTTTTCAATAGGCTTGATAGCTATACACAATCTAAATAATTATGTGTCACTAATAAAAAACTTGACTAATATGTCAACATTCCTAAGGCAATCAGGAACAATGATTTCAAAATAGTCTCTTTCTAGAGGATGGCTAGATTAATTCAACATGATCGAGTAGAGTGGGTAGCAGAGTGCATATTAATGCCATCATAGGAGGGACAATAGAAGACTAAATATCCTCATGATATTCAAAAGCTTAGAGTTAAACACTCTAAGGTGTTCAATGACATTCCACCAGGTAGACCACCAGACAGGGGTATTGAGCACATCATTGAGTTAGAGGAGGGGGCAAAGCCCATCATGATTACACCTTACAAGAATTTGAAAAGGTTATAGGATGAAATTGAAAAATCCATAAAGGAGTTACTTGCTATGGGCCACATTAGACCAAGTTAGTCTCCTTTCACTTCTTTCATGTTGTTGGTGAAGAAGAAGGATGGGACATTAAGGATGTGCATTGATTACTGTGTGCTTAATAGGAAGACAATTAAAAATAGGTACCCCATTCCTAGGATTGATGAGTTAATAGATGAGCTTCATGGAGCTTTCTTCTTCTCAAAAATAGATTTGAGATCAAGTTATCACTAGATTAGAGTTAGAGAGTAGGACATCAAGAAGATAGCCTTTTGATGGGGATACAACCCAAGAATAGAATGGACACAATAGAAATGGGGAAATTATATTAACTAAGAAATAAGCTAGTACCTTTAGTACAGAGAAAATAAACTTCAAAACATGCCCTAAGGGCTTACAATAGCATAAATGTGGAGATAATTTCTCCCTTTAGTACCTCCTCTCAAAATCCACTCCGAACTGCCTTTTACAATGCCAAGAATCTCCTTAAATAGACCCCAGAGGGTTAAGGACTAGGAGTACATTCTAGAAAGTGAGGGTAGGCATCCACCGACCAAATAGAAGGTTCCACAAGCTGCATTAGAAGTTGACGCAAATCTAGAAGAATTCATAAATGGTAACCGAACTTCTGGGAGGCATAACTTTTGAACCGTAGCTCTGATTGACAAATCGTTTACATTTTCAAAAAGCTCTTGAAGTGCTTTATAGCCCTATGGACCAGCTTTTCTCGTCCCCCATTTTTCAGCCCTTTTTGAGGTCATTTAATGCCCCTAACTTGACTTTGAAGCATTCTTAGGAGGTCTCCAAAACTCAAAAAATTGCAATAACTTTCAAACTGTGGGGCCTTTTGACCTAATTCTTTTTTTGGAATGCTCTAAATTAAAATTACATTCATCTAGCCAATTCACACCTTCTAGTTCACCAAAATGATGGCCCAATTACATGCTCCTATTTTTTTAGGATTTTCTAGCACACTGATAGTGGAACTGTGAGAGTTGGAACCTTTATTTGACCAAAATGGGTATCCAAAAATGAAAACACATGAAATAGAAACTAAGTCTAAGTATATTTTTTTGGGTGACACAGGATTGCCCTTATACCTCTGGATGCTCCTGCATCACCTTTAAATGCCATTGTGGCCATTTTGACTTTGTAGTTATGCCATTTGGGATAACTAATGCACCTGCTACTTTTCAAGCAACAATGAGTAGGGTTTTCCATCCTTAGTTGAGGAAATTTGTACTTGTCTTCTTCGATGATATCTTGGTGTATAGTAGATCTTGGGAGGTGCACTTGGTTCACCTTGACATGATGTTGGATATATTGGGTAGAGAGTCCTTATATGCAAAGGAGTTGAAATGTGAATTGTGTATGACATTTTTGTTGTATTTGGGTCACATCATCAGTGCAAAAGGCATATGCATGGATCTTGAAAAGATTTGTGCCATTGTGGAGTGGCCTTCACTGGTGAACCTTACATAGTTGAGGGGCTTCCTTGGATTATGTGGTTTCTATAAGAGGTTTGTGGATGAATATTTCACACATGTAGAACCCTTGATAGATTTGATGAGAAAGGGAGCTTTCTTGTGGACTCCTGAGGCACAAGAGTGTTTTGATAAATTTAAGGAGTTGATGACTTCCTATTTAGGGTTACCATTACCAGATTTCAAAAAAACATTTTGAGCTATGCTATGATGCTTCTAGAGTTAGCATTGGAGCAGTGCTTATTCAGGAGAAGCACCCTATTGCTTATGAGAGTAAGAAATTAAGAGGACCAGAGCAGAGCTTCAACATATATGATAAGGAGATGTTATCCATTATGTATGCTTTGGCTAAATTTAGGCAATATTTGGTAGGTATAAAATTTTATATCAAAACCAACCATAATAGCCTAAAACACTTTTTAGGATAGTGAGATCTCAATGATAGGCAATAGAAGTGGGTGAGCAAGTTATAGTCCTATGACTTTTATATTACATATTTTAAAGGGACACAGAATGTAGTTGTTGATGCTTTATCACGTAGGCCCCATATAAGCTTATTGAAAAAATATCAGAGGATTGGAGACACTTGATCCTTGAAAAGTATGCAAAGGATGTGTCGGCCATTGGATTCATAGATGGAACCATTTAGGACAATAGATACACCCTTGTGAATAAGTTCATTATTTACGAAGGGTGAATATATTTGGTTCCAAGCTCAACAATGAGGAGGATGGTTCTAAAATATTTTCATGATTCACCTATGGTAGGACATCCTAGTTTTTACAAGACATATCAATAGTTTAGAGAGTGCTTCACATGGAAAGGGCTCAAAGTAGAAGTACTTCAGTATATTAGGGAGTGTCCCACCTACTAACATAATAAGTAGGAACACTCCTATCTAGGCAGTTTACTTTAGCCACTTCCAATTCCTGATAGGAAGTGGGAGTGTTTATCTATAGACTTCATCATAGGACTACCTAGAGCCCAACGCAAGGATTGCATATATGTGGTTGTGGATCACCTTACAAAGTTTGTACACTTCTTTTTGATCACTGCTACATACACTGCTACATAGGTGGTAGAGTTATTCTTCAAGGAGATATTTAGACTATATGGCTTACCTCGAAGCATTGTGAGTGACAAAGATAGTAGGTTTATGACTCATTTTTAGTTCAAGTTATTTAGGTTGTGTGTACAAAGCTCACTCCGAGTACTAGCTACCACCCTCAGACAGATGGTTAGATAAAGATAGTGAATAAATGGGTGGAAGGATATCTCAAAAATTATATAGTAGGGCAACAGAAGGCATAGTTAAAGTGGATTTATCTCTGTGAGTATTGCTACAATACCACTTATCAAATGTCTATTTAGATGTCACTTTTTATGGCCCTGTATGGGTATGAGGCATCCAATTTTATGGATCTACATTTGAGTGACAGTAGAGTGCCTAGTGCAAGTCATTTGTTACAAGAGAATCAAGACACTATTAAGACTCTCAAGGATAATATAACCAAGGCACAGAATTAGCAGAAGTGGTATGTAGACCAGAAGAGGATAGAGTAGAATTTTGAGGTTGGAGATATGGTGTATCTTATGTTGCAACCTTACTATCAATCTGCTCTCAATAAGAGTGGTGCCGAGAAACTTAAGCCATGACACTATGGTCCATTCAAGATTATTAGGAAAGTGGGAGAGGTGGCTTATGACCTAGATTTGCTAGCACAGAGCAAGGTGCACAACATTTTTCATGTGTCACACCTCAAGAAGGCACTAGGACATCATATTGTTCCTTCTACAGTGCTCCCACCCTTGGATGATGAAGGAAAATTAATATTGGTGCTAGAGACTATCATTAATTTTAGGGAAAGCAACTTGAGGAAGTGCACTATAAGGGAGTATTCGGTGAAATGGAAGGACCTGCCAGTAGAGGATGTGACATGGGAGAATGAGGAGATTTTTCAACATCCGGACTTGAAGTTTCTTGAGGAAAAACAATTTTAGCGAGGGTGGACTATAATGTCCCCATCTTTTTAGCATCTTAGTGGAGTTCTTAGCCTTGACATTCTCCAAAAGCTAAGTGGATAAATAAGGAGAAATTGATTAAATTAATTTCTTATAAAGTCATTAAATAAATTAAAATAAAAAGGTCAAATTTGTATTTAATTAATTGATAGTGCATTAATTATTGGAAGGGGGAAACTTCTAGTAATTTAATTTTCTAGAAGCACAATTAATTATTGTATTGCAAGAGAGAAGCTTCTAGCGAGTGCATTAATTTTTGGAAGGGGGAAACTTGTAGTATTTTAATTTCCTAAAAAGCACATTAATTATTGGAAAGGGAGAAACTTCTGGAGAATGCAATTATTAAATATTTTATTTCCTTCTAGAAGGGTGAAAGAAAAGTATAAATAGAGGCGAGAGCTTCATTGTTTATCATCTAATTATTGTGAATTGCATTTGATATTAAGTTGGGAGAAAAAACTAAGGTTTTCGATTGCAGTCAGCCATTGGAGAACATCAACTCTTCAGTGTTGCAACCATTTGAGGTGGTGAAATATCCATTGAATTTGGAATTCAAGAGAGTTTCAAATTAGGAGTTCTATTTGTGTGTAAATTGGAGCATACATTTATTGTTGGCTACTACAGTATGCAAGAACGATGCCACGCTAAAGTACTTACGTTTGATTCATTTCCATTCTTGGGCATCACTATTATCAAGTTCCTCTTATAACTATTAGTAGTTATCATTGTACTTCATAAGCATATGATTTTTTTGTGTTAATTTAAAATCAAATTTTGCAATTACTGTAGCCATTATTGTATGCCAATTTTTTTGCATTTTGTTTCCATGTGTTTGCATTGAAAATACCAAAAGAATTGCACTTGCATATTAGTTCATTGTAAGAGGATATTACGTTAGTATTAGAGCTTGCTTGCAAAGTGTTTGACAAAATGTCAAATAACTGATTTAGAGAAAATTTTGGTGTTTGAAGAAGTTATAAACTGTTGGGGTTATTACATAAAAGAATTGATATTTTTTTTTCAAAATTTCAGATCGATTTTTCAAAATTTTAGATCTATGATCTATTGTGTGGAATAGATTCTGTTGTAAAGGAATTGAGTTTTTTTGCCGAGATCTGTGTGTATATTTTAGATCACAATAATTTTGTGCATGGATAAAATTTAAAACAATATAAAGTGCTTGATATATGGCTTCTGATTATTGTGGAAAACTATATTGGGAATCTGAGTATGGTTTGTGATTAGGGGTTTTTATACTTAGTGTTATTTGTGTAAATGTATTGTCTTTGTGTTGTTTGTGTAAATGTATTGCCTTTATGTTGTTTGTGTAAATGTGTCTTTGGGTGTTTAACTATATTTATAGGATGCATGTCTAACATAACTCACTTCACCTCTAAACATGAGAGGTCTTTCAAGATACAAGCCCATCCACTTTTGAACCTTTCTCTATAAATAATTTTTTTGTTTTGATGTATGGGGTAATTATTAAGGATATTTTTAAAGATCTTTCCCTTAGGTGTTCTTAGTTTTTTCCCTCATTTTAAGCACAACTTTGCTTTGATATTATAGTATATTTATAATCTTGGCACAACTTTTCTTTGATGTTATAATCTTTATAAGGATGGTACTCATCACTTGAAACTTATCAATCATTCATTATATTGGAATAGCCATGATTTTTTATTTAAGTGCATCTCTTTATTCAAATGAAGGAGCTTTATTCAGTTTGGGAAAGTTTATTTAGAAATATTAGTTAGAGATCATTTTCATGTGTCCATGTCCATGAGAGATTTGAATGTTAAGATTAGACAATTTTTAGACTACTCTTTCTTATGAGCATTTTATAGTACCTCTAAAGCTTGGAATGTCATCTGACTTTCAGGCTCTCTGCCCACTTCAATATTTAACCTCAGTAGAGCCGTCAACTCTTCCTCATTTGGCTTGACACCCTTTCTCACCATATACTCATCCACCTCATATGCATTGTCAGCCTCTGTGCTCTTACAAAACACAAGTAGAGTAGGGTTGTAAGACCTTAGCTTAGGGGAGAGATTCAGACTTCCTATTTTCTTGACCATTTCAAAGGCCATGTCACCATCCTCCTAAACTTGAATTATCATCTCCATCCCAACTATCCCAGCCACCCAAGTCTTGCCACCAAGATCCAAAATTCCCTCCACTCCTTGATTGGGTGTCCTTTACATGACCTAATGGAGGTTTTCTGATAGTTTCTTTCTCTACAGGAGGATCCTTCCATAGCTTCCCTTTTGCCAAGGCCTAAATTGAATTCTCCATATAAATCCCTATAAATAATGATATTGATATAGTTTTTACAAATGGTCAATTTAGTATTTGATTATTTTGAATCGCAAAAACCACTAATTGAGTGGTTTCGTTAAGAAAATAGCACATTCATTTGGCCTCGTCTCTTAAAAACAATAGAGGAGATAGAAGAAAAGGGTATACATACCTATAGCTTTAGTGTTATACTTAAAAACAATGTTAGTTTCTTTGAAATACCCTATTGAGTAGGAAATGAATTGAGGGGTTGATTACTACCTGCCTCGATCTTCTTGATCTAGATCTCAAACCATGAATTTATTGTCACTAATCTCACAAAGTTTATGTGGATGTTTAGGTCCCTGTGCTTCCCTAAGCATTCCAAGTGCATGAAGATGCCATAGGACACCAACACCTATTGAGGATTCTTTTGTGAACAATCCACACACCTCTTATTGCCTACTTGAGATTTGAGTTCCTTTAGTATTCTTGCTAAAGAAGCCATTATAAGGCTATATTTACATTGGATCCTCCTCCCTAATAAAGAGCCTCCTCAGATGGAAAAATTGGCAACGACAAGATCACCTACCCAAGGAGCCCAAAGAGTATATTAACTTCCCTTCTAGAGTTTGTATTTATTTCTTCACACCTCTGGTGGTTTGATGTTCATTCTTCTTAGGAGAATCCATAAAATCCACTCTAGTGAGATTCACTATAAATGTGAACAAGGCCCACTTTTTTTTTAAGATTGGACAAATAGAATTTATTGTCAAGAATGGGTATTCAAATAGGTGGAACTGGGAGAATTCAAAAAGCTGAGAGAAGAAGATATAATAGATGAGGAAGATGAAGCAATAGCCAAGAAGTTGAGTATGCTAGGGTTGTGGTCCATTCAATACAATGCTTCTCACCAGCCTTCCATGAGTAGAGTGATTCAAATGTTAGAAGGTACTATTGATATCATTATACCCCCTTAGCCTTTTTCTAGTTGATAAACCAATTCAATTAATAACCTCAGAATCATCTTCTAGCATGTGATGTGTGATCACAAGTTGTAAAAATATTAAATACTAGGGACCTAAAATAAAGGAAAACAAGAAAATGCTTTTGAGTTCTATGATCTATTAGTCCATATTAGATGCATGAAGGAGAATAAATTTCCTATAAAGACCTCATAATAGAGGCAATCTAATGTTTAGATTTTCCATATTATCCAAGATCCATTGTTTGAGTTCTCAAATTTTGTGGCCTATTTACTATGTTTTTAACTCTCTTATTTTCCCCTACTTTAAAGTATCTACAAAGGTCTCATTCTCAAAATCTCATCTATCTTGCATTTCTTATCTTCACCTTAATCATCACCATTGGTAGCCTATTGGCTTGTTATTTAATCTGCATAGACAATTTAATCTATCAGGTTAATGTTGCCTTAAACTTTCTTGCTTTGTAATTATCAAACTTATGCCTTCTAGAAATGCATTACAATATACAAAAATTAGATCTATAGTTATTCGTTTACATGGTGGGTGGGGCATAGTATCATCTATACCAATGTTAGTGTGGGGCTTGGAGAACATAATAATAGAGGCTTCTGAAGGAATTTCACTAATTCAGGTGGGTATAACTATAGAATCCAATATGTGTACAAAAAGATGATGTGAGGGAATTATAAGCTGTGTCACTTGGGACACTCACATTATCAAAGGTATTGAATGAGTTGATGGAAGTTGTAGAAGGGAATAGAAGCATAAGCATATGGGAGGGTGATGAAATCACATGGGCTTGGTTTTGACATGTTATTCCCACTTAAGAACTTTCTTATTATATTTTCCATCATTAGAATATCACATTGATGAAAGAAAATATTTGATTTATTTATTAACACAAACTTTCACCAAATTTATTTAAAAAAATAATATTGTAAATTTCAATGCCAACTATTTTTTTTTTGAAAGTAAACCTACAAGTCCATATTTTCATGTTAGTGATAATATATACCGCATCTTGAATGTTAATTTATTGCTAGAATAAATAAAACATAGAGAAAAAACACAAAACTAAAGAGCATCTTGTTGATTTTTCTTTTCAATCATGAAAACTTCTGCTATAGACAATACTTGTGGCATGGTTTTCAAAATCTTGAGCAATTACTTCCTCTACTAGGAGAATTATACTAGTGACTAATATAACTAGCTTTAGAAATTTCAAAGACTGTAGAATCTAACAATTGGAAATTTGATAACAGACTTTACAAATTGAAAATGGATAAGCAAGTATGTATTCCAAGGTCGCAGTGGGACTGTCCCCTTATAGGACCAATTGAATCAACTACAATGCGAAATGTCTTCATATTTCACTGTTCATGTGTCAAGCAATCTCTAAGGACACTGATAGGTGAATAATTTTTTAAAAATTCTTCAAGAACTATCTTCTATGCTGATTTCGTTTCACGATTCTTGTCAAATTGTATGGACTTGGTACAAGAAGCAACAGTCATTGAGAAACTGGCAAATGCTTATGTACAAGAGTACTTTGTGCCACCAATAGGATACCATGAAGAAATTTGTGTATGTTAAGGAACTCAACATGTACTTATTGTTGGTGGCCTCTTTTTCCATAAAGGAATTGAAGAGTGTGAGGTTGCATCATGCATCTATAGTGTTGTGCATCTAGCTACTACTAATGAATGTGTGATCTTGTTCTAGTTCATGTGTTAAATGCACATGCTACTCACTTGGGTGAGCATCTTGTGACAAGAGTGACAAATGTGTACAATGAATTCATGTCTTTATACACTTATCTACCCAAGGGAACTAGTTTTCCATGTGAACAGAAGCATCCAAGTGAGAAACAACTCCCAATTGAAGCAAATCTAACTGCTCCAACTATAGTTTTGACTGCAAGCTCTTCATGAACTATTTTATTATCTATTAGTACTATAAATTGACTTCTACTCATAAATTAAAATTACTAATGTCCTATCTCAATTATCACATTATCCTTTTCCTATGGTTACATGTATGTATGAAGTGTGAAAAATAGCAAAGAGAATATTATCCTTTGCCTATTGTTACAAGTATCTACAAAGTATGGAGAATACTACAGAGACTAGGTGCTCTATCTGGGCACTTTATGCTATCAATGAACAAGTATGTACAAGTAATATGAGTATTGTATCAATATATGAATAAAAATATTATGAAAGTGCAAGCTCTTTGTGAACTATTTGATTGTCTAGCAGTACTATAAATTGACTTCTACTCATAAATTGAAAGTACCAATGTCCTAGTTCAATTATCACATCATCCTTTTCCTATGGTTACATGTATGTATAAAGTGTGAAAAATAGCATAGAGACTATTGTCCTTTTCCTATTGTTACATGTATCTACAAATTATGGAGAATACTTCGGAGACTGGGTGCTCTCACTAGTACATTTGAGGTGATTTTGTGACCATTTATTAAAATGTTTTAGATTGGTCACAATTTTGAAGGAAAAATCTCTTTTTTTTTTAAATCCATGCTCGTGTTGGTCAAAATTTTGACCAAGACATAGTGTTCATCAAAATTTCAACCAACACTTAGTTGAACATGACAAAATGAAAAAGGGCATTGCACCCACCCATTTCATTCTTTTGTTAAATAAGGGTTTAACGCCCACCAATTTCATTGTTCTGTTAAATTGGGAGGTGGTAGATTAGCAAAAATAGTGGGAGGTATATCATTTCTAGGGCATGTGAATGTCGATTTGGATGTGAATATGCTTGGGCAATGAGGTCGAAAGAATCTTTCTCGTCTTTGCTAGTTTCAAAGATTCTACGAAGCACGCATGGGGGAGCTACAGAAGCAATTTAGGAGAAGAGGCAAAAATCAAGGAAGAGGCAAGGAATCAAGGTGCTTATCACATTTTCTACATTTTTTTCTCAATCTTTGCCATGGCACCCATTAGGTCATTTTGAACAAAGTTTTTCTCTACAATCTCTTTAGCAATTTTTGCCACATGTATATCACACTTCACTACCAATTGATGCTTTCCTATGTATGAGCACCCAATTCGTTTAATCAACCTACTCCATAAACTTTACTAACTCTTCCAGGCTCATGTATGGTTGAGAAGAACAAAAATATCTCCTATATCATTTTGGACATCTATGGAGTCTTGGAGTCATGACTACAATATCTACAAAATTCTTCATAAAACACATAAATCCTTTTGTTTCCTAGATATTTCTATGAATGGGCACTAATTCTAGCTAAAATGGAATGGTTTGAAACCCATCGAGTCACTTTTTCAATCATCTGGGTTTTTGGTTTGAGCAATTGAGACATCCACTAGGCATTAATGTTTTGATAGTTGATATATGGAACAAATGATAGTAGTTATATTTGAAGGTTATGTTTTTAGTATTTAATTGTTAGATGGGTTAAACTATTCAAGTGAAGGGATGAGTTTCCCTATACAACTAAATCCAGAAACTCTTGTATCAAATATTTTAGGTATGTTTTGCTTTAGCGCCACATAGGCCACATAGCGTAAACTCAATGAATATGAAATATTATGAGTTAAATTTTTAAAATAGAAAATTTGGTACATGAAAAATGAAATGGCATTTCAAACACCTAAACAATTATGGCAAGGAGTCTATTCCATCCAACAATGAGCCTCCTTGGCATCAATTCTTTGATTGTTGATGCATTGCATGAATGGCAATAGCTAGATTTGATGATTATGTTTGCAGTGTCATAAAAGCAAGTGCAGGTGGAGCAACACCCCTGCCTGGTGAGTTGAACCTCTAATGATTGAAATAATAATCTATAAAGTCATTTGTGGTTCACATCTCTAAAAAGAAACAAAATGTTTGATAGGTTCTTGAATCTTTATTAATGAAACAATTAAGTTATAACACAGGTATGATAGCTTCGATGACTACACTTTTTGTTCTTGGTGTCCTAGTTAAAGGTTCATCACTCGATGAAATGGACTCTGTACTATCAATACTTTAGGTGTTTGAAATGCTAATTCATCTTTCATGTACCCAATTTTTAAATCTCATTATTTCTTTAAAAACTTCATATTCATTGAGTTGATGCTATGGAGCCTAAAAAGTGCTAAAGAAAAACATAGCAAAGAGATTTAACTATTGAAATTTGAGTTTTTGGATTTAATAGTATAGGAAAATTAATCTTTACAGTTGAATAGTGTACCCACCTAAGAATTGAATTTTGATTCCCTTTCCATGGGCCTCTTTAGCATATTCTACCATTCCATCAGGTGTTCAATGAGCATATTCAATGGTTATTTGCAACACAACTAGAATTCAAATATCTTATCAAAATGTGTGGTACCAAATATTGTTGCATTCCATTCACTTAAGCATTTCTTAAAATTATTCTTCAGGAAATTGTGTGCAATTCAAATACGCTTCACAAACTAACCTCATATGAGAAACTAAATAATTTGAGAGTTTTTGCAATAGCTGTCATGACTTGGCAGATTAGAATTTGAGCCCATTATAATACCCACTTTTGGGCTACCTATAAGAAATAGACAAAAGGAAGAAATCTTAAGACAATAGTCTATGTATGTATTGAAACAAATCATAGAATGAAAAATAAGACAAAAAATAGTAATGAAGAAGAATAGAGATATTGGAACTACAAAATCAATTGGGACAGATGCCTAAAAATATTGAATAAATAATAAATAGTCAATTCACAAAACTACAAGCATATGTCATGATCAATGAGTTGATATTGTTGTACATCAAGGGTCTAATACACCAAGATGATGGAAATGAACTTAAACATATTCATATATCAATTGGAATTGCTCCATTTTGTTGATCTACGTGCTACTAATCCTATGTATTCAAGGTATGATACATTGAGATGTTAGAAGGGAACTCAAGCTTGATGGATTGTGAAGTCTGATTTGCGGTCTTTGTGAGCTATTATCATCCAAAAAATATACCCCCTTTCATTCATCTATCCATGAGCTATTTCTTGTGATTGTGATTGTGATTGAGCTTGTTACTCAATGACCTACTTTGGTTGCTAGTGTAGTTTTAGTCTTTTTCTTACTTAGATTCACTCCTCTATCACAATGTAATGTCCCCAAATCTTATTTGATATACTAATAGATTAGATCTAATAGAGTAAATATTATTCTAAATAGAATAGGAAAAGGTGGATTATAATTAACGAGGACTGTCATCAACATTTATTTTCCAAATATAATTTTCAAGCCTCTTGGAGCATGCAAGGGAAGAAGCTGACATAGCTTATGAAATTATGCTATGCTCTTATTCTACAAAATCAATTTTTGTTGAGGTTGGACACCAAACATATTACCTCACAACCATGTTCATGGTTGATAAGGAACTATTAGAAAAGATTTCTCAACATATTCATTTTGTTAGAAAAGAGTCAATGCACAAAAAAATTCATCAATGCACATAAAAATTCAAAAATCATTCATAATGGATATAGAAAATGAATGAAATAAGGGGGATATGATCATATTGTGTGACTTATGAAGATATTGTGTGACTTATGAAGATAGATATTGGAACCCTTAACATGAACTAATGTACTACTATAACCTTGTTAACATGTTTTTTTTTTTTTATAGCAAATGATCTGTGATGCAGCCACATTGTTCTTCGACATTAAGATCCCGATCATGTTTGGAGGCTTCATAGATAAAAATTTACAATTATTTTTTACTGATCTTTGAAGGATTCATAGATTAATTTACAATATTTTCAGTAATCTTCAAGGGCTTAAAAAAAAATTCACTTTGTGTGATCTGTGAAGGCATCAAAGATAAATATTTATGTATTTCATAGAAGTATAAATCCCACGGCATAATTATATTGTTAGTATCTATTTTCTCATAAACTAATTAGAGAGGAGTATATCATTGAATATATAGATTTTAGTGGCTTAAAATGAAATTCCATGTGGATGCATGGCCAGGATTGATATAATGCCTAGATATCCAAAACATCTTGGGGACAGGGGTATTGCAAAATGTAATGACACACAAAATGATTACCTAGAGATTCAATATTAATAAAGGAGTGAAAGTCTCAATTAACAAGAGTAAGGATAAGATTGAAAACTGAGAAAAGATGACAACTAAAAGAATAAAATAATTTTCCAATCAACTAGAATGTTAAAAACTTTCAGCAAATCCAATCTAATTGGATAAAATGACTCACCTTTGGATTTTTGAAGCAATGCTGGAATACAGCAATGTTGCCACCACCCATGAAGAAGAAAAGAAATTATACATGCCCCAATTCTCTCCCCTTATACCTACATAATCAAAATACAAATTAAAACAAAACATTAAGATAAATATTCAAGGATATGGAAGTCAAATCACAAAAAAATCATTTATAATAAAACCTGGCACTATAATCTTCTCTAATTTGGATATGTATCTACCAAAGGATTCAGTCCACAACATAGCTTTTTTGCTTTATAAAATATTATCCAAACCAAAACTACTCTCATAAGGAAGATAGGGCTCAACCTTTTAGACCAATAATTACATGGAAATGTATGTGAAATGTGTGATCCTATAACCTACTTCAATTTCCTAATCATTTTTTGTTGTTCTCTCTCATAAGATTTGGTAGACATTCATTGGTTTTGTGTCTGGATGAACTAATTTTAGAAGTTTACATTACAATATTTGTGAAATTATCCTTCCAAAATTGAGAAGGAATTCCATATATAGGAGAGATTCTTGGGTGAATCTATCCACTTATTTACAGTAGCTATCTTTATCTAAAGGAATTTGGCAACAAAGAAAACTTGAGGAAATATCACCCTTGTACAAATGACTTTATGTCTTTAATATGTTGATCTGATTGTACAAAAGCTAAGTTATCAGTTTGGCACTCATAGTCCCTAGATCTGGGTTTGATATAAAGGTTATTTGAGATCCAGTTTGGTGTAGTAATGCCTATGGGTTAAACCAAACAAACTCAAAATGAACTGAGTTGGCCCCTCTCTGGAAGAATGCCTTTATATATCATCTTAAAATGAAAGGATGTTGTTTTGTTTTCCTAGAAAATATTCTTTAACTCTCTACTCATGCTTTTGTATAGATTGTTTGTAAGGCATTCTTCCTTGCCCAGGTAGGAGCTAATAAAGCCCTATTGTATTCAATTGTCTACTGTCAGAGAGTCTTCCCCAAATCAGGCCTTTTTCTATTGTCTGTCATCCAATTATTTTCATTATCATTATTTTTGTTTTTACATTTCAATATGTGTGGATGGAATATATATAGACATGATGCAACATAAAGTACTGCAAGCAAGATCTTGGTGGGCATCAGTATAGTAGGGTGTCAAATAGTGCCTGACAGGTTGTGATGTGTGCTGGAGAGTTAGAAAGTGCTTAAAACACTTTATGACCTCTTGAACTTCTCAATCAAACCAAGATTAGCTTTTTCAAAATTGGACCATTGAAAATAGGTAAATACAATGGAAGTTTGTATGAACCAATTTTAATTATATTTAGGATTATGAAATGAACAAAAAATGGTTGTGGGCATAATTTCTTAACCTTGTTATTAGAGTAGCAATAGTAGAGTTTTGTATCTTCCACTCACCATCAGGCTTTTAACTATCCAAGGGCAAATAGGCAAGAGAAGCCATTGATAAGGCATTGAAAGAGATCATTCAAAAGCCTTGTAGCATGGAAGGAGTAGATTGTGAAGACTTCTAGCAATTCTATTGGCTTACCAAATGACATACATTGTTACTATCAGACATACTTTTCTTCAATGGATGAGAAGTAGAAATCCTTAGGACATATCCTAAAGTTGGATCTCATTTGCTAGATCCAATATGGATGAGAAAAAAGAGTCGGCTTCCCTTAGTAAATGGCAATCCTCTCATCACTTTCCCATATGCCCCTTGATTTTTTTTTTTAAAGTGTTGCTTCTTAATAATTAGTAGGTAATTTTTCATGTTTTGATGGGAATTGTGCCATTTAACTAACAGTTCCCACATGGAGTAGTGCCTGCCAAACTGCATGTAGGCTTTTTATTTTCATCTTTTGAAGTTTTACTTATATGGGTGCATGTGTAGTTTTTAATGTGCATGAGAGTCCCTCATAGAAGACCTCAAGGGGATCATTTTTAAGTTTTTCAAGTTAGTAACTCTGAACTTTTGATCCTCTTTCTTCTCCTTATTATGTGACCATCTTATTCCATCAGCTTGTGTGTTTGTCTAGGTCACAAAAGCCTCAGGCTTATCATCAAAGTAGTATTCTAAATCTCAGATGAGGATTTTTTGTATTATAATCTAGTATTATAAACTAGTATAGGAGTAGTTATGCATATAATTTCATACAACTACACTATAATTTTATTTTTATGCTTGGTTAGAACACTAGCTATAGTTTCTTAGTTTAGGAATTGAAGCATTATATAAACAAGTATGTACCATGTAAATAATATTGACAATTTTTTTGCAATAAAGTTTTATGCAATTGTTGCTTCACTCATGGTGTGAGAATGCTTATATCTATGTCATTTGATTTATTTCCACATCTTTTTCAAACCATATAATGCAATCTCATCTATGAAGCATATTAAAAGCTAAGGGTTTGGAGTGACTCGTATACAATTCATTTTTTGTCATTTCATTATATAGTTTGAACAAGTGTGGAAAAAAATCAGATTTTTATTATTAATTTTTTGTTCACCAATCTATGTTAAACTAATCAGCAAGGTCACTTTCCTAATACTTTATGAACGGAATGTTATTTGCAAGGTCAATTTTCTAATACTCACTATAGTACTTGCTATTTAATTGAGATAGACACGGCTCATTAGTTTGTTTGTATTCTCTTTGGATTTTGTTAAAGAAGATAACTGAATGCTATATGAACCAAAATTTCTATGGTGTCAACAGCCTTGTGCATCTCTTGAGCCAAATTACCAGCCCCAGTGACATTTTTTGTTGTTCAAAAGCGGCACCATAATAGACTATTTGCAAACAACCATGCAGATAGGCATTCTATAGATAGAATTGGGAACATCTTGCCAAGTCTTTAGTACATAATAAAGAAACTAAATTTCATAAATTGTTTTTTTATAGTTGATTTGTTTAAATATTGCCCATCAAAAATTACTTAGTACATCTCATCTTTTCTCTACACAGGAGCTTGCAATTCTGAAGAATCTCATAGCGAAGAATTTGAAGAAGATATTGTAGCAAAGGTATATTTGGTGTTCTTTTTTAAGTGAAAATGTGATTGGAAGTTTTGTATGTTTTCATATTTCACTTGCAAAAAGGTCAAATTGTAAATAGAGGTGAAGCTTATGGATTTAAGTTTCTTCTTCATTATTTATAATGCTCTCGATTTGTCCTTTGTAGCTGTAAAAATACTTGTTTATTCCAGATACCCTTTATCAGGTTCTTCAAGATTCCAAAATATCTTGGGCTGACCCCACTCCAGCATGTCCCAACTCCTACTTGGTTCAGAGACCTAACTCTTTTTTATATGTGTCTTCCTCTTACTACTCCATCTGTAAATTGCAAACAAATCATCCTTCTTCCACCAACAAGTCATTCCATTCAAGAAAGACCATGTCTAACGATATCAACGCACAAAGAAATAGGGAGACAATTGCTAGACTGTGGTCTAACTTAAAAAGAAAAGGCGATGGAAAATTTTATTGTCCTTGCAAAATGTGTAAGGGCTTAAAGACTCGAAGATATCTGATCACAACAACTGAGCAACATTGTAGGCAACATGGTCACATTGAAGGGGGAAACGAGTATCACCCATTGGTATGTATTTTAATAGTTTATAAATTACATAAGACATGATTTGATGATGAAATCATGGTCATGGTTAATATAAGGTCATCATTTTCATATAGGTCAACATCCTTGAGTTTCATGTTATGGACCATGACAATTTGGAGAATGCGTATTTCTAAAAGAAGGAACATGGAGGTGTGAATATTGAAGTAGAAGGTAATGATACCATGGAAGAAGACCAGGATGATGAAGATCATGATGATCAAAATGATCATGATGATCAAGACGATGATGATGATGATGCAGAGCTTGATGTGCCTTTACTTGAGAAGGCACAACAGTCCCTATATGAAGGCTCCAAAACAACTCTTCTTGCTGTTGTATTGCTATTGGTGAAATTGAAGGTTATGAATGGTTTATCCAATGTAGCAATGAAATGTATGTTAAAGTATGCCATCATCTTTCATTATTTTACTTGTAGTTCCCTTAAAATTAACATTGGGTTCATGTAGCAATCAATATTCTTTAAATTAAGAAATTATACTTTTGGTCGTAGGTTGATAGGTGAGTGTTTTTTACCACCATCAAACATTCTACCTCGCTCATACCAAGAATTATCTGCCATTATGAAAGATATTGGAATAGAGTATCAAAAAATACATGCATGTCCAAACGATCATATTATATATCATAAATAGCATGAATTTGCAACACAATGCCCTACTTGTCATATCAGTAGATATCAATCAGATCGATTAACAAAAAGGTGCCTCGTAAGGTTCTTTAACATATTCCAATTATTCCACATCTACAATGATTATTCAAGTGCAATAGCTTGGCACAATTTATGGATTACCATGTATGCAATAGAAGTCAAGATGACATTATGTGAATGCCTGCAGATGGTTTGGCATTTAAGGAAATAGAGGAAAAATGGCCACACTTTAAAGAAGAACCTCATAATCTCAAGCTTTCATTGGTATCAGACGGTGTCAATCCTTATGGAGAGATGAGATCTACTTACTCGATGTGGCCTATTTTTGTTATCAACAATAACATACCTCCTTAGTTGTCCATAAAGAGAGAGCACATAATGCTGACACTGATTTTTTTAGGTATTTTTTAATTTAGTGGTCATGTAAATTAATTTATTATTACTAATCCATCAAATGGTCAAAATAATTATGTAATGTTTTTGCTCATTCAACTAGGTAAGTACCAAGTTAAAGATATCAATGTATATATTTAACCCCTTATCGACGAGTTGGTGGTGTTATGTAATGGGGTTACTAGGTATGACATTTGTAGACCAATAGGACAAAGACAATTTTAGTTTCATGCAATGCTTGTATGGACAATACGTGATGTCCCTAGGCTAACACATTTTTGTGGTATGTTCTCTTCTTGACACCTCTTTTTTGGTATGCCAAAGTTAACACATTTAATCCAATTATACACAATCTTGTAGGTCTTCAGACAAAGGTTAAATTTGCATGTCTAGTTTGTGGTCCAAAGACGAAATCTCATCATTCAAAAAGTTTAAGAAAGTAGGTGTTTGATGAGAATAGACACTTTCTGCACAAAAATCATAAATATCAAATTACTGAAAAACATCTTTTCAATGGTCTAGAAGAGACTATGTCAAAGCCACATAGAATGAAACCTCACCTATGGAAGTTGGTATACAATAAAATAAATCATTGAGGTAATGTCATTCCATTTGATGGTTTTTGTTTCAAATTTATATTTCAATATTGTGTTTTGTTTGCTGATCATGTGATTGATGCTTGTGAAGGTTGTCAAGAAATCAATGACCAACTTTGAAAAGGACTGAAAATTTATCCTACACAATTTACTAGGTTGTTGTACTATGAGAAACTCCTAATTGTGCATTTGTTTGATCCTATGCATATTGGAAAGAATGTAGTAGAGACATTATGGAAAATCTTGGATGAAAGGCATGACAAAGATCAAATTGTCAAAACTTGTAGTGACATTGAAGAATCCAACCATGCAATGAAAAATGGCATTCAATCAAATAAAAATGGAGACTAGATTGATACAAGTGCCCTTAGTTGGTTATTGTCAGAGCAGCAGAGCAATGCTATAAAAGAAGTCATAAAATAATATGATTTCCCACAAGATTTGTTGTGAACATAAACAATGTCATATGAAATAAAAGTGAATTTGGGCCAGGGTTGAAAGCACACAATTGGCATGCATTTATTAAGGTAATTCATGTTATTTTGTATTCACTATATATTTATATACTACATGTAGTTTCAATTGCATTCTTTTATAAAATATTGACAAGATCATTTTACAAATATTGTAGTACGGTCTACCTCTATCTCTCCGACACCACTTCGCCAACAATGTCAAACAGGTTATATATGATCTTGGAAAATACATGAGGTGGTTGTCATCTAAAGAAATCAATAAAGAAGATATAAAATATTGGAAGAGAAAAATTCCTCTTCTGATGTGTGAAATGAAAAAGTGTCTACCTCCTAGTTTTTTCAATGCACAAGAACACTACCTCATACATCAAGTTGAGGAGATTGAATTGTATGGACCTATACCAACTAGGTCAATGTGGATGGTTGAGAGGTACTTGAAATTTTTGAAAGGCTTGGTTTGAAAGAGAGCTCATCCCAAGGGTTCTATGGTGGAGGGATATATGTTATACTAGACCATGGTGTACATTAGTGAATATCTTCCTAAGTTTGCAACAAAGATCCATGTAGATCGTATTTGGGATCCCAACTGAATTAAAAAATTTGAAGGGGAGTACTTGATGGGAAAAGGTAGATCAAGGAAAGTGAGAGGTAAATCTAAGATGTTATTATAATTAATTAATTCTTATAAATCTTCAATATAAGTTATTTTTAATTGGTGTATTTTTTTGAAACAGGTGGTCGAGAGTGGGATGCAATACATTTGTATATTGTGAACAATCTTGATTGGATGATAGAATAGATTGAATAATGTCAACAAAATGGTTGCTCATTAACATGGGAAGGTGTTGCTTCATTGGTTATAGAAGCTCATCATAATGAAGATTCCAATGTTATACCGATGGTAGTTGATCTAGTAAAGGGTTTAAGAGGTGGAGAGGTACATAGAAATTTATTAATGATCATAACTCGACATATGTTTCGTATCAACTCACGATGCAAATAATTTACATACACTTCAAAAATTGTAGGTCAAGCACCAGAAAGCTATGTACTATCATGGCCATAGATTTCACATGAAAAGGTTGGATGACACAAAGAAAACCTGTGATTCTAGGATAACTGTAGTTTTTGAGGTCACCAATATATCATCTAGAAACGACATACATCCTCAAAAATCTCAAAATCAATACTATGGCATCTTGGATGATATAATTGAGTGTGAATTTAACACCTTCAAAGTAGTTCTATTCATTGTCAAATGGTACAGGTTATGATTAAATCAAAATGATCTTGATAGAATAGTTATTCAACATGATAATGGATTTACAATGATCAATACAAGGTCATTTGAGCTAGTTGGAGATGAGCCCTATGTTCTTCCAAGACAATGTGAGAAAGTGTTTTACTTAGAGGTTCCACATAAATAGGGTTGGTCATTTTTTGTTAGACATCATCCAAGAGGAAGGCCGATAAAGTATAATGTTATGGAAGAAGAAGATATTGAAGATGATGAAGAAGCAGATGATGAAGATCAAGAAGATGATGATGACAATGATGGTGATGGTGATGATGATGATGATGATGATGATGGTGGTGATGATGATGATGATGGCAATGGTGATGATGGCAATGGTGATGATGGCAATGGTGATTATGGCGATGATGATGGTGATGATGGTGATGATGATGGTGATGATGGCGATGATGATGGTGATGATGATGGTGATGATGGAGATGATGATGATGATGATGAAGAAGAAGAAGATAATCAATGACTACAAACATCATCACCCCTTCTATTGATGATCTTGCATTCCATATATAAGGTAAATTTGTTCATGTTTACCATGTTGCATATTGTTCATGTTGTCTTCTAAGTTATTTGTAGCATACACGTATCATGTAATTTTTAGCTAACTTAAGATAAATGATTAACATATGTAGGAAATTTGATTACATATTTATTGTGTTCATTTCTAATGATTACAACATATGTTATTTATGGTTACCAATATTTATGTTTTGTTTGATTATGACCCTTTTTGCAAATAGTCAATTGACTACAAGTACATCATCACCCCTTCTGTTGATGATCTTGCATTCCATATATAAGTGAAATATGTTCATGTTTGTGATGTTGCCTATTGTTCATGTTGTCTTATAAGTTATTTGTAGCAAATGTGTATCATGTAATTTTTAGCTAACTTAAAGTAAATGATTAACATATTCAGGAAATTTGATTACATATTTATTGTGTTCATTTCTAATGATTATAACATATGTTATTTATAATTACCAATGTTTATATTGTGTCTCATTGTCACTCTTTTTTAAAATAGTCAATTGACTATAGGAAATTTGACCCATTTGGCATGGATTGTGCATAGCGACATGAATCAGCAGGTATAAGTCAATAAATAGACATAATTTTCTTATATTCTTCTTGTTTATCATTGATCATGTATGTTATAAATAGACATATTATATAATCATATAATGTATATATAGACAAAGAAGATCCATATAGAAATATAATTGTATAATCACTTTCAACTTACTACATTTTATATTTGTCACTTTCACTTTCCATTTGATGGATTACAGGACCCACCAAATAGGTACTTTTCGGATCTATCTACATCGAATGAGGAAAATGAGGAACTGGTAGATGAAAGCTCTACATGTAATATGGCTAAAATAGGGAGATCAACTAGAGGTCAAAAGAATAGAAAAAAATTTGATAAATGCATGCAATTTTTCCTTGCTAATTGGGGGGTCATGTTCTTATGATGATGAGACCAAAGGCAACATCAAGGTGCCCTTTCGGTACTCACACATTGAGAAAGAATGGGTACCCAATGAGCTACCTCCAATTAACAAAAAATTTTGTGTTAATGAGAGAATATATCGCATTGCTCCATCCTCATTACGTGGTTTGGGCCTATTTTCCATGGACGGGATAAAGGTAGGTTACAAGAAAGTTGTCGAATTGTTCAAGTATGTCGGTCCATGTTACAATTACAATGATTGGATGTAGATTGTTCGGTATAAAAAAAGTATGCATAGGTATGGGGTATCAACTAATTATATACAACGAAAAGAAAATGATCAAAGTAAAAGATTTTCTATGTACATTGATGGGAGACCAAAAACAATAGGTAATATTGCATGTTTTATAAATAGTACGCGACCTTCTTCAACTAGTAAGCAACCCAATTGCATATTTGAGGCACGTGAGGGGAATGAATTTTTTGTTTGTGCAATAAAATAAATAAGTGTAGGGGAAGAACTACTAATTGATTACCATTTAAATCACATAGATACAAACAAAGTTACTATCATGAGGGCTATAAGTACTCTTTACCGTTTTGTCAATAAGTTTTTTTTTGTTATCTATTGCTTTCAGTTAGTTGAATTTTTTATGTTTAATCTTTGTGATAGGATGATATGGATCCGACAGATGATAGAGGTCACCAAGATGCTACTCCCACCCCTTCTTCAGTAAGGGTAAACATTTTTGAAATTGTACAAATTAGATAGTTGAAAATTGTTATATTATTACATTATTTTATTTACGGTGTAAGTACTATTTACCATTTTGTTAATAAGTTTTTTTTTGCTGTATATTGCTTTCAGTTAGCTAAATTTTTTATGTTTAATCTTTGTGACAAGACGATATGGATCCAATAGATGACAGAGGTTACTAGGATGCTACTCCTACCCCTTCTTCAGTGAGGGTAAACCTTTTTGAAATTGTACAAATTAGATAGTTGAAAAATGTTATATTATTACGTTATTTTATTTATGATTTTTTAGTTTCTATGATAGTTTTACTAATATTTCTGTCACAATTTAATATTTAGGATAAGGGTAAAGTAGCATCAGTAAGTGTCGAGCCACTAACTACACCTTTTGATGAGGATATTGCTAAAACTCCTGATTTCATAAAAATGTTGAAGAAAAAATTTAAAAACATTAATTTAGAAGCAATGAAAATTTTGGATGAGGTAAATATGAAATCCGAGGAGATAATGAAGAGGATATCAGATTTGAGAGTGCAAGCTCGTCGTTATGAAGTAAGCTTCAATGAATATTTAGTTATAAGAAAAGTTTGATAAAGATTTGTATTTTATAATCTTTTATGTTGTGAAGTAAAATATGTAATATTGGCAAAAACACTTTATTGATGCAATTTTTTTAAAGAGTTGTAAGAAAGTTTAACTACTAAATTCTTGTTATATAGGAATTTTTGGCAACTGATCAACAACTTGGTCAAGGACAACGCAGTGAGGCCAATAGTAGCAGAGCTCCAACTGCTACTGGTAAAATAATCTTTTAGTTGACAAGTTAGAAGGAATTTTTTTTTTCAAACATTCAAAACTTCTTAACTCTACTTTTATTATTTTAGAATGTCTTTGCTAACAATGTATTGTTCAAGTCATCCAGTGTAGGAGACTCCTAAGAGGCTGGCAGATGCTCGTACGAGATTGTCAACTACAATGTCGGCAACAAGGGGATGTCTAGATGGTAAATCCTTGTTTTTCTATATTTGGTTTTGTGTTAATTATGAGTTGATAATATGTATTTTAATCTTGGGTACATCACATAGTCTATTTTTTTTTTGTGGTAGGAGATGCACCATCTAGTACTCTGCCAAATGTGGATCATAGTGCATGTATTGGTGATAATTCACCGTCATTTCCTAGAGCTACTCGTATTTCTAGCACAGGAGTTATGCAGACATCATTGTTGATTGACGATGATGAATCAATGCCTTTGAAATGTCCTAAGATTCTAGGTACTTTAAATAATATTGTTTTATATTGTAATAAGGATTTTCTTGCAAGACTTAAACATGATAGGAAGTGGTTTGGTAGGATCATCTGAATTATCAATGACCTTTTGTCTATACCAGTAATTCTCTAGTTTAGTAATTTGGTACATTGTAATTTCATGCTTTCAATAGAAGATACTAACCAATTTTTGTATAGAGAACCAAAAGTGGGAGTCTTCTTTCATATTCAATGTTCAATTTTCAATGATTTTCCACATCATTACTATTGCCTGTTAGAGTTTTAGAGTGCTCACTTTCAGCTTCACTGTCTATTTTAGTAATATTTATTTTCCATAATATCCAAGTTATGATCAGTGAAAACATCAATTAAGAATGACAAAAAATGAAGGTCATGAAAAGTTATATGTATTATGCACTATTTTTTTTTTCAAGGTATACTGATTAATATAGTAAGAGTACATTTTTTAGTTTCAGAACATTAGCAACAGAACTCTAGTAGAGTTTGACTAGTTTTAGACATTTTAAATTTTTTTTCAAACTTCTTTTTTGGTCAATTTTGGTCAAGTTGATCCTCCAACCCTGAAATAGATCACTAAAAAGATGAAATGTATCTCATTTTATGTATTTGTTATTCACTATAAACATTATTCTTTGCATGATTCATTTTAAGGTTCTCACTATTAATTATCCCATGACATTTTTTGTAGGAAATGATACATTTTATAGGAGGCTTTATGACCTCACACTGCGAAGATTCAGGCCCACCATACATAAAAGGTGGAACATCATGACTAAACTAATTTTATCCCACTATTTTTTTCATATCATTAATTGGTGCAACTTTTTTCCTTTCATTCGGGTCTTTTCTTATACTAGCTATATCTAACAATTTTGTGTTTTTTCTTAAAAGGTGGAACTACCAAGATCAAAAATTAAATGATGAGCTCAACAAAGATATAGAACATGAGTTTGATAGTAATATTTTTGATCATAAGAAATTGTTACAAAAAGCTTCTAGACATCTTAAGGTTGTGAGGGACACATATAGAAAGAGCCTCATCCTAAACCTGAAGTACGAGCGTCCTCCCTTTGTTTCAGTGAGGGATTGGAATGAGTTCATTTTGGATGCAAAGGAGAAAAGGGAACATCTAAAAGAAAGTACACCAACAAATCCAAAAGAAAGTACACCAAAAATTCTGAAAAGGTATGCAATAGTATTAACTACTAGTATATTAATGAGAAAATTTAGGGTTCAACTTCAGTATCAACAATTTCAACTAGCTCAATTTAATCTATCTATTGATGAAAGGTATGTAATTCATATGCTAACACAATTTCTTATAAATCTCAATCTCAATCTGGGCATAAATCCTACATAAGATATAACTGAGACAACTGCTTATAAATCCTAAATTCATATGCTTACACAATTGCTTATAAATCTCAATCTCAATGCTAACACAACTGTATATATCTCAATCTGGGCATAAATCCTACATAAGATATAAATAGTGCACTTATAACTTCACATATAGCTATATTATGTCTTGAAAATATAGTAATGCTCAACTACATGTACCATAGCTCTATGTGTTAGCAGTATAGGTGATAAATGATATTCAATAATTGTAATGACAAGTACAATTTTTTTGTAAAACTTTGCAAGAATTTTACTAATGGTCAGTCTGCTAAAAGTAATAAGCATCATGTTCAATGCTAGAAACACAAGTTAATAACAAAAACCCTTGTAGATTTATATTTATTGGTATTGTGGAGAGATGATCCAGCCTACACTAGGTAAGACAAACTATTTGAGACTTCATTTGGATGACATGATGTATGTTACCTATAGACCATGGCTAGGCATAGAGCCATAATATGATGTCTTCTCCTAGCTAGGATTCATGTTGGTATCTTAGCCATTGAATGGCCATTCTTCATTGAAGATAGAGAGATTTTCACTAACCCATGTCTAGAGACAGTTCAACTATCAATACAGTATATCAAAGGAGTACTATAGTTACACCTGCTTCACCAAGGAGGTAAAGAAAGGTTGTTCTCCTAGATTGGACCCAATTAGATGTATGGAAGATGTTAGTGGCCTTACCATTTATAGGTGGGACTACTTTCTAGATGTAGTGAATGATGGTGTCACTCCCTAGTACATAGAGCATTTGGCCACACATTTATTTCCTCATATAACTGATCCTATAGGGGTAGTTAGTCAGGCACCACACCCTGATGTTTAGCAACCACAAGAACATCCTTTAAGGGAGGAGAGATCATTATAATGGCCACTGGTAGTTCTTGTTACAATTCCTTCTCATACTATTAGATTGGATCTTAGATCGAGCAACAATGAATAGGCACATAGGCCTACTCATGTGAGAACTCATAGAGAGATGAGTGCCATGGGTGTAGTAGGAGGTGATGCCATGAGACATAGGGTAGAGGAGCCACCACAATAGGATGTGGGTGGAGGAGGGGATGATGGCATGCCAAATTAGCCTCCACAAGTTTCACCCATAGGAGATGTATTAGCACAGACTCAAGATTCTCTATGACATGTGAGGGAGAGATTGAGGACTTCTCAGAGGTAGGTGGGCAAGTTACAGGTTCAAGTTATAGTTAGAGATGCATGACTAGCTAGAAGAGGGGAACTATGAGATAGTAGATCTATGGTCTGAGATCATAGAGCTAAAGAGATAGATAGAGTTAGAGCGATATGAGACCTATCATCATACCTCTCAAGCTACTCATGTCAATGATATATATATGGCACTGGATGTGAATTGTCAATGATATATAACTTCACATATAGCTATATTATGTCTTGAAAATATAGTAATGCTCAACTACATGTACCATAGTTGTATGTGTTAGCAGTATAGGTGATAAATGATATTCAATAATTGTAATATATAATGATATATAATAATTATAATATAATATAGTAATCATACCTAAGACTTGTAGTTAGAGTGAGATGAGACTTATCATCATAGCTCTTGGGCTGCTCATTATTATGTAGTATATGAAAATGCAGTACCTCTAGCTCAACATGTCTCAAGTTTCTTTGATTATGCTTGAGCTTCTAATGGTGTAGTGCCTCCTGCATGTGTAGATGTTAGTCCTCCTCCTCCTCCTGGTGATGAGGGGGAAGGCTATAGTTAGGTCCATGCTATCTTTTGTTCCTTTTTGTATCTTTATATTGATCATGAGATTTATTGTATATTTGATTTATCATTTTGAGACTTGAGATATTGATAGTGCTCTGATTAGCACTTAGTTTTGATCTTTTGATTGTATCACCCCTTCGACATGTCAATGATATATATATGACACTGGATGTGAATTGTCTACTCTTAAAAAGCATTAGAATTATTGATTGCAGTTTTCCCAGTAAGATAATGGTGAGCTTCTGTTTACCTAAATGTCTCTATTTGGAAACTAACACTCAACTTTTGGAACATTTTGCAACAGTAAAATCGATCAGGAAAATCACCTATTCTGATGATGAATATTTTACTAATGTCAAAGTTCTACAATGCTTTCCTTATTTGGAGGAGTTGTGCATGCATTCTCCATTATTGGCCATGTCCCCTACAAGTCTAAGCATTTATGTTATTTTAATCTGCATGAAAGCATTTGTTTGCAAGCATTTAAAGTTATGAATTTTTTTTTGGAAAAATCTAACCCAAATTTCATTCTTATAAATAATGCTAATAATTTTTGCTATTTCTTTCCACTCTATGAAATTTATTGTTTCTTAAACTCTTATACATTATTTATAGGATCAAAATTATGTGGCATTATTAAAGCGGATGCCTTAAACATGATCACAAACTAATTTTCTTAATTTCTACAGTAAAAGTGTTAAAGTTGACTTTTTTTTTTTTTTTCATCCTTAATTCTTCTTTTACTGTGTGACTTTTAAGAATAGTTGAAGCTTATCTAAATAGTTTTCTATCCAAGTGTTAGCTTTGAAATCGTTTGTTGTGGATGTAGACTATACAAAACATCCTCCAAACTATGATGTAATATTTTTGATCTTCTCAAACATTCTGAATGGTGCTCCACTGCTAGAAGCAATCAAAATAAACATAGATTAAGACAAGTGTTAAGTCATGAGTCTTTTGCTAGAACAATGCTAGGTAGTTCTTGTTAGTTGTTAGTTATCTTAGCAAATCAATGGGGATTTTGTTTATGTTACAACCACCATTTATAAAATTAGTTCCATGTAGTGTGGAGGCTAAAGAAGAACTTGATGCACAAAGGTGATGTCTTTTAAATTGAAAAAAAAAAAAATACTTACTTTTCAGCTACGGGTAAAAAGGAATGCTGCTAAAACAATCTGAAATCTGACATTTGCCCTCAAGTTTATACCTGTTGCATCCTTGGGGATAAAAAAACTTTGAGTTTGGAATGTAGGGATAAAAATTTAATCTATAAAATCTACTAGCTGTTTTAACTTTTAGCTTATCGTTTACTTTGTGTGACAATGGATAATATAGACTATCAAAATTGATGTGTAATTTTATGGAGAGGCATGTCAGAATATGGATAAATACTTGGCATGAACTCCATGGATAAATAGCATGATTACACATGTCAATTAAAGGTATGATGCTATAATTTCTTCCATTTTTTCATATTTTTGGTGGTACATGCTACTTTATGCAAAAACCTTCATACCATATAATAATCCACTATTTAGTACTGATCTTTATATCTATATCATCTAACATATTTCAAACTTTTCATAGGTTGCAGGACACATCAAAGGTAACAAAGGTGAGGCTGGAAAAGGTTGGGCAGCACAGACTTGGCTCTGGGGGATATTTGAAGACCAAAGCATGCATTGTAAGTAGCAATAAATGAATTGCAAAGAAAAATGATTTATAAAATGCAAATAATTTATTTAATTAATAAAAAAATGCAGGGCACTAATTTTAATCTGGAGGCCATAGAAGAACACCAAAAAATTGTCTTCAAGCAAGGCTATGCAGCAGTGGCCGAATGCCTATGGCAAACTTCCATTGCCCCAACCAAACAATCTCCTGCATCATGTGCATAGGAAAATATGCCAACATATATATTAGAAATTGAATACTTGAGCAACAATTTATTTGATAATAATGTGCATGACATTGCAATGCAGCTTGTTAATTGTGACATAGATCATACGCAACATCATGAAACCCCTGATGTGCATTGTACTATCGATGGAGGTGCTCATTTGTTATTTAAAACTAATTATATAATTATTAATACAATTTAAAATCTTTAATTGAACTTGGTGTAACCTTTTTGTGTTGAGGATATAGAATCATGTTGTGCTGAACGAGTGCTGGAGGATGTTCAGACTAATTAATAGGTAGATCATGTCGCACATTCAGGTAAAGAAAATCTATGTTTTGTTCTTTTAAATTAATTTATTGGTTTATAGTTCTTTTACTTAAATAAAAACTCATAATTCACTAATATAAAATGGTGCAAATTTAACTCATGGAGTACTTGTTATTATAGCAAACCCCCCTTTGGTGCAACGACCTCATGATGTTCCTGAACGGATGAGAAGGAGACATGTGTTAGAACCAGTATAGGAGGGGGATGACGAGGACATTGATATTCCTCTTAGAAATTTTATGAAAAAAAAGAAATAGAAAGAGAGCAAAAAAGAAATGATTATTCATGAATGACTTACTCTTAAATATTGTTAATGAATATTATTCATTAATGTTAGGTGTTAATGAATTATTTAGGAATGACTTACTCTTGAATGTTGCGTGTTAATGAATTATTCATGAATGTTGTGTGTTTATGAATTTTATGTGTTAATGAATGTTATCATGTGATTATAATGATTGAATGTTATGTTTCAATAATGGATGAATTGAATGTTATTAAATGTTAATGGGGATGATGAGGACATTGATATTCCTCTTAGAAATTTTATGAAAAAAAGAAACGATAAGAAAGCAAAAAAGATATGATTATTCATGAATGACTTACTCTTGAATATTGTTAATGAATATTGTATTAATGAATTATTCATGAATGACTTGATTTTGAATTATTCATGAATGTTGTGTGTTTATGAATTTTACGTGTTAATGAATGTTATCATGTGATTATAATGATTGAATGTTATATTTCAAAAATGGATGAATTGAATGTTATTAAATATTAATAGGGAATTTAGAGTGATGTTAGGGGTAGGGGGAGGGGCCAAATGAGCTTCAACCTTCACGTGGTTGGCCCTGTTAAGTAGAGAATATTTAACTATTCTCGAAACCAAGTGAAGCTCAAACTTTAAAGATAAGCTTATAGTTAATAGTGACAACCAATTAGCAAGTCAAAATGAAGTTCTTCATTACAAGTACCTTTTTAGTTTTTAAAGCACAATATCATGTTTTAATATTGTATAGTTTTTTTTCTTAAGTTAAAGTATTCTTTTACTATAACAACATAATTTATGACCATTTTAGTAACTATTCTAACATCACTTTATGACAAATCCTATTTTGGCAAAGATGGCGATACGTGGTGCTATCTATTCCTTGGGAGATTGGATTGCATAGGTCTATATCTCAACATCAACATGGAAAATGGTGTGAAATTGCACTTTCCTTAGTCATGGTTGCATACCTACTACAATCTTTCATTTAAAAAATGAATAGAAATACCATATCTAGTAGCTTCTCTATGTTGTATTCATTTATTGGTAATGATTCAATGTCATGCCATTTGATAGTAGCTTCTAGTGTTTCATTTAGTTGTAAGGTGTGTCTTATCTTTTCAAGTTGTATACTCCACTTGGTAGTTTGGTATTAATTGATGATGTTTGGGATCTTCTACCTTCACTATAGTCTTCATCATCATCCAACTTGTTGTTTGGTATTTTCCATGTTATCCTCTATTTCCATGGTCTTTAGCATGATTGTGTATTTTATCTATCTAATTCAAAGACTCTATGCAGCTAAGGTGGAAGCCATTTAGAACTAATAGTTGGAGAGATCGTATTTCCCCCTATAAAACTAGAAAATGTCATGAGTTTAAGGTCAAGAAGGAAGAAGTCATAACATTTTGACTAGAAAAATATGCTTAAAATTACATATTTAGTTGATTCTTTGGTGAAGTTTCTTATTTCAATTCAATTGATTTTGGTTGTCAACCAAATTCCTAACTCTAATGTATATTGTATTTTAGTGCTACATTTTCATAGAGATCTAAGTAAAATGACAATTGACTATTATTTATATTTGAGAATTTGTGTTGTGCCTTACTATGATCCTCTGATAATAGAGGACAAGTCAATCTGAATTTGTTTCTCATGTCCCATGTTCGATGCTTCTTCTTGTGTAACTAACTACTTTTGATGTGGGTTATGAACTCTGATGCTAGTATGCTATTACACTGCCATTTATTATAGAGTAGATATAATAAGTATCTCTAAATATACTGTAAGGGTCTCTAAACATGAGTAAATTAGTATTACATAATGTAGATCTGAGCTCAAAATTCGTGATGTTTTCCACTCTAGAGAAAGAGGGGAACTTAATATACTCATAACACACCCCATCAGAAGAGATCCACTGGATGGTTTTTGTTGGGGTTTGACTCTCCTGGTGTAGCACTAAGCTAGGCTTCTAGGTGCTAGGATATTTGCTCTTGTTGGTGGTTCTAGACCCACTGAATTCTCTAGATAATTGTCTGCCAAATTTTGGTTGAAGGAGCTATGCTTGGGCTATCAAGTCTTATGCAAAGTTTGTCTTATTTTGTGGTGATAACATGGATTTTTATCAGTGCAGAAGTATGGTCTATAAATTCTTAGAGTCTCTAGTGCCTCTAAGATTTACACCATTGGGTGACTAAGTCTTTGAAGTCCCTAATGTTTGGTGACATTGAGCTATACCTATGTGAGTTATGTTTGGGTTTTCCTTCCTCATCTTCATTTCACTTTTGTGAGTTGTTTTTATCGAGGCCATTGGAAATTCCCTTTTCTAGTTCCTAAAATTGGATGGATCTAGTACAATTTTGGGCTATTCTATGTTTGTATTCAAGTTGAAATAGAGATCTCTCCACTTCAATCATTGTTGATGAGAGGCCATGGGTGAAGCATTGAATATGAGGGTTTTCCATTTTTTTGTAGAGATTGCATCCCTATAGGATACATGCCTAATGATTACCATTTTTTGTTGGATAGGTATTGTCACTTGATGGAGGGCCGTGAAAAATGACCATTTGACAATTAGAGCTTTTGATTATGTTTTAGATTTTCCTTTTGAGGACTTTTTTTCTAATGAAGAAGAAACTTTTTTTGATTATATTGATGCTTCTCATGCTGTTGGTCTAAGCTAGACTTATATTGCTTGCATTCTTGTCACGATTTTGGATGTTAGACCATATTTTAGGTGTGATTCTTGCTAGCCTTGTGGCCTATGTTGTCGAAGTTATTGCTCCCATTTCTATTTTGAACAAAATTCTATTGATAATTTTGACTCTTAAATAATCACTCTTGGGCCTTGTTGATAGGTTGTAGTGTGCTTTCCTTTGTTGCAATCCTAACAATAGCATTGCTTAGACTTTTGTGCAAGTGCATAGGAAAAGGTTTATTTTGTTGTGTTGTTGATGCCCTATGTTTATGCTTCCATCCCTTGTTTGTGTAAAGGTTAACAACCCCTTGTTTTGGCTGTTATAGAAAAACAACATATCAATATCATCCTTTCAGATTGAACAATACTAGATGAGTAATGATACTATCTTGAAAAATACAAGAAGCCAAGACTACAATATACACTTGTTTGATGAGGAAAATAAAATCCTTCCAACAATAATTAGTCAAAACTATCAAAGTGAATTTGTAGGATTGTATAAACACAATTGGAAAATGGATCAAGAAGATTTCATGTCTTTCTCATGGAAAGTTTGGTTATTATGTGTAAAATTGGCCTCATTCTTTTAAAAATTATTTTAATGTTATCCGTAGAATTTTTTTTTATCATTTAAGTTTCTTGTTGTTGCAAGATGAACTATGAGATGCAGTCTTATTGGTGTTTGCAAATAAGTAGGATATTCCTGTTAGGATAAACCATGGACAGAAATAAAAAACTACATGCAAATATAACCAATAGTAGAAAATAATAGAACACACAGAAATAAACACAAGGCACCAACATTTAACGTGGTTCACCCAATCCTTGGGCTATGTCCACCAAATAGAAAGTCCAATCTTATTACAATCCAGTGATTACAACCTGATTACAATCTGTAATCCCTTACAACTCAATACCGCTGCAAGAACCAATTTTGCATCACAACATTATGAAAAATACCCAACCCTAAGCCCTTTTATACAAGTATTAAACCACTTTATGGTTATAACATGTCGGCCATATATCGACCATAATATGTCAGCTACCATGTCGGCTACTACCCAAAATTTTTTTTTGGGGCGATGCCCCGAACCCCACTATTTATGAAGTATGTACAGTACTTTCCTGATCAGTCACCACAATCTAACAATTCCGAATGCAATGAATGCTACAGAGATCATGATAAACTTGGGTTGCATTCTCTTAGGCAATGACACTTGTGAGTATTACATTCTTTATAATTTTTAGTATTAAAAATTGTAGATACTAATCATCTATTATGCTACACTATTTCTACTTTGCATATAGTTTATCATCTCTCTACTAAATGAGAAAAAAATTGGAATGTTTATTGTTGCTTGTGAAACAGCTTGTATCATGTCCTAAGGTATATACAAAGCATCTGTGATAGTTTGTTAGAAATAAATCCTTTTATTTTAGTTCTTATGGCTTTTGTTTTATTTTGCAGGTTTGAAAGATTATAGTTGAATAGGGCTCAAGAAGTTTTATTACAAAAATGTCTTATTTCTTTATTGATATAGATAGATTGAGGAGGTAAAAATTCAATTTTGATGCATACTCATATGTAGGATGCAAACTTATTTTGATGTAACATTATGTGTGTTCTCTTTCACATTTTACTATCAATTTTCTATCCAATTTAATGACCCAAAACTATTGAGAAAAACTGTGAAGGTCACAATTGCTATTAAAATCTTGTACTACCTTTTTATGTTTATCGCTTACTTATCTACAACTCCACAATCAATATTGACAGTCTCTTGCCCTCACCGTGCAACTGAATTACTTTGGTTTTATTGATGCAGCTGAACTACGAGTGCCTTTTGTGTTCTTGACAAATCGTAAGCTTTCAACTTTTGTGAAGCCATTACGGATGCAAATTAACAACTGGTGAGGTGTCAATTTTAAGGCAATTTTTTGTTTCTATAATGTATAGTTCAATTGCTAGAAATATTTCATCTAGATTGTTAATTGATAGATTGTTAACTTTTCATATCATTTTCTACTTTGGTTGGGTAGTTCTCCTTGCATTTGTAAATCGTAAATCTTGTTGCAGTCTTTAGCCTAATGACAATTTGGTATTACATCCAAGGCGATAACATAGTTGACTTAAAACTTTGCATTAAAGAAAAAATCAAAGGATAGTATTTGAATTGTGGATATTTGTAAATTATGTTGGTTTTAGACATAGTTATAGTTATATATGCACTCTTATGATGATGTGATTGGGACTGTAAGTTTTTTTGTCACATTTATCTGTTTGAAAAATAGATGAAATTATTGGCTTTCATTCCTGATAAATAATTCTTTCCTAATTTTATTCTTCCTTGCAGGAACCAAAATTTAGACGTGATGTGCCAATTATTGCAAAGGCTTTGCTCTCATAGGATCCTTTTAAACTACACAAAATTTGAGTTGTAAAGCATAATTGCTCGGTGGAGACTCAGGATATCATGCACATTTCTTCCACCTTCCCATTGTTTTGTATGAAATAAATCATGTGACAAATGAAACAATAGTGTGGAGATAAAAATGTGCATGATACCCTAACTCTCATGCACTGAGTAATTACGCTTTAGAATCAAGTTGTGTGCAGTTTAGAAGGCTCCTATGAGAGCAAAGCATTTACAATAAATGGGATAGCTCGTCAAAATTTCTACATATCTTGGTCTCAATTTCGACACAAATGCAATATTTTGGTCAAAATTTTGATGCAAAATTGGTCCACTTTGGCGTCTCTTGTATGGTACTAGCAATGAAATATAAATTGCTTTCGTTGCAATTTTGATGCAAATGCAATATTTTGGACAAAATTTTGACACAAAATTGGTCCACTTTGGTGTCACTTGTATGCCACCAGCAGAGAAATGTAAATTGGATTTGTCATAATTTCAACGCAAAATTATGAAGGTTTCCATCAAAATTTTGACGAGCACCACTGGCAAATGAGGAAGTACCACTTCAGCTTGGACCAGAGAAATCGGCAAAATTCAAGTCAGTAAGTCCACCTTTATGTAGTCAAAATTTTGACGTAGAATGTATGTGGCAAAAAATTGACCAAAAAAGACCGATAGCAAGCTTGCTCGCCTTATCGACCTACTCTTGTCAAAATTTTGACCTTTTTACGTTGAAATTTAAGCCTAAATTTACTAGTGTCTATTTGGGCACTTTGTGCTATCAATGAACAAGTATGTACAAGTAGTAAGAGTATTGTATCGATATATAAATAAAAAGATTATAAAAGTAATGTCTCTTCTAGCTTTTTTGTGAATCTAATTGGTTGTAAACTTGGGATACTATAATTACTATAGAGAACTTTAGAACTTGAATACTAATTATACTATTAAGATGTAATGAATAGCGAAATGCATTAGTATTTAAGAAATGCATTGATGCAAAATTAAACATTGTAATTGATAGTCATCTATTGCACATTTATGGAATAGTATGTACGGAATCATTTATATTAATGATATTTGTATGATTATTGCCATAAAAAGTATATCAATGAAAGAATCACACTAAGTTGAAGATATATCTTAGAAATAGTTGATGCCTGGTAAATTCTAAGAAATGGTCCTCATTGCAAATAGGTTTTTCATCTCCACATTACACAAGTATGGATTTTCTTGATGCATTTGTTTCATTAGATCGTAATACAGATCACCTCTTTGAAAGTCCAGAATGTAATATTACCGAAAAACTTCTAGAACTTCTAGATGAATGACAAATAAAAATATTGGGAAAATATTTTTATGATAAGCATGTTGTCATGTTTAGATATGATGGATGGAGAGACATTCAGCCAATACCAAACATCAATCAAATTCATGTTCTATCCCCATTCAAGACTAATGGTGAATTAATTTACCTAAAACATCTGGTGCAGGAATACATGGAAGCTCATTTCATAGTTCATCATCAACGTATCATAAGACATTTCCCTCCTGGAAATCACACTACAAAAGAATTGACATCCATTTTCAATCTAGCATGCAAGACATTATTCTGTGAACTATCACCATTTAGCACCATTACTCATGTCATTTTTTGTTTGTATTTGAGAATAATTTTATGCCACTTGGCATTCATCTTGTAGTAGATATTGGGAGATTGTGCCCTCTTTACTAATAAACTAATTATTACAAGATGACAGCCACCACAAGAATATAGTGATGATGTCTAAGCTTATGCTTACTGTGAATGAAAGTTCACAAATTGCATGTAAAAGCTATAATATTTTCCACTATGATAGTATAATATGTATTTGGTCATTTCTATGTCATTTGTTCCTTAGTCAAGTATCCCTTTAGGATTCAAAAAATGTACTACAATATGTATCTAGTAATCTCCATCTCACTTTATACTATATTAGAAGTTGTTTTGAACTTTGACTATTGCAAACATGCAGATAGTTTTGTTTAACTAAACTAGTAATAGTTTGATCTACTACATTTAATGTATGCTCAATGATTATGCTACACAATAGATTATTTTGGAATATGTAGAATAAGAACTAGTGACCTAATTTTAATTACATATAATTTTATGAAGGTTTGATTATGTTTTTCTTAATACTATACTTTGCTTGCAAACTAGGAAAATCACCAAGGATCAAATACACCAGCTTGGCATTTGAGTGAAGAACAAAATAGGAATTAAAGTTATACATTTGATTAGAATCCAAAAATTTCAAAGTTCAAGTTTTCAAAATCTGCTTGTTTCCTTCTATATTATTTCTCTAAGATCCATGTTAGCATTTCATAAGATCTCTATTGGCATAAGTTTGTGTGTTCAAAGTAATGATTGCTAAGAAAAAAATCAAAAAAATAATATCCTTGAATAGGTCTCAAAGATGAAAACTTACTAATCGTATTGTCTTCTTGACAAGCTTACAAAATCTACAATCAAAACCTTATAGAATAGATTAGAATGCATTTGTAATGTAATGTAAATATGTGTGTATTGCAACATGTATTAAAAAGGTTTAATTGCAATATAGAAACACAAAAGAAGAAATGGAGAAGACATATAAGGGTGTTCGCAAGAAAGCATCTAGTCAATTTTTAGTAGAGATAACATTCCCCAAGCTATGAAGACAAAAATGGCTAGGAACATTTGACATAGTAGAATAAGTAGCCTTTGCATATGACATGGCCAACATGTCAATAAGAGGTAGTAATGCATACACCAACTTTTGCCATGTCAACTATACACCTCATAATCAACCTTGCAATGTGTAGAGAACTCAGATTCAACTATAACGAGATCAAATAGGAAGAAAACTAAATTCATGAAGTTGTGTGAATTGTAAGAACATATTGAAAAAAGTTGAAGAAAGAAAACGATATATGTCATTTTTCAATGGATCTAAAATCTTTTGAAAAGAAAAGTCATATTGAGGTGTTCAAAAATGTTCAAGTGGTCCTTATGTTGCACAAGTGTGGAATCCTATACAACAAAAGCAAAAATTGGTGAGAATATTTGATACCAAAGAGGAAGCTGCTATCACATATAATATCGCTATAATTTCCTTCAAAGGATACAAAGCCATTACAAATATTCTGTGTCCAAATACAAAGATACATGAAACAAAAAGTATCTCTGACTTAGAGAAAGATCAACTTGGATTGACCCTTCAAGTTGAAAGATGTCTAGTAAAAATAGAAAGAAATGGTCCATTGTTAGTGGTCTATATGAATGATCATTTTGGTCATACAATACCTATTACTGAGAACCAACACTTTCTAACTATGATGCACATGAAACCTAACATCCTTCAAAGTTTTCATAGAAATCTAGTACAAGATCTTTCATGCAAAGAACATATCAATTCCATATATGCTGATAGGCCAACACTGGGGCAAATAATAACAAAAGAATTAACAATTTTATGACAAAGTTTGCCTGATCTATACGTGTCAATCCGAGAGTGTAAGCTTGTGAAAGGTGTCTAAGCAGTATGTTATCAAGGGGTGTAGCTTGTGATATGAGCAATTATGAATCCATCTACAACACACAAAAATGAACCTATAAAGAACTAAAATGAAACTGCGATAGGAACTATCACTTCTTAGGACAGGAGCTTGGCTGAAATCTACTAAAGTAATTCTAGCAACAAAACATCAACAACAAAAATGTCTTTCTACCAGCAATAATAATATGATTACCTCTATTCAAAACTATGAAAATACATTAGTAATTCAAATTATGGAGAAAAAATAATCATATTATACCAATGCAAATCAGATTATAAATTGCTTATAGGAACAATGTGCATATCATATTAATACAAATTAGATTACCAGCAAAAATAGTCAAATCAATCATGAATTCAAAAAAAACCTAATATTAATGGAATAAAAACATAACATATTGAAATAAAAATGGAAAACACACTAGACATTCCAAGAAGTGGGCCCCCTCCTTAGTCCATTAGGTGGTGAGATTAAAAACGTTTGAGCACAATTCTGATCAGTACAATAGATAATATTTATTTCTTAGAGAAATGGTATAGAATTGTTCTCTACATCTCCATATTACGTGTCTTATATAGACCAGACATAACAAGTACATACAACAATGTATAATCTATATTCAGCTAGAGACCAAAAAACTATGCAATGGAAACCATGAATATACAACTAAAATACATGGTCTATTTTGCTGGCTATTTGAAGGAATAGTTTAACCACTTTTCACATCCTCTATCCTATTTCAATCACCAAATAGTGGAGCAATGTAACCAAGTTTGGTTTCATGCCAAGAATAGGCTATTGTTTTGATCATTCCAACAAAACTATATTATCTGTGATTGCTGATTAATAGTTGGAAATGGTTATTGCATAATGGAATTTGGTCCACATGAGAATTCAACTAAGCTAGTAACAACAACAAAAGAAAAACCTGTAATAGAAAATTTGCGTTTTAAAAATGACCTCTAACTTTTCCATCATGCACTTTTTGAAGATTCTGTTGCGTGGGATTGTAATTGGGCACATTCTAGACAATACCCATATCTGTTCACAAAAGGAAATGCAAAATTGCCTATCCTTATTTTTAGTTGCTAATTTTCTAGCTAAGGTCTTTCTCAACATACTCCTTGGTCAATAATCTTGGAAGGAATAATGAATGCAAATAAGATATAGCAAGCAATATTTTTACAGTGGATGGAACTTTGTATTTCTAAAATAGCTATAGGAAGATGTCTAGCAGGTGACAGGAAGAACCATAACTTTTTAGATAAATACAATTTCATTTATTTATTCACATATTCTATCTAATAACTATATTAAATATTACTCATAAATATTCAATCATAAGCAACATAGAAGGAGAAAATGAAATAGAAGATGGGGATTGAAATGTGTGTGAAGGCTTATACAAAGGTTAAAATATGGTATAATTTGGGACATAAAATGCTCTCATCATATGCTACTAGCATAGATAACATGTATTCTACAAAAGGTGACACAAAATTTCACTATCTATTATTTGAATCAACTTATCCTAGTGCAACTGGACTACCCAATTTTGAAATGAGTTATCAGAATATACATCCCTCAAATTTGGTAAACTCATGACCATTGCAACTATTGCAACAAGATGTTTCCCCCATGCACCTATCTCACAAAAAATGGAATGCTGCAGTTCTCAACATGGATTCAATTATAGAAAAATATGCTAGTAATGTTCCCAATGAAAATGTCTCGTCATTTCTAAACAATCTTGCTACCAATCCTAATAATATAGACATGTATGGTGTTAACCATGAAACATTTGACTTCTCCAATTTCCATGTGACATTAGAATATACAGGCCCTAAATGTTATGGTCTAAGTGATAATAATGTCATTGAGCTTCACCATTGAATTTTATGATTCAAATGGTATAGACATAGAGCATTCTCAACATTATTTTTATTGCTTGATGACATAGTCAACATATCATATTTGATTTGGATTTGTGAAGAGAAGGTGAAAAAAGCATAAAGATAACAAGGAGACATGATCAAAGAAAAGAATAGTAGCAATTTTTGTATTTGCTACTTGTGTTTTCTGTTAGCATTTTTCTTACATTTTTATTTTTTGAATATTTCATAAATGAATATTTAATATTGTGGTGGTGACGTGAAGAGAAAAGGTGAAAAAACCATAAAGATAACTTTCAATATTTCCTTATATAATATTAAATTTCAATTTGGACTATTGTCTAGCATGTGTCATGATCAGTTTTAAAGCTTTGCAAACTGATGTGAAAAGTCCAAAGTAACAAGTCTATTTGTTCAAGGAAATTTTAAATGTTAGTAATACACCTTTCTATATATATGAATCCTTCCCTATAGTCACAATGGCCTCTTCCATTATTGACATTGGTTACAAGCATTGAATGGAGGAGCATCTAACATGTTTCCACTAAGAAAATGCCAAAATATTGAAGTATTATTGCATATTGTGGTTGGGGAAGAAATGAAAAATAAATTTGTTATTCGGATGTCATGCACATTGTGGACATGAAAATATTACAAATTTTACCAAAGTGTTATTGAAAGAGTATAATTGTAAGGCATGTAATGTGCATATTTGTTAAATGTAGTAAGGAGTTTCTGAAATCCATGTGTCAATGTCTACTATTTCAATGACTACATGAGAAACTATGTAAATGCTATTTATATGATTTATAATGTTAGCCTTTTCAACTTACCAAACTGAAGTAATGCAAATCTACATAATGCCCACATTGTACAAGCGTAGTTGTACTACAATGAAGAACCATTGGCTCACAAAAAGTGACATACAAATGCATATCTCATATTGTACGCTAATTCTTTGAAATAACCAAATTGTTTGATGACTAATGAATATTGTTTCATTGTTCATATTATCCAAAAGTTGGTACAAAAATGGTTTTACATTGAAAGTATACTTGAACTAACTTCTAGTGTCCAAAAAGTTTATTTTGGCTTCCTTTCAATGAACCTAAGAACTAGAACTCTAATCTCAATTCGTATGCCTTTTAACTCTCTATCTATTATAATATTTAAAGATTGTGGTTACTTATTTATACTACTATGGTTGAATAGACATAAAGCTACAAACATATTGTAACATATGGTTCACATGTTGGTGTGGGAGGGTGGACCTAATGTAAAGACATAACCATGGTATACAAAGGTTATGGTTGCATATACAAAGAATTCCTTGACCAAGAATCTTTGTGGTGGTTTGTGAGAGAGCCATGTCTTTACCAGAAATATTCATGCTCGTAGAGATATTAATTATGTTGGTGCTCTTTTTAATTGTCAAAGAAGCACCTCTCTTCATTGTTCTATTGGTATCAAATGTAATAATATTCTATGTCTCTCTATACATAATTGAGAAATATATATAGCATATGAATGTCAAACAGAATAAGGTAGAAAGTGGTATTGAACTTGAGCCTCATAATTTGTATGAATGATGTCATAAATAATGGGTGAAGTAATTTAATTTTGAAGATCAACATAATGTTGAAGTTCATGTAAACTATTAATTGTAGTCATACAATTGCTATGTTTAGTAGTTTTAATGACTTTTAATGCTCATTCCCAATATACATTTGCCATGAACAATAACCAAAGTGTCTTAATCTCATGAGGTTGCATTGTTTGAGCTCTTTGTCCACCCTAGTTGAGTTGTGTCATTTATTGCACTTTCCATGAAAGGCACAATAGGGTGCATCAATTATTATGCTAAATTAGTGGGAGAATACAATGGTCTAGTATTCAATAGTGAGGCATTAATTACTATGAAGCCTCTCTGTCAAACCTACATGGATGAAGAGAACAAGAATAGCATTTACTATGCAATATTGGCTAATATCTATGATAGTTTACTATCAGAAATGCCATCCCTAGATAATATCCCATTTGATAATAGAATGGTTCCCAATGTAAAATGTCTAATGACAACTACAAGTGGCAATTGCTTTCTAAGCCAAGTTAGTAAACATTCTAAATCTTCCATAATTCAGCCCAACCAATATGAAACTACCTCTGTGCCACCATTTACTCTTACACCATCAGGCTTACTAGACAACATAGTTATGCAATAATCACTTTCAAATGATACCAGAGATCCTTCATACGAGCTCTATAATACTTCAGATATCCATTCAAGTGTTTTATATTAGCATTTTGTTTTTTTAAATATTTCATCAATGAATTCTAATGATGCGACATGTTATGTGTTTTTAGTCTACTAGCATAATCTATCTTTTTCTAACATGTGATAGTAGAAGAGATAAGAAGTATAATTGTTTGTACTACCTACATGTCTTCAAGTTTACATTTATCATTGTGAAATAGTATATGCAATTATTCTTGTACAAAAATATCAATTTGGAAGTACTCTTTTCTTGTCATGATGACCATAGTCTAAATCTAAATCATTCTATGAAAGTTAAATTATGCCATACTAGATACTTGTGAATAAATGGGACTAAATATTGTAGTTTATAGTATAGTTTCTTATGGCATGTGTAATTTTGAAGAATACAAAAATCGAAGTAAATAATCCTAGATAACTAAAAATAGTATATTGAAAAAAATGCATCTTGTCATGCACAAAAGAAATATCCACATGTAGAAAAGAAACATTATGCAAGTATACAAGTGACAAGAAAACTAAGGTGGTACTAGTCCTTCCTGAAACATAAAATGATACAAAATAAAATAGAAATTATAGTCATAGAACATTACAAACCAATAGGTTAAGATATAACTTGTAGTATTGATATTGTACTGGAGAATGAAGGACTATGCAGAGTACCAACATTCAAGTACAACATAGGAGACTGCTTGTTTGAATCCTTGGAATTCCTTCTAAATTATAGATATACATCACTTAAGCTAAGAAATGGGACCATTGATTACTTCTTACAATGCAAACAAGAAGGTGAATCGAAAGCATTACATTTGTATAATATAGAACCTCATCCACAAAATCTATATGAACTACACCAAGTACGGGATCCAAAAACATATTTGCATAGAATATGACTTTTTGCAAAGAAAAACATACACAATGGAGAAGTCAGACTATGGGGAGATATATTCTGCATTCATTGGTTATCCAAGTGGTTAAACATACAAATATGCATTTGGTCAAAGACAATAAGAAAAAGGTACCTACACTTCAATGAATCAATACAAGAAGAGGCATACTCAATCCTCTTTTATGATACAAATCCTATTGTTGGTCACTTTGAATCACTACTGAGATTATGGTCAAAAAAAGTCATTCATTGACCACATATGTGATACAAAAAAATGAATAGATTTATAAAAGAGCATGACGCACAACGCATTGTAGACATTGCAAACAAAAATAATATAGGACATGACAAGGTGCACATTAAAAATATCAAACTAGAAAACCCTAATGGAAATCATGCACTTCAACCATGTTGCCTTAAGAGATTTATTAGAGATTCTACAAGTAATACTATAAAATAAAAAATAGATGCACGTCAACTATGTCATCTTAAGAAATTTGGTAGAGATACATAAAATAATACAACAAATTATGCAAATCAAAGAAAAAACACTCAAAATAAGTCAACATGCACATCTGTAATCAAAAGAACAAAAAAAGGGGTAGGACAATGTCGTCTACTAAAAAAAAAAAACTAGATTGTCACCAATAGAAATATTTGAAACAACAATCCAAGATACACAAAAAAACTCATGCTCAATTTGTCAACTATTGTGTTTCATGAAAGACATTAGACCAATGAAACAAAAGGAAAAGAGAAACTACTATACACTAAATAAAATAAAATATGAAGTGTCAAATAATTTCATCTACTAAACATGCTTGTTTGCATTGAAACAATTCAAGATCCCAACATATAGTACACCAAAAAAATTAGAATTAATGAACCAATATAAGATGTGAAAATCCTATCACAACTGGAAGAATGAATAGTGTTAGTGAGAATTGCATTTTCTCAAATATGGGAACTAGGATACAAAAGATCACAAGTGGGACTGATAGGTTCTATTATCAATGTTCCTCTAAACATGAATATCATACAAAATGCACTACTACAAGAAACTAATAGCACAACAAATATTGGTGTCGCTCTCAAAAGGAGCTTGGAAAACAAAAATGCATTTCAAATACGAATGGTGCAGCCAAATATAGTGATGCAAGCACTCTCAAAACTCACAAGTACACCCCTATACATAATGGAAAATGTTAAAATAAAAGATGATTGGGAAGAAGCTCTTGAGATTAATGTTGATAATGAAATGACATATGCAAGTTGTGAAGATGAAACATCCTCTCTAGTTAGTGAAAATGCAACACATTCAAACGATGATAAAGAACACAATGAGCCTTCAGAAACTTTGGTACATGGATTCACCAAATCTAGATCCATACATAAAATGCAAGACAAGAAAATTGATGTTGCACCTACACAAGAGCAAAACCCAATTGGAATATTCAAAGACAAATATGCTAAAGAAATGAATTTTCCCACATTATTCTTTGGAAAATCACATGACAAAGACATCATTCAAATATTTTCTTACCAAAAGATTGCACGATGGGAACTTCTCCGATCAAAAAGGTACTTTGCATACCACACAACAAATATCTTCTTCAAGACTATCAAGATATTGGTATAATAGGTACTTTTCATAATATGGATAAGAATATGAAAGGGATAATTGAAAGGATGCAAATTGCAAGTGAAAGATGTTAAGCAAAAACCCAACTTGGAAAGAATTCTCAAATTAGACATTGGATACGTTCACTTCAAAAGAATAAGAATGTCTTTGGACTATGTACACTAACTTAAGAAGAATTTTTTCACAATGATAAGCCAACTAGGGCCTCCAACTTTTTTTGTTACTTTTAGTAGTGCAGAACAAAATTGGGATCCACTATTAAGTGCACTTCAATAATTGCACAATGTGCATCAATCAAAAATTCAACAAAAATAAGAGTATGAAACAAAAGGTGGAAAATTCAATCTGATAAAGAAAGACCTGGTAACTTGTGCACAATAATATAGGCATAGAATAGATGCAATGAAGAAATTAATTTTAACTAATGAATTGTTCTTTTGAAATATTGTAGATTACTTCTTAGTAACTAAATTCCATAATTGAGGAAATGAACATGATCATTTCCTACTCTGGGTAAAAAATGCACCAATATATGGAATGGATAGCAATACATCCATCAGAGACATTATTGACAAGTACATTACTTGTACAACCAAACATATAGAGCCTAGTCTTCATACAATTCACAAGCACCACACACAAAGTGATGTAGAAGACTAAGAAAGATTTCATTCAGATACAATTTTCCTTTTCCACCCCTCCAAAGGACAATAATACTTGAACCATTATCAGAGAATAATGAAGCAGTAAGTTCAAAAGCAACAAGTATCTTTGCAAAAAATTAGAAAAGGAAAACTATGACCTATCATACACATTTAAAATGTTCTTAGATGAAGTTGGAACTAGTGAAGAAGAATATAGCTTGGCTCTCAGATCAACTCTACAAGGATCAATGCTCCTCTTGTGACCAAAGCATCAGAAATTTGGAACAACCGCTTTGTGAAGAAAATTACATAACTATGGAAAGGCAATATCGATGCACAATTTGTACTAAATGCATATGCTATAGCATGTATTGTAGCTCATACATTACAAAGTGGACAAAACAATGAAAAAACAATGCATACAGTACAAAACAATGACAAATACATTTAAAATAATATGGAATGACCACCAAAAAGATAGTATTGATGCAATGTGAATGATAACAAAGCTAGGAAATGCATTAATAAATTGACAAAAAATATTATCGCAACAAATAGCATACATAGTTCTATCACTACCACTAAATCATAGCTCAAGAAAGTGCATATTCATAGACACAAGAGATTGTCACAATCATACATTTATACTCAAACAAAATAAAGAATTACTTAAAGAACCTAATGAGTCAAAAAATGTCCTCTCTCTATCCTCAATGGACTACTATTTAACTCGACCTCCAATCCTTCATAGCATATGTATTGTAGAATTTGTCTCCAAGTACAACGAAAAGGGTACAAAATACACACGAAAAGAAAAACTGAGTATAATATGATTTATCAACTTCAAAAAACACATGGACCTGGAAAAATATTGTAGGGAACAACTAATACTCTATGTGCCATTTATAGTCAATGAGAGCACATTGAAACAATTTTTTGCATCATGGGAACAAGTACATTTATACTATTAGCAAATAATCGTAACAAATCAAGAAAAGTTTAATCAAAACACAACTCATGCATGGGGTGACATGGAAAAATTAGTCAAGGATCTAGACACTGAAAATGATGGCATGGATGGCCAAACCTTCACAATCAATAAATATAATCAAATTGAGAAATATGACATAAAAAAAGACATCCAACACAAGGTACACAAGATACAAAGATAAAAATTATGTACAACAATGAGTACTACAAATTGAGGCAAATGCTAGATAGAAAAAAACAAGCAATCATCAATGATAGTGTTAAAAATAAAATAAAAAACAACAAGAACCCATTGCATATATGTTCTTGACAGGCAGAGTCACAACTGGAAAGACTTTCACTACAAAAGTTATATACCAAGCTCTCCTTTGGATCTACAAGAATTACATTGATAGTGATCCCAAAAAACCAAAGGGCCTAATAACTACTTACACAGGAAAAGCAACATACAACATAGGTGGAGTCACATTACATTCAACATTCCACATACCTTTATCACATCTCACTTCTTGCCACTCAATAGTGACATACTAGATGCAATGTCAAAGCACTATGATTAGTTATATGTACTTCTCATTGATGAGATATCATTAGTTGGTGCCACATTCCTACATTATATTGACAAATGATAGTGTGAGATAATGTAAATGCCCATTGTATACTTTGGAAGCATCAATATCATTTTCTTCAAAGACTTGTACCAAGCACAACTAGTATTGATGCAAACGTATTTGAAAATAAAGCAACTATGTCAGAATTGATGCCTTATAATTTCTAGATAGACAATGTTAGAAGTTATTCATTAACATGTGCAATAAAGAAAAAGGATGAAAAATTTATTAACATTCTCAAGAAAATATGAATAGGCATGCAAACAAATGAAGATCTACACTATATCAATGAGCAATGCGTGAGGAAACCACCATTAGACCCAACACTGCCATTCCATTTCTATAGAAGAATCGATGTCAATGCTCATAATACAAAAATTCTTGCAATAGTTCCTGGTGAAATAACTATCCTCAATGCCATTGACAAACATGATGAAAATAATAGTGCATTATTCCTACACACACAAACAATTTCACTCTCACATCAAATACATCTCAAACCAAATATTCTAGTAGAACAATATGTAGGAAACTACAATACAAAATAAGTTCTAGTAAATGGATCAGATGATATATTTAAAGCATACATAAAATATAATGATTTTGACATAGTTTGGATAAGATTTAATGATAATACAATCAAACATCAACAACATAAGAAACTCGTACAATGCTATATAGAAAAAATTGAAAATGACTGGGTACCAATACTACATATTATTTGAACTATCCAAAAGGCATTGATTAGAAATAAAATTATTGTACAAAAACAATTCCCTATACAGATAGCATGTGCAAGAACAATACATAGGTCATAAGGGCTTACAATGGAGGTAATGGCTTTTGACCCCACAAGTGTGAAACAATATAGATTAACATACATAGCACTATCATGAACTAAAACAATTGACTCATTATTCCTATTAAAACCTCTAACATCAAAAAAAATAATCAAAGAAAGAATACATCTTGAAATAACTTGCCTACAATCAAGTGCAAATGGCAATTCAAGAATGATGATACATGTTCTTATAACACACCATCCATGCTTTTATGCACACTAAACACATGTAGTTTAAAGCCTCACATAAATGACATAACTAATGACTATGATATAATGTCATCTAACATCATCTACATTCAAGAAGTACACATACAAATCCCTAAAATGAATGACCAATTATGACATTTCAACAACTTCAATGCCTACCACATACCAAAAAAACCCTAGTCATTTCAAAGATAAAGCAATACAATACAAGAAATATAGAATCTATTACAATAACAACTTTGATCAAAAGAAATGAACTAAATATATGTAATCTTTGTGCAAGACCTAACACACCCATTGAAGAATATGCCACTATTGTTCAACAAGTCACTGCATATTTCAAACCAATGACTAATCTATATATTGTAGGCAATTTCAACATTGATATCTCAACAAGAAATGTAAGGAAAGAAAATCTTGAAAAGTATATGTAAGACCACAACATGGATTACATCATAGAAAAAACACAAAATGTATACAACCCATCAATTGATCACATCTGGACAAACTCAAGTAATGTATGTTGTTTTACAAATCAGAAGCATACTAGACTGACCACCTTGCCACATTCATAAGGTTCCATACTCCACTCTAGATTTCTAATACAAAGACAACTAAACTCAAAATTAAATAGAAAAAAAAACATACAGTGATGCAAATACATCTTACACCTAAGAGTTTTTAGGTATCGAAAACAATAACTCCAATTTACTATTATATATTTCAATGTTCTACATTTATGTGCAGCACAATAATGGAAGCAAGCAAAAGAACAGGAAAGGAACACATGTCAAGCAAGAGAAAACAACAAAAAGATACCAAGCTTTTCTCATCTCCAATAACATGAATTCTCACATGAAAAATGGTCAATCGATATATGAATTTCTATTATTTGTAGCAATGTTAAATATCAACCCACTACAATACTAAACTAACACCATAATACTTTTTGTAGGTCTAAAATAGGAAACCCCAATGCAATATCAATTGAGGACCTGAATGCAAGAAAAGTAGGAAACACTTTTGAAGGAGACGTACATGTTGTATATATAGCAACATTAGATAGAGATAACAAAATGCAAGAGGTGCTATGTGCACACTTGACAAACTTTAAAGGAGAAATGATAATAACTTTAAATGTGATGGGGAATCTCATACAAGAGTAAAAAAATAAGATAGTTCCAAGAACATCCATTATAGTGTCAGGATTTAGAATAAGACACAAAATAACCTATGACAACAAAGATTTTGATTGCATCTTCACACTCCAAGATTCAAGCACAATTGAAACTATACTACAACTTTGCCAAGAATACAAATTCATACCAAGCACCACAATCAAATGGGTACTCATGAGCACAAGTACCTATGCCATTGGTACAATAGGTGCACTAATAGTTGCAGGATGATAGACAGGCTCCCAATATGTTGTTGATGTAAAAGAAAAAAATAATGATGATGACAAAGTATAGGTAAAAAGCACACTAAACACCCCTTCTTTCTATGCAACATGTACAATAGTCATGTTTCTATTGAGTATAAAGTTCTAAAAGTAGAAAATAAAAATCTCTTGGCAATGACTAGCTTCGAATCAACTCTGCATTCCAAGAAGAATCCATGCAAATAGCAACTCAATTACAAAGAGGTGAGACTCCTAAAATGTTTTTTAAAAACATTGTATGATGGAATGACATGGACAGAACATTTTGCACAAGAGTTGTTACATACATCTGTACACTAAAAGACAAGAGAACATTGGATGCCTTGAATGCATTGCTACAAACAACACTACAACTAAGCAAACTTAGATAGTTCAGCACTTCAACTACTAATTAATTCATACACAAGCTACATTAATATCAAAACATATCTTGTAGGTTGATGGGGTTCTCAAAGTAGCCAACTCATTCACAAATCCATTTCATGCATTTTGTTCCCAATGCAACTTAAAATTTGAGGATTATGGAATGCTAGAAGACAAAACAACTCATCGCAATAGATGCAATCAAGAGGTTGCATATGTATATTCATTATACCTAAAGACTATCATCACAACTTAAAACATACAAATAATCCAGTGTTCAATAGATAATTCCATTGCTGAACAACTACTACCAAGCCTAAAAGACACAAAAGTTGAGGACTATACACAAGACAAATCAAAGTTCACCTTTATTCTCCAAAATTTTGTTGTGAAATGTCAATTCACACTGAACCAGAACAATGCCATCAATCATGTTGTGACAAATGGAGATTGAACAATTGCTCACAGCAAAAGGTAAATATGACTAGTCACAAATTAACATTTACTCAAAATATGAAAAGCAAGTTATTATGAGACACAATTACAATATACTAATATGCACAAAATGGAATTTGCAGGTATCAGGGATAGCTATAATGGCATATCAAGTTATTATCAATGCTAGTTACAAAAGATTCTAGTCAATAAAAATAAAGACATTTAATCAAATAATGTGTATGCATGAGTCTCATATCCAAGTGCACTCTTTGTGTTGTAGATGTATAATGAAACAATGTATATGCATTGATATGCTATGAGACATACTCTTTCTCTATCAAGTTGTATAACATGATTGAGTAGATGCTTTGCTAATGTAAACTATTATTGAAATACAATGGAAAATTACATCACATAATTTATCCTATTGCATATCCAATTTATAAAACACTATCTAAATTGCTACTTGTCATATGCAAAAACTATACTTAGGCAAGAACTTTGACGCTTTGCATTCTTATTTATATTTGGCAAGATACTAATGTAATCATTCAAATCAAATAAATATTAAAGTATCAATCAATCAACCTTCACAATTAATTAGTCGTCTTTTTAAAAGTCAAGGCATCCACCAATAAGAATTAAAATAAATTGGTTGATTTTTAAATAATCATTTTTAACAAATGCATACAATTATATGTTTTGTCTTATTATCATTAAAAATTTGTGGATGATAAAACTATCTTTTTTTAATTCTAAAACATATTCCTTCCACTCTAAATATGACAAATAATAATAAAAAGATTAAAAATTCATCACAAGATTTAGAAAAAAAAAATTAATATTCCTCTAGAGTCTTCCAATTAGCACTATTTCTGGAGTCTTCTAATTATTAACAATATATGCATACATTTTTTCTTTGATAATTAATCTTATTTTTTATCAATGAACATTTTTTAGGAAATATGATTTCATATGCATATACTTCTTTCTACTCATTAATTCTCTATTTTATCAACAACCATTTTAGAGGCAATATGATTTTAGAGGAGGTTGAGTTTCCAACAACAATTTGAGAGGTGATGTTGTAAAGCTACAACCATAGTTTTAATTAATTTGTTTCTATTGGTATTTTATGGCAGGCATTTCTTATTTATTTAAACAAATTAATAGGTGTTTCTGAAAGTAGACCTAACTGAAATTGAGTAGATTGTAAATCATGGGCGAGGATATGAGTCTTTAACAAATATGGAATCCATGGGCCATATTTATGAACTGAAAGAAGCAGACAAAATGAATATAATTGGATGTGTGACTATTTTTTCTAATCAACATGAGAAGATTACGTCAGCATGAGCCTTTGCTAGCACTATGCTTATAGGATATATAATTATCATTTAATTCTTGTTTCTTAGAAGATACTAATAAATATTGCATAAGTTGAAGCTTCAATTCTATTGTTGGATTGTTTACTTTATAATTATTAATCTAATTTTTTTAATTCTTTATTCCAAATTTGGTGCTGCTATATTTTGGCAAATGAATATTTGCCTCTTCCTTTAGAATTATGATTTGTTTTAAAATGTTAGGTTAATATTAACGTATGAAGATTATCAATGAATCAAGAACAAAAACTACTTTCAAATCTTTGATTTCTTTTAATTTCTCCTAGGAAATCTACATCATAGTATTGTCTACAGACCGATAGGCTTACCATTAATATTATGTTGACAACTTGCTCATTTATTTTGACATTTAATAATTTCTTTAATAATACTTATCACTTTGACTACAACCTAATTATATATGAACAGGAACTTAGACATTATGCATCCTTGTTATTATGTTGAATTATATTTTATGATAATTTTAAAGTATAAATATATTAGATAAATTCTCTTTGATTTTAAAATATCCTAATTATTTAATTATATATTAAACTAATTTTGAAGATTAAATATTCATTTAAATAATATAAATAGATGAAAGAAATAATAACAAATGATATTTGGTTTATTTTCAAAAAATATTAATTTTTAAATTTGAATACATTTATATTTTATTTCCTATTTTACTTTCTTTTGTATTTATATTTTTTACATTGTAATTATTTTTATTTCAAATTTGGTTTAAAATATCTATTAATTTTATTAAAATTAATTTAGCAATATTTTATATTTAAAATTTAGTGTACTTGTAGAAAATTTTATATATATATATATATATATATATATATATATATATATATATATATATATGTATATATATATATATATATATATATATATGTATATATATATATATATATATATATATATATGTATATATATATATATATATATATATATGTATATATATATATATATAAGATAATAGAAAAAACATTTTTTATAATAATAAATATATTTTTTAATTATATATACATTCTAATGTATGCAAACATTCTAATGTATGCAAAAATATATTTTTATAAGAAAGAATCTTCAAATAAAATAGATAATAAAATCTAGTGTCTTCCATTTTTTATTCTCTGAATACTGAAAATCTATAACCAAATATTGTGTTGATGTGGTTGTTTGATTGGACAATTCAGTTATTGGAAAAATTAGGTTGTAAAACTAAGACTCATGGTATGTAATACATTTTTAATAGTCAGTTATATAAAAACCTTTGGTGTCCATTTTCAATGCTACATTTTCAATCAATGATTTGACCGTACTTTCAAATAAAATATCCCTATTTTTTGCTTCTAATCACTAACACCAAAACTCAACATCGTAATCACCTCCAAGATGTATTAGGATTGCAAGGCATGACGACACATCATTTCAAAAATAGTAATAATTCATAAAAATATTAATTGTGAAAAAGATAAAATATACATCCTACTGTACATATTTCTTCTATTTCATGAATTGATTCACAGAGGGGGAAATGTATTATAATATTTAGAATAACTGGAAGGAAAGGTGAATCAGTTATCCAAGGACTAGATGTACCAATTGAACACACTAACACTTATCAACTTAAGATATTATCATTTCATTGCTCAATCTCTTCTAGTAAACTTTTAGTAACATTAGCTAGTTGTCCATTGTTCTAAAATAACAAACTTGCAGAATGTGAACAATACTTAATCAAACATCACAATCACATCCACACAAGTTTGACACTAGGATTTACTGTAGAAAACAATTTGGGAAAAAACACCAACAACATGTCACCAATTTTCAGTCTTTTGAAGTGAGCCTTGTTAGGAGCTAACCTTATTAAAGGTTACAATACACACTATTAAATGTGACCTTGTTAAAGGATTTAATCACCCTATTAGGAGTGGCCTTGTCAGAGGAATTCAGAACATTCCATTAGAATGTCACTTTGTTAGAAGATTTACATAGACTATTAGGTCAACCTTGATTAAAGGATTTCAAATATTGTTCACAAGGGTTAGAAAGTAACATCAATTTGATCTATTAAGTATAACTCACTTTTCATTTACATATCTCTATTATGTTCTCCTATACTAATTTAGTGTATGGCCTCCATTTTCATCTCAATCATTAATTTGTTTGGAATCCCTTCAAGCAATCACTCTTCACTTCTTCTCAACTTGATTAAGCCTTCTGCTTAGATTAGTTAGTCAACAACATCAGTAAAAACTCCAACCTTTGGAACTCCTTCACATGTGCATAGCTTCTCTACATTCATAGAAAATTAACCTTTGTACCTCCTTAAATAAGTAATGTTGATCTTTTGCCTCTTAAACAACACCGTAGCTCTTAGGGTTTATGATTTGATCCATCAAATACATTGTATCTATTTGCCATTTTGTTTTTCTCTTCTTTTCTAGAAACTTCTCTTTGAATCCATCTCTTAGATCATATACCTAATCCTCTCCTAGAATTAAATGATCCAACTCATTGATCCTTATCTTCAACACACTTTCCATATTCCAAGAAATCAACTTAGTCGGCTGGAAATTACAATTCCTTGCAAATAGTTAAAATGTTGTTCCTCAGTCAACACTAAGTTATGACACTCAGTCATCATTGGATTACTCAATTGCTATAAAACTTCTTATTCAGCATATATATTGTCGCTCGATTGATAACGATGCTCGGTCAGCACTAACTTTGCTCGGCACTTATTGTGGCTTGATTGGCACTAGCATCACTTGGCATGTACGTCAAAATTATTTAGTCTTCTATTATGTTACTTGGCCAAGCCTATACATTTGATCTATCTTTGTTCACACTTTCAAGACTTGAACATTATTGTCTTCTCCTCTGGCAACATGATTTAAACAATCACTTTATCTTGTCAAAGTCCAACTAATCAAATGTCCATTTGCAGTTTCCTCTTCATAACTCAACCTTTCCTCTTCATAACTTAGATCAAATAGCAAACTATCTCACCAATAGGTTTGACATCAATGACAACATAATAATTGTTCCACCTCTTTGGCATTAATGGCAACATCTCTTAAAATATTTTAGGGATACTTGAAGTTACCATACAATCCAAATCTTTGACCAACACAAGAAACACCCTCAATGTATCATATACTCATTAATATTCTTAGTTTAATTCTTATTCATATCTCTGGCATTATCTCAAGTAAATCTTATGAACCCCCTCTAAGTAATCACTCCCTCTTACTTAGGTATATCTCTTAGCTTCCGTTTTCTCCCTCTTTCATGTTAACTTAGATAATTTATTCCTTTGGGATATTTTGTCCTACAGGATAATCTCTCCCTCTTTGACAACAATGCCAAAGACACTATCTCTATCTCATTCATCTTTTCATGTAGATACTTTCATGTTAGTTCTGAATTCTTCATATGTCATCTTCATATGACTAATCCATTATTTTTCCCTTCTTCTTTACTACCTTAGGCAACTCCTAAAGTAGAACTGTCTACATCAATGTGTTAGATAGTCTAATCAACACATTTGATGTAGTGCTTCACTTTTTTTAAAGTATCTTTATCTATAGGAATCACCCCCAGTTTACCTCTAAGATATCCTTTAGCATTCTTAGCTAACTTTTAGCTTTAGTGAATATATTAGTTATTTTCTCTTTTGTGTTCACATACTCCAATTTCACTTCTTTGTCTTAAACTAATTCTCTCAAGTAATGATACTTGATAGAAATGTGCTTTGTCTTTGTGTGCATGATAGAGTTCTTTGATATGTTAATAGCACTTGTACTATCACAATAGATAACCACTGGATTAGTAATCTCTTCCTTCATACCTTCAACAATTGCTTGATCCATATCATATTTGAACAATTAATTGTTGCTGCCACATACTCAGCTTCAATTGTAGATTGGGAAATGTAGTTTTGCTTCTTTCTTGTACATGAAATTAATCTCTTTCCTATAAAGAGTGCACCACCACTTTTTTTTTCTTGTCATCAACATTTTCTACCCAATCAGCGTTAGTGAAAACCTTCACTTCAAATATATCATTCTTCTTGTAATACAATCCATTGTCTTAAGTTCCTTTCAGATATCTTTGTATATTTTTCAGCACCATCATGTGATTCTCCTTAGAATTTGCTCAAAATATAACAACTATCCTAACTGCTAATGCAATATATGGTCTGCTATGAACAACATATTATAGTTTTCTAATTATATATATATGTCTAGTTCACATTAGTAGAATCATCATTCTTAGATAGTTTATGTCCAGTAACCATAGGTGTACTTATTGGTTTTGAATCTTCCATTCCAAAAAAATTCAATGTCTCCTTGATATATTTGGACTAAGTAATGAAGATACCTTGCTTCATTTGATACACTTGTAAACCAACAAAAAATTTGATCTCACCAAACATTGACATTTCAAATTCCTTTTTATTTCATCAACAAAATATTTGCATAATGCTTAATTGCCTCCAAATATGATATCATCAACAAAAATTTCAGATAATAATACCTCATTGTTCTTGCCAATCTTCAAATATAGATTTTTGTTATCATTTTCTCTTGCAAAACCAATCTTTACCAAATAATTATGCAGTCTTTCATCCCATGCTCTTGGAGCTTGTTTCAAACCATGTAAAGCTTTGCACAACTTATACACCATATATCTCTTGCTCGGATCCATAAATCCTTTAGGTTGTTCTATGTATACTATCCTTTAGGTTGTTCTACATATACTTCTTCTTCAAGTATCTCATTCAAAAATATAGATTTGACATCCATTTGAGATACCTTATATCCTTTATAAGAAAAATATGCAAGCAATGTTCAACTCTTTCTAATCTTGCTATAGGGGCAAATATTTCCCCATAGTCAATACCTTCCTCTTGTGTATATCCATTGCATACCAATCTTTCCTTGTTCCTTGTGACCTCACCCTTTTCATTCAACTTATTCCTAAATACTCACTTGGTTCTAATAGCATTTTTGTCTTTAGGTCTAGGTACTAGAAACCATGTTTTATTCTTTTGAATCTATTTAATTTCTTCATTCATTGCTTGTATTTGATCTTCATTCTCCAAAGAATCTTTCATAGATTTGGTCTCAAACTCACAAAATAAGCATGTATCACTTATGAGTATTTTTCTTTTCATAACACCAAACTCTTTATCTCCAATGATTTATTTAGGTGCATGATGTCTCCTTGCATATTTTGCTAACACAGTGTTAGTACCCAAGGTGGTCTCAGTTTTAAAACTTTCAGTTTCATAGGTTGAACCTCTTTGAACCACTTCGAACTGAGGTTCGAAGTAGTTCAAAGAAGTTTGACAGTTCAAAGTAGTTTAGTTCAAGAATGTAGAATGGTTAGAAAAGCTTAGAATTCTGTCTTAATGCATTCACCAGGTTTAGTTTGTTAGTCCCGTGACTTCAAGAAATTGCCAGGGTGCAGATTAAGATGAAGTTCAAATGCAGTGGTTCGCAGTGTTTTAGTAGTTACAAGTAGTTCAATGGTTCATACGAGCATCTTGTAGTTTTTAGTTCAAGCAAATTTCACATTCATTGGTTCAAAATGGTTCGATAAGTTTGAAGCAATTCAAAATGTAGATTGGCAAGCTCAAATTTGTCAGTTCAATGGTTCAGATGACTTATCCTGTAGGTTTAATATAAGCAAAGTTCAGACTCTGGGTTTGAAATGCAGATTGTAGAAGGTATTCAAGATTCCATGGAGGACACCCAGAGTTACATGTGATTAAAAATAATAAAAATAGGCATTTGAAGTTCATAATGAGAGCCTAAAAGTGAATTCATCGCTAAAGCATGAACGAAGCAATGAGAGCTTGGGCTGTGAAAGCTGCATGGTCTGAAATAATTAGATGAACATAGACATAGCTTACACTCGAGCCTCATCTGCCATTAGACTAAAGATGTGAAAAGGAAATAAAGCAGACAAAGCAGTTGGATGGCTAATCAAAGATGTGCTTTCACAGTTTATGTGCATGGGCTCAGATTTTGAAATATATATAGCATTCTCTCATCTTGGAACCCAAGAGTCAATGCATGCACAATAGGTACAGAGCGGCTTTCCCGAACCTTGGAGTAAGCATGTACAAAGGAATGAAGGACTGTGAGCATGCCAAGAGAGAGAACAACCCGTGGACATATAGTCATGCTCACAAAAATAGATCAAGTTAATCAGGTAATTGGAATTGATTTACTGTCACAATCACTTTTTCCAGCCATTATGAAGTTTGCAGAAGACAAGCGTTAAAGAGTTCACCTTGCTGCAGTAGAATACGTTCCTCTGCTTGCAAGTCAATTGGGGGTAGAATTCTTTGATGATAAGTTGGGTTCACTTCGTATGTACTAGCTTGGTGATAAGGTGTGCTCAATTTGTGATGCCGTGGCCAATAATTTGAAGCAACCTGCCGAAGAGTTTGGTCCAGATTGGGCAATGGCGTATATTGTTCCATAGGTTTCGGAGATGATTGACAATCCTCACTATTTGTATCACATGAAAAATTGAACACTATTTCATTCTGGCACCAGTGATGGGGGGAAGAAATTTTATGTGAAAGAATGTTACCTGTTGTTATCAATGAATCAAAAGGCAAGATTCCAAGCATTTGGTTCAATGTGGCAAAGGTTTTGGAATCATTGATCCCTATTGTTGATCACTCGATGGTGGAATAGATTATTCGCCCATGTCTTGTTGAACTAAGTAAAGACCCAGATGTTGGTGTACAATACTTTGCTAGTCAACCACTCTAGGCCTGTGACCAGATCATGATGTCAAATTCTATGAAGAGAGGTAGAGTTTTAAATGTACAAAGTATGTATGAGGGATTTGGCATATCACCCGTCCAAGCAATCTGATTAAATGCCTTAGCCTCGGCTTAAAGGAACTTATCTTGGTTTTGGGGAGAAGTTGGGCACTTAGCGGGTGCATTGAATAGAATCTATATTATTTTCCCAGACTAGATGACAGGTATCGATAACAAAAGCATATGGACAAACTACGTATCATCATAAAAATGAAGTGCTTCTTATGATTTAATTTGACTATGAACCTGCATGGTCCGAGATGTCCTTGAAGTAAGAGCAAATGCTAGGTAAGAAATATACATACACTAGCAAAAGCTTCGTAGAATCATATCTCAGAAGCCAAGATCATGAGTGGTTCCCCCAACTCAGTTTTGTTAGTCTTTCTCCTTTTATAACAATAACACTCTGGGCCCATGCCGATTCTCGGTATCTTTATGATATGAAGTCCTCGCTTTTATTATATGCTAATCAGAGAACACATGTGCCTCTCATAAACTTTGATTCTTATTTCTACTAAGAAGAGATTCATCGTAAGAAGGGATTCGATTATCCATAACTTGGGGGGACATCGATATAAATATGAAGAATGATCGATGTGGAAACATCACCAACATATAGTTGTCCAAATTAGAGGTGGCCACGAAAAGATACTATGATTTTGGTTGATAATCCTTGGAGATTTTCTATCACATAGAGAGATATTGCAAAAATGAGAGATCTATGAGAATGATAAAGATTGTGGCAAAGCTTATCTTTAAAACTTTTTAAAGGTTTAAGTTGAATTTTGAGTAAAAAAAGATGGGAAGTTGGTCTAATGCTCCAGGAAGATAAAAGGATGGGTGAAAATGATTCCAAGAATCAGTTACCTAAACTGAACAGCCATCGAAAATAGAGAAAGATAAATAAATCTTAGCAAATGCAGAAAGAGGTTCCATTTTTTTTGGCTTCCAAAAGCTACAGACTGTGTTCTGTAGGCAGAGGGAGATTTTTCCATCCTGAGGGAAAGGAATACAGAACAAAGCAGAACCGAGCTTTATTTGCTAAACTTTGTGTTAGTGATTAAAGTGATTTTGATTTTGAAATGTAATGTACGAAAGATGGTTTCATTTTCTGTTGCATGTGTAATAGGACCCTTATAGTCTTTTACATCTTAAAGAAGGGTGGTTTGAAAGGAATCTGTAAATTAGAACTTTGAGTCCATCTAGTTTTTCTTTCCACTGATGGTTATGTTGCTGTAACTTTCAGTTTTCTTTAAGTGCATCAGATTTGCTATTTTCTATATGCATTTGATATTAGGATCTTCTGGAAGCTTTGATTCATTTTTCCTTAGGAGAATGGAAATTGTTGTTTAACTTTTATCCTTTGAAATGCAGTATATAGCAGGTTAACTTTGTGTAATCTGTTTTATTCTGTCTCCTTTATTTTTAGTTCTTATGTTTTGCATCTACTCTATGTTTATAGGTAGATGTTAGATATCCTTTCGTGCTTTCTGGTAAAAGAACTCACATTTAATTCACTCTAAATCTTGCACGGGGAGCTGTACCTGATAAAAATTCAGAGGAAGGTTATCAATCCATGATAACCTATCTAACTGTTGGTGTCAAGTTGTCCTTTCACTTGGGCATTCAAGGTCGGATTTCCACATATTCTCTTGAAGGACAGTCTATTCACTAACAGATTTTTGGTGACTCTGCTAGGGAAAGAATCATAGTTTCAGTATTTTCTTTTCTCAAAAATCTGAAGGTACCTCCCCGAAGATGGAGGTTGGCAGCTCTATTGAGGAAGAATGTCAGAAAGTCTTCCTTACATATCAAGAAATCTTGAAGGAATGGGTTCCAGCAAGAGATGAAGATAACTCAAAAATCTTTATCTTCATCCCACCTTTCAAAGATAACCCTATCAGAGAGGTTAATGAAGAGGTTGCAAAGAAAGTAGATTGGCTAAGATCCTTTTACGGTGCCATCCTCATAAAGAAGAAACCCCAAGTGCAAGATCTAGAAAAAGAAGGACATGCATGTCAAAAAGAGGACATAACTAAAGTGGAACACAAGCAGGGGAAAGATCTTGAAGGAGAACAAATTGGATGCCGACAAGATGATGAATATCTAGATGCTCTTTAGCCGCACGTGATTCCCATCTCCACATCACATCTAGTGAGTCGTGAGGTTGAGGTAAATATCTTGGATTGCCCATCTTCATTTTCCTCTAGAGAAAATTTTAAATACATTCAGAAAGAGGAAGATGTCTCTTTTCAATTTGTTCCTATGAATATAGAGACTTGTGGAAAATCCTTGCCATACCATGAGGATAGCTCATCTTTGATACCCAAGAAGAGAGTAATAAAATTGATTTCCCTTTTATGTGCCATAGCAAAAATATGGAAGATGTGATAGCAGTAAGGAATCAATCCCAAGATGCTGATGGTGAGATTGTTTGGGGTAGTGTGAATGCATTATACTTACCTTCTGAATATACTGAAAATGTTAAAATTAAAGACAACCCTCTCTTTGTACCCTATGATCTCCTATATAACAAGAAAGAGCAAGGAGAAGGTTGTCTAGTAAATTCTAGCAGTATAGACATATCTCAACAAAGTGAGGAAGCTACAGCCATAGTTCATCCTGAAGACAACCAGAAATGGGTAGATAAAGACATTCAAGCTGAAAGTAAAAAACATGGCAGCAGTGATAACAAAGATAAAGAAAGGGTGACAGTGAAAGAAGACGATTCCTTGGTAATACCATCTTACTTCAATCCTCACAATCCTTTTGTTCTCGCTGATCATGTTGATACTCAAGAAAACATGAATAAAGGTACTCTTGAATCTTTCATTTCTCCATGTTTTGAAAGTTTCAGAGTTGAAAGTGATGATAGTCATCTCATTTTAGAAGTTCCTGTGTGTAAAAAATTTGACAACAACATGTTGCTAGAATATCAATCTTTCACTGTTAATGAAATTGATGAAAGTGATCTTTCTTTGGAGAGTTTCCCTTGTAAGAAGGTTCAGAATAACATGCAGTCTGAGATTGAATCTTGTACTTTTATGGAAGGTAAAGATGATCTCTCATGTTTAAAAATCTGTAATCAGCACATGGAAGGATCCAGAATGTCAAAAGGCACTTTTTCCAATGAAGAAGAGGAAATTATAGGCAGATTTCTATCATCACTCTAGCCGGATTATCCCTATGACCACTCAAGTATTAATTCAAATCAGATTGAGAATGAAGCATTCATTGATAAATTTTCTTTTCATTCCTCTATGCATGGTTTTTCTGATTTGGATTATGGAAGTAGTGCTGGAAACTGTGATGGCACTTTGGGAAAGATAAAAGATATTATGCATTACATGCCTGATGATGGTTTGATTCTTGAAAAAGCTGAAGAGAACATATACTTGGGAATTAATTCTATGATGGATGAGGTGTTCCTTTGCCTACAAGTTGATCGTGATATTAATAACCATATGCAAGAGCTTGGAATGAAATCTGGCCTGTCATATGTTGAAGATCAATCCTTGGATGAAAAAAAATGCTATGATGAGTTGTGGCTATTTGGGAAGGAATGGTTGGTCAACATATTGATATGTGCTATCAACATGTGGTTTGGCATTGAAGATGTTTCCCATAGGTACTGGTATAGAGCTGCTCAAATGAGACATGACTTGCTACTCTGGAAAGGCTCCTATTTCTCCCAGCCGATAAATGGATTTGCATAACTTTTTCTTTCTGCCAGTCTTTATGGTAGGTTTCTTTCCTACCTTTATAAATATTGTAAATAAGTTTTTGTTGTGTGTAGTGTAGTTGTAATAATACGCAAGCCTCGTGCTTCCTGGTAGCTTAGGTGTTTGTTTTTGGTTTTGTTTGCTGGTTTTTCTCTACTCCCCTCTGCCCTCTCTGCAAGCAGCTCCCGATCTTCTCTTGCTGACTCTATTTGCCCAAATGGATAAGGCACTGTTCTTTCCCAGAGATTGCTAGAGTTCTTTGATTTTGCATCAAAATTAGTCCCGTAGCTAGAGCCCCTGTTAGTACCCAAGGTGGTCTTAGTTTTAAAACTTTGAGTTTTAGAGGTTGAACCTCTTTGAACCAGTTCAAACTGAGGTTCGAAGTAGTTCAAAGAAGTTTGACAGTTCAAAGTAGTTTAGTTCAAGAATGCAGAATGGTTAGAAAAGTTTAGAATTCTGTCTCAATGCATTTGCCAGGTTCAGTTTGTTAGTCCTGTGACTTCAAGAAAGTGCCAGGGTGCAGATTAAGATGAAGTTCAGATGTAGTGGTTCGCAGTGTTTTAGTAGTTCAAAGTAGTTCAATGGTTCATACGAGCATCTTCTAGTTTTAGTTCAAGAAAATTTCACATTCATTGGTTCAAAATGGTTCGATAAGTTTGAAGCAATTCAAAATGTAGATTGGCAAGCTCAAATTTGTCAGTTCAATGGTTTAGATGACTCATCCTATAGGTTCAATACAAGCAAAGTTCAGACTCTGGGTTTGAAATGTAGATTGCAGAAGGTATTCAAGATTCCATGGAGGACACCTAGAGTTACACGTGATTAAAAATAACAAAAATAGGCATTTGAAGTTCATAATGAGAGCCTAAAAGTGAATTCATCGCTGAAGCATGAACGAAGCAATGAGAGGTTGGGTTGTGAAAGCTGCATGGTCTGAAATAATCAGATGAACATGGACATAGCTTACACTCGAGCCTCATCTGCCATTAGACTAAAGATGTGAAAAGGAAATAAAGTAGACAAAGTAGTTGGATGGCTAATCAAAGATGTGCTTTCACAGTTTATGTGCATGGGCTCAGATTTTGAAATATATATAGCATTCTCTCATCTTGGAACCCAAGAGTGAATGCATGCACAATAGGTATAGAGCAGCTTTCCCGAACCTTGGAGTAAGCATGTACAAAGGAATGAAGGACTGTGAGCATGCCAAGAGAGAGAACAACCCGTGGACATACAGTCATGCTCACAAAAATAGATCAAGTTAATCAGGTAATTAGAATTGATTTACTATCACAATCACTTTTTCCAGCCATTATGAAGCTTGCAGAAGACAAGCATTAAAGAGTTCGCCTTGCTGTAGTAGAATACATTCCTCTGCTTGCAAGTCAATTGGGGGTAGAATTCTTTGATGATAAGTTGGGTTCACTCCGCATGCACTAGCTTGGTGATAAGCTGTGTTCAATTTGTGATGCCGTGGCCAACAATTTGAAGCAACTTGCCGAAGAGTTTGGTCCAGATTGGGCAATGCGGTATATTGTTCCACAAGTTTCAGAGATGATTGACAATCCTCACTATTTGTATCACATGAAAAATTGCACACTATTTCATTCTGGCACCAGTGATGGGGGGAAGAAATTATATGTGAAAGAATGTTACCTGTTGTTATCAATGCATCAAAAGGCAGGATTCCAAGCATTTGGTTCAATGTGGCAAAGGTTTTGCAATCATTGATCCCTATCGTTGATCGCTCGATGGTGGAATAGATTATTCACCCATGTCTTTTTGAACTAAGTAAAGACACAGATGTTGGTGTACAATACTTTGTTAGTCAAGCACTTTAGGCCTGTGACCAGATCATGATGTCAAATTCTATGAAGAGAGGTAGAGTTTGAAATGTACAAAGTATGTACGAGGGATTTGGCATATCACCCGTCCAAGCAATCTGATTAAATGCCTTAGCCTCAACTTAAAGGAACTTATCTGGGTTTTGGGGAGAAGCTGGGCACTTAGCGGGTGCATTGAATAGAATCTATATTATTTTCCCAGACTAGACGATAGGTATCGATAACAAAAGCATATGGAAAAATTGCGTATCATCATAAAACTAAAGTGCTTCTTATGATTTAATTTGACTGTGAAGCTGCATGGTCTGAGATGTCCTTGAAGTAAGAGAAAATGCTAGGTAAGAAATGTACATACACTAGCAAAAGCTTCGTAGAATCATATCTCAGAAGCCAAGATCGCGAGTGGTTCCCCCAACTCAATTTTGTTAGTCTTTCTCCTTTCATAACAATAACGCTCTGGGCCCATGCCGATTCTCGGTATCTTTATGATATGAAGTCCTCACTTTTATTATATGCCAATCGGAGAACACACGTGCCTCTCATAAACTTTGATTCTTATTTCTATTAAGAAGAGATTCACAGTAAGAAGGGGAATTCGATTATCCATAACTTGGGGGGACACCGATATAAATATGAATAATGATCGATGTGGAAACATCACCAACATATAGCTATCCAAATCAGGGGTGGCCACGAAAAGATATTATGATTTTGGTTGATAATCCTTGGAGATTTTCTATCACATAGAGAGATATTGCAAAACAAAGAGATCTATGAGAATGATAAAGATTGCGGCAAACCTTATCTTTAAATTTTTTTAAAGGTTTAAGTTAAATTTTAAGTAACAAAAGATGGGAAGTCGGTCTAATGCCCTAGGAAGATAAAAGGATGGGTGAAAAAGATTCCAAGAATCAGTTACCTAAACTGAATAGCCACCGGCAATAGAGAAAGATAAATACATCTTAGCAAATGCAGAAAGAGGTTCCATTTTTTTTGGCTTTCGAAAGCTACAGACTGTGTGCTGTGGGCAGAGGGAGATTTTTCCATCTTGAGGGAAAGGAATACAGAACAAAGTAGAACAGAGCATTATTTGCTAAATTTTGTGTTAGTGATTAAAGTGGTTTTGATTTTGAAATGTAATGTAGGAAAGATGGTTTCATTTTCTGTTGCATGTGGAACAGGACCCTTATAGTCTTTTAAATCTTAAAGAAGGGAGGTTTGAAAGGAATCTGCAAATTGGAACTTTGAGTCCATGTAGTTTTTCTTTCCACTGATGGTTATGTTTCCGTAACTTTCAGTTTTCTTTAAGTGCATCAGATTTTCTGTTTTCTATATGCATTTGATATCAGGATCTTCTGGAAGCTTTGATTTGTTTTTCCTCAGGAGAATGGAAATTGTTCTTTAACTTTTATCCTTTGAAATACAGTATACAGCAGGTTAACTTTGTGTAATCTATTTTATTCTGTCTCCTTTCTTTTTAGTTCTTAAGTTTCGCATCTACTATGTGTTTACAGGTAGATGTTAGATATCCTTTCGTGCTTTCTGGTAAAAGCACTCACATTTAATTCACTCTAAATCTTGCATGGGGAGCTGTACCTGATAAAAATTCAGAGGAAGGTTATCAATCCATGATAACCTATCCAACTGTTGGTGTCAAGTTGTCCTTTCACTTGGGCATTCAGGGTCGGATTTCCACATATTCTCTTGAAGGAAAATCTGGTCACTAACACACAGGTTCTTTTCTTCTTTGTTCTTCAATAGGTTCATCTTGAAAAATGATTTCAAGATCATTATCTCTCTATTGTTTAGGTTTTAGTTCATGTTTTGTACACCTGGCATTGCCTTCTTGATGTTCAGGTTTCTTTGTTTGTGACTCGACATCATTTACATGTTGCTTAGCACTGATAGTCTATTTCTCAACAACTGGTTATTGCAAAACGGAATTCCCAGTCTGTTGAGGATCTATAGCTTTGTTTCTATGTTCAAGTTGAGTGCTTGGAGCACTATCATTCACATATATGAATGAAATTTAGTCTTTATATTTTGTCTTACACTCAACTTCATTTTTCTCTATATATTCATCAACTTTCACATTTTCACTTTCCACAACTTTTTTAGCGTTAGAGTTCAAACACTTATAATCTTTTCTCTTAGTGCAATATCTTAGGAATATACCTTCATCTCTTTTAGCATCAATTTTTCCATTCCTATTGTCTTTAAGTATGTAACATTTGCTTCCAAAAACTTTGAAATATTTCACATTAGGTGCATATCCATACCATAATTCAAAAGGTGTAGCATTCATATCTTTCTTGACTTGCACTCTCTTCAAAGTATAGATAGTTGTACTTACAACTTCTCTCCAGTATTTTTCTGACACATTCTTCTCCATCATCAATGTTCTAGCACAATCCATTATTGATCTATTCCTTTTTTTATCTATACCATTCTGAGGAGGGGTCCTAGGTGCAAACATCTATCTTTTGATTCCTCTATCATTACAAACTATGTTGAACTCATTGGAAATGAATTCACCACCTTTGTTAGATCTCAAACACTTCAGACTCTTCCCCATCTCTTTTTCAACTCTAGCCAAATACCACTTAAACAAATGAAAAGCATCAAATTTTTCTTTAAGAAACATCTGAATCATCATTCTAGAATAGTCATCAAAAAATAGAATGAAATATTTGTCTCCACACTAAATTTGAACACCAATGGTCCCCATAAGTCAGTATGAACCAATTCCAAAATATCATTAGATGAATATGTTTTTCTCTTAAAACTAGACTTTCTCATTTTTCACAATTGACATTATTTACACATAGCATTGTTAGGTTTCTTTGATTTTGGAAAACCTCTTACCCTTTTCATTTTGCTAATGCTAACCAAATTGTCAAAATTTACATGACATAACCTCTTGTGTTATAACCAAATATCTTCATGTTGTGTAAATAGCCATGTCTCATCATATAAATCTAGATAGAATAAGTTACCTCTTGTTTGATCACCACTTCCAATAAATTTACCGTTAGCATCAAACATTTTGACCTTTCTATGATGGAATTCAACTTTGTACCCAATAAGCATTGTCACATTTGATCTTATCAGTTACTTGAATTGTTACTTTACCCTTCACAAGACAGGGAATATCATTACAAAATTTAACATAGCACCCTTGTATGGTCCAATGTCCTCAATTTACTTCTATCACCAATCATGTGATTAGAGCAACCACTACCAATTATTTATCACCTTTTTCCACATAAGAGATTAAAGCAATTTTCTCATCTTCACTAGAATCATCTTTCATAGAAACATAGACTACCTCTTCATCATTACTTTTAGATTTAGTATCAATTTTTTCTTTAGGAATATAGAAATATTTCAAACCATTGTCCTTGTAGTCCTTATTCTTATTGAAGTCTCAGTCATCTCTTCTTCCTTTGTACTTTCTTTCCTTCATTTCATCCTTATCTTCTCTTTCAAGACACCTTGCAATAATATGACCAACCTTGTTGCATGAAAAATAGATTATGGGAAGTCTACCTTTGTTTTTCCGTTTTCCTCTTCCAAATCTCCTAACTATCAATGATTCAAGTTTATCAAGTCCATCATCAGAAGAACCACTGTCACTTTTCACATGTTTTGCTTTTACATTCTTGCTAAGAATCAGTTGTGATTTGAAAGCAGATTCAATATTAGCAAAAGTGTAATTATCAAAATTAGACATCTCAAAAGCAATAGTCTACTAATTATGCCTTCCAGGGTTACGGCATTACCTGGTGTACATCTTTGTTCTTGTATTGGAGAAATCGTAATAGCATAAATAGGAAGTAGAGTTCTCAATACCTTGTTGATTATTGTTTCATCTTCAATCTTTCCTTTAGCTCCTCTAATAGCATTGAAAACATCTTTGATTATTGTACAATAATGTACTATGTTCTCACCTTCTATCATTCTCATTTCATTAAGCTTACCTCTCAGAATTTTTGATTTGGATCTTAAGATATTTTTGTCTCCTAACTAGTTTATAGTTTAATCCACATTTCCCTTGAATTCTTGCACTCTTTTAGGTCATCAAACTCAGCATAGCTTAGGGCTAAAGCAATCTTTAACATTGACTACTTGTGTTTTTGTTTTTCTTTCAGTTGTTGAGTAGTCAAAGGGACTAATGTTATGTCCACATATGCATTGTACATAAAATCCAATGTAGTGTCACCAATATGTAAAAAAAATCCAATGTAGCGTCACCAATATGTACAGAAAACCAGTTATGTGTAGCCTCATCAACTTTTTTCATGCAGGAAAAATTTCCTTGTTCGACTTTGGTGCCTCTCTTTTGTATGCCATGATCTTTAGCTTTGAGTACCTTCAAACTTCTCTCTATAAGAACCAATTCTCTGATACCAATTGTTAGAATTTTTAGAATAATTGTGAGGGTGGAATGAATTAGTTATCAAAGGTCTAGATGTACCAATTAAACACACTAATACTTAATCAACTTCAAATCTTATAATTTCATTACTTAGTCTCTATTGTAAGCTTTCAATAACATTAGTTAGTTGTCCACTATTTTAAAATAATAGACTTATAGAATGTAAACATTAATCAATAAAATATCGTAATTACATCCACACAAGTTTGACACTAGGATTTAACATAGAAACCCAATTTGGAAAAAATCACCAGCAACATGTCTTCAATTTTCACTCTTCTAAAGTGAGCCTTGTTAGGAGCCAACCCTGTTAAAGGTTACAGGTACACATTGTTAAATGTGACCTTGTTAGAGGATTTAATCACCTTATTAGGAGTGGCCATGTTAGAGGACTTTAGAGAATTCTGTTAGAATCTCACCCTATCAGAGGATTTACATCGACTATTAGGTCATCATGACTATTAGGTCAACCTTGATTAAAGCATTTCAAATATTTTTCACAATGGTTAGAAAGTAATTGTAAGTTTGATATATTAAGTACAACTCACTTTTCACATACAAATCTCTTTTTTGTTCTCATGCACTATTCACTATGTGACCTCCATTATCATCGCAATCTCTAATTTACTTGGTAACCCTTCAAGCAATCACCCTTCACTTCTTCTCAACTTGATTAAGCCTTCTACTTAGATTAGCTAGTCAACAACATCAGTTATAGCTCCAACTCTTTAAAACTCCTTCACACATGCATAGCCTCTGTGCATTCATAGAAAGTTTTCCTTTGTACCTCCTTAAATAGGTAATTCTAATCTTTTCTCTCTTACAAAACACCATAGATCTTAGGTTTTATGATTTGATCCATCAAATACATTGTATATATCTGCCATTTTTTTTTCTCTTCTTTTATAGAAACTTCTGTTTGAATCCATCTCTTGGATCATTAACCTAATCCTCTACTAGAATTAAATGATCCAACTCATCGATCCTTGTCTTCAACAAGCTTTCTATATTGTAAGAAATCAACTTTGTTAGCTAGAAATTGTGATTCCTCACAAATAGTTAAAATATTTTTCCTTAGCCAACACTTGGTCATCAACGGATTACTCAGTCACTATAAAACTTCTTGTTGGACACATATACTATCACTCGGTTGATAGTGATGCTTGGTTGATACTAATGATCAGTTTACACTAGCATCACTCGTCATGTACATCAAAATTCTTTAGTCTTGTACTTTGTTACTAGGTCAAGCCTATACATTTGATTTATCTTTTTTCACACTTTCAAGACTTGAACATTACTATTTTCTCCTCTTGCAACACAATTTAAACAATCATTTTATATTGGAAAAGTCCAATTAATCAAATGCCCATTTTTATTTTCCTCTTCATAGCTCAACATTTCCTCGAGATGCTTTTGTTATTAGAAAATTCTCAAATCCTCTTCATCAATCAAGTAGATATGACACTTAGATCAGATAGAAAAATTATCTCACCAATAGGTTTGACATCAATGACAACATAGCATTTATTCCAATCGTAGTTTCCAATAGAATGTTGTTGTATGCAACCCTACAAATGATGATAGATCTAATGACAGGGATGTCAGTATTCCTATCATCTTCATCAGTATCCAAGTATGAGTGATGAGTGGAGACTAGTGCAAAAAATGAGCATGCATTATAGCCTCATGTGGATAACAAAAAACAATGAGTACTGAGGAATCTAACAATCCAAAAGTCTTCTAAGGTCATCCATTAATTTACAAAATTAGGTCACTCATTTTCAAATAACGAAATGCCTTTTACGTACTAATGTTATTCTAAGGCACAAAATATTTTAATGCAAAAAAATTTGTTTTTATACACACAATTTTCACTATCCTTAATACAACTCTAAATTCCTTTCATCATAATTAAAAAATTATGCATTTGTCAAGAAGAATAATGAGATAATAACAAAGGAATCACAAATCAACTATAGCACACATCATATTTTTGAATTCTTAAAAATATTAATATGAGATATTAACCAAGGAATCATAGATCAACTATAGCACACATCATATTTTTAATTCAGAATCCAACACAGTCTGAATTGAATTTGTATCTCATTTCCTAACACACTTCTAGCATTTCCTTATGTTGAATTAACAACCTCAAGATCACTCTGTATGATTGTTTGAAAGAGATATAACTACCTTTTCTCTCATCAAAAACTTTGAATGCCTCCAATATATCATCTAACTCATTTTATTCTTTTCCTTGTTCATGGTTAAAGATAAAGTTACTTAAATCAACCTAATCTTCCAATTGAAGACCAACACTATAATCATCTTCTCCTTTATTTCAGACCATTAAACTAAAATACTCTTCTATCTTAACATTCTAAGAATGTTTGTGAATCAGCATATGTTGTGAATTGTAACAACCCCATCACCATTTTTTTGGAGCAGTTGATATGCACTTCAAATTTTATTAGACCAACCATTTGAAAAGAGATAAAAAGAAAGTATGATCTTTAATTTTTTTAATCTATCACAATTTAAAGAGAAAAGATATTATCTATACACTATGAATATGAGATGTGATAGTCATGTCTGGTTAGCCTATATTTATAAGAAAAAATGGGTGGTCCTAGGGAACTACAATGAAGAAGGGAAATTCAGTGATAAAAAACATTCAAAAGCATACTTTTACTCTAGACAATAAGTCGTATTCAAAATTCAAACGGTCACAATTTTTGTAATGGTTCTCTAAGGCCTCTTAACAAAATTGAACCATTGACTGATGTATGCAAGTCTACCAAATTTCAAATAGGGAAAGCCTACAATGGAACAAGGGAGTATACCACTCATTTATCTAGGCATTAGAATTCTTTCATATAGATATTCAAATTCCAAGTAGCCTAACATGGATTCCATTAGGGTGAGGTGCAGGTTCTTTACTTGCTTCTATAATGTTGTGAAATAATAGTATGTAAAGAACATTAAAGTTAATCTAACATGTACAACTAAAGAAATACAACAATATGTATGAGAGGATGAAGGAGACATATAAAGAGGAAGCAAACCAAGTATGGCAAATTCCTCAAGTGTGACCTTGATACTTCAATGTGTCCAATAATGGGGATGTATGCTCAAACATGCTCCAAGATTCAAGTGATGGGTTATAATTGATCATGAGGGTGAGTGAAGGGTTTTAAAAATGGGAACATGGAGGGATTTGACCATTATATATGATATTTTGGTAGTTTTTAGGCTCTCAAAATAGCATTATAACATCAGCATAAAAGAGTGTTTTTTTGTGAGAGGGGAAGGGTCAAATTTATACGCTAAGAGATGGTGAGATGGATGGATAAGATGCAAGGATGGAAAAATTATGAGGGAGGGCTAGGATGCAAAGAGGGGGAAACACATGGATTGTGCTTCTTCAAATCCATAGCCTTGTGATAAGTGTCACAAGGGGATTGGATGGGAGAACAGGGTCAAAATGAAGAGTCAAAGGGAGTTATGAGGGAGGAGTGTGGAACAGAGATGTAAGAGGCCTTCAAGAGAAATTAATGTTATATAACCTTAAAGTCCTTGAATAGGAATATAAGAAGGATAAATAGGACTTTGACTTTGGCTTGGTTAGGAAGTCTTAACCCTTGTTTAAAGTTGTGCACATGTTTGGGAGGGGGATTAGGCTTTGCTTAGGAGGGGATTAGGATGCGAGTGGCTTAGCATTAATGAGATAGGTTAATTAGATGGCTAAGTGAGGTTAGCATGGGTAAATGGGTTGGATTTTTATAATGATAGGGTTTAGGAATGGTTAGAGTTTAGGAGTTAATTTATTAAATAGATTTATTTAACAAAAGGGGGTGTGGGATTAAATAAAATAGGTATAGTACAATTATTTAATTTAATAGAGAAATGGGGATTTGATTGATAATTTGACTTTTGGTTATCCTTTAATTTTATCAATTGGACTATGGTTAATTAAATTAATTAATTAACTAGGCGATGATGATTAATTAATTAAATATTTAATATTTAATCAATAATGTCTTAGAAGATGACAAAATTAGATTGTTTAGTGATGTAATCAGATTTATGTGTCTATATTTTTCCCATCTTTGATATAGCGTTTGGACAATACTATTTCAAAAAAGTTTGAACATAAATGACACAAAGAATATTTTTAAGGCAACAAAGTTTTCCTAGTCTTGAATAGAAAAAGGAGGGACTGGACTATGTGATGCCCCGTCAAGAAGAAGGGGAGAGAAGACAAAGCTTAGAAACTTCTTGAAAAGGTACAACAAGCTGGAGTGAGTAGGAGGATGCAAATGGACTAAAAGAGGGTAAAATTGTAATAAAATTGCAAAAATAACATGTTCAGAGGAAAAAGGGGGGCTAGAGGGGTAAAAGAGGGAAGTAGGGCACCACAGGGGACCTATAAGAGGGTCTATGAGGGCCAAAAAGGAGTAACTACTCTCATATTTATAGTGATATATTGTCATTTGTGAGCTCCACATTAGACAACATGATATTTGCACAGGGATGCAATAGCATCGGGTGATCTTGGTATGATGAGTATGGACATGATAGACACCAAACTTTTTGGTATGTGCTAAAAAATTTCTCTTATGATTTCTTACTTTTATATAGCATTCCCAAATTATAATCAAAATTGTGTTCGCCCAAGCATGGGTCTAGCAGGATCACTCTAGGGATCAGTAGGATCGCAATCCCACAAAAGGGTCAAGGTTAAAGGGTGAAATGAAGGCTTGTAAGCTATTTTTGTGAGAAATAAAATCTAGCTTAAAGTTTATGCAGGATAGCAATTTTGGATGCAAGAAAGCATTCCTATTAGCAAGAATGCAGTCCCATTGGTTAAGGGCAGGAAAGGCTAAATTCAACATGGGAATGAGTAAATGTTTGACTTGGGGGTAGAAATGGGAGATGTGTTCTTGCCGTAAGGTATAGCTATAAGAACACACGACCAAGGAAGGGTCACGGGAATGCAATCCCGCTTGAAGGAATGTGGTTCAAGGTTTTGCATTGAGTGATAAAGGAAGGTTTATGAAATATAGGTAGAAGTGGTTAGTGGAAAATAGAATTGACATGGGTTTGGTTTGTTGGATGCAATGGTCACTGGATACATTAGTGTTGCAAGAGTGACACACCATGGTACTGCATGCTGGAGAGTAGTTCACACTAGTGAACAGGACTAGGATTGATGTTATCAGGCTGAGGTATCTAGCAAGGCCATCACATACTCATACATATATGGTGATGGTAATAAGATTGTGCAGGTACTGGCACAACAAGACATGGACATTTCATCTCCTAATAGGCGAGATGACTGTCACCTTGGAGGATATGTATAGAATCTTTTAGCTACCAGTGTGCGGCACATCAGTGATGGCAGATAGAGGAGTCTCAAGAGAGATGGTGGTGCGGTGACTAGTGGGACCCAAGCTCTAGTTCCAAATCTAAAGGGGTTAGTTTGTATTAGATGAGCACTTGGATTGGATGGCCATAGATTGAAAAATATATTTCTACATTTGTAGGCTAATGTCAAGGTGCATTTCCCCAAATACTTGCACAACTAGAGTTATATTAACATTGATTCCTACTATTATCTAGATCATAGATGAGGGAGGCCTAGAGGCATGGGGATTATTGATACTTGTAAAGCTATACAGGGATTTACACTAGATATTATATCAAGGCATAGGATGCCACCAAGGGAGGAACGTGGGCTTTTCGACCCTCCTACAGGTATAGGCCTAGGATCCAATTATGACACTTAGACTGATTAAGCATAGGGATAGGTATCCCAAGGAGCCAATGGTATATATCTAGGGAGATCCACTAATATACCACCATGCAAAGGAGGTGGGCTACTAGTGAGTCCAGATCAATGAGATTAGGGCTGTGATATGGAGGCCATATACAGGTCTGGAGCCATTGGTGGAGGAGAGGCAATAGCTGCCATACATTGTATTACCCTATTTTTTTTTTGGAGGATGGGATTATATAGCTGAGCATTATCAACTAGATAGGCTATTATGACAATTCAAATAGCTGCAACATGTGTTAGGCAATCCAGTTTGGTAGCAGAGAATTACCAAGGAGTTAATGACATTATTTGGATCACCTCTATAGAGGAATTATTTTAGGCATAGCAAGATATGTCACCCAAGGATTGGGACTAGTTTAATGTGTCGATAGATCTTGGGTCTACATAGGGCTATAGGGATTAGTTTTAGTTCTCAAGGCCAAAGGGGAGAGCATAGGTGACCGGGGAAGTGGCAGTGGTAGGAGAGATCTCTTGAGCAGTGAGGAGGACGAGATATGAGGTGAGGGGTCTGAGACATCATGTAGAGGCTATGTTGTAGGGTTAGATGCTATAGAGGAGGAGATAGAGGGAGGGAGAGGAGGAGAAGGGGTAGGAGGAGGTGAGGCCACAATAGGAGGGATGACACAAGGCCTAGGATTCAGTTGGGGGAGGGGGAGGGGTAGGAGGCTCATCATTAGGAGGAGGGAATGGTGGACTGGTAGGGATATATGTGTCCCTACAGTAGGCACACGATGCCATGAGCCAAATGTTGTGGGATATATTATGACTCAAAACAACCTTCTTGATTTGAGTACCATTCCAAGCTTTTGATCCCTTTAAAGCACTTTTAATGCATGTGTACTTGGCTAACCTCTTGAGGCAGAGATGTTTAATGTTCTAAAACCTTGAATTCAGCATATCCACTCATCCCATGAAGAAAAATTTCCATTCTGAGTCATTCGATGAAGTCTCATTTTGAGCAATGTCCAAATTTGCATTTTTGCCTATGTCAAACAACGATAAAAGGCCTAGTTTGCATTTAAATACCTTACACGTAGTAATGTTTCATGGATCACCACTTTTGGAGCATTTAATATCCATATCAAAGAACCTATGTTTCAAATTTTGAGTCATTTCAACATTTTTTGACTAGAATTAAATCCCTCAAAGTTAGTCGTTTATTATTGTCATGTTGATGTAAATTGTTCAGAATTCTAAGAGGCCCTGTTTGACTGGTTATAACTTTCACTAAGTCGACCAAAATGAGAAAATTCACATTGCATTAATTTCTAGGGGTTAGATACTTGTTATGTTTTCAGATGTGAGCTTATGATGAATCTATTTCATCAATTTTTGAATGTGATTCCATATGCAATTTGCAAAGTTTTACTAGTGTCATAAAATGAAAATTGATTGGTACCACTATTCATGATGTCATAACTTTGAATCTATGATAGGTGAGGTCAAATGGATTGTACCAATATGTTCTACTATAAAAATACTTTAAGTATGCCAATTTGCAAGTCTTGACAAATCTGTCTGCACACTTTCCTGGGTCCATTCCGTTTGCAAAAATAACTTTTTTTCCAATGTTCCTAGTCCTGCAATTCTGAGTAGCACACTTATTCGTCATGAGCCAAAATACTAGATTTATACTCTCCTCATGATAGTGGAACAATTCCCTAGTTTTTGTTCTCCCAAGTGTCAATTTGACCTAATTTCGAAGCCAAATCTGAAGATGTTTTATGGTTTTTGACATGTTTGTTTGCAAGTAGTTCTGAGAAGGCAAATTTGATGGTCAATATCTTTTGAACCCAAAGTCATCATGAAACACAATTTGGCAAGGTAAGAGTATGTAGAAAAAAGAATTTGTAGGTTTAATTTTAGAGCCTAGTTAGGTGTTTTGGTCAATTTGTAAAGCTAGTCAAAGGACCCCTTGACATGAAATTGGCTATCGACAAAAAAGAGTTAAAATGAGTTTTAATGGATATTTTAGTGGTTGAATGGTTTTCAATTAATATCAAATGATTGATGGACCATTTTGTAATGTCAATGGTTTGAAAGAGAAATAAATTTAGTTAGACCCACCTTGGGGGCCCTACTGAATTTATCAAATGAACAAGACATCAGAGTTTGAAAATGATCAACATAGGTAATTATAGTAGTTATAACAATTAAATTTTTTTGAATGGATACTTACTATTGGAAATCAAAAGGTCTGAAATGAATAAATAACTTGCATTTAGTTCTCAAGTAAGTTCTTAATCACATTTTTGAGATATAATTCAAATGAAGCATGTGCTTGGATGGATCAAGGGGAGTCTTGAGTTAGAAAAAACCCCAAGTATCCATGATACAAAATCTACATCCTTCTGTGCAAGTGAGAATAATGGATGTTGAAAGAATAGTCGACCCCTCTAAACATTTTCCTCCATTTTAGAATCCATCAGTTTAAAAAGATACATCCTTCCGTGCAAGTGAGAATAATGGATGTTGAAAGAACAGTCGGCCCCTCTAAACATTTCTGTCAACACCTCTAAAAGATGGAATTCATTTCCATTTTCATGTCTACATCTATTCTACAAGACAACTATGACCGATTTGGCATATGTCTTTTGAAATTAATTTTCTCCATCCCTGATTTCATATTTTACAAAACTATTGCCCCTTGATGAGTTGATGACTTCTCCAGTGTTGGCGCTCCAAGCTGCAAGTGTAGCATTCCAAACATAGATGAAATGGATTTTCTTTGCATCCATTTAAGAGAAAGTTGCACCCAAATTACTAAGTATTAGCATGATAAAATCCATAGTATCATTTCCTAGGGTAGAGACATTTCCCCAGCTGTAAACAAAGGGGCATCATGTTTAGCAAGCTCAAAGGGGATCGAATCCAAATGGTGAGCAATAAACTTGTACACATGTTGAAGACCCCAGTCACTTTTGAAATTATGCCTATAAGGAGCTTCTCAGATTTTAGTAGATTTATGACACCATCATCATGCATCACCCATGTTTTTGACTAGGCATGTTAAAAAGGAGGAGGAATTGTCCATGTTGACTGCAGAAGGAGGTGGCTATATCTTTGTGAGGACATGGAGTATAGTTCTATCATGTGGGATATATTTGGGTCGATATCTAGGGGTCTTTGCAAGAGGCATTCAAGGCACTGCCAAATGCCTGATACCACTAAAAGGAGGAAGAGCGACGTAAACACCTAGAGAGGAAAATAGAAGAACCAATGGTTTTAGTTTTATCCCACATGCATTGCATTTAGGGTTTTTTATTTGCTTATAATCCCAAATGCACAATAAGCATAGTTTCTTAAGGACATGCTTCTTTTGAGGTAAGGCTCATGCATAGGGGGCCCACCCATGATCAAAATTTTGACTAGTGTAATAAGGAAACTTTGAACACATATGCTAACATTAGCTGAGGACATGGATGTATGACCAACTAAATTGTGACACATGGTGGTGGAAGGATGAATGAAAGAGTGATGTGGTAAAGGCACTCCAGATGTGGCATGCTTACCAACGTGCCTACGTAGCACAATATATGCCACATGTGATGCAAGAGCATCCAATGGTGTAAGAGCAATCTTGTATCACCAAAAAATATGCTTAGTAATAGTTATTGTTTAATGTCTTTTTATTTTTGAATACCCATTTGGGTCAAATAGAGATTCCAACTCTTATTGTTCCACTATTAGTTTTTTGGGTTAGTGTTTTTTAGCACCTTGGGATATGTGCCAATGTAGAAAATAGGTTATTTTGTAATTGATCCATAATTATGATGACTTAGAGGGTGTAAGTTGGAGGGATGATTATACTTGTAATTTAAAGCACTCCAGATAAAGAATTAGGTCAAAAGGCTTTACGGTTTGAAAATTATTGCAGTTTTAAGTTGCCTAGCAACCCCCTAAGATTGCTTCAAAGTTATATTTGAGGCACTAAATAGCCTTGTACATGCCTAAAAAATGGGAGACAGTCCATAGAGCTATAGAGTGCATGGAGAGCTTTCTAAAAATATAAATGGTTCGTCAATCAGAGTCCTAGATCAAAAGTTATGCCTCTCGAAAGTTGGACTACCATTTCTAGATTCTTCTAATTTTCCATTGACTTCTGACATATTTTTTAGAACCTTCTATTTTGGAGGTGGATGAAAAATGGCATATTCTAAAATATATTCCTAATCCTAAACCTAATTTTGGTTACTTAAGGTCATTTATGGCATTGTAAACATAGTCTTTTGGGTGAAGTTTGCGAGAAGGTACAGTGAGGAATGATTTTCTCTAGAATCAAACAACATATAATCCCCTAGGGCATGTCATTGAGTCTGTTTTCACTGTACTAAATGTAATAGCATATCACTTCTAATAATAATATTCCCCCTTTCCTATTGTGTTCATTTTGTCTTAGGTTGCGCCCTCATCAACATGTCACAAGGGTGCATTCCTGCATGCAACGTGATAGTTACTAACTATGCATGCGGGAAAGTGGCTAGCTAACACATGGAAGCATGCCTCAAGTTAGTAATGACATGGCATGTACAATGATCCAACCAATGATAAAGTGCCATGTGGTAGTGATGTGGCAGGCACTAGATAGAGGATGATGTGGTGGTGACTAGGTAGTTGGAGAGCTAGTGAGATATCAACATGTGTCAATGTTTCAATGATAAATTAGAGAGTGCCACATGGCACCCAAGTTGTAGGTGACATGGAAGACATTGACCAATGGCATCTTGCCATGTGGCATAGATGGTAAAACTAGTTAGACCTAAAATTTCATAGATGGAGGAAAATTTCAAAAGTGGTAAAAAAAAATTAATGTTTTCTTCAAATTCACGTACAAGTTGTTTTTAAAATCAAAAAGAGTTTTATGCTAAAGTTTGAACTTTAGAATATGTTCAATTTTTGCATAAAATTTAAAAAGCAAGTGTAGACCACAAAGCCATGTTGGGGACTTGAACTTCAAAATGGGATTCTGGGCATCTCCGATATGTAGATATAAGACTATTATATATTGTCAAAACTGAGGGAAAGAGAATTTTTCATTTTGGGCATTTATTTTTTCACAAGAAACCACTGGTTCAAGTTATTCAAGGTTTTGTCTCAGCTATCCATTTTCCAGTTTCATTCAGTTACTATAGTTCAAATTTGATTTCTAGTAAAATAGTGAACTGAGTGAATGCTAGAGGCAATAAAAATGTAGTTAGGAGTGGTTTTTCTCATGTCCAAGTCTGTTTGATGAAACTATTATCAAAATTTTGGATATTTTGGTAAAATAAGGGTTTTCATCATTAAGGAAGAGATATTTCCAAGTTTGTTACATAACAATGATGAGAATCATATCAAATTTTAGGTGTAGAAAGATAAGAGATGCTTTACAATAGCAAGGAATGAAGATTCAAGTAGACACATGTCACTTCTAAATTAGATCTGGGATTTCATTTCTTTCCTATATCTTTCTCTTTCTAATTCATTGTAAGGGTTCTAGTTTTGGAGAAAATTTTTCATTTTTGTGATACCATGGGGATTCCAATCTTGATTTTTCTCATTAATGTGAGACCAGGGTTCCATTTTTGATGTGTTCTCATTACTGTGATACCACACTCTTTAGCATATTTCTCTTGTATGAATAGAATTAGTTAAGCTAATATAGATGATTCTAATCTATTAGTGGTTTTATGAGTTATTTAGATGCATCTTGAATGTATAGTTTCAAAGAAATGAATACAAATGAGAAAGAAACACCTTAGTTTCATTCTAATTCTCATCTCCTACCTCTATAATTTGCAATGTTTTGAGTTTTATGAATAAAGAACTTAGACCCATTCACATCCCTATAAGGTTGTATGTTTGATATGTTATATTGTTGGAACAAAGAGCCAAGCAAATGCTTGGTGTATTTGATAGGGTTGTTGATAATTTGCGAAGGATACCTCATGAGAATGAGGCCTTTATGAATATTGATGTCTAATTCACAAAGTGATAAGAGAAATCTAATATCTTCATGTATGGAATATGTCACTGGTATCATAGATGTATGTGTCTAATTCATGGAATTGCCCAACAGATAAGGTACTGATCAACTATAGGATCAATTTGTTCTTATTGCTGCATATGTTGGGGATTTTCTTAAATCAAAATTATAATCATCTATTTCCCTTTCTATTTAAGATATGAAAGGATGCCCACACTTAGCTTATCAATTTCTTAGGTCATGTCATTAGCTATTTCATGTCTATGATCTTTGCATAAGTACAGAAGATATAAGGATTTAATCTACTTTGTTTAAATCTAGTCTATGATTTGAATACTACCATATGAAGAATCTAATAGGTCCACCCACCTAGGTCTTGCAAAGCTTGAAGTAGAAGAAGGGTCTAACCTTATAGTTGGGCCTGTGTCTAAATGGATATGTTGAAGATGGCAAGTAGCTGCCCCTAGATGTATTATGTTCTCATCAGAGTAATTTGAAATCATGACATTTCAAAACACCAAGAAGACACACAGCGTGAGAGGGACCAGCTTAGAGACAAGAGAGATCAGTTCTAGAGGGAGCGAGATGCCTCCCAGGGACAACGTAATAGAGGAGAGATTGATCTGGGGGGACTGTAGCTAGAGTTGGGGCATTTGGAGGGGAGACTAGAGGCCATGGATTCAAAGAGAGATAAACTCTAGGACAGGGTTGATATGCTATAGGAGGAGAGAGACAAGATGTTGGTATAGGTGGTGACTCTCAAGACATAGATGGCAGTAGAGGAAGGGTTGGAGGAGCTAAGGTAACTGAGGTAGGAGGTGGAGGATTTGTGGGAGAGAGAAGGTTTCTACAAGGGGAGATATCATGCAATCATGCCAATGGATCAGATTGAGCATTAGAAGTGGTAGACATGGTCAGGTACAGCTGGCACACACATAGGCATGCAGGGTGGTGGGGAGAGTCAATGGAGTATTAGGGGATCTAAAAGGATTGGTGGGTCTTAGTGGATAGAGCAGAGCCATAGATCAAAGTAGAGCAAGAGATAGAAGAGGGGGATAGGTAGGAGGAGGGATGAGGTAGAGAATTCAAGGATTGAAGCAAAGAAGATGAAGCCACCACTACCATTAGTGGCACAGGGTGTAGAGAGGGATCCCTATGAGTTGCACTAGGAGGAGGCAATGGACGAGGATGCAGATGAGCACTGATATGCTACATTTTTTTCATTTTTTAGGATATATTTGATGTATAGATATGTATTTTTGTAGGCATAAACATGGATTTACTTTTATGGATATTTGTACTATATAGACACTAGATTGGACTGTGATGGACATTTTGTATTCTTTCAGGGTTGCATGATGTATTCATTATTCTTCAAAGGATGTGATATATATATATATATATATATATATATATATATTGTTGGAAATACAATAGGGAAAGTAAGCTTTGAGAGCGGGGTGAATCAGTCCTTCAAAACTTTAATCATAAAATCATTCACCACACATCCATCTCACAATTTGCATGTAAACTAAAATACCAAACTAAACATGTTCATCCATGGCATGAAATTAAATAAACATTCAACACATATATTACATAAGATATTTGGTTACCCAAAAACCTTCTAATGAGAAGGTAAGATTGGGGTGAGGATGACACCCACAAATCTTCACCATTTTAGTTGTAAAGTTTATCCAATGAAGGTTACAATGTTTGATGATAAACTATGATCTAACCTATGAAAGGTCTACCCTATTAAAGGCTTACAAGATTGTTAGATCTTGCCATGTTAAAGGATTTCAACACCCTGTTAGAAGTGTGCCTAATTAAGGACTTAAACTTAAATAAAGTAAGCACCCTGTTAAAGGATTTACAATAGCCTATTAGGATGATTCTGTTAAGAGATTTAACTGATTCACTTGTTACAATGTCTCAGCAATGATCTTGCAGTTAGCACTTTGTTGTTAGATAATAGATCACTTCTTTACATGTATCCTTGATCCTCTCTGATTAGATGTGTCACTTATGTCCTCTAACTTCTTTCCTCTATTCTCCTCTAACTTATTCTACAATGCATATCTCAATTGACAACTCCTTAGCCACCATGAATGTTTTGTTTGCACATGCAAACTTCTCTCATCTCACACAATGTTTAGGGTTTTCCATCCTTAAGAAGACCTAGGTGAATTAGGGTTAGGTATGAATCAACCATTGTGAATCATCCATTGTGCTACTTAATCCATCCCTTTGACTAATTGGTTGCATGTATTGCATAGGGGTCCTCAATATAGATTCATTCTTATCATTTAGAATCTCAAAACAATCCTTAAGTTGGCTCGAAAATGGTTTACATAGAATTTTGTGCCATTACAAACAACTATGTCCAAAACTATTTTACTCAAAACTTGAAGTCTCTGATGCTTGGCATTTACTATATCTTCAATGTTGTAACTTGGCCTCTAAATGACTTAGCATCCATTGATCACTTGGCATCAACTGTCTGCTCAGCACTTGAGTGACTTGGCACTTACTAGTTACTCAACACATACTATATATCTCACTTGACATATACTATCTAACAACTTATGCTTGACATACATTACTTGTTCGGCATGAACTAGGTTTTATCTAATAAATGACTTTAGTGTATTGTCACTCATATTAAAAACCAATTTGAGATTAACAATCTCCCCCTTTGACATGAGTGGTAAAAATCCTTGGTCATGCATGAATAACCTTAACTTATGAGCATAACTCAAATAATCTCCATTCAATACTCAATTTATGTACAAAATTTCAAAACTTCAAAATTTTGCAAAACTTGTGACTTATCAATCACACCTCAAAATTTTATAACTCCCCCTGAGTTGATTGTTCTTTTTCTGAATCTGAATAGTCCTACTAAGTAAATTTTTTGTATTGATGCGCTCTCTATTTTTGTACCAACTCCTCCTTAGTTTGGAATCTCCCAAAACTTGTTCATTCTCCCCTTTTGTCTTATTCAAAATTCATTCTCCCCCTTTTTGACTTATTCAAAATTTATTCTTCCCCTTTTTGACACTTATGTCATGGGTGGTACACAAATAGTGTGTTTGTTCAAGAATGATTTATGGACCTCCATTATGAGCTTTATTTTTTCATCCCAATTGTCACACACTACCTCTAGAGATTTTATTTGAATAGTTATCTTGGTAGCAAGGTTAACTAGGCCTTCGTGAGTAGAAAGATGGGATCTTTCTTCATTAATATTTCTGCAAAGGCTAGGTCCTTATGCAACACCTCCATGTGAGGGGTCAACATGGACTAGATGTTGATCAATGTAGCTTGAATGTTGACATCTTGAGCTTGTAATGCTGCTAACTAACCTTGTGGTGACAACAAATTTCTGAAATGAGACTAACTTTGACTAGGAGATTTTCATAGGATTTTACTAGTTGACTTCAAATCTCCCTCCAAGTGGTCAATGTGTCTCTGTATTTCTTGTTTGAACAAAGGCTCTTCACACAACTTGGTCTAAAGAGAGAAAATTTTCTCCAACACTTTCTTCACACCAACAATTTTGGTTGCTAACGCAACCTAACTAATTGCAATGGAACTTGATATCTTCTTAGTTACCTTAGCACAAAATTTCTTCTTAGACCATTCTAGTAATTTGACATTTGTGTCTAGGTCTTCATCATTTACCTTCTCCACAATATTTTCAAACTACTCAATGCATCAAGAAATATGTCATTGATATCATGTAGTGCTTGTTTCTGCCTATGCTCCCTTTTAAGAAGTTCTTGTGTTTCTTTCTAGCTAGTGCATCATGCAATATGCTCATTTTCTCTATGGTCATTGATGTAAGATCAAAGTTTGGGAGTTCAATCACCTCATCTAAGTTGATATCACCATAAGATATAATTTCATCAACCTTAGATGTGCTAGGATTAGGCCTTGATGACTGCAATAGTGTAGCCTCTACACTTGGCCTATGAAGTGCTTGACAAGGAATAGAAGTAGCAGCATCTGGTAGGGTAACCATTGTATGTATTACTATCATGTCTTTTGGTTTTGTAGTCAAGACTAAATCTTTAGTCCTATTCTTACCTCTTTTTGTGATATTTGTATCATCCTATGCTTGTGTTGTAGGTGTAGGACTGGCTTCCTAACCTATTTGGACTAGTGTCCCATCTTTCTCAATTGTTGAAACTGCATGTACTAAAACATTTGGCACCAATGTACTAATATGTGATATCATTGTGTCCTTGCTTTGATATACTACCATGGGCATGATAGATTGCACTTCTATAGATTAAGGAGGGGCATTAGATAGTTCTTGAGTTTTCTTAAAGGTTTTCATCATGGCATACACATATTCTTTTACTTTATTCATTTCTACCTTCCCAAGTTTATCAAATTCAACATGTGTGAACCCTAATAAATCAGCATTATTCTTGATATTATCACACAAGTTGTCCAAATCAGAAGAGGGGCTATGACTTACCACTTTGAATTAGTTGTTGTCATCTATCTTAGTCCTCTCCTCATTTGATTCAGTTAGAGCTATATGTTTCCCCCTTTGTCACTACTTAGGTTCATATTCCTTAGTAGTTGTATTGGCTCTCTTGCCTTTAGGTTTCTCAACTTTTTGAGTCTTCTTAGTAGTAGCTCTTGTGCTAGCCTTGGTGACAGGAACTATCAGCTTTTGTTGTGAAGGTTTCAAAAATTTATTGGGTTTTCTTGGTATTGCCATCTTTTCTTTTCTCTTTTTCTTTTTTGTACCAATAGATGCTTCATTGGCTTCTTCTCCCTTGGCATCTTCATAAAATCTTGCATCTTCTTCTCCTTGGTCCTCACCTTGACCCTATGTGAGAACAAGTGGTTCTTAGCTAGGTGTATCTTCTTCACTATCTTCATTATCCTCTTCTTCTTCATCTCCTTTTTCCTCTTCACCAAATTCTTCCTTGAGCTTTGTTAGAATTTTGTTCTTCTTCCTTATCACAGAAGTTGTCTTCAGGTCCATTGTGATTTTAGCCTATAGAAACAATGGGTAGGCCATTCAGGCCCTACAATTCTTAGGTAGCATTGTTTCTATAGGCAGGGCCTTAGAATAGCCCTATTATATATTCTTCTTAGGGCCTATAGCCTATAGAAACAATGGGGTGGGCTTATAGAGGGTCACCCTGCAGACTTCTACCACCCACCCCAGCCCCACCCCGCTGTCCGTCGCTCACTGTACTGCCTTTTGGTATGTATCGCCCCCTTCCCCCGGAACTCTAGATTCCAAAGATCCACAACGAGAAACTCCGTTCCGCACTGCTGCTAAGTCGTCGGACTCCTCCCCAAAGTCCGGTTGTGGATTGCGTCGGGGAAATTCCACCTGAGCTAGGCAGATAGATAGACTCTAGACTTGGCTACATCATAATTTCCAAATATAGTAGCCTTCTTATCTACTTCTTTTTCCAGTAAAGTAGTGATGGTTGTAGATTCCTCATCCATATTAATTTCATAAGGCAATGCCCTGAGCCATCTAGCCCTTGGAACAACACATTGAACATAAGTGAAATCAAAATCAACTAGAAAATAAACATCATTGAAATGTTTCTCTACTAGTGATATTGGTATTCTTAGTCTTTGTTTCATTGACTTCTTGAAGTCTTCAAAATATCTCAAAATTATCTCCAAATTGCTCTGTGTATTCTCCAATCTATACTACAACAGACCTATTGGTCTTCCAAGAAACTTTTCCAAATGAGGAAAAAATATTTTGTACATATAAAATATACAAAAAGGTATTGAACCAAATTTTCATTGTGCACTTTATGTCTTTCTTATGGCTCCCAATTTTTTTGATAACTACTAGAGTTGTAACTCAACAAGGTCATAAGAATGGTCATTCTTTACTATCTTATAGCCTAAATCCACAACTATACATGGTACACTGTTTAATCTACTAGACTAAAAGAACTTATATGTGATGACTCTAACTACAAATGCAATTAGGGGATAAGTGATTATGTCTATGGTCATCCCTCTCTTGTTCCACATTGCCCTTATATTCTTCTCAATTGCCTCTTTTTCATCACTCCTCATAGTCTGTGTTCTATCCAGGGTAGCATATCTTGTTACTCTTTGAATAATCCTCTTCATATGATGTAGAAGCATCCTAGGTTGCCTTGTTATCTTACTCATTTTTGTTCATTCTACAGTTGGTGTCAAGTTACTATAGCACTCTTCATGTGCTGAGTTACTATAGCACTCTTCATGTGCCGAGTTACTGTAGCACTCTTCATGTGCCGACTTACTATAACACTCTTAATGTGTTGAGTTACTGTAGCACTCTTCTTGTGCCAAGTTACTGTAGCATTCCTTCATGTGCCGAGTTATTGTAGCACTCTTCATGTGCCGAGTTACTATAGCATTATTTCATGTGCCGAGTTACTGTAGCACTCTTCATGTGCTGAGTTACCTAGTTTATGTCGAGTGCCAATTTTGAAAAGCTTTCTTTTGCCGAGTAATCTATGTCTAGTTCCTATTTGGGCCAACTTTGCTCGCATTTAATTTTGGTATAGGTAGTTATACTTGCTGAGAGCTGACTTGTGGCTTCTCTATGTTCTAGAATTTTCTATAAGCTATTTTGACAAGTATATATAGAGTATTTAGGCTTAGATTTAGGCAAGTTTTTGGGAGAAGATTTTTTTGGAAGAAGATTAGAGAGCAGAATTCAAAGTGCGAATTTGCAGTTGGATCTTTGAATGTGAATGTATTTGTAATTGGCAGTAACCCAAAAGGCCTTACAACTGGGCATTTATGAAGATATCTTGATGAATCAATAAAAGTAATTCACTCTTCTTCCTCTTTTGGTTTTTGTTCTTTGTGTTCATTTCTATTGTGTTAACTCTTGCCGGGTGGTTTGGATAGCTGGGTGAGCTTTTGGCCCTAGTTATTCACCCTTTTATTCCTTTAATAAGCAATGCAGAATGGGCCAGGCGAGATAGGCTAGGCATTCCAGGCCAATCCCGCCTAGCTTTTCGAGGTGAACAATTATGCTAATATTCTTTTGATCAATAAGGTAGGGCGAACGATCCGAGATACATGAATAGATCAGGGAAACACTCCGCTCTAAAAAAGCCATAAGATGAAGAATAAGAATTCATTCTGCCTGCGTCAATTGGTATCAAAATTTTCTAAGATGGCTCATTTTATACCATGTAAGAAGAGATCAGATGCTAAGCATGTTGCTAAACTTTTCTTTAAAGAGATTATGAGATTGCATGGATTACCAAGAAGCATTATTTCAGATAGAGATAGTAAGTTTGTTGGTTATTTTTGTAAGACTTTGTGGGAAAATATGGGTACTAAGCTGAAGTTTAGTTCTACATTCCATCCAAAAAAAATGGACAAATAGAGGTTGTGAATAGAAGCTTGGGAAATTTTCTGAGATGTTTAGTTGGGAAAAAGCCAAGTAATTAGGAGATGGTATTGGCACAAGTTGAATTTGCATATAAGAATTTTGTGAATAGGAGTACAGGGAAAACACCTTTTGAGATTGTTACCAGAATGCATCCCAGAGGTATATTAGATTTGAGAGATGTTGCTGGTGAAGAAAAGAAAAGCACTGTAGGAGAAGAATTTTCTGATTTTATGGAGTCCTTGCATAAGGAAGTGAAATTGAGGTTGGAACAAAGCAATCAGAAGTATAAGGAGAATGTTGATCAGTCTAGAAGACACCATGATTTTCAAGTTGGTGATGAGGTGATGGTTCATCTAAAGAAAGGAAGATTCTCAATTGGAACATATAGTAAGATGAAGATGAAGAAATTTGGACCATGTAAGATCTTGAAGAAGTTTGATAGTGGTAATGCTTATGAAGTTGAGTTACTTGATGACATGGATATATCTCCTATATTCAATATTGTTGATTTGTATAATTATCATGAGCCAGATGATGAAGTTGTTCTATTAGAAGATTATCCTAAGAAGTAGATTGAAGAAGTTGAACAGATATTGGATCAGAGAGTTGGCAGGAGCACAAGAGGAAAAGATTACTATGAATATTTGGTAAAGTGGAAGAACAGGCCTATTGAAGATGCTTCATGGATTTCTCAATTTGCGTTGGATTCCACTCAGATTGTGACATCTCAATGATTCAGGAGAATCATCTCTTTCAATCCCGGTTGTCAGATACAGGAGCATCCTGGGTTGCCTTGTTATCCTGCTCATTTTTGTTCATTCTATAGTTGGTGCCAAGTTACTATAGCACTCTTCATATGCCAAGTTACTGTAGCACTCTTCATCTATCGAGTTACTATAGAACTCTTCATGTGCCGAGTTATTATAGCACTCTTCATGTGCCGAGTTACTATAGCATTCCTTCATGTGTTGAGTTACTGTAGCACTCTGCATGTGCTAAGTTACCTAGTGTATGTCGAGTGTTAGTTTTGAAAAGCTTTCTTTTGCCAAGTAATCTATGTCTAGTTCCTATTTGGGCTGACTTTTCTCGCATTTAATTTTGGTATAGGTAGTTATACTTGCTAAGAGTTGACTTGTGGCTTCTCTATGTTCTAGAATGTTCTGTAAGCCATTTTGGAAAGTATATATAGAGTATTAAGGCTTAGATTTAGGTAAGTTTTTGGGAGAAGAAGTTTTTCGAAGAAGATTAGAGAGCAAAACTGAAAGTGCAAATTTGCAGTTGGATTTTTGAATATGAATGTATTTTTAATTGGTCATAACCCAAAAGGCTTTACAGCTAGGCATGTATGAAGATATCTTGATGAATCAATAAAAGTAATTCACTCTTCTTCCTCCTTTGGTTGTTATTCTTTGTGTTCATTTCTGTTGTGTTAACTCTTGCAAGGTGGTTTGGATAGCTAGGTGAGCCTTTGGCCCTAGTTATTCACCCTTTTTCCTGCATCATCGTAATCTTGACAAGGTCATCTTCTAACTTGTTGAGCTATCATGTTGCATGATTCTTAATAGCAGGAATCCTTTTCAAATCCTCTATTGAAAAGCTGATCTAGGATCAACTCCAAGGTTCCAGGTGATCTTGTGACCTACTAAAATCCACTCAGTTGAAGATAAATGTGTTTGTTCATAAAGAGGCCTTTGTTGGTTCCAACTAATTTTGGATAAGATGATCAATCTGCTTGTTGTTTCAAAATTAACCACAAAAGAGATATATTTTTTGGTATTTTCTATTTTTTAATAAATGCAATCTAACAATGCAACTATATGAATTTCTAATTTAACCAAGGGTTAGAAAATTAAATAACAAAGATAGGTTAACAAGAAGTTTAAGAAAATGACTTGAAAAGTAAATCCCTAATGGAAATAAGCCACATAATCAACACATCTATGAGTTAAGCCTTTGAAAAGATTGGTAGGTAACCAATGAAAATAGGAGTAGTGCTTCCTTAATTCCACTAATGCAATCATCAATAAGAATTTAGTAACTATAAGATGTTTCACTTTTTTTAAAATCACAAGGCCAAGGAAAGTTCGCTCATGCGAGAAAAAAAGCTATGGAAGAACAATAGGGTGATCTATTCTCCAACTAAGTATGTTAGTAGAATTTTTAAACATGTAGCAAACACCAGAATTAAAAGATTGTTCAATCAAAATAACGCAAAAAAACTACTAGCTCCATTACACTTCATGAACATTTATTCACAAAATATAGCACACTCAAGCAAGAATAACTACACTTTGAAAGAGAGCACCTATATCATAAATAATTGCGTCAAAATAATGGCCTGGAATACATATTTCATTCCTTAATTTATAGGAAATCTTATCCTCGATTTGTGTTGAGAGTGAGAGATCTCTTTATGCAAATATATGCTTCTAAACTAATAAAACAAATCTATTTTTGTACAAACTAACTCTCTAAATGGTGCTAAGTAGGACTCCACCCTTGTTTATATCATTTAATGGGTGCATGAGCCTTTACATTAATTTAAAACAAAGAAAGCATGAGAAAATAAGAAGAAGAAAGCCATCAAATGATGTAGGATTCTTTGGAGATGCCAAAAATAGAAGTTCAAACTTCTTTGGAGGTTTTTAGGAGTTAAACTCTCATCAAAATGCATTTTTAGTGCATGGAGAGCTCTAAATTTTGAACTGGCAGTTAACTATTAGCTTACCTTGGGCTTCTTCAAAAACTTTTTTCACACATTTGAAGAAGCGCACCTTTGGAGAAATGCACTTTGTGCACCTTGCGAACCTTTGGAGAAGTGCACCTTAGTGACATTTTTGCAAGCTGCTTAATTCACCAAAAAAATTGAAGTTCTTAGTTTCGAAAATAGTTTTTGGTTTTTCTCAGATGAGGTCTGGGAGCACTCTAATGTACTTATTTTCCCCCTTTTTGATGATTTATACCCTCTTTATAGCCAAAACTTTTCATAGATTTGAACTCCTTCTACTCTTTCTATCTAAAATTCCAAGGCACCCATGTTTAATCTTGTCATTAATAGTTGCATAAGATGAGGAACCTATTCTAGTTCATGTGTCAAACCTTTGTATCTTTGATCTTTAGTGCAAATTGCTTGTTTTTTTTCTTCTCTCCATCTGCCTGATCCTTCCTAGTCAGAGACCAGGTGATCTAGATTATCTAGAATGATTAAATGTTTGAAACTTTTTCGTATCTTTTTTAACAAGCTTTTCTAGGTCTTTTTAATTGGTTTTTTCAAAGGTCTTCTACTCAAAATTTCAAGTTGAAACTTTCATCGGTCCCTAAAAATGGATAATTGAAGGCTCACTATTTTAGAGATTGAAATTATATTTTTAGTTCTTCTTTCCAATGGTGTAAATGGTTTTCAATTCTGATCTCTATGTCAAAAGTTATGACCCCGAAAAGTTAAGGATGCCTTTTTATCTTCACAAAGAAGAAAACATTAGTCTAGAGAGTTGAAAATATAACCCAAAACAAACCCTAACTATCAAAAAAACTAGCCCAAATGCCCCAAAATAGTGAGAAACCAATTTAGTCCCGCTAAAAACCCTAAAGAGAAAAATAGCACATCTTGTGCACCATCACAAGTTTGTTGAAAAGGCATTCAAAGACTCTTTTGGTGCAGTTGTGTACCTGCGCTTGTGTGCACCCTTGTGAGGTGCACATGTGCACACATGCGCTCAGTGCAAGTGCAAAAAAAGGGGGAACTAAGTTTTTCCCTTCCTTTGTTTAAGCATTAAGGGTGCACACATGCACACCTTATTATGCCTTAAGGTATTTTCTTTGAAAGGTTTGCATGTTTGCACGTTTAGGGGGTGCGCACATGCACACCTTTTGCCTTGTGTTCCCTTAGCTTAGCTTTTAGGTTGCAAAAAGACAAGGTGCACACATGCACACCTTGAATAGGTGCACATGTGTGCACCTTATCTTAGTCTTGATGCCTTAGGTTTTCTACTAGGTTTTTAATATTTCAAAGTGTATACTAAGGAGAAAAGTGTGCACTTGCGCACCCTAGATGGGTGCGCATGTGTGCTAACTGTGCTAGTGCACCTTTTAGCACAAAAGAACTTCAATTTTTCAAAAATTTCTCAGTTTTGGCAACTAGGTTTTCTTAGTTAGGGACAAAAGCTCAATGGAGCCTCTATGTGGAGTTCCAAAATGACCCTAGGTCCTTGTCTAGGGGTCTGGGAGACAAAAATTCTACTAAGGATCCCCATTTCTAGGAGAAATTGGGTCTGCGTTGTGAAACCACAACATAGTGATATAGAGTTATCATGTATTCTACTGAGAACTATCTTAATCCACTCTATCTTGAATACAAATCTAAGGCACAGGTTAACCCTTTTCTCTCTACAATTTTTTTTCCTCTTTTAGCACTCCATTTTCACATAATTGTCCATACAAGTATTTGACTTCCATGTCTCCTATACTCCCTACCTTACAAGTGTAGCAACACCTTACATCCTATATCATTAAAGATAATGCACCGGATGGGTCTCTTTTTTGTGCAATATTAGGAATGACCTAGAAATGTGGTTGTTTAATCTCACTACTAATCAACTATACATTTGAAACTTTTTTCCTTCCTTAACCATAGCAACAGAAGAGCTAGACACCATAACAACTATCTAGGGTTTGCATAAATTCAAACAACATAGCTCAACACATGATAAATACCTTGAAAAATATGATGTTTTGTGGTGAGTAGCAATTAAATTTAGTTTGTAAGTGCTTGAATTAATTTCTTCAATTTGCCTTATGTTCTTTATGTTCTCTTCAATCTTGAATGATTGTAAATGAGTCAAAAATTGAACATATAGCCCTTCAAACTTCACAACAAATTCTCAGTGCTTACACAGTTGTTAGCTTAGCTCTAATAGAAATTTTGACTCACTTGGCTTCCATGTAATTCCTACCACGTTCGGTAACCACAACAAGCTTGACCAACGCTATCACCTTTGATAGGTCGGCATAAACTAAACTTTCACTTAGCAACAACAATAAAACCTATAGATTTCTTCTAAGTTACAACCAATACTTTGCATCTTATTTCATGTATATATGATATTTTCATAATTGAATCCTTGGAACTAATGCATAATTGAACTTTGAAATATCAGTCCCACACATACATTTTGATTGCCTAGTTAGGGGTGGTGTGATCTCCTGATCCATTAGATGAAGCGGTCCCATCTGAACTTGATGTGCTGCAATCTTCCTTTTTCTTCCATTTCTTGTTCATCTGCACTTTGAATTCTTCAAAATCAACTTTTCATTTTCCTTTATTGAATTCATTGCTAGGTTTTGTTGACATTGTTGGACAATTTCTGCTAATGTGACCAATCTTCAAACAACTAAATGATGTAGTTTGACTCAACCATGTACTGTACTCACTTCTAAAATGTGTTCTAATGAAATTTTCAGAAACATGTACATACTCAAGATTGACAATAGTGACAAATATACCTTGTATTGTAATCCCAAATGTAGGATCTATCAATATGGTTTACCTTAGCTTGCTTGTTTGATGACTAGTTAGGCTTGGATCTGCACTCCTATGCTCTATGTCTATAATTTGTATAGTTGTAGCAATAACCTTCAAACCTTTGTGTGCTTGATGTCTTGGTCTTGCGTTCTTGTGCCTGATGTCCTTGATTGTTGCACTTATGATAGTTACCCATGAATTTCTTCTTAGGGTTTAGATTTAGATTATTGCTCCTACAAACATTTGTTGTATGACCTATCTTTTAACAATTATGACAAGTAGATTTGTAGTTTTTACCTTTGTTGCTTCTTTATTTGCCACTTTTAAATGATTCTCCTTCTTACCTATTGGTGTAACCCAATCTAGTTGTATCACTATTGGATCTAGGAGATCTCGTCAATGACTCAAAATACTTGATGGCTTCACTAGGTCTATTGAAACTTTTAGTAAATTATTTTTCTCTTTTTAGATCATTTCTTAGTTGTTCATTTTGCAACTTCAGAGTTGTGATCTCAATATCCTTTCCATTCAATTCATGATTGGTAATCATCATTTGATTCATTGTTTCTAGTTGCATGTGAGAAATCCTATTTACCTCTAATGTCTTCTCTTCCATTTTGTTGGTCAATATCCTTTTTTCACCTTCAATCATGACTTTGTCTTCCTCGGCTTTCTTTTTCTACTTGGTCACCTCGCATAGAAATATTGATTGGACTTCTTATTCTATCTTAATATTTATGACCTCTTTAGTTAGGGCACAATTCTTTTCCATCAGATCTACAACTGATGCATCAAATTCACTTATGTTTCCATCTACAAACAATTTAGTAGTGTCTTCCTCTTGGTAATGTGTGTCATTCACTTCAATAGCTATCTCTTTCCTTCTCTTTAATGAGAACTTTAAATCATCTCTTACTTCATTTAGTTGATGTAGTGTAAGTTGGATTTCAATATTCTAATTCTCAATAGTCTTTCCCAACTTGTAGACTTTAATCTTCAATATCTTTCCTCAAAGTTGTAAAGCTTTCCTTTCCAGAGATAAAAGTTATGATACCAATTGTTGGAAATATAATAGGGAAAGTAAACTATGGGATGGGGGTGAATTAGTCCTTTACAACTTTAACCATAAAATCATTCACCACACATCCATCTCACAATTTACATGTAAATTGAAATACCAAAATAAACATGTTCATCCATAGCATGAAATAAAATAAACATTCAACATATATATGACACAAGATATTTGGTTACCCAAAAACCCTCCAATTAGATGGTAAAACTAGGGTGGGGATGACACCCAAAAATATTCACTACTTTAGTTGTAAAGTGTATACAATGAAGGTTACAATGTTTGATTGTAAACTATGATCTACCTTGTGAAAGGTTTTCCCTGTTAAAGGCTTACAAGATTGTTAGATCTTACCCTATTAAAGGATTTCAAAACCCTATTAGAAGTGTGCCTAACTAAAGGACTTAAAATTATAATGAGGAATACTCTATTAAGAGATTTAACTAATTCATCTATTAGAATGTCTTAGCATTGATCTTGTGGTTAACACTCTATTGCTAGATAATAGATTACCTCTTTGCATGTATCCTTGATCCTCTCTGATCAGATGTGTCACTTTTATCCTCTAACTTCTTTCCTCTATTCTCATCTAACTAATTATGCAATGCATATCTCGATTCACAACTCCTTAGACAACATAAATGCTCTATCTATGCAATGAAAACTTTTCTCTTCTCACATACATTGTTTAGGGTTTTCCTAAAGAAGACCTTGGTGACTTAGGGTTATGTATGAATCAACAATTGTGATTCTAACTAATTGGTTGCATGTACTGCATAGGGATCCTCAAAATAGATTTCTTCTTATCATTTAGGATCGCAAAATCATCCTTAAGTCGACTCAAAAATGATTTACGTAGAAGTTTGTGTCATTACAAATAACTATGTCCAAAACTATTTTACCTAGCACTTGAAGTCTCTGATGCTTAGCATCCACTGTATCTTCAATGATGTAACCTAGTCTCTGAATGACTTAGTATCCATTGATCAGTCAACATATGAATCACTCGACATCAACTGTCTACTTAGCACTTGAGTGACTCAAAACTTAGTGGTTACTCAACACATACTATATATCTCACTCAGCATATACTATCTGACAGCTTATTCTTGGCATACATTACCTATTTGGCATGAACTAAGCTCTATCAAATAAATTACTTAAGTATATCGTCACTCATATGTCAAAACCAATCTGAGATTAACATATATATTATGAGCATTTTTTGGGGTGGGATATGTATGTAATGAGTATTATACCTATGTGATTTTATTGTACTAGATGTTTTTATGAGACGCATATGGATATATGTATGATGTGGACTAACATGTGTTATGCAGGATAGGATGTTGTGGATGATATGCATGATGTTATTGATGTGTTGTGATGTAGGATATGATGTGTGTGTATGAGATAAAAAAATGCAAAGAATGATAATGTAAAAAAAAAATCATAAAAAGACTATGATGATGTAAAATGATAAAAATGAATCTAAAACCTATGATGATGCAAAAGAATATCTAAAGTGAATCCTAAAAATTGTGATGATGCAAATTGATAAAAATGAACCTAAAAACTATGATGATGTAAATGACAACCTGAGAGAAATCTAGATCTATGATGATGCAAGAGGATACCTGAAATAAACCTAAATATTATGATGATGCAAATGGTAGCTAAAATTAACATAAAAATTGATACAGAGATAAATGCAATGGAAGCAAACACAATAGGAACCAACACCAGCAAGAGATATATATAATAAAATTCTTCTTAATCAATTCATCAAATGAATAGTGCATACACTGTCTCTCTTATAGATTTCTACTTTCCATAATTTCATATCCAAAAACTTGCCCTAAACCTAAACCTAAAACTCTATTTATACTTGCTAGGATAGTATACGAAACATTCTAGATTATTACAATATAGAAAATTCTAGATCAATATTGAATAGTGAAGAATGACCCGATAATGATCTAAACAAAACCTAGGAAAATATCTTATCCTAATGACAAAATTGGGAGAAATTTATCAAGTCATCTCATATATAAAACTTGACCTAAATACTTTATGTGGGTGCTCTTGCACCATACTACCGGGGACAATAGAATCCAAGTCCCTTGGATTGGTCTTCCTCTTTTGTGTCTTCCAATTCTTTGGTATTTGTTATTTGTACTCTTGACCAGTATCTAAATCAACTATCATATGTGCTTAAACTTTTGCCATATTTAGACAGAACTCCTGCAAACCTACAATGACTGGATTAGATGGAACCTCATTAAATATGAATTCACAAATCTGGGTTACTATAGGAACTGCTACATCCTTTGTTGTGATGTCTTTATGCTGCAATATCTCCATGCTTAGAGACAAATTCATCACTATTGGAGCCTCCTCTATCCTCTTAGCTTCATCACAAGTATTCTTCCTTGCTTCTAGTATCCTTTTGATAGGCCAGACCACCTTCTTTCTTAACTGCAAATGCCATTTCTTGGTTGCATTAAGGACCATCACATGCTCATCAACCATTTCAACCTCTTTTCTATTTTCAAAAACTTTTGTATCATAAGTTTCATCAAAAACATGTTGTTGCTCACCTTGTATATCTACTTCACTATGTTCATTTGGTATGTTAGCATTGATCTGGTCATCTGGTATATCAACATCAATGTGATCAAGTTTTTCTTTCAACTGACTCTTCTCTTCCAATGTCTCAGTATAGGCTTTTGTAATCTGAATTGGTTGATACTCTAGATCTTTATTTTCCTTTTCCATAATTTTTCGCAGTTCCTCTTTTAGTTGCACTAAATTTTTTTCATGTTTTCTCAGTTCCTGCATTAGGAATTCCATTTTTTCTTTAATTTCTTAATGTATTCTAGCTTCCTCTTCTCTTTTCTTCCTTTTCTCTTCTACTCTTTTCCTTTCTTCTTCCTTCTTCTTGTTCTGAAAATCCCATTATGAAACCCATGCACTGAATAGTATCTTTTGATCATGAGATAAATTTCCTCTCATGACCATTGTTTCCTATCTAAGTTCACATCACTCAACCTAGTGTTTTGGCCACTCATATAGGTTGTTTCCTCAACCTATCACCAAAATCTAATTCACCGCTAAAAGCTTTCCCCAAGCTTTGATACGAAAAAATGATGCAGAGATAAATGCAACAGAAACAAACACAATAGGAACCAGCACCAACAAGATATATATATATATATAATAAAATTGTTCTTAATTAATTCATCAAATGAACAGTACATACACTTGCTCTCTTACAGATTTCTTCTTACCATAATTTCATATCCAAAAACTTACCCTAAACCTAAACCTAAAACTCTATTTATACTTGCTAGGATAGTATACAGAACATTCTAGATTATTGCAATATAGAAAATTCTAGATCAATATAGAATATTGAATAATGACCCCACAATGGTCTGAACAAAACCTAGGAAAAGATCTTATCCTAATGATCAAATTAGGATAAATTTCTCAAGTCAGCTCGTGCATAAAAATTGACCTAAATATTTTATGTGGGTGCTCCTGCACCAAAAATCATGATGATGCAAAAGGATAACTAAAATGAACCTAAAATATTATGATGATGGAAATGGCAACTAAAATGAATCTAAAAATTATGATGATACAAATTGTAGGTAAAATTAATCTAAAAATTATAATGATACAAATGGTAACTAAGATGAACCTAAAAAAGATTGTGATGATGCAAATGATAACTTGAGAGAAATATACGGTAAAAGTACATACTTGTGTCACCCTTTTGTAAAGGAAAGGGATATCAGAACTTAAATAGTTCAACTTTAATTACAGAAAAGGGACATTTGTATTTAGAATTTGAAGATGATATAAGCTAATGAAATGTGTAAAATTAGATGAAGTTTATGCCTATAATTTTTTTTTTAATTGACTCAAAAATTTATCATTTTTTTAATTTTTAAAGTTTGTTTTTTAATTTTTTTTTAAATGTTGAAAATATAGAGTTTCAATCCCACCAAACAACTATATGCAAATGATCATATTTTGGTCCAATTTTGAACTATGTTATAGTTGACATGTATACCAAGTGGACAAAAATAAATTTGATTTTGGACTTATATGTTTTATATTATAAGTGTTCAAAGTCAAACTTATCAGAAATTGACGGTTCTTTTTCTAGTGAAACATTTTCTATCAAATCTACATTATTTTTAAAACAAATTACATATTCTTGAAGATGACTCTCTCCTCTAGAGGTACACAAAGTTTTTATTTTTTGAAAATGATTTACTACTTTTTTTCTTTTTTTGAACAAACATCTTGTTGAATGTTAAAAGACCTACTTTTAATATTTTATAAATATAACATATTTTAAATAATCAAAATACTACAAAATTTATATGACCATAATCTTGACTCCAAGATCTACAAAAGGTTTTTTTTTTTGGGAAAAACTTCATTTTGTATGGAGAAATTAGTATTCAAAGTGAAAGATTTTTAGAAATTGCATCTTTTTCTTGTGTGGCTGCCACTTAGGATGACACATAGGCAGTTATGGTTGTAACCCTTTTAGCTAAAAGGGGTTTGGTCGTAACCCCTATCGGCCCAAAAAATTGCCAGCAGTTATGTTGGTGATTTCATATGTAAAACTAGCTTTTATATATATATATATATTATGCCGAGAGTAATCATTCTCGAGGTGCCTACTTTTATTTAATCTCAAGGTTATTTTAATCAAAATTGGGATTTATGAAAAAAATAGGCGCCTCGAGAATGATTACTCTTGGCAATATATATATATATATATATATATAGGTATATATAAGCTAGTGGCAGTCGTGGTGCAATAGGAAAAACATTTACTTTTTATTTATATTTTGATAAGGTTATTATAAAATGGTTAATTAATTTTATAAAGTTACTATAAAATTATGCTTCAATTTTATTTTATTTTAATTTAATTTATGCAGTTTAATTTAGATTTCAAAAAGTAATTTTATTTTTGGCATATTGTAATGTAGAATGTTATAGTCAAACATAGATATATGGTTAGGGACAAAGTTACCATTATAGTTAATGTTAACCTTAGGGATAGAGTAAGGGTTAGGGTTAGCATTAGGGTTAGGGTTGGAGTTAGTGTTAGGGTTTGAGTTATGGATAAGGTTAGGGTTAGAGTTATGGTTATGGTTATTGTTAGAGTTATGCTTAAGGTTCGGATTAGAGTTATGTTTATGGTTAAGGTTAGGGTTAGAGTTATGGTTATGGTTATTGTTAAAGTTATGGTTAAGGTTTGGATTAGAGTTATGTTTATGGTTAAGGTTAGGGTTAGAGTTATGGTCATGGTTAAGGTTAGGGTTAGAGTTATGGTTATGGTTAGGGTTAGTGTTATAGTAAGGCTAGGGTTAGGGTTTGAGTTAGGGTTAAAGTTAGAATCAAGGTTAGGGTTTGAGTCAGGATTAAAGTTAGGGTCTAGGTTAGGGTTAGAGTCTAATTATGGTAGAGTTATATTTAGGGTTATAGTTAAGGGTTAGAGTTATGCTCATGGTTAAGTTTAGGGTTAGAGTAATGGTTATGGTTATGGTTATAGATAAGGTTATTATAGGGCTTGAGTTAGGGTTATTGTAGGGATAGGGTTAGGGTTTGAGTTAGGGTTAAGGTTAGATTTAGGATTAGGGTGAGGGTTTTAGTTAGATTAAAGTTAGGGCTAGGGTTAGAGTCTAATTATGGTATAGTTAGACTTAGGGTTAGAGTTAGGGATAGAGTTATGTTTATGGTTAATTTTAGGGTTATAGTTATGCTCATGGTTAGGGTTAGGGTTAGACTTATGGTTATGGTTAGGGTTAGGGTTATAGTAGGGCTAGAGTTAGGCTTAGGGTTAGGGTTAGGGCTTGAGTAAGGGTTAAGGTTCTAGAGTTACAATTAGGGTTAAGTTTTGAGCTAGGATTAAAGTTAGGGTTAGGGTTATGGTTAGAGTCCAATTATGGTAGAGTTAGATTTAGGGTTAGAGTTAGGGACAAATTAATGCTTATGGTTAAGGTTAGTGTTAAGGTTAGGGTTAGGGTTAGAGTTAGAGTTAAGGTCAGGGTTAAGGTTAGAATTAAGGTTAGGGTTAGTGTTAAGGTTAGTGTTAAGGTTAGGGTTAGGGTTAGAGTTAGAGTTAGGGTTACCATTAGGATGAAAATTAGGGTAAGGGATAGGGTTTGAATTAGAGTTAGGGTTCTTGTTAGGGTTAGGTTTACAATTATAGCTAGAGTTAGGGTCAAAGTTAGAGTTACAGTCAGGGTTAGAGTTAGGGTTAGGGTTAGGGTTAGGTTTAAAATTAGAGTTAGAGTTGGGATTAGGGTTAGGGTTAGGATTAGGGTTACAAATATAGTTAGGATTAGAGTTAGAGTTAGGGTTAGGGTAAGGGTAAAAATTAGGGTTACAAATATAGTTAGGATTAGCGTTAGGGTTAGAATAAGAGTTAGGGTTAGGGTTAGAGATAGAGCTAGAATAAGGGTTGGAGTTAGAGTTAGAGTTAGAGTCAAGGTTATATTTATGGTTAGAATTAGGGTTAGGATTAAAATTAGTGTTAGAGTTAGGGTTAGGGTTAGGGTTAGTGTTAGGGTTATGGTTAGGGTTAACATTAGGGTTAGGGTTAGGGTTAGGGTTAGGGTTAGTGTTAGGGTTATGGTTAGGGTTAGCATTAGGGTTAGGGTTAAAATTACAGTTAGAGTTGAAATTAGAGGTAGTGTTAGTGTTAGTGTTAGTATAAGAGTTAGAGTTAGAATTAGACATAGAGTTAGGATTGGAATTGGGGATAAAATTAGGGTTAGGGTTAGGGTTAGGGTTACAGATGGAGTTAGAGTTAGGGTTAGAGTTAGAATATGGGTTAAAATTAGGGTTAGATTTAGGGTTAGAATTAGTGTTAGAGTTAGGATTAGAGTTATAGTAAGGCTTAGGGTTAGGGCTAGAATTTGAGTTAGGGTTAGAATTAGCATTATATTTAGGATTATAAAGGGTTAGGGTTAGGGGGAGAATTAAAGTTAGAGATAGAGTTAGGGTTACAGTTAGGGTTATCTAGTTAGTGTTAGGGTTAGGGTTTATGTTATTATTGTGGTTAAGATAATTTTTGGGTTACTAATCATATTATAACTAATGTTAGTGCTATTATTACACTTTACCTTGGTGTTAGGATAATTGATAAGTTGAATTTTAATATGGGTTAGTTCTATTATAGTGCCCATGATTAGTGCTATTGTGATACAAGTTATCAACCTTTATAATAATGTAATCCCCACCCCCCCCTCCCCCCCCCACCGCTCTCTCTCCCTCTCTCTCTCTCTCTAACTACACCCATTGATATCGCCCCCCACTATCTAAATATACCCTCTCTCTCTCTCTAGTCTCTAGATATGCCCCCTAATCTATCTCTCTAATCTCTAGATACACCCACTTGTCTCTCTCACCCTACTTTCTAGATACTCCTCCTAATCTCTCTCTCCCTTTATGCTCTCTAGATACACCCCTAATCTCTCTCTCTCTCTCTCTCTCCATAAAACATGCCTCTATAAGAAACATAATATGAGCTCCTTCTTATCTACATGTATGCTCTCTCTCTCTCTCTCTCTCTCTCTCTCTCTCTCTCTCTCTCTCTCTCTCTCTCTCTCTCTCTCTCTCTCTTTCTCTAGGTGTGTGTATATACATATTCTCAATTATAAAAAATATAATATTATTTCTAGTTACTTGTATATATAGGGTTAGGCTAAGGTATATAATTTACTAAATGATTAGTACAATCATATATAGAGTAAGAGTTAAAGTAAGGATCCAAGGTTTACAATTTCATTTATATGACACTAGGTGTTATGGTTAGGGTTAATAAGTGGTTAAATGTTACACTAAAATAAGGGACATGGTTAAGGGAAGTATAAGGTTTAGGTATAGTGTTGGAATATCTAGAGTACAACTATGGTCAAATTTGGGATATATGTTATACAAATGACTCGAATAGTGGAAAAAATAATTCATGAAAAGGAAGTTATAAGTCCCAACACAAAAATTTAGATGATGTTAAAAGTGTGAAATAATTTATAAGAGTCAATTTTATGAAAATTATTTCTCCATGATGATGTGAGAAAATTATATATTGTTGAATTTTTAATAATGCTAATGTACTTTTTATTTCAAGGATTAAGAATTGTGATCAATAAATCTCTCTATCATTAAGGAATCTATTTAGAATTATGATTTTCTTTCTTAATTAACATATTTAGTAGCCACATCCATTGAATAAATTTTTCATACAACAATAAATTTATTTTGTCTTATTTTCTTCTCCATGAAAGTTACATTGAACAATGGGGAAATACAATTGCCAATACAACTGATTAGAAGTAAAAATTTGAAATCGGAGAAAAGAATGAATTATATACAAAATATAGATCTGTGATGGTGTAAATACATGTCACATTCTTCAATGATTAGGATTCTTTTGTGACCTTTATTTGAACAATTATTGTGAAATATTTCTTTCATCATTCAGGGAAACCCATCCACTTTTGTAGATGTGTCACACTAAAAATTTTATGCATCTTCCATATGCATTTCTTCCATTTCCTCAACATAGTCAATTGGAAATATTGATTCTCTACAACTTTAATTATAATTGTGGGCGCCTCTTTAATTATTTGTAGGCATTTGTCAAACTTGATCTCGAAGAAATCATTTGAGATCATTGAAGTAGTAAAAAATGTTTGATTCTCTATTTCAGGTATTATAACTCAAATAGTAACCTACAAACTTATAAACAAAAATCAACATATGGAAATAATCAGAATGAAAAAGTATTAATAGTTAACATAAATTCTTTCAAATGAATAATGTTCAAAATAACATAAATAAAAATCAAAACTATTTCAAATGAAATAGTTAGATTGTAATGTTTGAAATATGGTGGCATTGTCTTCCACTTTTCAAACATTACAAACATAAATATTAATAAAAATCTATATCTACTATGAAAAATATTTAAATAAAACACATATATAATCTAATTAAATAATGACAAAATATAAACTAAATATATGATTCGTTTATTTTATTTTAATCATTAACTTTAAAAAGATACAAATTTTATTGATAAGGTGACCTTGTTGTCCACATCAATGATTAAATTTAATTATGAAACATTAAAAATATAAATATTTTGAAACATGCAAATATAAAACTATTATGAAACATACAAATCTAAAACATGGAAACCAAAAGCATTTTGAAATATGTAAATCTAAAACTAATGTAAAACTAAATTGAAAAATGCACATTAAAAATATACAAAAGAAATGTATTATCAAATATCTATATCAAATAGTTTTTGAATCCTAAATCTAAATCAAACATACAGGGCTAAACTATATGAAACTTTAATCTACTCCTCTTCAAAAACTTTAATTTGCTCCAATAATCTCCATCTCTTCCTCCCTATAAAAATACAAAATGAAAATGAAATGAGGAGCATTTGTTTTATAATTTATGAGAGAACCCTCATCTCCCCCAATAGATGTCTTTTGACATTCCACAAATTTGTTTCAAATTCCTCCCCTCACAAAAAATAAGCATGAATGTGTATGCAAAATTATATTTAACAAAAGAAAATGTTTTATATTTAAAATTTCAATTAAGTTATTTCAACCCTATTTTTTTGGCATTATTTTTTCGGGTCCTCTTTTTTGGCCCCTCTTTTCAGGCCCCTCTTTTTAGGCCCTATTATTTCGGCATCCATTTGGTTTAATATTATTTTGGCTAGCTATTATTTCAAGAATTTTATTTTATTTTATAATTCAATAATGATAAAATATATACTAAATATATGATTCATCTACTTTAAATAAATAATTAACTACAAATTGTATTGATATGGTGGCATTCTCATCCAAATTAATGATAAAATTATACTTTGAAACATTAAAATATAAATATTTAGAAACATGCAAATGTAAAACTATTATGAAACATTCAAATCTAAAATATGAAAACCAAAACTATTTTGAAATATGCAAATCTAAAACTAATACGAAACATGCAAATATAAATCTAATTTGAAACATGCACTTTTAAAATATGTAAATGAAAAGTATTATAAAATATATAAATCAAATAGATTTTGAATATAGATCTAAATCTAAATCAAACATGCAAGACTAAACTATTAAATGCAAGCCTAAATAGTTATGAATAGAATTCTAAATTTAAATGAAATTAATTGAAATTGAAATCTAAATCAAAGTAGAATATTATAACTAATTTTGAATTTCAATTTACATCTACATCTAAATCTAAATGAAAATGCAAATAAAAAATAGAAATCTCACCTGCAAAAAAGTTACTCCAAAACTTCAATCTACTCTTATTCAAAAACTCCAATCTAATCCTCCAATAACCTTCACCTCTTCCTTCCTGCAAAAACATAAAATGAAAATGAAATGAGGAGCCTTGGTTTTATAACTTTGAGAGGCTCCTCATATCCCCCAACAGATGTCTCTTCACATTCTATGAATTTGTTTCAAATTCCCCCACTCCCCATAAAAAAAAAAGCATGAATGTGCATGGAAAATTATATTTAACAAAAAATAAAATCATATTGAAATTATTTCGCCCCTATTTTTTTGGGCTCTATTTTTTGGTCCCTATTTTTTCGGGTCCTACTTTTTTGGGCCCTATTATTTCGGGCCTATTATTTCGGCTTCCATTTGGCTTCCTATTATTTTGGGCAGATATTATTTCCAGAATTCTTTTTTAATATTTAATTTAAAAGTTTGTAACCGCTCCCAATTCTTTTCTATTGACAAAGAATCTTTTTTGGCATATTCTCATGCTGGGTATTTGTGCTATGATTGTATAGAACACCTCTCGGCATAAATATTTTCCTATGGTCAAAGTATTGAATGGGTAATAAAAAGGCTAGATCAAGGAAATATGATAGAATAAGAGATGACAAAATGAAAGGTCATACAAAAAATAATCAAAACTAACCTACTGAAGTTAATGAATAAGATGAGATTCATGAAGAGGACGAGATTCATGAAGATGAACAAATTGGTAGTTCTAATGATAGAAACATATTATTAGGTGTAGGAAATTTGATGGATTTGGATGAGGACCTACTTTTTAGTCAAATTCCATCTATAGAAATGGTAAAAGAGAACATTATTAAAAAGCATTACCAAAATATGTGAGATGAATATTTCAAAAACAAAAATATATTTGGAAAGGCACAATTATTTGTCAAGTTATTTAGGAGAAAAGATATGAGGCCTATTTTGGTGTTGTTGGGTGTTGATAACAAGAAAAACCATGCACATAATGTTAATAAAACAATAGTTGAAAATTTGCAAATTGCTTATAACAAAATTGACAACACAACTTGAGGAGGTGACTTAAGCATTGCACAGAGAGCATTGATGACTACTATATCTAGTAGAAAGTTGACACATAGAAAAAAAGTACGTGCAATTTTTGGTTTACTACATATATCTAGAAGAACTATTCAAAGATACATTAGGAGGAGAAATATGCTAGATGAAAACATTGAGAATAATTAGGTGAATATTTGTAGAGTTCCTTGAAAAGACAAAATTTTTGAAGATATAAAAAGACAGGTTATTGAATTTTAGACCACATTGTCTCGTGTTTCTTCCAATAGACATGATACTATACAAATTAAAGATCAAGAGATAGGGGCTGAAATTGAACATACAAGACATTTTATAGATATAACACAAAGTGAATTATTTCAAACATTCAAGCAAGAATTTTCAACTGTGAAGATATGTCAGAGAATGTTTGAGAGTTTGCATCCTTCCTTTGTATGCATAAATAAGATATGTGAAACTTATTGTTGAAATCATGTTGAATTTGGTTTACACTTGCAATCATATAGAAAAGTAAACATATAAATTTGTATTTACCATAGCATCATGTAATGCTCCGTTGATCTGACTGATATCTAAATCATGGAGTGATAGAGTAGCCTGGTCTAGGTCGATCATCTCATTTGAAATCATAGTGGTAAATAGACCCTGTTGTGCTATGGGGGCCTGAGTATGGGGGGGTGTTGTAGGAGATGGAGATAGATTTTGTAGGGCCCTGTGTAGGAGTAGGTGCTGCAGGACCCTAAGTGGGTGTGGGGACGGGTGTTGTAGGGCCCTCTGTAGGAGTAGGTGTTGTAGAAGGTGCAAGGGTATCCTCCTATCTCTGTGAGGGTTGTGATCTTTTTGTGTGTGAGAGAATAGGGTTGATGTGTCCACCACTATCACAAAGAGGAATCTTCATGACTATTAATAATGCATGATATGAACCAAGAAGATTAGATGCTAAATAGGATGCCATACGACGTAATGCATCCAGATCTGATATAGCAAAAACCTCTAGTGGAGATGGTATATCTGTTATCTCATACACATCATCAACTCTTATGCTAGAGGATGCAGCTGTCAAAATGGTACCACAAGATTGTAGCATATATCTACCACATCGATCTAAAGACATCTCTTGTAACTATGTAGCAACTGTGGCAATGCTAGATTATATATGAGTCTTGACTGTATCATCTAGAATAGTCATACCTACAACAACCATCTATGGAGCTCTTGGCATGACCAAAATGTTTAGACCCACCATTGCTCTGACAATCTACCAAGGCCCTATCTAGCATGACCTAGAAAATTTGTATAATCTACATCATGATGTAAATGAAATTCTACAAACAATTGTTTGCAAAAATAAAGAGGAAACTCATTCTTCTATGACCATCTATGATGCGTAGCTAGCCAATGAGGATATATAAATGGTGCAACAAGATGCTCTACACACTTTGTAGTTGAATGACCTCTAACCCTAGGCCTATCTATATAAAAGGGAAACATACTCTTCGCCATAGAAGTGGAGACCTCTCCACCAATCTGTGTATATTTCATAGTGCCAGTGACACTATGAGAAAGGGAAGAGTAAAAAGTCTCATTACTGATATCATCAAATGAGTTTTATGTCTCTATCGTCTCAATGATATGGCATAACTCATCTCTCATAGAAATAATCTTCTCCCTATTAGGGAGAGTGGTAGAAGTCAAAAGTGTAGAATTGAGATACTCTATAGCACGAGATAACCTAGCTACTATATCTCTAAATAAATGTTGTCTCTCCTCAAAGGATGATATCATTCTACATGTTGTGTTTGCATAAACACCATTACCCCCTCCCTAAACACTAGCCTCCCTTGAGGACGTAGGTGCACCACTAGTAGCAGATGCCATAATGATGTGCAAAGAAGATCTTTGTCTATAAATGCAGAGTTAAGATATGTGTAAGCACATATAAAACTGAAAGTTAAGTTTAACTTAAAACTTTTGTGTGTGTGTGTGTGTGTACAAAGTTGCATGTAACTAAAAAATATGGATAATTTTAATTTAACACACATGTTAAATATATATTGAAACTTGATGTATCTAGCTCATGTATATGAACAAAAAATATGCACATGTTATTTAGTACATAGGTTTACTATGTTAATATTTTCTAAAATGTAACTATTTTTAGCTATCTTGAGGTCTTAACAAGTTTTCAAAGTTTCGTTTACATGCATGTTATATTGTAGTTTCCAAGTTTTCTAAGTTTGAAATTGGTTCAATTTTAAGTTTTCGAGTTTGAACAACTAGAACTTATTATAGTTTAGTTCTATCTAATGTTTCAAGTTACATGTTAGTTATCTATATAGGTTTGTACTATGCTAATGTTTTCTCAAATGTAATTACTTTAGTTATCTAGGTCTCAACTTGAATTTTCTATGTTTGATGTAAAATCTACATTTATGATTAAATAGATATTTAATTAAAAAATACTATATAGTTCTTTATCTAACATATTGATCTAACTATAAAAAAAAATTAACTAGTCTAAATAATCAACTACTAAAACACTTTAAATATAATTAATTTATTTAATAAAACACTTAAAATATAATTAATTTAATTGCTAAAACACTTAAAATACAATTAATTTAAGTAATGTTAACATGTAATTTAATTAATAAAACACTTAAAATATAATTAATTTAATTGCTAAAACACTTAAAATATAATTAATTTAATTGCTAAAACACTTAAAAGACAATTAATTTAAGTAATGTTAACATGTAATAACTAAAAAATAAAAAATAAAAAACAAAAAAGAAACCACATACTGGTTACGGTCAAAACACTCTAAACCAGCGAAATTTGAAACACTGGAAATGACCCTCCACAAGCCATTTTTGCTTTTTTTATAATTTCATGGGGGTTTCAGATGAAACCCTTTCATTAATTTAATTAATAAAACACTTAAAATATAATTAATTTAATTGCTAAAACACTTAAAAGACAATTAATTTAAGTAATGTTAACATGTAATAACTAAAAAATAAAAAATAAAAAACAAAAAAGAAACCACATATTGGTTATGGTCAAAACACTCTAAACCAGCGAAATTTGAAACACTGGAAATGACCCTCCACAAGCCATTTTTGCTTTTTTTATAATTTCATGGGGGTTTCAAATGAAACCCTTTCGACTGGAAGGGTTTCGGTTGAAACCCCAGTGGCCACATAAGCACAGGAAAGCACCGCATCTATCTCGCCAAAGGGGTTATGGCCAAAACCCTTTCGACTGAAACCCTCCTAGATATCCCAAAAGGTGACACAATTTTGTGCTTTTACCCTTTAGAACTATGATGATGCAAGAGGATAATTGAAATGAACCTAAGAAGACTATGATAATGCAAATGAACCTAAAAATGAATCTAAAAAGGCTATGATGATGCAAATGATAATGGAAAGGAATCTAAAAATTATGATGATGTAAATTGTAATGGAAATGAATCTAAAAAAGGTTGCGATGATGCGAAGGATAATTGAACCTAAAAAGACCATGATAATGAGGTAAGAGATGAATGAATGTGATGTGAATGCAAGTATAATGATAGGGAAGTGAATGTGGAAGTAGGGGATGGATAGGATGGACCTATAGCATATCAATGATTGACCATAGCCTCTATTTGGCGGGGTGTGAAATAATGTGCACAAATTTGAACATAGTTATTGTGAGGTAGGAGATCTAGGGAGATTGGATGGGCAAGGGGATTAGGGAGAAAGGAAAATGTGACAATTATTAGATTGGACACATGTGATTGTACAATAAGATAGGAACACGTAGGATTGGTAGTATTGATGTGGTAAAGGGAGATGGGAGAGATTTTCATTCATGAAAATAAAGGAAGTGGGTGGGCGAACTTTGGCTTGAAGCTTGAGGGTGGGGTACTTTGTAAAGAAGAACCGCCATGTAGTTTGAGCACTTAGTTTGATATAGGAATATTGAGGATATGCCATGGTTACCGAGAACATCAATCTCTATTCACCATTATTACATAGGACTGACTCAAAAAAAACACGTAAGGATTTCCCCAACATCACACATGAATCCCAGAGGAACTAAGTGGAAATGATATTGGGTAATCCACAAGAAAATGTTATTTCCCAATTGCACCATGCGATAAAAAATGATCATATGTTTGGAACATCCAAGGGTCACATCCAATTGACTTACAAGTAGAAAAAACTTGATCAAAACCATGTGCTCTGATTGCCCCATTCACATGTACTATGATATAAAAGATCATGCGGACCTTAAGAAGGGAACAACCAAATTGTTGGAAAATATTTTTAAGAACCCAAAAAGTGAAATCCAATATCGAAAGGAAGAATTAATCCATAAAAGTAAGCTTTTTCCAAAGAGATTAGTAGGATTAGATACTGATGGACCAAGATCAAACATGACAAAGGATGCATTCTAAAAGGACCTATTGGTAGTATTTGGGACTATGAAAATTTTTGAAACTATAACTTTCTTAGGGAAACTCTTTGATGACAAGGAATCTCATTGGAGAGTTCAAAAATATATTTTTTTAGGAAAAAAAAGTGGTCTATGACCTAATACATACTGACTTGAAAGAGAAAATGAGGTATGTAAAAAGGGACTAGACTGGGAAGGATGAAAGATGGGATGTACAATAAACTATCCAAGATATGTTCAAGGATTACTATATAAAAGATCAGAGTGATAGGATTGTTAGGAGGATAGGATAGCTATTTTATTTACAATCAAAATAATTACTTGACCAATTAGGGATGACATCCTAGATGTTAACCCCAAGAGGGCAAGAGTTAATTTTCTATTTTGTAAACCATGTGAAAGCTTGAAGGCCAACTATATTTTGTAAAGCATGTGAAAACAAAAAAAATTATAGTATGATGTCAGAGTAAATATTTTATAGTTTCCATTTCAAAATATGATTAGAAAACATGGCTAAACATCTACTTCTCCAAATTATGAGTAAAAATTGATCCTCTCATTGTATCAACAATAACATTATTATTAATCCAACTACCAAGTAAATCCTTTGTCCAAATTACTTTATGGAAAAATATCACACGAAAATGAGTATCTATGAACTGCTATTTTTTTTAAGACAAAATATAGTCCAAAAAAATATGTTTTAGATTTTCTATATGGTGGAAAAAGGGTTACTGGGTATGACCTTTAAGCATTTTACTCTATCACAAGAAAAGTGCTTAAAATGCAAGATTTTCCACATTTGATATTAAGCATTAGCTTCTCCTTTTGATTTCTAGATCTAAGCACTAAGGCTCCTCCATTTTCTTTCTTGAAACTCACAACACCATTTTGTGTAGAGTCTTAGATTTAATGTCATTCAAAAGCAATTTCAAATACATTTTATTTAGGGGAAACACCAAATCTAATTATTAACCATATCTAGCCTTTCAAAATGTTACAGATGAGAGGGTACATATTTTAATAAGAAGTTCTATTTGTACGAGGGATTTAACAAAATTTATTAAGCCCTTACATTTGTTATTCAAACAAAATACAACCTTTCTATTTTGAAAATCAATCTAATTAAGGGATTAGGAATCCCAATATGTCCAAACTATTGTATACCCCTTTAATAAAGGTAATGCGCTTGTTAGGGAAAGTAATAGCTAGAGGCTACCTATGATATTGTACAAGAATGTTCTACCATATGGAGGATTTTCAAAAACTAAACCCACAAAGAAATTTTTTTTTTTTTTCCAATTTAGAAATTTGCAAACTTGTTGCCATGTCTTCCAAGTAGATTGCTTTGGTGGGGAAGCTTTGAGACATAAGAAAGAAGCAAGCAACATTTTCTCAGCACTCCACATCTCACTATTCATTGCTCAATAGTTGGATTCCTATGGGATCATTCTTACAATCCATTTAGTTGCTAAGCATATTCCCTATACCACCTTTAAACTTGGGTTGAATACCATGCAACCATGAAACATATTTGACAATTGTATTCCCTTCCCAAGTTATCCCATGAAAAAATGTTGATTTAGATCCCCACAACCTTTCTTGGAATAAATTTAATATACATGGAAGACAAAAAAAAATTTTAATACTTGTATCTTTCCAACAAAAGAATTTATTGCCTTGAGTAAATATTTTTTTTAAAACTTAGCTAAAACCAAGTTCCACATATCAAGAACTAATTCCCATGCTAAATGGTATGGTTAAGTATAGTGTGATTTGTCCATTCTTTATTTGTTCTAAGGAATTAATAGCTAACACATACAAAAAGAGGGATAGAGGAAAACCTTTCCTAATAGAACATTGTAGAAAGAAAGCTTCAGTTTACAAGTTATTCACACTCAAGTGGAAATTTACATATTGGAAAATGATTTGAATATTTACATAACTTTAGTCTAAAACCTAGGTGTTGTAACATTTTGATAATGAAACTCCACCTCATTCAATCATACACTTTATTAGAACCTAATTTCGCATCTTACAATCCCTACCAAAGGTTTAATTCTTGTAGCTAATTCTTTAGCAATTATTTTATGCAAAGCATTAATTAAGATAACAAAGTGCCATCCGAAAGTTTAATTTGGATTTTTTCCCTGTGAATAGTCAGTTGCTATGTGATCTCATTGAAGGAATACTTTTATATGGGTTCAAAGCTTTGAAGACTTCTATAATGAAAATTAAAAAATTGAACCCTTTAACAAGAAAAAAAAAAAAGTAAACTCAAGTAAGCAGGGTAGCAACCTATGCAGTCATAAACTTTGTGTTTTTTCCCAAAAGTTGTTTATACAAAAGGCAAGTTGCTTGAATGGCCCCTAGGAGAAGGGACCCTATAATCTAATAATCGTGATGGAGTTTTTTCATTGATACCCTCCAATAGTCGAGCACACATGTGCAAAATAGTTGATCATTTTTTAGCTTTTTTAGTTGGTGATTGACCAATTTCTACACCACTATTGAGACATTTCATAACATAACTATTAAAACTTTTAACCACAAGTATTGATATTTTTTGGTGTGTAGGGAGTGAAAATAAAAGGTATTGGATGAGTATTTTAAAATAACACTTTCCCACAACTTCATAGTCCATATTCTATAGAGATGGATCTGCTAACACATGAAAAAATGACATAATTCAACTCTTTGGTGTGGCATGCTAGCCTTGATAGATATTGAATTTTTCCCCAATTTCCACAGGTACACTTCCCCTAAACATCAATTCCATTAGAAGTGATGACACAGAAGAAGATAACAATAGCCATCGATATACCTTCGACCTCCTCATTTTGATGGCCTGATTTAGGCACCAAAGCACACCTACCAAGATAAAAAAATGTCTCTCCACTTTTTGTTATCTGGAAAATGTTGAACTCTGGAATTTGGCTAGTAACAAGGGGTGCAAGCACCAAAGTTCCTACCTTTGGTCTAGTGGGTTTTGAGGTAAGTTTTAGATAAACAATTCATGATGTACTTGATTAAATATTATTTAGAAGAGAATGAATACCACTACCATAAAATAGGTGGTCCTAATGTTGAATTAAGAACATGTGCAGAGGAACAAAAGTTCTCATTCTAATTTAACATTTTATAACAATTTTTTTGAAACCAAATAGCAATAGAAGCAATGTAAAACTATTTGAAATGTATAGAAGAGGTAAACACACAACACTGTTTGTGTGAGGGAGATAACACTTCAAAGTAGTGTTATGCAAGCGATTATTTTCATGGAATAACTTCATTATGTTTTGGTTAGAGATGCTTTGTATGCTTAAACAATCCTTTTTTTTTATGTTATAATATTTTTAATTAGTTGTATTTTAGCTATGCACTATAAAATTAATATGTCTGTGTACTTTGATAATTATCTTATGTTGCACATTCATGATAATTATATTTTCTCTATCATTATATGTTGTCTTGCTATTATGATTTTTATCTTGTATTGATTTGTCAAAGGTATAAAAAATTGACATGTCTTTAAATATATTTTTTCATGAGAATATTATTATTGGTGAATGCACATCGAGTTTAATTTTTAAATTTAAATATTTAAACTAATAAAAAGCAATTTGAATTCAATATATGATACTACATTTAAGAGTGACTGATACAGTTTATGTAAGATAAGATAAGATAAGATAAATTTATCAATGTCCAACAAGAGACCAATGAGGGTCTAAGGGATTGGAAGCAATACAAAGAACAAATGCCAATAGGGGGGAGCACCAAACAGTGTCCGCAGAAAGAACATGAAAGCAAAACAACAAAAGAACCAAGAAAAGGAATAACAACTAAGAACTCATAACTCTTAAGAACTCACAGGTGAGAAGTAGTCCATAATGGAAGGTGGACATTAGAGCAATCAAGTAATCTAGAAGGTCATTGTCAAGTGTGATCTCTGTAGGGTCTCACAAATCTGGTGTGAATTGAGACAGTACAGGGAGGCCGCTTCAATCCTTAGGCAAGGATTGTAAGACTGAAGAAAGAGGTGATGATCTGCACAGGGTTCGATGTTGAGCAAAGCTAGAACTATACAATGTGCTCGGAAAGCCACATGGTCTCCTAAAGGTAGAGTGCAACACAATGTTAGTCAATATATCTAAAGAATGGGGGAATAGACCAACACTCTCTAAACAAACAGTAGAATCTCCTTTGGATCTCATAGTAAATGGGACAACAAAAAATAAAGTGAGACTAGGTCTCAACCTCCCTAAGGTGACAAAGCTGACAAATCCTATCCTCCTTGCCGATTTAGTGATTAGTTTGAATAAATAGCCGATGAGATCCCACTCAAAAAGATCCCAAGGAGATGCGAAGAGCATGATTCCAATGACAAGTGAGGTACCATGGGCATAAGATGATCCCTCCTAGATATCAAGGAAGTGTTGAACATAGAACGTCATATGTGGGTGGAGCCCACCTGGGGGATTCCTCTAGGTCATGATAACATATTATCTATAGATGTGAAGTCTAACATGCTCATTCAAATCTCACCAAGGTGGAAGAAGATGGGATGGAGCATCCAGAGAAAAATGAAAGGGGGGAAGATGATCCAAACTAATACCAATCAAGCCCAAGAGGGTAGAGACCTAGGTGTACCAGCAACGAGACTTGTGACCAGAGTCTGAACCCATAATCTCCATAGAGGAACAATAAGCCAAGTAGGAATATTTGTGATGATTGTAAGAGGAATTAGCGAAGCTTTAGAGCCAGTAAAGAAGCCAAACTAAATCAAAGATGGTCCCCAATTTGAAAGGATGAGCACTAAGCTCTACTAGATCAATGTTGTGCGGTGTGGATTGGTGACATCTGATAATGCACCGAAGGAAAAGAGTTTGGAATCTCTCAACAGAGGCCTAGTTAGACTCCAAGAGGGAGGAGCCCCAAACAGTAGATCCATAGAGGACAATCGACTTGACTAGGGAGTCAAGAAGGGACATCTTAGTTGTGGTGTCCTAGAAGTAGTTTCAAAAGCACTATCGCTCAAGAATACTGAGGGAGTTGAGCCCATTGGTGACTCTGGGCTGCATGGTTGGTCTTAGGTTGAATCAAGGTCTAAAAAACTTAACCCTTAGTAAGTATATGAAGATGCAATCTCGATCTTGGTACCCTAGAAGTAAAAATGGAGGTGTGATGTCCTCAAACAATTGAAGACCATGTAATGACCCTTTTTGGTCATTCATTTATTTACAACTTTTTCTTTTCTACTTTTCAAATTTTAATCATTCCAATACTTCCAAGACTTAGCCTCAGGAAAAACAGCTCCGTTGAATCCTTCTTATCCTACATTTGTACATGGCACGATTAGTTATACAAGTTTATTCTCCATGCTAGCAGAATGCGTGAGATTTAAATTGTCTTGGTCCTCAATATTTGACAGTTAATTTCCAACGATTTGGTTTGTTACTCAAGAAAAAGTTTGACATTGTGTACATCCATGAAGGGTAAGCCCTCGTACATCTTCCTAGCACCTTGCCGATCATGATGAATATTGATCCCATAGTGAATAGTGAATGATCAAATATGTTATGAGGTTGTCTGGTTACATGGAAACCTCTTTCATTTTGTTTGATATACCTTCCTATATTCTAGTTTTGTCTTATTTTTTGAATGTCTTCCCATCTTCTCAAATCAACGACGAATGTAGTGGTGTCAAGCTTATTTCTTTAATGACTGTTGTTTCAAACTGATCTTCTCTTTCGTTTGACATCAAACCCTATACGTCTTACACTCTATCCAATTTGGAATCAACTTTATCTCCTATCTTGCTTTGTCTACTCATTATGTGTGGGGGAATCATGGATACACGTGTGTTGGGTAGAATACAACTATATGTATGATCCTCCTATCTTGTTGACTGATATACCTTTGTCCTTTGATTTCCTATGATTGGCTAGTGAGTATTGTGGGTACAATGTAACTTTCTTATAATAACCAAAAAGTAGTTTTAATTTCTGAGCCTCTTCCTTCCTATTATATGTCACCAAGAGGAACCTTGTGACTCTTCATTTAACAATCATATCTCTTCATTTTAACACCCACATCTCTTTGGCTGATGAATATTGACTTCAATAGATTGTATCTTTTCCATATCATAATCATTATCCATAATCTGTCATCCGCCTTCCCTTTTGATCATAAATATAGTTTCCTTTTATATCTAAAATTTGGCCCAAAAAGCCTTAAGGAATAATCACACCCCTTATTGATCATAAACTTGCACCCTTTTGATATTTTTCCATGGATATACTTGTGAAGTTAGTCTACCATGGCTTCCAAATTAGATTACTTTCTTTCATTATAAAAATAGTATTCTAAGGTATTATTATTGTTTATTTAATAATAAATATTATAAATTCTAATTATATTTTATATTAATTATTGTACCATTAACATTATATTGATTAATTTATTAATCAATTTATTAGTTATTAGTTATTAATAGTATTTATATTTAATTGTGATAATAGTTAGATATATTATCGTCTTTGTTGGAAATGAGAATGGAGTAACTGAGAGGGGAGGGGTGAATCAGTTACTACAAAAACTTTTCCCACAAGTCCCTTAAGATGTCAAAGGAAATACTCATTGCTGATACCCATATAATCAAACTGAAAACACAAGAAACAAGAGACAAGAGACACCAGATTTAACGTGGAAACCCAATATGGGAAAAACCACCAATGTAACTAGTTACTGTTTTTCACTCTTCTAAAGTGAGCCCTGTTAGGAGCCAACCTTGTTAAAGGTTACAAAACACACTGTTAGGTGCGACCTTGTTAGAGGATTTAATCACCCTGCTAGGAGTGGCCTTGCTAGAGGTCTTTAGATCAATTCAACTGAATTGCCACCTTGTTAGAGGATTTTACAAAAGGCTGTTAAACCCACTCTGTTAAGAGATTTGAAAACACTGTTACAATTGTTAGAAAGTAACAATGAGTGATCTGAAATAAATACAACTTATCTTTGCTGATACAGATCTCTGTTCTGTTCCTCTAGATCCTTTCTGATCAAATGCAACTCTGCATCTCTGATCCTTTAAAAAATTGCTTTGACCTTCTTTATAATTCGCATATTAGATATTCAATCATATCTGCTCGCTTTTTCACATTCATACTTTCATACTTGAAATCGCAACTTGATCCTTCATATATACCTTTCAGATTATCAAGTCGGCTCAAATACAAGTTACAATTATAAATAATTGTGCTATAAGTCAGCTTCATACATTACATAAAGTAATTAACTTTAATTACTTAACCTTCGAGAAATCCTTCGCTGACCGACTTAGCTCGGTAAATACTGCACAGAAAATAATTCCTGTGTTAACCGACTGAGCTCGGTTAATACAGAGAATTTTGTGAAATCCTTCATTCGCCGAGTGAACTCGGTAAATACCGATTTCTCCGACTTTCCTTTGATGACCGAGTGAGCTTGGTTAACACTATCTGCTACTTTTTTTCGATGACCGAGTGAGCTCGGTTAACACTGTCTGCTACTTTTCTTCGATGACCGAGTGAGCTCGGTTAACACTGTCTGATGACTGATATGACATTTGTGTAACATCAAAGACAATCATGCAATTATCAATTGTATCCAACAATCTCCCTCTTTGGCATTGATGGCAACACAACATGTCATAGCAGAATGAAATTTGAAAACAAGTCCTTATCAGCACAATGTGTCATCAAAACAATTCTCCCTCTAAGATGATAGACTCTCCCTCTTTCAGTAATCTCCCTCTGTGAAGGAATTACATAAGAACTTTCTTTTTCACACAAATTTCAGAAAGATATGACAGTAAAGTAAATCTCTCCCTCTTTGACAACAAATGCCAAAGATAATAGAACTTAAATGAATTGTAATGTACCTTTAGTACTGATTCATATGCAAATCTTCCAGATTTGACTGCATCAACAGATAGATATTCATTTTGGTATGCGTTGATGCATCACTAAAACTTGTTTTTAGTGAATTTTGGATAGGGGTGTAACCCCTAACTTACCTCTGAGATACAAGAATGCATCCTTAGGTAGTGGCTTTGTGAATATGTCAGCAATTTGTTCCTTTGAATTGACATATTCCAATCTGATCTCCTTGTCTTGTACCAATTCTCTGACAAAATGATATTTGATTGCAATATGCTTGGTCTTAGAATGCATCACTGGATTCTTTGATATATTGATTGCACTAGTATTGTCACAGAACATAACAACTGGTTCTTTGATTTCCATCCTCATTCCTTGCAATAACTGCTTAAACCAAACAATATTTGAACAATTTACTGCTGCAGCAACATATTCTGCCTCTGCTGTAGATTGGGATGTACAATTCTGCTTTTTGCTTGTCCAAGAAACCAATCTCTTTCCAAGAAAGAATGCTCCTCCACTTGTGCTTTTCCTGTCATCAAGGTTTCCTGCCCAATCAGCATCAGTAAATACTTTCAAATCCAAATTACCTCCAAATTTATACCATAGCCCATAATCTTCAGTTCCTTTCAAATATCTCATTATTCTTTTGATTGCCATTATATGAGTTTCTCTTGGTTTTGCTGAAAATCTTGCTACAATACCGACTACAAGGGCAATATCTGGCCTAGTATGTACTAGATACTGCAACTTTCCAATCATAGATCTATACAGTGTTTGATCCACTTCTTTGGATTCATCTTCCTTGGTAAGTTTCAATCCAGTACACATAGGGGTTCCAACTAGTTTACAATCCTCCATACCAAATTTTTTTAATATCTCCTTGATGTATTTTGACTGTGTGATGAAGATGCCATTCTTACGTTGTTGGATTTGAAGACCTACAAAGAATTTAATCTCACCAAACATAGACATCTCAAACTCCTTGTTCATTTGTTCTAAAAATTCTTTGCATAGATCATCATTGCCTATGAAAACAGTGTCATCTACAAATATTTTTGCCAAAACAATCTTATTATCTGGACCTTCTTTTATATACAAGCTACTGTTATCATTAGTCCTTTGAAAACCAATCTGAATAAGATAGTTATGCAATCTTTCATACCATGCTCTAGGAGCTTGTTTTAGACCATACAGCGCCTTGTGTAATTTGCAGACCATGTTCTTCTTATCTGGATCAACAAAACCTTCAGGTTGTTCAATGTAAACTTTTTCATCCAGTATTCCATTGAGAAATGTTGACTTGACATCCATCTGATAAACTTTGAATCCTTTGTGAGCAGCATATGCAAGTAAGGTTCTTATACCTTCCAATCTTGCAACAGGAGCAAAGGTTTCTCCATAGTCTATACCTTCTTCTTGAGCATATCCTTTGCATACTAGTCTAGCTTTGTTTCTTGATACTTTGCCATCTTCATTTAGTTTATTTCTGAATACCCATTTTGTTCCAATCACATTCTTATCTTTGGGTCTAGATACAAGAGTCCATGTTTTGTTTTTCTCTATCTGTTCTATTTCTTCATTCATAGCCTCAATCCAACTATCATTTGCCAATGCATCTTTGATATTTCTGGGTTCAAAATCAGCAAGTAAACAAGTGCCTTTTAACTTACTTATTGTTAGAGTTCCTTCAGATTTGTCTCCAATGATCTGATCTAGAGCATGATGCCTTCTGACATATTTAGCTAACACAGGTTCTTTACTTCCTGAATGAGTTTCATTGTTGTCCCTTTGTACTTTAGATTCTTGCTGTTCTGGCTCGGTAGATACTTGCTTGGTAGAGTCTGAAAGTGACTCGGATTCTTTTAGCTCGGTAAAAACTTCCTGTGTCTCGGTTTGAACTTCCTGCAACTCGGTCATTGATGACTCGGGAGTTGAGGATTCCTGATTAACTGGAGTACTTGGTATAGTATTAGGTTCAATGTAAATAAATCTTCTATAGTCTTCAGGAACCTTCTTGCTTTCTTCTTCTGATTTCTCATAATTCATAGGGAGTTTTGAATGAGTCCTTTTTCAGTTGTACTCGGTTCAAGGTATGAACTGCAGTGCTGATAGCTTCCTTCCAGTATTTGATAGCAATGTTCTTTTCAATCATTAGGGTCCTTGCACAATCCATAATGGATCTATTTCTTCTTTCAGCTATCCCATTTTGTTCTGGAGTTCCTGGTGCTGAAACTTGTCTTTTAATTCCTCTTTCAATGCAGAAGTTATTGAACTCATGTGAAATGAATTCACCACCTCTGTCTGACCTTAAGCATTTCAATCTTTTCCCTGTTTCTTTTTCTACTCTTGCCAAGTACCATTTGAATTTCTCAAAAGCTTCTGATTTATTCCTTAGGTACATAACAGTCATCATTCTTGAGTAATCATCAACAAAAAGAATGAAGAACTTTTCTCCAGTATAACTTTCAATTCCAATGGGTCCACATAAATCAGTATGCACAATTTCTAATATATCTTCAGACTGATAGCTTTTACTTTTAAAACTAGTCTTTCCCATTTTTCCAATCTGACAATTCTTGCATAAAACGACCTCAGGTTTCTTTATATTAGGAATGCCTCTTACCTTTTTGAATTTGCTTATCTTCACCAGATTATCAAAATTGACATGACACAACCTCTTATGCCATAACCAACTTTCTTCAATTTGAGCAATAAAACATGAGCATTCACCAAGTTCTAGGTAGAACAAGTTACCTTTAGTTTGTGTGCCAGATCCTATCAGCTTTCCTTGCTCATTCAACAGTCTTGCCTTTCCATGCATGAATTCCACCTTAAATCCAGTATTGAGTAACTGTGCCACACTTAGCAAGTTATGTTTAAGACCTTCAACCCAATAGGCATTGTTGCATATAAGTTCTTTGGTTAGAGAGATTCTTCCTCTTCCTTTTATGAAACGAGGTTCATTATTACCAAACCTTACACTGCCACCATCATAATCTTCAAACTGATCAAACTTAGTTTTATCACCAGTCATATGATGAGAGCAACCACTGTCTATAATCCATGTATCATTCATACTTATATGAGAGATAAGAGCCATTTTATCTTCCTCATCACTATCAGAATCATCTTTCACAGCAATATAAACAATTTCATCTTCACTATTATCAGAATCCTTAGAATTTTCAGCCATGAAACATGATTTCTTACCTTTGTTCTTGAATGATTTGTAATCTTTCTTTTTATTCCATTTATGACCCTTCTTTTCATCATTGTTCTGCTTGTTTGGGCACCTAGCTGCAATATGACCAATTTCTTCACATGAAAAACAGATTAGAGGAACTTTACCTTTATATTTTCCTCTGCCTCTGGAGTATTTCTTTGCTAGCAGAGCTTCAATTACTTCAAGATCACTGTCTGAACTTTGGTCTGATTCATCATCACTTTCTGACTCTGATTTCTTTTTGCCTCTATCTTTGAGTGAAAGTTTGGCCTCAAATGCTGATTCAGTGTTTTTGGAAGCTGGAACATAGTTGTCAAAATTGTCTAGTTCAAATGCAGTTAGTCTTCCAACTATAGCCTCCAAATTGATATTATGATTTGCTTCACACCTTCTTTCTTGAATTGCAGAAACTCTGATTGCATAGATGGGAAGCAAGGTTCTGAGAACTTTGCTTATAACCGTCTCTTCTTTGATATCACCTCCAGATGCCCTGATTGCACTGACACATGCTTTGATTCTATCAACATATTTTGCAATGTTTTCATCCTCTCTCATTCTCATTTGGTCAAATTGTCCTCTTAGACTTTCTGCTTTTCCTCTTTTCACATTGTCATCTCCTCCATATATTTCTTTCAGCTTGTTCCACATGTCAAAAGCGGTTTGGCAATCCTTGATATCATCAAATTCTTCATAGCTTAGTGCAGATGCAATGTCTATCATCATATTGTTACGAGTCTTCTTTTCAGCAATATCATTGATAGATAATGTGCCGGAAGGTTCTTTGTATTTTTCATCAAGATATTTCAGTCCTGTATCACCAATAGTAGCCAAATGAAGTTTCATCAATCCTTGCCATGCAGAGAAGTTATTTTTGTTGAGTCTTGGAATTTCTCTCTTGTAAGACATCTTGATCTTTGGCTTAGATCCTTGAAATCTTTTCTTGCAAGCACCAATAAGCTCTGATACCAATTGTTGGAAATGAGAATGGAGTAACTGAGAGGGGAGGGGTGAATCAGTTACTACAAAAACTTTTCCCACAAGTCCCTTAAGATGTCAAAGGAAATACTCATTGCTGATACCCATATAATCAAACTGAAAACACAGGAAACAAGAGACAAGAGACACCAGATTTAACGTGGAAACCCAATATGGGAAAAACCACCAATGTAACTAGTTACTGTTTTTCACTCTTCTGAAGTGAGCCCTGTTAGGAGCCAACCTTGTTAAAAGTTACAAAACACACTGTTAGGTGCGACCTTGTTAGAAGATTTAATCACCCTGCTAGGAGTGGCCTTGCTAGAGGTCTTTAGATCAATTCAACTGAATTGCCACCTTGTTAGAGGAATTTACAAAAGGCTGTTAAACCCACTCTGTTAAGAGATTTGAAAACACTGTTACAATTGTTAGAAAGTAACAATGAGTGATCTGAAATAAATACAACTTATCTTTGCTAATACAGATCTCTGTTCTGTTCCTCTAGATCCTTTCTGATCAAATGCAACTCTGCATCTCTGATCCTTTAAAAACTTGCTCTGACCTTCTTTATAATTCGCATATTAGATATTCAATCATATCTGCTCGCTTTTTCACATTCATACTTTCATACTTGAAATCGCAACTTGATCCTTCATATATACCTTTCAGATTATCAAGTCGGCTCAAATACAAGTTACAATTATAAATAATTGTGCTATAAGTCGGCTTCATACATTACATAAAGTAATTAACTTTAATTACTTAACCTTCGAGAAATCCTTCGCTGATCGACTTAGCTCGGTAAATACTGCACAGAAAATAATTCCTGTGTTAACCGACTGAGCTCAGTTAATACAGAGAATTTCATGAAATCCTTCAGTCGCCGAGTGAACTTGGTAAACACCGATTTCTCTGACTTTCCTTTGATGACCGAGTGAGCTCGGTTAACACTGTCTGCTACTTTTCTTTGATGACCGAGTGAGCTCGGTTAACACTGTCTGCTACTTTTCTTCGATGACCGAGTGAGCTCGGTTAACACTGTCTGATGACTGATATGACATTTGTGTAACATCAAAGACAATCATGCAATTATCAATTGTATCCAACAGTCTTATCCATTTATAATGTAATTATAACATTATTGTTTTTATTATGTGTACAATTGATATCCATGAATCTTGATTACCTTACTAATATTATCAATCTTTTATTTATTATATTTTAATACTATTATCGCATTATAATTATAATGTAATATCATACTGTATGATAATAACATTACTATTATTATTATTTTATTTATTAATAATGATTTGACTTTTAATATTACCTTAGTAACGTATTATTATATCCATAATATATTATTATTTATTCTTTAATAATACATTATACCATTAATAATATATCAATATATATATATATATATATATAGTTTTTAAAAATTTCTTTTAATATATTATAACATCAAGAAATAACATATTTACTTATATTTCTCTAATTAGGGGACATGACAGACCATAACCCGAGTCCTGCCTAGATTTACAACTAGCTCATTTGAGTTGCAGAAAGAGGCCAAGCCATGAAGGAGCCATTGAAGAACATCAAGGGAAGATGCTAGGAGAATCACATCATCAACAAATAGGAGAATAGAGATCAACATCTTATGTAAGTAACAACCATTGCTAGGGTGAGCAATCACGGAGAAATGCCTCAAGCTCCTCGATGTAGATGCCAAAGAGAGCAGAGGAGAGAGGGCAACCCTATCTCACCCCGATAGTGCTCTGGATAGAGTTAGAGAAACCCTGTGGAGTCCTAAATCTGCCCACAACACACTCAAAATTAGAAATGACATTTTATTTTTGAACAGTAATATAATTCAAAATTTATAATTATTCTATCAATTCACTTTTTATAAACAATAACCACCATCAAAATTAATGATATTTATTTATTTAGGTTCTATTTATTTTTTATAATTAAAAACATGGAAGCCCTTTGTCATGTAAACTACTCAAATACCATTGTCAAGATACTTGAGATCACCTTCAAACTGGAGAAAGGTGGAGTATGTGCAACATGCAACTCCTAAAACTAGACACACAATATTTTCAATTTGATTCTAATTAGATCAATAACATTAGTTGAAGTCATCTGGATTTAGGTAATCAAGAAACATGTTTTTTGTATTCCAATATCTTATAAAGGAATGATAAAGAAATTACAAACAAGGTCGATAAAAGAGCTTGGTGATGTGGGAAAGTATAACAGCAATGAGGAAATATGTTTGCTTAAACATATATGTAGAAGTAGCTTGGAAGTACAAAAGCTGAGGATGTTCAAATTGAAATTGGGTGTTCATTTTATGAATGTTTGTTAAGACCAAAATTGATTTCCCATGGCTTTTCTTTGTGAGACTATTATAATTTGAATTGGAGGAATATATGAACTATCGCTTGTACTTGGGTAGGGCGCAAGTGTATAGTCGATAGGTTTGGGGGTTGCATTAGTGGGAAGAAGATATTTTGTATATATCAAATCTTTGTTTTGAAACTAAGATATTTAGTAAAAATGGATGTGTCAAATGTGTTAAACAAAAAATAGATGTAAGAAAGATATCAATACTCTTTGTTTTGAGAAAAGCAACTTTGATTGAATCAAAATTGTTGAAAATTGTTGATTGATTTGATTTTTGAAGAGGAAAATATCTATACATATGAAACAATCTTGTTTGCATATTTAATTTTGCAATATCAATTCATTTACATATTATATTAGTATTTCTATAAATGCTTAATGGAACATTAATCTATACTATGAATTTTAACAATAGAACAATATTATAATTAATAACATAATAATAACTAGATTATTATTGCCTTTATATCTAAATTTCCAAAGTTTAATCTTTAAGACTATCACATTTATGATAGCTATTTTAGTTGAAAGCTTGTCACCTCCATTGCTCAATTTTCTTTTTCAAAAATTATGACTATTTATGGTGGGGCTGGTAAAGCATATAAAAATGTTTGTTTAGTTGGAAGCATTTTTTACTCAATTTTTAATATTTTTATTCGATAATCATTTACATGAAATTCCAAAGTAAGAAAAACTAAGAGAAATCTACAAATCTCAACATTAGTAAACTGGTCGAAGATCTGAATCGCCTCTGCAATTTTTTGGGCTGAAATGAAACCTAGCAAATCTGTTGTTCCGCGCTCTGGACAGGTATTGTAGCTCTGATGTGTAGGAGGTCATGGCGATCTGTGCTCCTTTGAAGCCACAAACCAGACATATTTGAAGGCAGATCATTATTGTAGTAATCACAGACCAGCTCTCAGGATTGGGAAAATACGAGGATTGGAAATTGTCACGATGGAGAGCCGCATTGATCAGTCGGTTGTCATTGACAGAATTGATCTTGCGCTCAATTGCATCTCTAGCCATGCGAATGACCTCGAGGCATTGGGGGATGTTCTCAGCTCGGGCTTGCTCAGCTAAATTTCATTATACCCATATCATATGTCCGACCAAATTTCATATTGGGCATTTATTCTTCTTCACAGGTAAAATCCTGCATTTATCTGTTTGGATTCTAACTAGAAGAAAGATATTTGGCTTTCAAGAATTAGTTTAACCAATGCCTTGCCAAATCGGTTTAGCAGCCCAATATAGTGGTAGGAAGGGATCAGCTATGGCTCTAGTTCCTAGTCTCTAGTCTCATGTGAGACCCACATATATATGGGAGTTTAGAAAGATGTCCAGGGGTGGGTGGATATATCTTAGGGCATCAATGAGATTAACACTTTTGATTGCCTTCTTCAGGATGAGCATTCATCTGAAATTGAAGTTTAGAGCTTTGGCAGGCAAGCTATTATTTAAGTCCTCTATCCATGGAGGTAAGGATTAGTCCTCCAAGCTCACAAAGCTCTTGATAACTTCAAAGTGAATGTTCTGCAATCAACAATGGGCACAAGTGGAAGAAAAATGGTGTACTATTTAATCTTTCATGTAAGAGATTTTCTCAACCTCATGTGATCCTAGGATTCTCTAAATCTATATTTTATTTTTAAGTTCTTTTTGGGAAATAGGTGGGTTGGTTTGATTTGTTTATATGTGTTTTCAGGAAAAATGGTGTACTATTTAACCTTTGATGTAAGAGATTCTCTCAACCTCATATGATCCTAGGATTCTCCAAATCTATATTTTAATTTTACATTCTTTTTGGGAAATAGGTGGGTTGGTTTGATTTGTTTATATGTGTTTTCAACGAATTGAAGGCACACCCAATATAGATCAATTTATTAATGCTCTTGAACAAGTTGTATGTAACATTAAAGTCATTCAGGCAACTAGAACAATATTAGGGGATTCAACTTTAGCAATCTTGGAAACATTTATGGACTTGTCGATCAAAACGATTTATACTCTAATTGTTTGACAAACTATTGCATTAGATATCAAGAGAACAACTGGAATTAAAGGGAGTGAGGATACATGCTAGGGCATGCATATATGTTTTTCATGGGCGTGTTGTATAGATGGGTGAGGTAGTTGTGGTTGTGCTGCAACTTAGTGCTATCAGGAAGTCATTTAGATAATATTGGTGCCACAAATTGTATTGCTCAAATGCAAGAATTACAGTGTTATTGGGGCAAAAAGAGGGGTAAAAATTTATTAAGACAGAAAGGAATACAACAAGGAGAGCTCAACAAGGAGCTCGATCCTGAGCAACAAGATCATCAAATTCTTGCACCATCTCAAAGGACAGTTGCCCCCTATCCCTAATATTCCAACTCGGATCATGACTAGAAGCCCATTTGGCTAAACAATCAGCAGTTCTATTCCATTCACAAGGAATATACATGAACCTAATGAACTGAAAAGAGGAAGAGAAGAAAAGAATCTGCTTAACAACAGTGGCCAGCTGCCAACTAACATCCTCAAGCTCTTGCGAAGAAAGCATGTTCACCACCACCTGGGAATCAGACTCACAAATAATCTTACTCCATCCCCGCAAGCAACACTATTCCACAACATATAAAATAGCCTGAGCTTCCATGAGATTGTTAGTATAATCACCCTTATGAACTGAGAAGAAAAATTTAACATCCCCAGAACTACAACGAGCCACTCCGCCAATACCAGCCGGACTAGGATTCCCACGGGAAGAACCATCAGTGTTAATTTTCAGAACTCCAAAGGGAGGAGGAGTCCAGTGCCCATCCCAGTTAACCCGACCCTTCCTCTGATGGTGAAGCTGCCTGGACATAGAAGGCAACCTATGAGTTGCAACCCCATCTTGTAGATGAAAATTGAGGTGATTACAGATAGCAAGATCAACCGGATCCATATCCCCATCAAGCTCACACTTTACAAGAATAGTTTCCTGAAGAGAATGTGATATTTTCCACCAAAGATGCAAAACACCAAGCCGAACATCTTGGAATATGCAACGATTCCTCTCCAACCAGATATGCCAAAGCATGAAAGATGGGCCAGCAATCCAAGCAGCATGGAGAGAAGAAGACTTGGAGGGAGCACTACCCAAGTGGGCCCAGAACTCAGGCAAAGAAGAAGCATGCCGACAAGAGCAACCCCAAGCACTCCACCAAAGGTGTCATATCTGAGTAGAATAGGAGCAATGGAAGAACAGATGCGAGACAGACTCCTCTCCATTACCACACAAAACACAATAAGAGGGGCCCTGAAATCAACGTTTACAAAGATTATCCTAGGTAAGACAATGGTTGTGAGCCACTAGCCACATGAAAAAATTGCACTTGGACCAAGAAACTTTATTCCAAACTTGCTTCCACCAAGAGACCTCAGCATCCCCAAATAATTGTCTAGTTATCTCCTGATACCCAGCAGAGACATGATATTTACCAAACAAGGTACCGCCCCAAGCCAAAACATCTGGACCAAGCAAAGAAGAACACTCTCTAGAGGCAAGAATTTGAGAAAGCTCCTGACGATCCATGTCTATACCTCCAGGAGGCCAATCAGAGGAATGCTTCCATCTGTAACCAACAATAGGTCCCAATTGATAAGGAGTCTTGTAATGAGCCACTTTATCCCATCCAGCGGCAAGAAAAGAGTCACAAAGAGGCTGAAGATGAGGGTATATGGATAAAATGGAAGGGAATCCATCCCAAGCATCAGACCAAAACAAAGCTTGAGAACCTCCTTTACATATCCAAAACAGACCCCTCTTCACCAACATCGCACCTGTCTTCAAAGTATGCCAAACCATTGAGCCACGACCTTCAAGATGAAGTGTAGAAACAGAGCAAAGATCAGCACCATGAAAATATTTATGAGTGATAATAATAGCCCAAATTTGATGTTGTCCAGAGCACCATCGCCAATAAAGTTTAGCAGCCAAAGCTTGACTACTCAATAGAGCAAATCGAAGACCAAGACCACCCTCCTTTTTAGGCCTACAAACAGTTGCCCAATTAACCAAGCTCCATTTAGTACTACGCAAATTACCACTCCAAAGGAATTGTCGAGAAAGAGAATCAAAATCCTTGAGAAAGTAAATAGGTGCAGCATGAACCATGCTTCTATAAGTAGCAAGAGCTTGGATAACAGCTTGAAGAAGAGTAACCCAGGCAGCAGTAGAAAGCCATCTATGAGTCCAATGATTTACCTTATCCTGAAGCTTGGTAATCAAATTTTTCCAAAAGAGACGTGGCTGGCTAGAAACAACAATAGGAATGCCAAGATAAGTCAAAGGAAGTGAACCTATCTGAAACCGTAAGATACCAAAAATCTTGTGCTAAATACAATTAGGAGTGTTAAAAAAATAAATGAAAGATTTGTGCTCATTAACTTTCTACCCTGAAGCTGCCAAATAAACGTCCAAAGCATGTTGAAAGGCTTCAGCTTCCTTGATCCTAGCAAGACCGACAAGAGTAGAATCATCAACAAATTGAAGATGGGAAAGAGAAGGTAAGCCATTACCCCACTGCCAGCCTTGAATAGAATTTTGGGACACCTGATGCTTAATGAATCTGCCCAAGCCTTCAGCCATGATGATGAATAAATATGGGGAGAGAGGGTCACCCTGGCAGGGGCCTCTAGAAGCACCAAATAGTTATGAAGGTTGACCATTAATAAGAATAGAAAAAGAGGCAGAAGTAACACAACTCATAATCCAACTCACCCAGTCAAAGCTAAATCCAAAAGAAAGAAGAATACTCCTTAGGAAGCTCCATTTAACACTATCGTAGGCCTTAGCCATATCCAGCTTAACAAACATGGCTCTCTCCCTTGAAGTAGCCATAGAGTGAATAGCCTTAGTAGCAATAACCACCCCATCCAAAATTTGTCAGCCAGCAACAAAACCACCTTGTTCTTTTGAGATAATAATGGGAAGCCACCTTTTCAGTCTCTCAGCAATCAGCTTAGTAATAACTTTGTAAACCACATTACATAAGGCAATTGGTCTAAAAAACTCCAATTGATTAGCACCCTCTCTCTTAGGAATAAGAGTCAAGAATGTAGAGTTCAAAGCTCGAAGCATTTGCTTGCTAGCATAGGATTCTTTAACCACCTCCAACAAATCATGATTAATGATGTCCCAAAATTCCTGAAAGAATTCAACTAGAAAGCCATCAGGACCAGGAGCCTTCCCCTTAGGCATGCCAAAGACCACCTCCTCCAGCTCTTCCAAAGAGATAGGACGCATGAGATAATCATTCATTTCCTGAGTGATAAGGGAAGGAATACAGGACAAAATAATATTTTCTTCATTATCAGCAGGAGGAGAGTCCTCAGAGAAGAGGGTAGAGAAGTACAAAATAGCCTCTTGGAACAAAGCTGGTAAGGAATTCAGTTGGATACCTTGAGAATTAACCAAAGAAGAGATAGTGCTCTGATTTCGGCGAGATTGCACTATTTTATGGAAAAAGGCAGTGTTTCGATCACCTTCCTGGAGCCAATCAACTTGATCCTTTTGCTTCCAAAAAATTTTCTCTCGAAGTTCCCATTCTTCTAGAGCTCTAGAAGCAAGGGATTCAACCTAGCCAAGATCCTCTGAGAAACCACGATCTCTAATCTCCCTTGTGATGACATCAAGATTTTCTTGAGCAAGCCTCTTCATAAAGTGAAGATTCCCAAAGCATTCCCTATTCCATATCTTGAGCTGCCTTTTAACATATTGAAGCCTTTTAGAAAATGAGAACATTGTAGTACCATATGCAGGAGCACCATCTTTCCACCAACAAAAAACAAAATCATGAAGAGAGGAGTCACGAAGCCACATCAACTGGAACTTAAAAGGAGGATGCTGCAGAACATAAGCCCCTATAGCAGAAAATTTGATTGGCCAATGATCTGAACCCCTCCAATCAAGGATTTCTGAAGAGATAGTAAGGGTGCCACTAAGCCAGAAGCAAGAAACAAGAAATCTATCCAGGCATTCTGAGATAGCAGCAACACCAGTCCTTTGATTAGTCCAAGTATAGAGGCCATTAGAAGGCTTAACATCAGAGAGATGCAAAAGAGATATGTGTTGCCGAAGAAGAGCAGAAGAAGGCCCCAATCTAGCCAAACCACCATGCTTCTCTTCCAGACTTAAAACTGAATTGAAGTCCCCTGCTAACACCCAAGGATGATAAGGATGACAATTTCTAACATATTGAATATGTTCCCAAAGTTCCTCCTTTCCCACAAGATCATAAGGTGCATACACATTAGTAACCACGATTACCTCTCCTGAGTCTAGAGTAGAAGCTACCATAGAGAGAGCTGAGCGAGAAGACATCCAGCCAAGAGGAGAAATTTTTTGAGGATCCCAAAATATAGCTAAACCACCAGCACTTCCTGTTGCCCCAACACACTTGCATTGGCTAATTACAGTGTTATTGGGCGTAATTGATGTGCACAAACTTTTTTGTGGATTAAAGGTATACACAGAGATTTTGTTTCAAGCTTGGATATGCACAAATTTTCTTTCAAGCCCAAACAAGGATGGGGTGAATGCATGAGAGGAATGAATAGTTTTTGGGATAGGCAAGGCGACCCTAGTTTTAGAGTGTTCTAAAGTTCTAGAGTGTTCTAGAGTTCAAGTGTATTGTCTTTTGCTCAAGTTACAATCATCATTTCAGCTTGGGAGCTTCTAGATTTTTCTAGTAGAAATTATAATCTATATTTAATGGTAAAAGATCGTTAATAGAATTTTTCTTTTAATTTTTGTTTGTGAAAATGAATTTTCTTTTTGCCTTTTTTGAGTGGAGCCAATAGAAGCTCATAAATCATGTTATTCTAAATTTAAAAACATTTAAAAATAACAAACTTATCTAATACACTTTAGAAATGAATTAATTGTTCAATCCTATTGGTTGAAGTAATTGAATCTTATGTACTTAACATATGCATAAGTATCTTGCCGAAGGAAAGAACTAATAAGAACAAGGGTTGTGTGAACAACTCGAGTCCTTACCTATGGTGGGATAGGGGGAGGGGATTGTGGAACGGAGAGTAAGAATGTCAAAGGTGGATGGAAAACTTACATTTGTGATGGTAGATTTATGCCTTTTATAACTTAGTAAAATCATATATTTTGCATCTAACTATGTGAAATTCTTAAATATAATGTTAGTTGTTTTAATGCAAACCCAAGAAACTATTAATAAATTGTAACTTCTCATTATTATAGACACTTTCTGGAATAATGTATGTACGAGCCTAAAATGAAGAGAGTGCATAAAATGTAGTTATCTTTCATCTCTTTGAAAGATATTTATATACCTATTTTACATTATTTGTGGTTCATATATTCAATCGAAAGTCATATGCATTATAATGTACATGTATTAAAATTTAAAACAAATCAACATAAGAAACTATTAATAAATTCTAGCTTCTCATTATTATGGACACTTTTTAGAATAATGTATGTACGAGCCTAAAATGAAGAGAGTGCATGAAATGTAGTTATATTTCATGTTTATTGAAAAATATTTATATACCTATTTTGCATGATATCAATTTGTGGTTCATATATTCAACCCAAAGTCATATGCATTATAATGTACACGTATTGTAATTTAAAACAAATCAACATTAACATATTATAACTCAAACATGTTATGATGTTAGAATGTGATGACATTTATGAGAACCACATTAATTTTTTTCATGAAGAATAATCTGGGTGAGGATAAATAGATAATGTTATGTGTCTCTAGGAACATTTAAGGAATGAAGTCCTTATTTGGTACATTAAAAATTTCTATGAAAATATTGTTAAGTAATTGGTAATTTTTAGAAATCGTTTTGAATTGGAAAACATTGTAATACAGGTAAGATACAATTAGGAATTTCAATCAAGAATCCAATTACACACCTAAAATTATTGCTTGCAAGTATAACATTTTTGAACACAAAATATACTAATAATGACATACAATTCACAAATATTTTATAAATCATCTTAGATAGAATAAAAATTAGTGAAATGATTAATAGATAAACTAAAACGATGAAATAAGATGTTGAAATTTTACTTCACTTGTGAATGTGTATTGTATATTTACAACTCCAAAAGTCACATATGAAACAAACTTCACTAAAATAGTTTCTTATCAAATAGACAAAACTATGTGCATCAAAATTGGCAGTGTAAAGTGAAACACAAGGAAATAATGTAAGAGAAGTATGAGAAATATATATAGAAAGATTCATTGATTATATTTTGTGAGAACATTAAGGTAATAGTTAGATATTTAAGTCCAATTTAAAGTTTAAAAAATAAAAATTTTGAAAACCAAAATTGATCGATTGCATAGTAAATCATTTGAAATAGATCATTGTGCAATTAGTATCATACAAGGTCGTGTAGTTGCTACTCTTTTGGAACTAATTATAGTGAAAAATGTTCTTCCATCCTCATTTTCAAAGCAACATAATGGAAATTAAACTTGTCTTTGACAATTCCAGTCAGAAAAGTAGGTAAAATATTAGTAAAACTTATATTTGTAGTGTCTGTGATAAATGACAATATTAACCAATAATTATGACCATATAATTTGTAATGCAATGCTATTTGTAATTATCAATGTAGCTTATGAGAAATGCAAGTTTTAAAACATGTGGTATTCTAGCTCTATTGCTATCCTTGCTTAGTCCTACCCCTGCAAGAACTACAGGATCAATGAGTTAGGGGGATATCAACGAGTTAGGGGGAGGTTACGGTTAAGTAACTTAGTACTTATGCATAATAGACAACTTTAACTCCCCTATTCATTGATGAAAGAAAACCACAAATGCGCATTATTTTTATAGCAATTCATGTCAAGGAATAATAAATTTGACATAGAATGAGAAAGCCTACCTTTTGATTGCAAGGAATAAGAAAACTGCCATTTTTTTAAATGTATAAGAAAACCAAAATTATGTGTGAGAACAAACTAGCCATCTTAAGAAAGAAAACTAGCCTTAGAAAAGGTCGATCTTATGTATTAGGAAAAAAATAATCTTATAAATTTACCACGAATTCATACATAAAATCACTGAAGAGGGGGAGGGGGGAAACATTCAATGCACCAGTGATGAGTCAATCTCTATTCCTCTTTGAATGATGTATCTATTATTGTCCTACCTCTATTTTTTTGTTCCCATTATGTGCACAGTTATGTGATTTTCTATTGCATAATATTGGTCACTTATTCATTCCATCACTGAGATACCCGATGATCTTTCCCAACATAAAATTTCCAAACAAAGATACTATACAAAAGAAGATGTAGATTTTTATTACTCTCTCTTACATCTCATATTCAATGATTCGATATTGAGTGATATATGATTTTCATAATAGCTTTTAGACCATAGATATTGTTAGTCTCTTCTTTGTACTTTGTATATCTATAGTTGATGGTACTTAATTTATATCAGTTGATGAGTTTGCTACCATTGAATTAGGTATATGGTTCTGCATCAATTCCCCTTCTAGACTTGAATTACAACACAATCCTGAATAAATCAATATAACCAAATGGTGGATTCTAATTTCCAAATAGACAATTCTCTCACTTGAATGTAACACAAGTAATGAATTACTACACTATTTTTAGTTTTAAGAAAAATTATTAATTTGTTTAATTTTGTGGGACATTACCCTTTAAGGTACCTTGTGTAGAATATAAACAACAACATCTGGCAAAGAAAATTAACAATAAGAAATCACTATACAAATAATAGCAAAAATTCATAGGAAAATTCACTTTTTGAAGAAAAGAATAATAAATCTTTATTAGAGAAGCTCACTCAATAATGCTCATTACATCTTTTATTAAAACTACTTGACTTCTTCATTCAATAGTTTAACTATTAAACAAAACTACTAATTAAACATTAAAAATAATAAATTATGGTAGAAATCTATATGCAAACTATGCATGTCTAACATGCTTTATTGAAATTAACTACAAACTATGCATTGATAACCTAGGAAGAGACATGCATAATTAAATCAAATGAAAACTACATGCAATCTGAAATACAATAGTTTTAAAAATTGGTGAAGTGGGAGTTCCACATAAACAACATCAATCTTCACATTTTTTGATGAACATATTGCAATCAAATGAATGTAAATTAATTCACCGAATGAACAGGTTATTGATCATTAATGGATACTAATGCAAATAATAATCTTAGTGGATACTTTAAAATCCTAACTCCACAACTCAAAAGCACAATAGAACAATACAAAGGCAAAACTCTCACTTTCCTGCCAAAATATGACTACTCTAGCATTTACCTCTCAGTTAAGATTTCCCTCATTTCCCATGGAAATGCATTTCTTCCTAAAATTTTCTCACTATTCTCATTAATTACTGAAACCTTCCACCTCTCGCTAATTCTTTGTTCCACTAGATGAATACAATGATTGATGCACATAAATCAAAAGGGGAAAGTTTTCAAGGCCAGTAAATTAGGGGGAGGAAAAATTAAATTAATGGACAGAAAAAATGTTATGAAATTTTTGTTTACCGCCTTTGAGTGAAAACTGTTGACTTGCCAAATCAAATGGCATAGAAATTGCCAAACCATAGCTTTATATCAAAGAGAAACTTATACTTTTTAGAATCAAACTGATAGTTTAAGAGACCTGAAAATATATATGCAAAAATGGATACCTTTAACTGTCAAAGATCATGCACAAAAAGGTCAATGAGGAAAATCCTATACAGATCGCTATCACAATACTTTCCATTTATGATTGACATCCATTAAAGCATCCAATTGCTCTTGAAATGCATTCATTATTTACAATATAAGGAAATTGAAGCCCTGCGTGCGTTTGAAGCCTAGAATTTCACCAGTAGAGCTCCTAGTACTAATACCAAACCAAAATCATATAAGAAACACCTTTTTGGCTAGCAATATGTTCTTTAAATGTTCAAAATAATACATACACGTGTTAGGGTGAAGACACATTATGAATGACACGACTACTACTCATGCAAATTCCCTGACTTTACATGATGCCACAATCCTCTTGCTACATACAACACATCATTTCATGTCCTAAATATTTTCCTTAATATTTCTATGTAAAAATGGAAAAAACTGCAGGACAAGCCTACACAGGAAAAAACAGTTTACATTTATCATTCTAATTCGAAAATTCTTCCAACACTATAGTTCTAAAGATGATTATCATAAATACACTCTTTAAAGAATGAATTAATGTTGTAAAATTCTATTGAAAACTTTAGTCTCTTGCCTTACGGGCAGGCACTGAAAATGTCTTTACCGTCTTCAATAATGAAAACTATTATTTGTTCTGTATACAGGGCACGTTTACTCACGGACTGTGTGTTATGACAGGCCATGTCCACCACACAGGTAGGCCTAGTGAAATTTCTTACCGATTGATAGTAGAAAATAGCCTAAAGGAAAATACTCCGCTTATCATTGCAGTGTTTATGGCTTGTAAATTTTTTGGGTTTTCTTTCCAGCAATTTTTGTCTTGATTTTTTGAAGTGTTACAATAAAATGAGAACTATCTGCACAACATTTTAGGGAGCGTAGTCATTGGTATGGTCCCTGCGTCTCGTCGTTGAAGGAATCGATAGTAAACCTCAGACCCAGTAATTGTTTTGGGAGTCAATACTAGCTTTTAAAATTTTGCACATTCGTCAGGAGTGTTCCACTTGAAAAAGGTTAAATTGTCTATTTTTGAATTCCATGTTTTAGATGATCGAAGTAATTGAGATGGCTTGGGAAGATGCAACTCGTTCTGGGAGAATCCATTCCGATCGCTATCATATAAATCTCAGACTCAATGATTATTTGGGAAGTGGTTATATATGGTTTTTAAAAATTTGCACATTCATCAGAGGGCTCCCGGTCGAAAAGTTTGAGCACTCTATTTTTCAATTTGATGTGTTAGGTAAACCATATGATTGATTGTACCTTAAGAGCCATTTATTAACAGCTTAAGTGGCTTTCTAATGGATGGCTTGTAAGGCAAAATACTTGTTGAAGATTTTGTAAATGGCGTGGCAAGCAAAGTGGATTTAATCTTGGAGGAAACTTAATGGTTAAGAATACTTGGATAAAGAGGGTTTAATCTTTGAGGAAAAATTGTCATTAAGCGTACTTGGCCTGGAGTAGCACAGGGATGGGTATCCTCCTTCTATGAGCATCACCTAGATGCAATGAGTACTAGGTGTTCCATTCATTCTCATGAAAGAGAAGTTCTTGTGAAACACAGCTCGAGAAAAGGAATTCAAGACAAGACTCACACCTTAAAAGGAAATATGAAATTGAAATGGAGGACTCAAATCCTAAAAGAAGATCAAGACAAGATTTGAGAAGAACCTCCTTATAGCAATACCGTGAGAATGCTCGAAATAACAGAATACAAAGTGATAGCAGAACTCAGAATAAATCTACTGATCGCAGGCCACTTCGAGGGGGTAACCTCCTTTGAGCAAGCTCAATACAATAAATTCGTCCGTGCCCATCAAGGGCCTCAACCTATTCTTATATACTGGGTACGATCTAGAAAAGTAATACTACCTATGCATGTGGGATAATAAAATAAACTCACGGGACGACTTACAAAGCATATGCGTCCAACAACTCTACTGTAACAAAATAAACAGAAGGAACACACAGGTTCCTAACATCCCCTCTCCCTTAGAAAAAAGCTTTGTCCTCAAAGCTTAAGGTGTGGAAATTGTTGTTGAATCTGAAGAAGGGGTTCCCAGGTAGCATCCTCTGGTTGCATGCCATGCCACTGAATCAAGACCTCAGAGATGGAGCGAGAGCGAAGCTGGCGAGTGCGCTGGTCAATGATTGCCACCGGCTCCAGGATAATGGATCCTTCCGTATCCATTTCAGGGAGAGTAGTTTGTGCTCTGACAGTGGTACCCAGAACTTTCTTTAGACAAGAAACATGAAAGACTGGATGAATGCGGGAAGAAGGAGGAAGTTCCAGTTTATAAGCAACTGAACCAATCTTCTGCAGAACCTGATAAGGCCCATAAAATTTTGGGGCCAGCTTATGACGCCCTTTCAGCTTTAGGGAGGATTGTTTGTATGGCTGTAGACGAAGAAAAACCATATCCCCAACTTGAAATGAGCGCTCAGAACGGTGTTGATCTGCTTGCTGTTTCATCCGATTACGGGCCATGTGAAGATTATCCTATAAGGTACGAAGAATCTGATCCCTGCTGCGGAGAACTATGTCAACTGCCTGGACTGGTGAGCTATTGGGAGTGTAGGGAAGGAGCACTGGAGGTGCCTGACCATAGACTGCTTCATATGGAGTCATTTTAGAGGCAGTGTGATAAGAGGTATTGTACCACCATTCAGCTAAAGGGAGCCACTTGGCCCACTGATGTTGTTGTTCGGAAGTGAAGCAACGAAGATAAGTTTCCAAGCATTTATTGACAATTTCCGTTTGACCATCAGTTTGTGGGTGATAGCCCGAACTCATCTTCAGTTTGGTGCCAGTTTTCTGAAACAGTTCAGTCCAAAAATGACTGGTAAAAGTTGCATCACGATCAGAGACAATGGAAGAAGGGAGTCCATGAAGACGAAATATCTGGTCCATGAAGATTTGTGCAACAGAGGAGGCAGTATAGGGGTGGCTGAGGGCACAAAAATGACTATATTTCGAGAGACGATCAACCACAACCAAGATCACTGTCTTGCCACCGGATTTAGGAAGCCCTTCAATGAAATCCATAGAAATATCAGTCCAAATCCGTGTAGGGATGGGCAATGGTTCGAGCAAGCCAGGAAGGAGGGTCGTTTCACCCTTGTGGCGTTGGCAAGTATCACATTCAGCCACCATTTGTTGAATCGTCTGTTTCATCCCTTTCCAAAAGAAGTTTCTCCTTGCTCGCTCATAAGTTTTGAGGAAGCCTGAGTGCCCTGCTGAAGGAGAAGCATGGAGTTCATAAAAAATAGCCTGATGTAGAGCTGGGTTCTGAGGAAGCACTAGCCGACCCTTGTACCGAAGAGAAGCACCATCCCAAGAGTAATGTGGTATAGCAGAAGGATTATTGGCTAGCTGGTGAATGATTTGAGATAAAGAAGAGTCATTGTCATAGCCCTGCTGAACAGACGCTAACCAATTGGGAATGGGCTTAGAAATAGCGGAAAGGGAAGCTTGATTATCAAATGTGTGAGAAAGAGCATCTGCCACAATATTCTCCTTACCCTTCTTGTAGGTGATCTCATAATCATACCCCATGAGTTTGCTGACCCATTTTTGTTGTGTAGGAGAGGATACCCGTTGTTCCAGGAAGTATTTCAGACTTTGGTGATCGGTTCTGATGCAAAAATGACTCCCTAAGAGGTATGGCCGCCACTTCTGTACAGCATGCAAAATAGCCATCATTTCTTTTTCATAAGTAGAGAGGGCTAGATTCTTACCAGAGAGGGCTTTGCTAGTGAACGCAATAGGATGGTCATCTTGCAGGAGAACAGCACCCAATCCATTGCCGCAAGCATCACTCTCAATAGTGAAGGGTTTGGAAAAATCTGGCATCGCGAGAATAGGTGTACTGCACATAGCCTGTTTCAGTTGTTCAAATGCAGTCTCAGCAACAGGGGTCCAGGAGAAGGCATCCTCTTTTAACAGAGCTGTCAATGGTGCTGCAATTTTCCCGTAATCTTTGACAAACTTGCGGTAGTAGCCAGTCAACCCCAAAAAACCCCGAAGGCTCTTGAGAGTTTTAGGATGCGGCCAAGTTTTCATGGCATCTATTTTTGTAGGATCCACCCGCACTCCATGGTGGGCAACAATATGCCCGAGATACTCCACTTCCTCCTGGCCAAACACACATTTAGATAGTTTTGCACAGAGTTGATGATCAGAGAGAAGTTGCAAGACAAGCTCCAGATGATGGAGATGCTCAACCCAAGTTTTGTTATATATGAGGATATCATCAAAGAAGACCAGAATGAATTTCCGGAGGTATGGTCGAAATATGTTATTCATCACTGCCTGAAATGTTGAAGGAGCATTCGTGAGGCCAAAGGGCATGACTAAAAATTCATAGTGACCATCATGTGTGCGGAAGGCAGTTTTAGGTATATCCTCCTCATTAACCCGAATTTGATGATACCCAGAACGAAGATCTAACTTGGAGAAAAAATGAGCCCCATGAAGTTCATCAAGAAGTTCATCAACAACTGGAATGGGAAACTTGTCCTTTATAGTGAGATGATTAAGTGCTCGAAAATCAATGCAGAGTCGCCATGACCCATCTTTTTTGCGAACAAGCAGAACTGGAGAAGAAAAGGAACTGGTACTAGGGCGAATAATACCTTGCTTCAGTAAGTCACGGACAAGTATCTCGATTTCGGTCTTCTGATGAAATGGGTAGCGGTAGGGCCTGATGTTGGGCGGAACACTGCCAGGAAGGAGCTGAATACGGTGGTCCTCTGGACGAGAAGGAGGTAATCTCACAGGTTCAGCAAATATACCAGAATACTTGTCCAAAATGTGTTGGAGATCGGCAGGAGTGCTAGAGACTGGTGATGGCTGCATCTGAATGGAATGGAGCTGAGTGATGACACCATGTGAATTCTTCTTAAGAAGTTTTTCCATACGGTGTGAACTGATGATGCTGAGAGACCCTGGTTGTAAGCCTTTCAAAGTGTGTTGGTGCCCCTCGGCTGAAAACTGCATCCAAAGTTCAGCAAAATCCCAGAGAATGGGGCCAAGAGTGCGTAACCATTGGGCACCCAAAACCACATCACAACCACCTAAGGGTAAGGCAAACATGTCAGAGCGCATGTTATAAGCTCCAATAGAGAGATGCACATTGCGACATTTCCCTTTACAAGGTAAAGTGCCCCCATTGGCAATCATGACTTCAAAGCTAGAGCAGGGATGGATAAAGTAATCAGCCTGTTTGGCTATTCGTGGATCAATGAAGTTATGAGTGCTACCAGAATCAATGAGTATAGTAAGAGGGATCTTCTTGAAGAAACCCTGGACCTGCATGGTTTGTGGAGTAGTGACTCCTGCCAAAGCATGGACAGATATCTCTGGTGGAGCTTCTGGGGAAGGAGGTTCAGGCTGGTGAGGCTCAACCTCAGCATCCACTGTTTCCTGAGCATCTACATATTCTTCCAGTTCCGGTGGAGAATCCACATCCAAGAGATAGAGCTTTTGCTGAACACATCTATGGCCCCGAGACCATTTCTCATCACAATTATAACAAAGCCCTTTGTCTCGCCTAACCCGCATCTCTGTTTCAGACAAGTGCTTGATCGGAGTAGTTCTGGGAGCTGGTATGGCTGGAGGGTTGTGAGAACCTGTATTTCTGAATGGAACAAAATTAGATCTGGAGCGTTGTAGAGCACTAATCTTGTCTTCCACTAACTTAGCCAACCCAAGGGCTTCCATCATTGTAGTAGGTCGAAACATTTTGACTTCTGAGCGAAGTGCATCCTTCAGACCACTGACAAAACAACTACGGAAGAATTCATCAGACAAGCCCTCTGTGTGATTAGCTAATTTTTCAAACTCTGTCTGGTATTCTCTTACCGTGCCTGTTTGACGCAGTTTAGTGAGTGCTCCTGTGAAATCATCAAAGGAACTAGGGCCAAAGCGCTCCAAAATGAGGGTGCACAATTCGCTCCACGTTGGGCCTACATTAGCCTTGATGTACCAACGGAACCATTGAAGAGCTTCATGTTCCAAATGAAAAGATGCAAGGGAGACTTTGTGGTTATCCAAAGTATTATGCAAGCTGAAATACTGCTATGCCCTATAGATCCATCCAGTCGGATCAGAACCATCGAAGCGTGGAAAATCAAGCTTTGGTCCACGGAAATTGCCAGAAGAGGACCCAGTATCTCCTGAATGGTTTCGGCTCATGGCTGACTGCTGAAAGTTAAGACCCAGAATTTTGTCATCCAGATCTTGAAGTCTGGTTTTGAGGGATGCAATTTCCTCTTCCATGATTTTTGCTCCTGTACGCGTAACAACCATAAAACAAGGGTTTTTTTTTTTTTTTTTGAAATGGGTAGAAGATGAGAAACAAAAACTTTTTTAGTTACGGCAAACTTGGATTTGGGTAAAACTCATATAGGAAATGGGTGTTCGACGGGTGGTGGGAGACTATCTGGGGACAAGGGAAAAAGAAAAATGAGGGTTTCAAGGGTAGGGAGGTGAAATGAGGCGAACAGTCCAAGAGGGATAAGGGAGCAAAATGAGGAATTGAATCTTGTGGCTCAGTTTGGTGGCGATTGGATGAGAGGTGAAAAAGATAGGGCAAACCCTAAAATTAGATAAATGAGGGATTTAGGGCTTTGATATGTAAAATTTGGGGTTGGGTCGCCAAGGAAGGAAGTATGCGAAAGGATATTGCAGACGTTCTGCGGAAGTATGAGCAGAAACAGAAAGCAACGGAAAAGAGTTATTGCAATAACAAGAGATATTAGAAGTGAGAGGAACCTGAAGGCCACGACAGAAAAAAAAATTTGATGTAATTTCCACCCAGCGAGCCCAAGAGAGTGCTCTGATACCAGATGAGAAGAACCTCCTTATAGCAATACCGTGAGAATGCTCGAAATAACAGAATACAAAGTGATAGCAGAACTCAGAATAAATCTACTGATCGCAGGCCACTTCGAGGGGGTAACCTCCTTTGAGCAAGCTCAATACAATAAATTCGTCCGTGCCCATCAAGGGCCTCAACCTATTCTTATATACTGGGTACGATCTAGAAAAGTAATACTACCTATGCATGTGGGATAATAAAATAAACTCACGGGACGACTTACAAAGCATATGCGTCCAACAACTCTACTATAACAAAATAAACAGAAGGAACACACAGGTTCCTAACAAGATTACATCCCATATATCTAAGACAAGATGACTAAGGATTCCAAGGAAGAATGATATCTCTTCTTCGCGCATAAATGAAAGTTTACAAGATGTTCATGTTGTTGAGGTGGCACTTACCACCATTCAAAGTAGGTCCAAGTTGACATGTCCAAATCCACCCAACCTGACTAATTCACAAGTGGACATGTGAAAAACATTTAATCGAATACTAAAATTAAATTTTTCCTTGGTTCGTCCTTCAAAATACTCATACATAAATATTTACAATCCTTAAAAATACTCATAGCAATAGGAGGAGATGAAAAATTGTTGTCAAGATTTTACTTAGTTTTTACTTCTTAACTTTAAGTTTAAGTTCATTAATTTTAATGGAGAAATTCGTTGATACTTGATGAATTTCTTGATTCACACCATTTGTAGTTTGTTGATTGCAAATTGTAATGTATGGTTTACCTAAACCCACTTAAGCACTAGTTTGATCATGTGTGTTGATTTATGTGAATTTTGCATTATAAAAAATCTTTAGTTGCATTTGGAGATTGCGCCATTTTGGGTAGTTGTTTCCTTATGGTGAAGCAAAGCTAGTTTTCTGAAATTCTAATATCCAAGCATTATCCATTGTGTCATTGTCTTTAGAGATTAGACTTCTCTAAACCCTTAACCTTCTATCTTTTTTTTGAAGTTCAAGTCCATTTAGTTCAAAGTCCAACTGTTTCGTAAAGATCATTAATGCTTTGAGGGAAGAGAGTTGATTAGATCTGGAAAGAATAGTGCAAGTCCTTTTGCTTGTTACAAGCAAGGCCATATCAATTCACCGAGTCATAGCCTACACAAAATTGCTAGTTTGCAATTTAAACCTTCAAGTTGTCTCATTTAATCACACATTATCATATTGTAAAGTATTTAAGGTTTTCTTGGTCAAGAGAGGATGGCATACTTGATATTTTATTCTGTGTTGAGAAGCGTTACATAACACCAGTCAACAAGTCCTACCAACCCCTACACTCTAAAGTTCCTTTAAACTTGCGAGACATATAAAAGGCCAACATATAACTATATTTCTATTTGGAGGTATGTTGTGAATTACAACCAATGCCCAGTATCTAATTATCCCTACAGTAGTATATTACGTCTTCAAACCAAAAAAATAACAATAATGAGCAAATAGCAACAAATCATAAACACATCCCCATCTTAATAATCTGATGAAAATAGTAGAATGTATCTAAATGAGTTCAAGAGTTTAAGAAGCGCCTATAGTTCACTTGGTTTATTGTGGATAATTATTACCAAGAGTCAATTTACAAAATGTATCAGTGCTTCATGAAGAGATCTTCAATTTATACCATAATGTTATGGTAAGTGCCCTTCTTGGTAAACATTTTAACAAGCTATCAACTTTTCTTAGAAAATGAGATGTTTCGATTGGATCAACTATTATGCATGAATGGCCTAGGTTGCTACTATTGTTTTGTTGGAGTACAAAAAGACATAGAGAGAGAGGGGGTTAGGGTGAGGTGAATCAATGTCTTAGACAATTTTTTTGACCAAACATGAACATGAACATGAAAAGAGAAAGCATAGAAATAATGATAAAGCTTTGGCTATTAAAACTTCAACGCTTTTTGATGTATTAGGACTACAACATGGATACTGTGATGATTAGAACAACTGATGCATAATGATAACTATTACTGAAGTGGGTTTCAGGACACTTCTTGCCAAACTGTGATGAATGTCAAAATCATTTTTTTCTTTCAACAATGGACTGTATTAACTATACCATGAAACAATTAATGTGAACTCATGATCAACAATACAATCATAAGAGATCGTAACGTAGATGAGCATGTGCATTTATTCAACATATTAAACCCAAATGATAAACGCAGATCAAATGAACTCAGAACTATTTTAAAATTTGATGATACATGATAGTTAAATGAAGATGAGAAACAAACACATCAGTGATAATAACAATACCTAGCACCAATAATGTCCAGAGTGGAAATCCTCTAGGGAATAAAACCACTTGACGATTCCATTACAATGCCTCACTGGCTGTATAGTCGCACTGACAACGTTATCTCACTGATAGACTTTTCCAATACCTCACTAGCAAAGCAATGTGTCTCATTAACACTGGGTGTCACTGGTGAGTTACCACACTTAATTTCTTTACAAACAACATAAAGTACCATCTCTGTTTCTTTTAATAACATATTCTTGTCTCGCATCACCTGAGACTAGAATCATTGCATAATATTAATCTAAGAATTTGTACTGTACGTCATTGTAGATAATAGAATCACATATGCAACAATATATCATATGTATTCTTGAGACTAATTTGCTATCAACTCTGTATAATAAAATCAATACAATGCCTTCTAACTCCTAAGATATATCAGAATAATTCCCGTCTCTGTTTTGAGTTGAAATAAAACTGACATACTGATCAAAACAGAATGTCCAACTTGTTTTTTTAACTTATCAAACTCCAACTGTAACTAAAACGTGACTTGTTTAGCAAGAGAGCTGTTAATCTGAAAACCCCAATCACCTTCAAAGCAAGAGAAGATGCCAACATAGATGCAAGTAAACAGTAAATAATGATCTCAAGTTACAAGCTTGACAAGAAACTGAAACCTTAACCATGGTTTACTAAACTTCTTCAACTGTAACTGAAACATTGTTTGTTTAACAAGGGAGCTGTTAATCTGAAAATCCCAATACCCTTCGAAACAAGAGAAGATAACAACATTGATGCAAGTAAACAAAACATAATAATCTCGAGTTACAAACTTGACAAAAAATTGAAACCCTAACCATGGTGTACTAAACCCTTTCCTTTATCTTTCTTAATAGGTATTAGCAGGAAGTTCACTTTACATAACAAAATTTGAACATGCTCTAAATTACACTCAGGTAGCCAAAAACTGGACAACAAAACAAAGTTGTGCTTATGTTTCACGACAAGATATGTACATAAAGTACTGTAACTTAAGACAAAAGCTTAACAAAAATGTTATTATTAAAAAGACTATGTTTTGTGCAGAGAAACACAAACAACATTCAAATGAGATGAGGGATTCTTGTTGAGTTTTCGAACCAGAATACATAGGAATAAACAACAAATTGAAACAAGTACAAACAAATATGCAAGAACATCAGAGATACTCTTGAGGGAAAAATCCAGCCACCTAAAAGATCTTCTTTATTAAATAATCAAAGATACCCAGTACAACGTTCACAAGCTTTAATCTGGAAAGAGTCCTTCACAGATATTGTTAACACTTAACAATTACTCGTTGAAGGTATTGAAGACAAAACGCCCCTTTTCACACACATATTCGCACCAGCTGATCCAGTGGTTGTTTCTCTTTACAGATTGAACACTTTGTCCCTAAAGTCTCGCAGAAATAATCAACACTGAAAATCTTACAAGATATGTCGATCATGCACAGATCAAATATAACTATAAAACCTAAAGCAATTCACAAAAGACTAGATGGACAATATTGATGCGACAACCACATCTGTTGTCAAGAGATGCTATAAATATATTTTCTGTGGCAGTATCTATTCATTAGAATTCTCAGAACAGAGGAGTCTCCACGGGGAACACCGTGGAGTCTATTTAGTATGTCCAACTCACATCTGCTCTGCTGTTAGCTCAAAATATGTTGCACAGAAAGCCAAAACTCAATCACCACATTTGATAATGTTAACACCTCTTTTAATAAGCCACAACACAATAGATATTATAGAAAAATGATTCATCACAATGGACCAACAATATTCAAGGCACCAGGTAAGACATGACAGTCATAACTTGAGCCACCTGGAACATCAAGAAGACCCGATGCCATGTCATTACAAACCCGATATGAGGAGGGAATATCAAGCAACTCTTGTCAAGGTAGGGAGAAAAAAAAACAATGACATATAGATGAAAATATATGAATGAGTAGAACAACTTGATGTCTGGCACCATAGTATTATACGGTAGCGGCAAGAAGTAGGATCATCTTTAGATAAATACAAAGTCTCTAACAAATAAGAAATAGCTAAAAAGAAATCATTTTAGGTAGATCATCTCTGTCATGGCTATTCACAAACATTAACACTCCCTCTTGGCAAGAGAGATCATTCATGTGACACAGTGTGTCTTCAATCTGACAAAGCACAATGGAGCTGCAACCAAAAGATGTTAATAAGAAAATATCATCACAAATTTTCTCAAAATAATATTGTCATCTCAGCATTACATTCTCAATGGTTACTCCTAGAGGATGAAAGAACAGAAAATAAAGTCATGGAGTCTCACACGACTTCTACCATGCCTACTCGTAGAGGGGGGAACAAGGGCTTTCACCTCAGACTTCTCCTAGAGAAGAAAGCATCTCCACCATGCCTACTCACAAAGGATTGGACAAGGAATCCACCTCAAACTACTCTCTCAAAGAATAACTCATTGACAAGGGATTACACCTCAAACTTCCCTTGCAAAGAAGAACTCATTAACAAGGGATTGCACCTCAAACTTCTCTCTCCCAGAGAAGAACTCACAAAAACATAAAAGATCATCTGAATATTGAGGCTCCCTTTCATCAGTGATTGCACACTCAAGCTCAGATTATCACAAAAAGCATTGATTCCAAGTTTGACCAAACAGGGAGCTTCAACAGTTGCATTGGCACACAAGCTTGTTGGTCCTCTGCAAAGGATTTGGCATTCTACATCCTCCCTCTGAATCTACTTTCTTTAGCTGAATGGTTTCCCTCTGAATGTCTTTTCTTCCTCTTTGAAGAAACTAATCACAACGATAGTCAATATAGGTTCTTCCTCTTTAATGAAGTTGTGTGTCATCAACTTTGTGAACAAAGTCCTTATGTTTGTTCATTTTTTCAACTTTCATGAAATCTCTCATCATCTCATTGCTTCTTAATCCATCCTATAACCTAGAGAGATTGATAATAATTTATTGACTCAATCTACCATGAAGAGAAATATCCAGATCAATGCTGAGTGTATATATGATTCACTGTGAAATAACATGAATTAATAATAGCTATATAGAATCTATGATCCATAGTCAAAGATATAATTATAAAATACTTATCTCTTTATTGTCTGAATTTCCTCAAAATTCCAGCAAAAAATCTTTTTCTATCACAAAATTATAGTGTAGGCAGAGAGAAAAATCGATCACTAGCGAATCTGCCTCCAAGATTTCTTCAGCTACATGATCTCAAAAAAATCCCTCAATTCTTGCATTTCTTAAATTCCCAAATTTCTTATTCTGATTTAGGATCTTTGCTAGGCCTGCTCTAATACCATGTTAAGTTTTCTAACCAATATACATAGGAATAACCAACAGACAGAAACTAGCAAAAACAAATATGCAAGAACATCAGATGTACCCTAGGAAAACCCTCCTTCAGGGAAAAACCCAGCCACCTAAAAGATATCTTTATTGAATGATTTTAGGGACTCCATACAACGTTCACAAGCTTTAATTTGGAAAGTATCCTTCATAGAGGTTTTTACCACTTAACAATTACTCATACAAGGTATTGAAGGTAGAACACCATTCTTCATACATATATATTCGCACCGGTTGCTCCAGTGGTTGTTTCTCTTTATAGATTGAACACTTTGTCTATAGATATCATAACAGAAAAAAGTCCCTAAAGTCTCATGGAAATAATCAACTCTGAAAATATTGCAAGATATGTTGATCATGCACACATCGAATACACTATATTATTATAACTATAGCTGATGTAAGACACAAGGCAAGTCACAAAAGACTAGATGGACAATATTGATGCAATTATCACATCTGTTGTTGAGAGATGCTATAAATGTATCTTCTATTGCAGCAGCTATTGATTAGACTTATCAAAACACAAGAGTCTCCACCAGGAACATAGAGAGTTTGTTGAAGTAACGTCCAATTCACATCTGCTCTGCCGTTAGCTGAAAATATGTTTCGTCACCATATTTGATAATGCTAACACCTCTATTAATAAGCCACGACACAATGGATATAATAGAAAACAGATTCATCACAATTAACTGACAATTATCAAGGCACCAAGTAAGACACAATAGTCATAACTTGAGCCACTGCGAACATCAAGAAGACCCAATGCCATGTCATTACAAACTCAATCTGAGGAGGGAATATCAAGCAACTTTTGTAATTACAGGGAGAAGAATAACCAATGACATATAGATGAAAATATATGAATGAATAAAACAATTTGATGTATGGCACCATAGCATCATTAAGTCATGTGGAAATAGTAGTGGCAAAAAGTTAGATCATCTTCAGATAATTACAAAGTCTCTGACGAGTAAGAAATAGCTGCACAAACATCATCTCAGGGAGATGATCTCTCTCGCGGCCTCTCACAAACATTAACAACCCTAACTAGGGTTATACTCTCTTACTATTTAAAAACCAAGAAAGATGAGACCTGTATCAGAGTTAAGTTTGTGACTTCAATGAACATACCACATACAAATTTTAGGAACACAAAGAAATCTTAGATTAACAACAAACTAAACACTGAAAAGAAAAACAAAATAAACTACATCAATAATCAAAAGTTACCACAGGCTGAAAAATACCTCAATATCTCCATTATTCCAATTAGTTCATTTGAAGTTGTCATACCAAATAACCAAACACCAAGCTACATTCCCTATTCAAAAACTGTTTCAGATTTTTTCAACTGTCTAAACCGAGCAACATTCCTTCCTTGGAGAGAATCAAAACTATCAATCATGCTCTGGCTCAACTCGAGCATGAAATTTTCAAACTACATCATGGACCAAATTTATGCCCTATCTCAAGGGCTTCCAAGATAATGCATTCATGGGTGTTGATAATGCAAAGAGCACCATTACCAACTGATAAGCATAAGTATTAACATATCTGTTGCTACCTTCTTTGAGATTATGCATTGATGCTCCTCAAATGATGTTATTGTAGGCTCTTTGTTCCATGAATGTGTACTCGATAAAATGTGTAGTCTTATAAATAAGGCTTTTTTGAGCAATGACATCTTGTAAAAAAATATGCTTGTGTTTGGATGATAGAACTAACTCTTCTCTTGCCTTCCTTACAATTTGATATCCCCACTCTCATTCGATGTCTTTGATATACTTGTAACCCTAATCTTGGAAATGGAAAGACATGTTTCCTTCTACTATTATGTCTCTTTGCGGAGTGGTGCCTGTTCATTGTATTATTATTTCCTAACTAAACTAGTTGCTACTTGTAACTAATGTTTGTTATATGTAACTGCTTCTTGACAAATGATTGCTCTTAATAGGATTGCTACATTATCATCAGATCGTTGTTTTAATTATGAGCATTTCTGAGTTTATACAGATCGTTGATCATTCATTTCTAATTATTATACATATGTGCTGTAATAAATCAATCATCTCCAGAATCCCACCTCTTTTCTTAGTCATAACAGTCTATCAAATATTGCATAGTGTACCAGGCTCTCTGATAATGTGCTTTTGCTATGAGATTTCTTCTGCTATGGTGCATTAGTTTATAGAAAATTGTGAAGGCTTACGACAGTTTTATGATGAATCATTGTTATCTAGTAATCCCTCATGTCAGGGACATGACACGAACTAGCTAGGTAGTATCCAATTATTGCAAAATTTCCAATTACTTTGTTCTCAAGCAAATATGTTAGAAATAATATGTTCCATATTAGATCAATGTCTTTGAAACCGCATCATTATGGCAATTGTATGAACTTTGGACTATTGCAAAAAATGTTTTAAGGTCAAGTAACACGATCATTGAGTAATTTTCAAGCTTGTACTTCCTTACACAAATGAGGAATAACATCCTTGGTCATGCATTTATCATGATTCCAACTTGTCCTCTGCTCCAAATCATTATGTGGTTCTACATAATTTGACTTTACCTTTTCTTTTTTTATCAAGATTCTTGAGATCTGAACCTTGCCAGTGTGAGCAATCAAGGCATGCATAACCATAGAAACATTTCCACTCTTTAGTTCTAATCACGGAGAATCCCCAAGCTTTAAACAACATTGACCTTTCCAACTGTATTTTCATATTTGAGAAGTGTAATTAGTAAAGGTATTGCTTTTGAGTTGGAACCAATTGCATCTGTTCTGTTCTTTCTAAACCTAAAAAAATCCAATAATCTTTTTTTTCCCAATTTTTTATAATTGATGTGCATGTGTTTACCTAGAAATTCTCAATATAATGAGCTATAGTTGCCTATACACCATCTAGATTTTCCATTCCTACACTTTCATCCAGACTACAAAATGATTATCTAAAAATGTAAAGAAGTGAAATCTGCAAAGTTAAATTTGACATCTTTAGGTATCATTTTTCTGACAATAACAGATTGGTATCCACTAATAGAAGTATTTCCAGCAAAAATCTACCTTAATTGTCTTGAAAACTGCATCATTGTGACCAGTGGAAATTATTGAATAATTCTATAATGCTCTAATAAGATGATCAATGATTGCTTCGCTATGTTTGTACCTAAGGCGTAATTGCTCATAAAAACTTAGAATAATACTCTTGGTCACAGATATGTTCCTCCAAGCTTGCTACGGTAACATACCATCATGTCATCCTGCTTAGTTGCCTTTGTTGCTGATTTCTAAGCCTTTGCAAGCTCAAACCTTAGCAGTCCTCTCTACACTTTCACTCTTAAGTCTTTCTTACCTCATCAGGCATATCAAAGGCCAAAAGACAATTCTATTTCAGTGTGAAGAAATTCTATAAATTACAAAAAAATCATTCTCACAAACCAGACAAACCAATGTTCAATATTGTTAACTCAGAAAAATATCTCTTTAGTCATTTTCTCCAAAGGATGCGATATTGCCATTCATAAAAATCTAGATGACTAGACAATATTACTAACAATTATGGGCAAACAACAATTAATCATAAATGCCTTCCCATATTAATGTTCAGATTTAAAACATGGAATTTAATTAATCGAAACTTTATGAATCTCCCACAACTCACTTCTTTTGCTCTGGGTGATCATTGTCGTGCTTCAGTTTGCAGTATGAATTGGTACTTCACATAGAGAGCTTTAATTTCCGTATGCTCTTTTCAATGCATGTGGATGTGTTTACCTAGTAATGGTCATTTAATTGAGCTAGAGTTGTGCTTACACCATTGGGATCATCTATGCTTGATGTTCCATCCAAGTCTCTACAAAAAAATTATATTGAAGCAAACAATAAATATATAGAAAAATAAATTTGAAGCTTGCAAATTTAAATTTGATGTCTTTAGTCATCATTTATCTTAGGGTGACCAAATATTTCCAATCATATTAGTATTTCCTTCGAAATGCTCCTCGAGTTGATAAATTATAAATAGTATGTTTCATACCATATCAACATTTTTTGAACTACATCAACATGTCCAACATGTTGATTATTGCAAAAAAAGTTGTAGTGCAGAAGTAAGATGATCTGTGACTACTTTTTCATGCCTGTCCTTGCTCCAAAAAACTAGGAATAACAATCTCAGTCATAAGTACAGGCCAACCCGCTCTACTACTAAACCACCATGTAAATTGCCTTTACTCCTTCCTAAGGTTCTTGGTATCTAAATCTAACCAGTCCAATGTGTGGACATATGCATCATGGTAGTGCTTTCACTTTGACATCTCCATCACTCAGAATCCCTAAGCTTAAAGCCACATTGACATTTACAACTATAATTTAAGGCTTGGGAAGTGTAAAATGTAAAGGTATTGTTTGGCTGAGAACCACCTACATCTTCTACATCCTTTTATAGCTATGATCTGATAATCCTTTTTTTCCCATTTATTTTTCAGTTAATGTGCATGTGTGTGATGCTCAAAACAATGAACTATAGTTTCCCAAATACCATATAGACCTTCTGACCTTACTATTCCATTTGCATCTTTGCAAAATAATAATCTTAAATATGTAGAGAGAGAGAGAGAGAGAGAGAGAGAGAGAGAGAGAGAGAGAGAGCTGCAAAAATGTTAAATTTCATGTCTTTAGATGTCAATATCGCAAACTGACCTAATACCATCCAGTAATAGCAGTAGATCTAATAAAACTCTCGCCTGCTAGATAAGTTATAAAAAATATATCCAATGTAAATTTGTCTTGGGAACTGAATGATTAGATTGAGTGAGTACATTATTTCAAAAAATTTATGATGCTACACTAAGATGGTCATTTCCCACTTTTAGCACATGTATCTGAGTTGCAGCTCCTTCATTGTGATCCTGCAGAAGATTGTCTTTGCCGTTAGTTTACGAGCTTCTCTAGATCCAAACCTTATTATCATAGATCTGAAAGTGACCAAATAGTATCAAATAATAGCAACATTCTCTATAAAAAAGATTTCCTTGATAGATAATTTATAATGAGATGTGTTCATGATCACATCAACTTGTTTGAAACTACATCCTTATGGCAAGTGTGTGAATTATTGCAGATATTTTGTATGCTCTAATTAGATGGGCATTGCCTACTTTTTGTGCGTGTGGCTAAACTGCAACTGCTTTCACAAACTAGGAACAACACACCCTTGGTTATAAATATTGACAATTCAATCAGCTCTGTTACTAAACCACCATGTGATCGTATACGGATTCCCCTTGCAACTAGTTTCAGTGTTTATGCACATGTACACCTTCACAGTCTAGGAAAACTAGGTATGCATCTTCCTAGCAACACTTTCACTCTCCAGCCTTCCTTATCGCAAAAGGAATGACTAAGACTAAAGCAGAATTACATTCGTAGTTGTATTTCCAGACTTGACATGTGTAAAAAGCAAAGGTAACTCTATATCATTAAAATACAAGCTTTCTTTGTATGCAAGTTCTTTCCATCAATCCCTATTTTCTATAACTAATCCAAAGCTTTATGGAAACTATTGTTTATTTCTGGTAATCGTCATTTCTTTATACCAAAAGTGCATTTATCCTGTTTTACATAATTATGTTATAATTGGGAATCAGTCCATGCGGATTTGGATATTGAAGTGTTACAAACAATCTGATCTGGTATGATAAAGATATTTCCAATATATTTTTGATGAATTTTAATTCCACTAGATCTTCCATTTATATTAGTGTCACTGTATCTGATATTTCTTATTCCTGCTTAGGCCATGTCTTGGAACGATGTTGTTCAGATTATGTGCTCATGTGATCTTGTTACTTGCCAATTGTCTGTTACTAGTACCTTTCTATTTTGCTATAATTCTTTAAGAACACCTTTATTTAATATCTAATGAGGGGTTTATATGGAACCAAAATGTCTATTGTCATGTGCACCTCATCCATGGAACTAATTATTTAGTTAACTTGTTGTTCTTCTTCTTGGATGGTGATTATGCAAGGAGCCTCATTACCAATGCTTAAATGTGATTATTAATATATCTGTTGTGAGTGTGCTTTAGAATGATTAATTGCTTCCTTCTTCAAGTGTATACATCAATGCTCTTGAAGTGATGTGATGATAATTTCGCTACTGCATGAAGTGTTCTGCAGAAAACATAAACCCCTATAAATAAGATGGTTTCAGAGCAATTTCATCTCCTTAAGATATGCTTGTGTTTGGATGATAGAACTGCCTATTCTTTTGTGTTTCTTACGATTCTATCCCCTTCTCTCATTTGATGCCTTAGGTATACAGATACCTATAACCCTAATCTTGGAAATTGAAATACATGTTTCCTTTTATAGTTATGTATCTTTGTGGAGTAGTGTCTATTCATTGTATTATTATTTCTTAACTAAACAGCTCACTGCTTTTAGCTAATGTTTGTTATATGCAACTTCTCTTTGATGAACAATTGATTTAAGTAAGATCGCTGCATTATAATCAGATTGTTGTTTTAATTCTGAGCACTATTGAGTTTATAAGGATCATGTTACTGTAATCATTGATTTCTACTTATTCTTCATGCGTTGCAATTAACTGATTATCTCACGAGCTTGCTGCCTCTTTTATTAGTCATATCAGTCTATCGAATATTTCATATTATAGTGGCCTCTCTGACGATGTAGCACTGCTAATTTTATATGGATCATGTTACTGCAATCATTGATTTCTGCTTATTTTGATGTGCTATAATTAATTGATTATCTTGTGAGTTTGTTACCTCTTTTCTTAGTCATATTAATCTATGGAATATTGCATATTATAGTGGCCTCTCTGATGGCGTGCTTTTTCTGTGACATTTCTTCTGTTATAGCACATTAGTTTCCAGCAAATCTTGAAATCTTACAAGACAATTTTCTGATGAATGATAGCTATGTAGAAATCCCTCATGTCAGGGACATGACATAAACTGGCCAGGTAGTAATCGAATTATAGCAATATTTCCAATACATTTTTTTTGTAGTAGATATATTATAACTAACATGTTCCATATCATATCAGGGTGTTTGCAACTGCATTGTTATGGCAAATGTATGGATAATTGCACAAATTGTTTAATGGTTAAGTAAGATAATCATTGACTACTTTTTCATGCTTGTGCTTCCTTATGTCATACATATCTCTTCAACGCAACCCACTCTGCTCCCAAACCATCTTGTGGTCCTGCACAAATTGCCTTTGCTGCTTGTTTTTAAGCTTCTTGAGATTTGAACTTACTGGTCCGAGAAATTGAGGTACGCATAAGTGCCACAACACTTCCACTCTTGAGTCCTAAGCACACAGAATCCCCAAGCTTAAAAACTACTTAGACCTGTCCAACTATAGTTTCAGGCTTCAGAAGTGTAATAACTAAAGGAATTGCCTGTGAGTTAAAATTGCATAAGTGCAACAACACTTCCACTCTTGAGTCCTAAGCACACATAATCCCCAAGCTTAAAAACTACATAGACCTGTCCAACTATAGTTTCAGGCTTCAAAAGTGTAATAAGTAAAGGAATTTCTTGTGAGTTAAAATCAATTGCACAAATTGTTTAATGGTCATGTAAGATGATCATTGACTACTTTTTCATGCTTGTACTTCCTCACACAAACTAGGCATAACATCCTCATTCATACATATATCTTCAACCCAACCTGCTCTGCTCCCAACATATATATAATCATCTTAGTTTTGAGTTGAAATAAAACTGCCATACTGATCAAAATAGAATGTTCAACTTCTTTTTCAAACTAATCAAACTTCTTCAACTATAATTGAAACATCATTTGTCTAACAAGAAATCTCTTAATCTTAGAACCCCATTCACCTTCAAAACAAGAGAAGCTAACAACATAGATGCAAGTAAACAAAACATAATGATTTCAACTTACAAACTTGACAACAAGAAATTGAAACCCTACTATGGTTTGCTAAACCCTTTCCACGATCACCTTCGAAACAAGAGAAGCTAACAACATAGATGCAAGTAAACAAAACATAATGATTTCAACTTACAAACTTGATGACAAGAAATTGAAACTCTACCATGGTTTGCTAAACCCTTTCCTTTATCTTTCTTGACAGGTATATACAAGGAGTTCAACTTACATAATAGAAAATGAACATGCTTTTAAGTACACTAAGATAACCAAAAACTCGACAACGAAACAAAGATGTGTTTTTGTTTCACTACAAGATATATATAGAATGTACTATAACTTAAGTACAATAGCTTATCAAAAACCTTACCCTTAACCAAAAAGACTATATTATGCATAGAAACTCAAACAACAGTCAAATGAAATGAGAGCTCCTAACTAGAGTTATACTCTTTTACTATTTACAAACCAAGAAATGTGACCCATAGCACGGTTAAGAAAGAACAAAAGTTTTTGACTTGGATAAACACACCACTTACAGATTTTAGGAAACACAAAGAAACCCTAGATTATAAACAAACTAAACAATGAAAATTACCAAGTTTACACAGATCACTGTTACTCTTATCATCGATTTCTAATTATTATTCATATATGCTGCAATAAATTGATAATCTCCAAAGTTTGTTGCCTCTTTTCTTAGTCATACACGTCTATCAAATAATGCATAATGTGCTGGCCTAAATAATGACATGATTTATTTTGTCAAATTTCTTCAGCATAGTGTGCTGGCCTCTCTGATGACATTATTTTGCTGTGAGATTTCTTCTGCTCTATCACTTTAGTTTCTAGAAAATCTTTAAGTCTTACAAGACACTTTTCTAATGATTAATAGTTATTTAGAAACCCCTCATGTCAGGGACATGACACGAACTGGCTAGGTGGTATCCAATTATTGCAATATTTTAAATAAAAAATTTCTCAAGTAGACAGATAACAAATGATATGTTTCATATCATATAAATGTCTTTGGAGTGGCATCATTATGGCAATCGTATGGTTTTTTGCACAAATTGTTTAACTATCATGATGATCATTGATGTTACATCCCAAATTTTGACATAATTTTAAATTTATTTAGATGGGTCTCTTTAGAGGTTCATATTTATTTTCTAGCATTTTTTTTTGTATGTTTGTATTAATTTATATTTATTACCATTGTGGTTGTTTTATAGTTTTATTTGGTTAGGTTGTCCTAAAGGTTTTTATTTATTTTCAAGCTTATATATATATATATATATATATATATAATTTGCTTTATGGCTTGTTTACTTTTTTGTGGTTGGTCTTTTTAGAGGTTCTTATTTATTTTCTAGCATGTTTTTTGTAAGTGTGTATTAATTTATAATTATTACCTTTTTGGTTGTATTATATTTTTTGATGGGTTTTTTTTGAGGTTTTTATTGATTTTCAAGCTTATATATATATATATATATATATATATATATATATATATATATATATATATATATATATATATATATATATATATATATATATATATATATACATACAAATATTTGGTATATATATACAAATATTTGGTGTGTGTGTGTATATATATATGTACATATATTTGCATATTGGTATATTTATATAAATGTTTGTTTGTATATATTTATATACATATTCTTGTGTGTGTGTGTGTGTGTGTATAAACTTGGCATGAGCTTCATGTTTTTAGCGACTCAATGGGTTTACTCCTTCAATTCTTTTTATTTTCTATCACATCTCCTATTTTTTACATTCTCTCTTTTTGTCTTTATGTTATTGAATTTCTTGTGTTTTTTAGGCTTTCTTGGTGTCCTCCCTTGGTTTGTGTTCTTTCCCTATCTCCAGCCCCCTATATCTTTGGAGTCAACCCCAATCTGCAACTCACTTTATTTTTTGCAGCTCTTGCTCTCTCATCCTGATGATGAATCATGTAGTGTGATTCGAAACATTGATGATAAAAATTTTTCAACACAATCTAATCCAGAAGCAATACTAACAATTTTATTTATAGTCGTTAAATTGAACGGATTTTTCTTTCATAATCATGTGAAGTAGGTAGTTATTCATATTTGTTGTACTCAAATTAGGTTAACTGTTTAATGAAGATGGTCATTATCCATAGTTTTCATACGATGTTTAGCAGTTGCTTGATTTTGGAATTATGGTTAATAACTAAATTCTTTATCTATATTAAATGTTATTATAAAAATTATCAAGTTGATAGGTATGACCTTAAATTGCCTCGGTAAGGACCTAGTGACCTAAACTTCAGGATACAATTGAAGGACCGGCACGAGCTATTAAATAAATATTTTAAAACATAAATTAATTTAATTAAAAATAATGCATACCTCAAAGGATTTTGATTGATCTTCCCACCAAGTTATTATAATATATACCTATATACGTACACATTGATATAAGAATAAAGTGACACCATGATATTATTTTTATAATAATATGATGCCACCTCATAAGTATATCTATGTGCATGTAGATAGATATAAATCATAATTATTTTCTATTTGTAACCTTCAAATCTTTTTCCATATTTATTCATTTTTCTTTCAAGAAACCGATTTAACACTTGGCATATTTATTTGGCGTTCAAGAGCCAAGTCTCTTCTTTTATGTTACGGCTTCGTGGAAGCCAAAGAGACATATAATCTCTTTATATTATGAAGTTGAGAGAGGCAGAAGACATGATTTTTCCATCACTTGACTTCCTTGTTTATCACCCGACTTCCTTCATATTACCCGACCATGATTTTCATAGCATCCGATGTCTCTGTAGTTACCATTTAGTAACCATTGCAATTGTTTCCCATCCATGATTCCTTGTTATACTGATTTTTTGCTAAAATCGTGAGCAATATTCATACTGGGAATTGGCGTTCAAGATCTTTTCTGTAAAGTGTGAGGTGAGTTGTTGAGCATCTAGCAAGACTCCATTCCTTTTCTAGATTTTACCAGGTTATGTGGTTATCCAAAATCCAAAATCCAAACATTGCAATATGATTTCTTTATTATTTGTTATAACATTCTAATTTATATAGCAGTACGCTACATATTATACCATGATGCAAATCATCTTGCTTAATATCATAGGTTAGACCTTCTCTAAGTTAGAGTTTTTTATGGCAAATAAAAGCCAAGTAACCATGTTATGAGATCATGATTTATTTATGCCACTAGAAATCAGAATCAAATGATATTTTTTTTGCAAGTCTTAAAGAATGTATTCTTCAAATTACAAATTGTGATTAGTTGGAAACATATAATATTCATGAATCAGTTGAGAATCAACAGATAGAGCTGATTGCTCTGAGATCCAAGCACTTAGGACTCATCGGTTGTATAGCCATGGAAAAGGTGAAGAGGTGAGATGGAATCTACAATGACATGGAAATAAAAGTTAGATATGATACGATAAACTTAAATTAATTTCATTTCATAGCTCATGCTCATCCATATTATTGCTCCCCTGTTGTCAAGTTGAGAGATGGTGATCAGGTTAGTGAATCCATCAAAAAACCATGGCCAAGGTCGTTCAAAGGCATGTTTGCCATCTATGATCACTTGATGTTAGTAGAGCCAGTTATTTAGACATGTTTGTCCATAATTGTCCAGACATTCTAGACATCGAAATACTCAAGTGGCTGGACTAAAAGTACCCCAAGCTTGATCCCAGGGTAGGGAGGGCCTTTCTATTTAATATATTGTGTGGAGATAAATATGGTCTAAGGTTGGGAGGTTAAGCGTAATTCAATGCTTCTCCTCTTACCAAAAGGTGAGGCTTGCACACCCAACTAAAGACTCGCCAGATATTTCTTATATGTGCTTCTTTTTCTTCATGTTAAGCATTTACTTTACTTAAATGTATGAAAAAATAATACATCATTATTTCGGTTATTACAGTTGATGATTGTTACAGTTATTTTAGTTAATCAATATTATAGTTATTACAGTTGATCATTGTTACAGTTATTTCAATTAATCATTATTATAGTTATTACAGTTGATCATTGTTACAATTATTTCAATTTTTTGTTATTATAGTTATTACAATTGATCATTGATATAGTTATTTTTGTTGAGCTTTGTTATTTTAGTTAATTTTCGGTAGTTAATAGCAGTTAATGTCCCATGAAAAGGAATTCAATATATTTTTTCAATAATCTGTTGAGTAAAACTCTTTCTAGATCACCTATATTTTGTTATGAAAATCCTTTTTTTATAATTGACTTATTTTTCCTTGTTGTTGCTTACACAAACTAGGAATGACACCCTCGGCCATAAATATATCTTCAACCCAACCCTGCTTTGCTCCCAGACCATCATGTTATCCTGTATAAATTTCCTTCACTGCTTATTTCTAAGCTTCACAAAATCTAAAACTTAAGTCTAAGAAATCGAAGTATGGATCATTATAGAAAGGCTTTCACTCTTGAGTCCTAGTCACACAAAATCCCCAAGGTTAAAGCTGCAATGACATGTCCTACTGTAATTTCAAACTTGAGAAGTGTAATAAGTAAATGCATTACATGTGCTTAGAACCAGTTCAATATGTTTCATTCTTTCTAATCCTCACAAAATCTTATAATCTTTTTCTTCCTAGGTTTTTTTAACAATTGATATGCATGTGTTTGCTTGGAAATGCTCGACAAATTGAGCTATAGTTGCTCATATACCATATAGAACATCCAATCTTACCATTCGATTTGAGTCTCTACAAAATAATTATCTTAAATATGCACGCATGTGCACACACACGCACATGCACACATGCACACACCCGCACATGCATGCACACACACACATTTAGTGTTAATTCCTTGTAACTTTGACAAGACAAGTGTTTTGATTTTTAGATCAGCCTGATCTGGATGCATGTGTTCCCCTAAGTATTGGTCACTAGAACATATTGTCCCCTCTAGATAGATTGGCATTTTCCTTGTGGCTTTTATAAGCCTTCTTATTACTAACGTGGTTAGTTAGTTACTAACCATTAGTAATTCTTGGAATGGGCACCAATCTTGAGGAAACAATTATGTTGTTAAATAGGCCAACCCAGAGAGGGACATGTCCATTCAATGAACACGCCACTTGAGTTAGGTATAAGGGAGGGCTGGATTGCAGATTAGAAGACACACCAAAATCTATAAGTCTACTCTTCTAGCAATCTGCCCAATTAGAATCATCTATACAAATGTAAATATTTGCAGAAGATCTATGACCTTAACATTTAGAACTGTATAATACCAAATAAATTTTGTAATGCTGCACTAAGATGGCCATTTACTACTTCTAGCACGTGTACCTGAATTGCAGCTTCCCTATTATGATCCTACATAAGATTGTATGTGTTGTAGGTTTATGAGCTTCTCTAGACCTAGAGCTTAGTATCATATATCTCAAACTAACCAAATAGTATCAGATAATGGCAATATTCTTTTTAAAAAAATTCACCGGTAGATAAATCATAACAAAATATGTTATCACATCAACTTGTTTAAAATTGCATTATTATGGAAAGTGTGAATTATTGAACAAATTTTGTAATGCTCTTATAAGATGGGCATTTGCTACATTTTTTTGCATGTAGCTGAACTGTAGTTGCTCCCTCAAACTAGGAATAATATAACCTCGATCATAAAATGTTCATCTCCACCAGCTCTGCTACTTGTAGGAGAGGGGAAAAAAATCAGAAATCATTTGCAAGCTACAGGATCAACAAACCCTAAATGCATACAAATAAAGATCCTACTCAACATTAAAGCTATGATGCAAAGTGCATAAATATGAAACAAATCAACAAACACTCCCTTGAGATGCTCCAATCATTTTCTTTCTTCATTCAATTTGATATGTTGCTCCCATATGACAATAAGCACCTATTCATGAAAGCAAAATGATAGCATGATCACAAGAATGCTTGAAAAATGTGGTTAGGATTTGATGAGAAAAATGAACACAATTTATAGGAATTTGAATCAAAATGTCCAATTTAGCATTAATGCACAATTGGGAAGATGTCATAATTGAATAGTTAAAGTTGTAAAAATCCCATTGTTTATGACAAGATTTTGAAGTTCACTTTAGAAATAAGTCAACATGAGCTTTGAAACTTGGAAAATGGATTAATAGGTAACTAGGAGAGTGTAAGAGCTTGAAAGGGGATAGTGTAAGAGTGGAAGGTGAAAGAATTAAAATTGGAGAGAAAATAGTATGAAAAAGATATAAGTGGAAAATTAATTCTCTCATAATTGAAAAAATAGACAAATAAATAAATAAATCTATTAAATTGTGGGAAAAGGGGAAAAGGATGGTAAATCAATATAATTTATTTATCAAGACATGAGACCTTAGGATGAGGGGGGGTAAATATATAAATATTTGTCCTAAGACCAAAGATCAAATAATTCATGAAATTATTTAATCAAAGACAAAATGATAGGACATGATGAAATTAGAGGACAGAAACTAGGTAATTAAATACTTTGTCATTATTTAATTAATAGAAAAATGACACAATATTTGTGAATGATAAATATCAAATGCGCAATATAAAAGACATGTTTAAAAGGGGGCCATAGGCAGGAACCATTTTTGATTGTCTATATTTTGACCCTGTTTGAGACGATGTGATTATCAATGTTGGTTTAAAGAAAAGTGAAATTCACTTTAAAATTGTTAGTATAAAGCTGAAAATTAGACAAAATTGAGTTAGTTATGATGAGATTTGCTTTTGTTAGTGCACTTTTGTCATTGGAGCTTTATTTAATGTGGCAAACCAGATGTGTTGCACCATGACACAAAAATTCAAGGCGATAATGCAATCCCTTTTCTTAGAAACAAACACAATGCAGATAAGGAATGTTTCCATCCATCCTGAAGCATATGACATATGTTCCCCAAAACTATATTAAAAAGACTGCACAAATAGAAGACAATAAAAAAATAAAGGAACACCATCTCTCTCGACCACTCTCATCACTCGGGTGACATCCTTGAGTAGCATAGGAACATGATCAATGATAAATCAGTAAAATATAAGGCTAACTAAACCAAGTAAGTCAACAACCATTCTGATCTTGTTGTCAAAATCGATAGTTTTTTTGATTGATGTTGATGATGCAATGTCTAGTTTTAGGAATGGAGTACCCGGTCTAAGACTAATAGCATGTGCATTTGAGTGTATGACACCTTGACAAATGATGATTGATAAAGGACTGATTGATACAAAAGGTTTGATGTGATTGACCTGATTCGATAATTTTTCTGTTGATGCATGATTTCATAAAGAGGAATGTTTGAAAAGTCCTTAGATTGTGTTTGCTCAAACATTTGTCTTGTCACAAAGGACAATTTATTGATGTCACAACAGAGATAATGGAAAATTGATTCATCACAATGAACTGACAATTATCAAGACACCAAGAAAGACACAACAGTCATAACTTGAGCCACCGCAAACATCAAGAAGACCCAATGCCATGTCATTACAAACCTAATATGAGGAGGGAATATCAAGAAACTCTTGTGACTATAGGGAGAAGAATAACCGATCACATATATATGAAAATATATGAATGAATAAAATAACTCGATGTCTGGCACCATAGCATCATGAAATCATGCGGAAACAGTAGCGGCAAGAAGTCAGATCACCTTCAGATAAATGAAAAGTCTCCATTGAATAATAAATAGCTACAGAGCAATCATTTCAGGGAGATGATCTCTTTTGCAGCTACTCACAAACATTAACAGCCCTAACTAGGGTTATACTCTTTTACAAACCAAGAAATGACGAGACCAGTATCAGGGTTAAGAGAGAAAAATTTTTTTTTGACTTCAATAAACATACCACATACAAATTTTAGGAAACACAAAGAAATACTAGATTATCAACAAGCTAAACACTGAAAAACAAAGACTGACGGAGATTAACAAAACAAACTACATTGATAATCAAAATTTAGCACAAGATAAAAAAAAAATACCTCAATATCTCCATGATTCCTATTAGTTCATTTGAAAGCTGTCATACCAAATAACCAAACACCAAGCTACATTTACTGTTCAGAAACTGTCTTAGATTTTCTCAACTGTGTAAACCTAGCAACATTCCTTCCTTGGAGAGAATCAAAACTGTCAACCATGCTCTGGCTCAACTCGACCATGAAATTTTCAAACTACATCATGAACCAAATTTATGCCCTATTTCAAGGGCTTCCAAGATAATTAAGAATTAAATTAATAAGTTACGAATGCATTCACTGGTGGTGATAATGCAAGGAGCACCAATACCCACTGATAAGTGTAAGTATTAACATAGCTGATAATTTATTCTTCGAGATTATGCATTGATACTCCTCAAATGATGTAATGATAGGCTCTTTGTTCCATGAATGTGTCCTGGAGAAAATGCGAAGTCTTATAAATAAGGCTTTTTTGAGCAATGCCATCTTTCTCTACCAGCTATTCATTTTTTGATGATGGATCAGAGATTGTGATTCGAAATGTTGATGCAAAAATATGGCACACAATAGAATCCAGAATACACATCTTCATACTTTATCTGATTGTTGAAATCTATTCATGTCAATCAATGCCATCTTATAAAAAAGACATGGTTGTGTTTGGATGATAGAATTAATTGTACTCTTGCCTTTCTTACGATTTGATATCCCCACTCTGATTCAATTCGTTTTGTATGCCATAATCTTGGAAATGGAAAGACATAGTTCCTTTGACTATTCTATTTCTTTGTGGAGTGGTGCTTGTTATTTTTATTATTATTTCCTAACTAAATAGGTTGTTGATTATAACTATTATTTGTTATATGTAACTACTCCTTGACAAACAATTGCTCTTAATAGGATTGCTACATCATTACTAGATCGTTGTTTTAATTATGAGCATTGCCAATTTTGTACAAACCGTTGTTACTCTTAACATCATTTTTTTATTATTATTCATATGTCCTGTAATAAGTTAATTATCTCTAGAGTTTCACCTCTTTTCTTAGTCATATCAGTCTATCAAATATTGTGTAGTTTACTGGGCTCTCTGATGACTTGCTTTTTCTGTGATATTTCTTCTGCTATGGTGCATCAAGTTTCCAAAAAATTGTAAAGTCTTATGATAGTTTTCTGATGAATCATTGTTATCTAGTAATCCCTCATTTCAGGGACATGACACAAACTGGCTGGGTAGTATCTAGTTATAGCAATATTTCTAATTATTTTGTTCTCAAGCAGATATCTTAGAAATAATATGTCCCATATCAGATCAATGTCTTTGAATTGCATCATTATGGCAATTGTATGTAGTATGGACTACTGCAAAAAAATGTTTTAAGGTCAAGTAACATGATCATTGACTAATTTTCAATCTTGTACTTCCTTACACAAACTAGGAATAACAATCCCTGGTCATGCATTTATCTTCATTCCAATCTCTGCTCTGCTCCAAACCATTATGTGGTTCTGCATGATTTTCCTTTGCCTTTGCTTTTTTTATCAGGCTTCTTGAGATCTGAATCTTACCAGTCTAAGCAATCAAGGAATGGATAATCATAGCAACACTTCCACTCTTCAGTCCTAATCACAGAAAATCCCTAAGCTTTAAATAGCACTGACTCGTCCAACTGTAGTTTCAGATTTGATAAGTGTAATAAATAAAGGTATTGCTTTTGAGTTAGAACCAATTGCATCTGTTATGTTGTTTCAAAACCTAACAAAATCCAATAATCTATTCCTTCCCAATTTTTTACAATTGATTTGCATGTATTTACCTCAAAATTCTCAAAATAATGACCTATAGTTGCCTATACACCATCTAGATCTTTCATTCCTACGCTTTCATCTGGACTGCAAAAAGATTATCTAAAAATGTGTATATATAGAAAAAGAAAGTGAAACCTACAAAGTTAAATTTGATGTCTTTGGGTATCATATCTCTTACAATAATAGATTGGCATCCACTAATAGAAGTATCTCCAGTAAAAATCTCCCTTAATTGTCTTCAAAATTCCATCATTTTGATGAGTGGCAAATTATGAAATAATTCTGTAATGCTCTAATAAGATGATCAATGATTGCTTTGCTATGTTTGTGCCTAAGGCATAATTTCTTATAAAAACTTAGAATGCTACTCTTGGTCAAAGATATATTCCTCCAAGCATGCTATTGTAACAAACTGCCATGTCATCTTGCTTAGTTGCCTTTGTTGCTGATTTCTAAGCCTTTGCAAGCTCAAGCCTTAGAAGCTAGGAGTCCTCTCTACACTCTCACTCTTAATTCTTTCTTATCTCATTAGGCATATCAAAGGCCAAAAGACAATTCTATTTCAATGTGAAGAAATTCTATAAATTGCACAAATTCATTGTCACAAACCATACAAAACAATGTTCAATATTGTTAACTCAAAAAAATATCTCTTTAGTCATTTTCTCCAGAGGATGCGATATTCTAACTATACAATATTACTAAAAATTATGGGCAAACAACAATTAATCATAAATGCATTCCCATCTTAGTGCTCAGATTTAAAATACAAAAAATAGTTAATCAAAACTTTATAAGTCCCCACAACTCACTTCTTTTGCTCTGGGTGATCATTGTCATGCTTCAACTTGCAGTATGAATTGGTGCTTCACATAGAGAGCTTTAATTAGGGTATGGTCTTTTCAATTTATGTGGATGTCTTTACCTGGTAATGCTCACTAAATTGAGCTAGAGTTGTGCTTACACCATTGGGATCCTCTATGCTTGTTGTTCCATCCAAGTCTCTACAGAAAAAATATATTAAAGAAAACAATAAATATATATAAAAAGAAATTTGAAGCTTCCAAATTTAAATTTGATGTCTTTGGTCATCATTTATCTCAAGCTAACCAAATAGTATCCAATCATATTAATATTTCCTTCAAAAAACTCCTTGGGTAGATAAATTATAAATAGTATGTTTCATATCATATCAATGTTTTCTGAACTACATTAACATGTCCAATGTATTGATTATTACAAAGTTTTTGTAGTGCACAAGTAAGATGATCTATGACTACTTTTTCATGCTTTTACTTGCCCCAAAAACTAGGAATAACAATCTCAGTCATAAGTACAGGCCAACCTACCCTGCTGCTAAACCACCATGTAAATTGCCTTTACTCCTTCCTAAGTTTCTTGGTATCTAAACCTTACCAGTCGAAACTGTGGAGATATGCATCATAGTAGATATGCTTTCACTTTTACATCCTCATCACTCAGAATCCCTAAGCTTAATGCTGCATTGACATTTACAACTATAATTTAAGACTTGAGAATTGTAAAATGTAAAGGTATTGCTTGTCTAAGAACACATGCATCTTCTACATCCTTTTATAGCTATGAAGATCTGATAATCCTTTTGTTCTTATTTCCTTTTCAACTATAGTGCATGTTTTTAATGCTCAATAAAACAAACTATAGTTGCCCAAATACCATATAGACCTTTTGACCTTACTATTCCATTTGAATCTTTGCAAAATAATTATCTTAAATATTTATAATTATCTTTGGATGTCAATTATGTCAAATTTACCAAATGCTATCTAGTAATAGCAATGGATCTAATAAAAAATTCCTGTGCTAGATAAGTTATAAAAAGCATATCCAATGCTAGTTTGTCTTGGAAGCCGCTGCATTGAATGATTAGATCGAGTGAGTGCATTATTTTACAAATTTTGTAATGCTGCACTAAAATGGTCATTTACCACTTTTAGCACGTGTACCTGAGTTGTAGCTGCTCTATTGTGATCCTACATAAGATTGTCTTTGCTATTAGTTTATGAGCTTCTCTAGACCCAAACCTTATAATCATAAATCTCAAGCTGACCAAATAGTATCGAATAAGAGTAATATTCTCTGTCAAATTTTTCCCTTTTAGATAAATTGTAATGAGATATGTTCTTGATCACATCAACTTGTTTGAAACTCCATTGTAATGGAAACTATTTGAATTATTGCAGATATTTAGTAATGCTCTAATAAGATGGGGACTGACTACTTTTTCGTGCATTTAGTTGAACTCCAGCTACTCCCACAAAGCTAGGAATAAAACATAGTCATATATATTTTCATCTCAATGAGCTATGCTACTAAACCACAATGTGATCATACATAGGTTCCCCTTTCAATTAGTTTTAGGGTTCATGCATACACAGACCTTTAATTCAAGAAAAGGAGGTGTACATCCTCTGAGCAACACTCTCACTCTCAACTCCTCCTTATCACGAAAGAAACCTTAAGGTTAAAGATGCATTGACCTTTGCAACTGTATTTTGAGACATGACAAGTGTAATGAGAAAAGGGAACTCTTTGTACCATTGAAAATAAAAGCTTTCTTTGTATGTAACTCTTTTCATTGATCCCTATTTCCTATAAGACTCTTTAGAAAATTTACCTTTGTTTTTAATTCCATAAGAATATAATCCTGTGCTTATTTTGTATGGAAAATTTTTCGTGCAAACCACCTTTTGTTCCTTTTGCTTCGCAAGCAATCCATTTATAATTAACTAATGTTACTTGCCTCCTATAAAAATTTAATTGCCTTACCAAATTTCTTTCATACAGAAGATACTTTAAAATTGTCTAGTTTAGTTCCACTCACCATTGCGTTTCCCTGTTGATATTGAATTTTAGCACAGGAGATTTATAGGGATCTCTGCATGCATTGTACTAATCTTTGAATTTTTTTTGTATTATTAGCAACTAAGATCACACCATCTATATAGAAAAAAAGTGTAAGAAAAATGTATCAAATATAAGTTTAAAACATACAGAGTCCATGATCAAAATTCAACGTGCTGAATTAAATAATTTTTTAACAGCTAGCTAACAAGTCCAATATAATCGAAGATCTGAAAATGCATAGAATTCTGATAAAATTGAGAATTAGTCCTATGAGGGTTTGGATGAGGAAGTGATATGAATAATCCAATTTGGTACGATAGAGAGATTTTCGATGTATTTTGGATGAAATGCAATTCCAGTCAATATTCTGTGCATATTTTTGTTGTTGTATCTAATATGTCTTCTTCTTTGTTAGGTGATGTCTTGGAATGATGCCATTTTGATTATATGCTAATATAATCTTGTTACTTGCCAATGGTAGATATCATTGGTACCTTTCTATTTTGCTATAACGCTTTAAGAGTGCTTAGTTTGCAATGTATATAAATATATCTCTATCCCTACCTTTGAATGATTGAAAGACTTCTCTTTAATATGTATTGAGTGGATAAATTAAACTGACATGCCTCTTGCCAATTGCATCTTATCCATGAACTAAACATTTGGTTCTTCTCCTTCGGCTAACTGTAAGTATTAATTTATTTGTTGTATGTGCCTATCTTTGAATTATGAAATATTGCCTTCTTCAAGAGTGTGCATTGATGCTTTTCAAGTGATGTAGTGATAGGTTCGCTGGTCCATGAATGTGTTCTGCACAAAATTTGAAGCCTTGTAAATAAGACATTTTCTGAGCAATGACATATCCTCCTTAAACTATGTTTGTGTTTGGATAATCGAATTGCCCGTCCTCATGCCTTTCTTATTATTTGATGCATTAGGTGTTATAAACCTCATCTTGTAAATGGAAATACACATGTCCCTCTACAATCACGTCTCTTTTGGCTGTGTTGCATGTTCATTCTATCATTATTTCCTAACTAAATAGGTTGTTTCTTGTAACTAATGTTTGCTATATGTAACTGCTCCTTGACAAACAATTGCTCTTAATAGGATTGCTGCATTATTATCAGATTGTTGTTTTAGTTCTGAGCATTGCCAAGTTTATACAGATTGTTGTTACTATTATCACTGATTTTTGATTATTATTTGGTGTAATAAAGCGATTATCTCTAGAGTTTTTCGATTCTTTTCCTAGTCAAACTAGTCTATCGAATATTTTATATTATTTGGCCTCTAATGACGTGCTTTTTCTGTGAGGTTTCTTTTGCTATAGGATATTATTTTCCAAAAAATTGTAAAGTTGTACAAGATAGTTTTCTGATGAATGATAGTTATCTAGAAATTCCTCATGTCAGGGACATGACACAAACTAGTTAGGTGGTATCCAATTATAGCAATATATCCAATTATATAAAAATTCTCAAGTTGTAAAATAATATAACAGTCATATCAATATCTTTGGAACTGCATCATTATGGCAATTATATGGATTATTGCACAAATTTTTTAAAGGTCAAGTAAGACAATCATCGAATACTTTTTCATGCTCGTACTTGCTTGCACAAACTAGGAATAACACACTTGGTTATTCATATATCTTCAACCCAACCTTCCCTACTCCTAAACCATCATGTGATGCTACACAAATTGCCTTCACTCTTTTCTTTTGAAGCTTCTCAAGATCTAAACCTTGCCAGTCTGAGAAATTGAGGTATGCATCACAGTAGAAACACTTTCCCTCTTCTGTCCTAAACACAGAGAATCCCCAAGGTTAAAGTTGCATTGACCTGTCCAACTACAGTTTAAGACTTGAGAAGTGAAATAAGTAAAGTCATTGCATGTCACTTGGAACCAACAACATCTATTTCATTCTTTCTAAACCTAACAAAATTTGATAATCTTTTTGTTCCAATTTTTTTTTTTACAATCAGTGTTCATTTATTTACCTGCAAATGATCATTAAAATGAGCCACAGTCACCCATACACAATCTAGATCTTCTACCCATATATTTTCATTCCTTACACTACAAAACAATTATCTTAAAAAGTAAATATATAGAAAAGACAATTGAAACCTGCAAAGTTAAATTTGATGTCTTTGGTTTCATTCACCTTTAGTAATAGATTGCTATCCACTAACAAAAGTATTTCCAATAAAAGTCTTACGCAATTATCATTAGAACCACATCATTATGACCAGTGGTGAATTATTCTACAAATTCTATAATGCTCTAATGAGATGATCATTGACTACTTTTTTGTGCTTGTACATGAGGGGTAATTGCTTAGACAAAACTTAGAATAATACTCTTGGTTACAAATATGTTCATCCAAAACTGATATGATAACAAACCACCATGTCATCCTGTTAAATTTCCTTTGTTGTTTATTTGTAAGAAAATAGCAGTATCAATTATGGGCAAACAACATGTAATCATATATGCATTCCCATCTTAATGCTCTAATTTAGAACATAGAATTTAGTTAAACATAGAATTTAGTTAATCAAAACTTTATAAAGATAAACTCCTTTGCTTATTTTGTAGGGACAATTGTTCCTCCAAACCACCTATTGTTCCTTTTTGTATGTGAGCAATCCATTCGTAATTAGCTAAAATTTCTTTCATAGATATTAAAAGGTAATTGTATCTTCAATTTTCTTTCCTACAAAAGAGAGTTCAAAATTGTCTTGTGTTCCACTGACCATTACATTGCCCTGTTAATATTTGATTGTAGCACAGAAGATGCAAATAAATCACTCCATGCATTGTACTAATCTTTTGATCATTTTGTCTATTATTAACAACTAAGGTCACACCATCTGCATACACCAGAAGCATAAGAAATTTGCATCAGATAGAACATACGGAATCAATAATCAAGATTCAATGTGCCAAGTTTAATAAACAAAATTAACAATTGGATAATACGTCTGATATAAAGGACAATCTAAACATGCACAAAATTCTGATATAATTTTGTCCTTGAGGGTTTGGATATGGAAGTGTTATTATGTACAATCTATTATGATATAGAGAATTTCAATATATTTTGGATGAAATACAATTCTAGTTGATCTGCCATGCATATTATTATTGCTATATCTAATATACCTTCTTGTTGCTTAGATGATGTCTTGGAATGATACCATTTTTATTATGTGCTCATGTGATCTTATTACTTGCCAATAGTAGATTACTTTGCAATGACTATAAAAATGATCTCTATTCCAGCCTTTGAATTATTAAAATACTTATATTTAATACACAATGAGAGGATGTATTGAACCAACATGTCTCTTGCCATTTGCACCTCATCCATGTAACTCATCATCTCATTAACTAACTATTCTTCTCCTTAGGTAGCAATTATGAAAGGAGTGCCATAACCAATGCTTAAGAAGTATTATCTATTGTATGTGTCTGTTTTAGATTCTAGAATGATGAATTACTGCCTTCTTCAAGTGTATGCATCAATACTCTTCAATTGATCTAATGATAGGTTTTCTGCTCCATGAATGTGTTCAGAAAAAAACATAAAGCCTTATAAATAAGATGTTTCCTGAGCAACAACATCTCTTTGCTTTTTTTTGGACAATAGAATGGCATATTCTCCTGCCTTTGTTATGATTCCTTTCCCCCTCTTTCTTTTGCTCTTGATGCCTTAGGTATATTATAACCCTCATCTTGGAAATGGAAAGACGTCTCCATCTACAGTTATCTCTTTGAGGCGTGGTACCTATTCATTGTATGGTCATTTCATAAGTAAATAGATGGCTTCTCAAGTAATGTTTGTTATATGTAATTGCTCTAGTGATACCTCCTATTAGGATTGCTGCATTATTGTTAGATTGTTGTTTAATATCTAGGCATTGTTGAGTTTGTACAGAATCCATATCATTGTTCTTCAAGTATATGTATCAATGCTCTTCAATTGATGTAATGATGGGTTTGATGTTGTATGAATGTGTTCTGCAAAAACATGAAACCTTATAAATAAGATGTTTTATAAGCAATGACATCTCCCTGCTAGTGTTTGGATGATAGAACTGCTTGTTCTGCTGCATTTCTTATGATTCAATTCCCCCTCTCTCATTTAATGTATTAGGTATACCTATAACCCTCATCTTGTAAATGGAAAGACATTTCTCCTTCTACAATTATCTCTATTTGCAGAGTTGTGTGTGTTCATTGTATTAGTATTTCCTAACTAAACAGGTTGTTGCTTGTAACTAATGTTTGTTCTACATGTTGCTCCTTGACGCATGATTTCTCTTTATATGATCACCACATTATTATCATATCGTTGGTTTTGAATCTGAGCACTGCTAAGCTTATACAGATTATTGTTATGCTTATCATCGATTTCTGATTATTATTCATGTGCTAGAATAAATTGATTAGCTCTAGAGTTTGTCTCCTCATTTCTTAGTCATATCAATCTATCAAATATTGCACATTATACTGGCCTTTCTCATGATGTGCTTTTGCTCTACGATTTCTTTTGTTATAGGATATTAGTTTCTCAAAAACTATAAAATCTTATAATACAATTTTCTGATGAGCGATAGTTATTTAGGCATGCAACAAACTAGCCAGGCAGTATCCAATTATGGCAATATCATAAATATTGCATAGCATATCAAGGCTTTTGGAACTGCATCATTATGCAATTGTATGGAATATTGTGCAAATTTTTTAACGGCAAGTAAGATGATCATTGACTACTTTTCCATGCTTGTACTTGCTTACACAAACTAGGAATAACACCCTTGGTCATACATATATCTTCAACCCAGCCTGCTCTGCTCCCAAACCATCATGTGGTCCTACATAAATTGCCTTTGCTGCTTGTTTCTAAGCTTCTCAAGATCTAAACCTTACTAGTTTGAGCAATCAAGGTATGCATAACCATAGAAATGCTTTCACTCTTGAGTCCTAATCACATAGAATCCCTAAGTTTAAAAGTGACATTGATTTGTCCTACTATAGTTTCAGACACAAGAAGTGTAATAAGTAAATGTATTGCGTGTGAGTTAGAAATAATTGCATCTGTTTCATTGTTTCTAAACCTAATGGAATCCAATGTGTTTCTTCCCAATTACTTACAATTAATGTGCATGTTTTAACCTGGAAATTCTCAATATAATGAGCTATAGTTTCTTTTACATCATGTAGATCTTCCACCACTACATTCATAGAAACTCTGCAAAACAATTATCTTAAAAAGTATATATCTATATCTATCTATCTAGAGAGAGAGAGAGAGAGTTGAAACCTGCAAAGATAAATTTAATGTCTTTGGGTATCATTTCACTTACAGTAGTAGAAATCCATCCACTAACAAAATTATTTCCAGTAAAAATCTCCCTTAATTGTGTTCAGAACTGCATTATTATGACCAGTTGAACTATGGAATAATTTTGTAATGCTTGACTACTTTTTTGTGCTTGTACCTGAGGTGTAATTGCTGATACTATATCAAATCATATCATTATTTCCTTCAAAAAATTCCCTAGGTAGATAAAATATAAATAGTATGTTCCATATCATATCAATGTCTTTCAAACTGCATTAGCATGGTCAATGTGACAATTATTGCACAAAATTTGTATTGCTTAAGTAAGATGATCTGTGACTACTTTTTCATGCATCTACCTTCTCCCAAAAGCTAGGAATAACAACCTCAGTCATAAGATCAACCCAACCTGCACTACTACCAAACCACCACGTGATCCTGCATAAATTGTGTTTACTTGTTTCTAAGCTTCTTGGCACATAGACATTACCAGTCCAAACTATGGGTGTATGCATCATAGTAGCTACACTTTCACTTTTACATCCTCATCACACAGATCCCCTAAGCTTAAAGCTGCATTGACATTTGCAACAATAATTTCACACTCAAGAATTATAAAATGTTAAGGTATTGCTTGTCTTAGAACCACCTGCATCTTCTATATACTTTTCTAGCTATGAAGATCTAAGAATACGTTTGTTCACATTTCCTTTCCAATTGATGTGCATTTGTTTACCTAGAAATGCTCAATAAAACAAGCTACAGTTGCCCATATACCATGTAGACCTTCTGATCCAACTATTCCATTCAAGTGACTACTTTTTCATGCTTGTACATGCTCCAAAAAACTAGGAATAACAATCTTAGTCATAAGTACAAGCCAACCTGCTCTACTACTAAACCACCATGTAAATTGCCTTTACTCTTGACTAAGTTACTCAGTATCTAAACCTTAACAGTCAAAACTATGGACATATGCAATGTAGGAGCTACTCTTTCACTTTTACATCCTGATCACTCAGGTTCAGAATTGCTAAGCTTAATGCTGCATTGACATTTACAACTATTATTTTAAGGCTTGAGAATTGTAAAATGTAAAGGTATTGGTTGTATGAGAACCGCCTGCATCTTCTACATCCTTTTATAGCTATGAAAATATAATAATTCTTTTGTTCCCATCTCTTTTTCAACTAATGTGCATGTGTTTGATGCTCAATAAAATGAGTTATAGTTACCCAAATACCATATAGACCTTCTGAACTTACTATTCCATTTCAGACTTTGTGAAATAATTATCTTATATATATATATATATATATATATATATATATATATATATATATATATATATATATATATATATATATAGAGAGAGAGAGAGAGAGAGAGAGAGAGAGAGAGAGAGAGAGAGAGAGAGAGAGATGCAATGTTAAAGTTGATGTCTTTGGATGTCAATTATGTCAAACTGTCCAAATGCCATCCAGTAATAGCAATGGATCTAATAAAAATCTCCCCTTCTAGATAAGTTCTAAAAACACACAGAGTCATATATAATTTCATCTCAATGTGCTCTACTACTAAACTACTATGTGATCATAAATAGGTTCCCCTTGCAATTACTTTCAGGTTTTGTGTACACATAGACCTTCAGTCCAAGAAAAGGAGGTGTGCATCCTCCAAGTAACACTCTCCCTCTCAAGTCCTCCTTATCACAAAAGAATCCCTAGGGTTAAAGCTGCATTTACTTTTGCAATTGTATTTTCAGACATGACTAGTGTAGTGAGCAAAGGTAAACTCTCTATACCATTGAAAATACAGGCTTGGTTTGTATGTAGCTCTTTCCATATATCCCTATTTTCTTTAACTAATTCAAAGCCTTTAGAAATTTTGTAACCAAGACTCTTCAAAAAATTTACCTTTGTTTTTAATTCCATAAGAATATGAACCTATGCTTATTTTGTATGGAAAGTTTTTCCTGCAAACAACCTATTGTTCCTTTTGCTTTGCAAGCAATCCATTTATAATTAACTAACATTACTTGCCTCATGTTAGAAGGTTATTGCATGTTCAAATTTATTTCATACAATAGAGACTTCAAAATTTTCTAGTTTAGCTCCACTCACCATTATGTTTCCTTGATGATATTGATTTGCAGCATAGGACATTTACAAGAATCACTCCATGCATTGTACTAATCTTTGAATATTTTTTCTATTATTAGCAACTAAGATCATACCATTTTCATACACCAAAACCATAAGAAAAATGCATCGAATAAATGTTTAAAACATGTAGAGTCCATGATAAAGATTCAATGTGCTGAATTTAATCAAATTTTAACAGGTGGGTAAGAAGTCTAATATAATGGAAGATCTGAAAATGCACTGACTTCTGATATAATTGAGAATCATTCCTTGAGGGTATGGATGTGAAAGTGATATGAATAATTCTTTCTAGTATGATAGAGAGATTTTTGATATATTTTGGATGAAATGCAATTCCAGTCAATATTCCATGTGTATTATTTTTGTGTCTTCTTCCTGCTTAGGTGATGTCTTGGAATGATGTCCTTTTGATTATATGCTTATGTAATCTTAAAACTTGCCAATGTTGATCACTGGTACCTTTCTATTCTACTATAACGCTTTAAGAGTTCTTAGTTTTCAATTAATATAAATGGATCTCTATCCCTGCCTTTGAATGATTGAAAGACTTCTCTTTAATATGTATTGAGTGGATAAATTAAACCAACAAGTCTCTTTCCATCTGCACCTTATCCATGAACCAAACATTTGGTTCTCTCCTTCATTTGGGATTATTCAAGTAATGCCATTACCAACACCTAACTATAAGTATTAATATATCTATTGTATGTGCCTATCTTAGAATTATGAATTAGTGCCTTCTTTAAGAGTGTGCATTGATGCTTTTCAAGTGATGTAATGATTGATTTTCTGGTCCATGAATGTGTTCTACAGAAAACTAGAAGCCTTATAAATAAGACATTTTCTTAGCAATGACATGTCCTCCTTAAACTATGCTTGTGTGTGGATAATTGAACTTCCCATTCTTCTGGCTTTCTTTTGATTTGATGGATTAGGTGTTCTTATAACCCTCATCTTGGAAATGGAAATAAATGTCTCCTTCTACAGTCATGTCTCTTTGGGCTGTGGTGCTGCTTGTAACTGCTCCTTGACAAATGATTGCTCTTAATAGGATTGTTGCATTATCATCGCTTGTAAGTTTTTTCTTAAAAAAAGAGAGAATCTGAAGCTTAAAAATGGATATAACTATCTTCACAAATTTTTATTTTCTTCTTGTATTAGGGATTGATCATAAAAATCAAACTATAAAACATTGAGTGAATCGTAACAAAAAAGCTATATTCGATGAACATATGGATTCCAGGCCACCATGAATAAATATAATGACAAATTTATAATAGGATCAATATAAATGGACATGGTCAGTTTAAACTTGTTAAGAAAATGAACCTTTTACTTCTTAATTTTACAAATACCTTTAATGGACTACTACATTGTGAACCATGTAAGTTTTTATTGAATGTCTACTTAAAGCCCCTTCCAAAAATAGAAGTATAGAGGGGCTACAGTGTACACCACCTTATATACTCTTTTTAGTTTATGTGGATGTGTTTACCTGGTAATACTCAATAAAGTGAGCTAGAGTTGCATTACACCATCATTAGGATCTTCCATCCCTGCTGATCCATCCAAGTCTCTACAAAAAAATCATATTAAAGCAAACACAATAAATATATACAAAAAGAAATTTGAAGCCTGGGAATTTAAATTTGATGTCTTTGGTTATCATTTATCTCAGACTAACCAAGTAGTATCCAATCATATCAAATTTCCTCCAAAAAATTCCTTGAGTAGATAAATTATAAATAATATGTTCCATATCATATCAATGTTTTTTGAACTACATCAGCATGGCCAATGACCTGATTTTGTACATGTTTTGTAGTTCTCAAGTAAGATGATTAGTGACTACTTTTTCATGTTTGTACTTGCTCCTAAAAGCTAGGAATAACCACCTGACCTATAACTTCAGCCTTACCCGCTTTCATACCAATTCGCCATGTGAATCTGTATAAATTGTCTTTACTCCTCTCTAAGCCTCTCAGTACCTATACCTTACCAATACAAACTGTGGACATATACATCATAGTAGCTATGCTTTCACTTTTACATCCTCATCACAGATAATCCCTAAGCTTAATCCTTCATTGACGTTTACAACTATAATTTTAGACTCTAGAGTGTAAAATGTAAAGGCATTGCTTGCTGAGAACCACCTACATCTTCTACATTCTTTTATTCCTATGAAGATCTGAGAATCCTTTTGTTCCCATTTCCTTCTTAGGTAATGTCTTGGAATGATGTTATTTGTATTCTATGCTCTTGTTATCATATTACTTGCCAATGGTATATTACTGGTGCCTTTCTATTCTGCTATAAGCCTTTAAGAGTACTTAGTGTACAATGTATATAAAAATGATCTCTATTCCTGCCTTTAAATGATTGGAAGACTTCTCTTTAATATGTAACAAGGGGTTGTTCGAAACCAACATGTCTATTGCCATTTGCACTTATCGATCGAACTAATTGTTTCCTTGGGTGGTGATTATGCAAGGAGCACCATTACCTAGGCTTAAGTGTAAGTATTAACATATCTATTGTATGCTTGTGTTTTAGAATGATGAATTCTCATCTTCTTCTAGTTTATGCACCAATGCTCTTCAAGTGATGTAATGATAGTTTAGCCACTCTGTGAATGTGTTCTGCAAAAAATGTGAAACCTTATAAATAAGATGTTTTTTGAGCAAGGCATCTCCTTGTTTATGTTTGGATGATAGAACTGCATGTTCTGCTCTATCATTTGATGTATTAAGTCTACCCATTCCCTCATCTTGGAAATGGTAAGACATATCTCCTTCTATAGTTATGTCTCTTTGGAGAGTGGTGGATGTTCATCATATTAGTATTTCATAATTAAATAGGATGTTGCTTGTAACTGATGTTTGTTATATGTAACTTCACCTTGAAAAATGATTGATCTTAATAGGATCACTACATTATTATCTCATCATTGTTTAAATTTTGAGAACTGCTGAGTTTATACAGATCGTTGTTACTCTTATCATCGATTTCTACTTATTATTCAGGTGCTGTAATAAATCAATTAACTAAAGAGTTTGTTGCCCTTTTTCTTTGTCATACTAGTCTATTGAATATTGTATATTATACCGGCCTCTCTGATTACATGCTTTTTTTGTGAGATTTCTCTTGTTATAGCATATTAGGTTCGAAAAAATCATGAAGTCTTTCAAGACAGATTTCTAATGAACAATAGTTATCTAGAAATCCTTCATGTTAGGGACATGACACAGACTAGCCAGGTGGTATCCAATAATAGCAATATTTCCAGTAAGCTTTTTCCCAAGTAGATATATTATAAGTAATATGGTCCATATCATTTCAATGTCTTCGCAACTACATCATTACGGTGATTGTATTGGTTATTGTAAAAATTGTTGAATGGTATGTAAGACTATCATTGACTACTTTTTCATGCTTGTACTTCCTTACCCAAACTAGGAATAACACCCTTGGTTATACATACATCTTCAACCCAAGATCTGAACTGTTATTGCTTGTATCTAAACTTCTCAAGATCTAAACCTTACTACTCTGAGTATTCAAGGTATGCTTAACTGTAGCTTCACTTTCACTCAAGTCCTAATCACTTAGAATTCCCAAGCGGCATTGACCTATCCAACTATAGTTTCAGACTTGAGAAGTATAATAAGTAAAGGTATTTCTTGTGAGATCCAATTGCATCTATTGCATTCAATTTAAACCTAACAAAATTCAATAATCTATTCTTTCCCATTTTTACAATTGACGTGCATCATTTTACATGGAGATGCTCAATAAAATGAGCTATAGTTTTTCCATGCACCATCTAGATCTTCCATCCCTATAGCTTCAATCCAGACTCTGCAAAACAATTATGTTAAAAAGAATATATATAGAAAAAGAAAATTGAAACCTGCAAAGTTAAGTCATATCTCCTTCTACAGTTATGTCTCTTTGGAGAGTGGTGGATGTTCATCATATTAGTATTTCATAATTAAATAGGATGCTTCTTGTAATTGATGTTTGTTATATGTAACTTTACTTTGACAAATGATTGATCTTAATAGGATCACTGCATTATTATCTCATCATTGTTTTAATTCTGAGAACTGCTGAGTTTTTACAGATCACTGTTACTCTTATCATCGATTTCTACTTATTATTCATGTGCTATAATAAATCAATTAACTAAAGATTTTGCCACCCTTTTTCTTTGTCATATTAGTCTATTGAATATTGTATATTATACCAGCCTCTCTGGTTACATGCTTTTGCTATGAGATTTCTTCTATTGTAGCATATTAGGTTCAAAAAAATTATGAAGTCTTTCAAGATAGATTTTTGATGAACAATAGTTATCTAGAAATCCTTCGTGTCAGAGACATGAGACAGACTAGCCAGGTGGTATCCAATAATAGAAATATTTCCAGTAAGCTTTTTCCCAAGTAGATATATTATAAGTAATATGGTCCATATCATTTCAATGTCTTCACAACTGCATCATTACGGTGATTGTATTGGTTATTGCACAAATTGTTGAATGGTATGTAAGACTATCATTGACTACTTTTGCATGCTTGTACTTCCTTACCCAAACTAGGAATAACACCCTTGGTTATACATACATCTTCAACCCAAGATCTAAACCATTGCTACTTGTTTCTAAACTTCTCAAGATCTAAACCTTACTACTCTAAGTATTCAAGGTTTGCTTAACCATAGCTTTGCTTTCACTCAAATCCTAATCGCTTAGAATTCCCAAGTGGCATTGACCTGTCCAACTATAGTTTCAGACTTGAGAATTATAATAAGTAAAGGTATTTCTTGTGAGACCCAATTGCATCTATTGCATTCAATTTAAACCTAACAAAATTCAATAATCTGTTCTTTCCCATTTTTACAATTGATGTGCATCTTTTTACGTGGAGATGCTCAATATTATGAGCTATAGTTTTTCCATGCACCATCTAGATCTTCCATCCCAATAGCTTCAATCCAGACTCTGCACAACAATTATGTTAAAAAGTATATATATAGAGAAAGAAAATTGAAACCTGCAAAGTTAAATTTTATGTCTTTGGGTATGACTTCTCTTACAATAACAGATTGACATCCACGAATAGAAGTGTTTCCCGTAAAAATCTCCATTAGTGTCTTCAAAACTGCATCAATATGACCGGTGGTGAATTATTGCATAAATTCCATAATGCTTTAATAAGATGATCATTGACTACTTTTCTGTGCTTGTACTTGAGGTGTAATTGCTAATACAAACTTAGGATAATGCTCTCCATCACAGTTTTGTTCATCTGACCCTGCTATGATAACGAACCATAGGTGTCATCTTGCTAATTGCTTTTGTTGCTGATTTCTATGCCTTTCTAAACCCAAACCTTAGAAGTCCAAGAAAAGGAAATAATGCATCCTCAAACCAAGTTACTAACAAGTTAACTCTGAAATCTTTCTTACCTCCTGAAGAATGTCAAAGGCCAAACAAAAATCTATTTTTAGTGTGAAGAAATTCTGTAAATTACCACAAGTCCATTCTCACCAACCAAAAAAAAAAATGTTCAATATTGTAAACTCACAAAAATATCTCTATAGTCATATTTTCCAAAGGATGTGATATTTCCCATTCATCAAACCTAGACAACTAGACAATAGCAGTAACAGTTATGCATTCCCATCTTAATGCTTAGATTTCAATCAAAGAATAGTTGATCAAAGCTTTATAAAGTTCCCACAACTCACTTCTTTTTCTCTGGATGATCACTACCAAGTGTCAATTTGTAGTATGAATTGGTGCTTCATATAGAGACTTAATTTATACCATAAATTTTATTGTAATTGTCATTCTTCTAGATTACCATTTTAACCAGCTGTCAATTGGACCAAATTAATAGTTGTAATGCATAAAAAGCTAAGGCTTTAACCAAGACTATCTTCGTCCCATCCTGCTCTATTGTGATCCTGCATAAGATTGTTTGTGTTGTTCGTTATGTGCTTCTCTGGACCCATACCTTAGTATCATTTATCTCAAATTGACAAGTAGTATCAATTAGTAGCAATATTTCCTTAATGCCCTGATAGGTAAATTATAAAAAGTTGCATTCATGATCACATCAATGTGTTTAAAAATGCATCATTATAGCAAAGGTAATGCTTGTGTCCAAGAACCAATTTCATCTTTTTCATCCTTTCCAGACCTGGCAAGAGCTGATAATCCTTTTGTTCCCATCGCTTTTTTGAATCAATGTGCATGTGCTTAAAACTGCATCATTATAACAAAGGTAATGCTGGTGTCTGAGAACCAATTGTATCTTTTTCATCCTTTCCAAACCTGGCAAGATCCGATAATCCATTTTTTCCCATTCCTTTTTTGAATTGATGTGCATGTGCTTACCTGGAAATGCTCAATAAAATGATCTATAGGTTCTCATATACGATCTAGACCTTCCATCTCTACTATTCCATTTAAGTTTTTGCAAAATAATTCACACACACACCCACACAAATATTATAAAGAGAGAGAGAGGTAAAAACCTACAAAGTTAGATTTGATGTCTTTGCATATCAATTATCTCAAACTAACAAAATAATAGAAACGCTTCTAATAAAAATCTTCCCTGCTTGACAAATTATAAAAAAATCTACCCAAAGTCTCATCATCATAGGGAGTGAAGTACATTACTACACAAATTTTGTAATGCTGTAGTAAGATGGTCATTTACTACTTTTCACATGTGTACTGAGTTGCAATTGCTCTGTTAAACTAGGAATAACACCCTCAGTCATATATATCTTCATCCCATCCTGCTCTACTATGATCCTGCAATAAGATTGTCTGTGTTGTTGGTTATGAGCTTCTCTGGACATGGACCTTAGTATCATTTATTGGTTGGTAGCAATATTTCCTTATTTCCCTAATAGGTAAATTATAACAAAATAAGTTCCTAACCACATCAATGTGTTTGAACCTGCATTATTATGGAGAGTATGTGAATTTACAAATTTAACCAGGATTCTGTAGAAAATTTTCCTTCATTTTTAAATTTACTACTTTTTTAACCATAAGATTGTCTGTGTTGTTGGTTATGAGCTTCTCTAGACGCAGACTTAAGCATCATTTATTGATTAAAAGAAATATTTCCTTATTTCCCTGATAGGTAAATTAAAAAATATTATGTTACTAACCACATCAATGTGTTTGAACCTTGATTATTATGGAGAGTATTTAACCAGGATCCTACATAAGATTGTTTGTGTTGTTGGTTATGACCTCTGCACCCAAACCTTAGTATCATTTATCGATTAGTAGAAATATTTCCTTATTTCCTTGATAGATAAATTATAAGAAATTATGTTCCTAACCACATCAATGTGTTTGAACTTGCATTATAATGGAGAGTATGCGAATTTTCTAATTTAACCAAGATTCTGTAGAAACTTTTTCTTCATTTTTTGTATTGTTATAGTAAGATGGTCATTTAGTACTATTTCATGTGTACTGAATTACAGTTGTTCTCTCAAACTAGGGATAACACCCTCAGTCATAAATATTTTCATCCCATCCTTCTCTACTGTGATCCTGCACAAGATTGTCTCTGTTGTTGGTTATGAGCTTCTTTGTACCTGAACCTTAGTATCGTTTACCGATTAGTAGCAAAATTTCACTATTTCCCTGATAGGTAAATTATGAAAATTTATGTTCCTGACCACAACAATGTGTTTGAACTTGTAGTATTATGGAGAGTATGTAAATTTACTAATTTAACCAGGGGTCTATAGAAAAATTTCCTTTTTTGATTCCATAAGGATATGCTCCTGTGCTTATTTTGTAGATAAATTCATTCCTCTGTAACATCTATTATTCTGTTTCCTATGCAACAATCAATTTGTAATCAGCTAAAATTTCTTGCCTTAGATATTACAAGGTAATTGCATTTTCAAATTTATTTCCTGATAATGGGACTTCACAGTCATTTTGTTTAGTTCCACTCACCATTGTGTTGCCCTATCAATATTGAATTGTAGCAACGAAGATTTACCGAATTTACTCTATGCATTGTAAAAATCTTTGAACATTTTGTTTTCTTTTAGTAACTAAGACCAGACCATCTGCGTACACCAAAAGCACAAAAAATATGCATTAGATAAAACATACATAATTTGTAATCAAGATTCAATGTACTGAATTTTGTAAAATTTTAACAAGTGGTTAACCCTTTTAAACGTTGAATTAAATTGTCAAATCTTATATTTGGGAATGGATGAATATGATTGGGAAAAAATAAGTATAACCCATAAAGTTTTCTTTGCTAGTTTTGCTTTTCATACAAGAGGAGACTGTTGATTGACAGAAAAAAATTATCGTGGCTATTAATTTTTTGGAATGGTGATGATAGTGCTAGAAATTATGCGCGGGTTGCATTTGTGACTTTTAAGGAACTTTATTTAAAAGCTTACATTCTATTGGGTGTAAGATTGTTGTTCTAAATTAGTGGTGTCACCCTTACTAATAAATATCTTTGTCGCAACCAATTCTGATACCAAACCAACATGTGGTCCTGCATAGACTGCTGATTGTTTCTAAGCTTCTATTGACCGAGACCCTAGCAGTTCAAGCTTCATTCAGGTCTTCTCTATAGATATAGGAGTATTACCTACAACAATTTTTCTGGATAGATAAATTATTAGGAATAAGTTCCAGATCACATCAAGGTCTTTTTAACTGCATCATTACAACTAGTACGTGAATAGTTGCACATATTTTATTATAATCTAGCAAGATGTCCATTGACTACTATTTCATGCTTGTAGCTGAGATGCACTTGCTTCCATAAACTAAGAACAACCTTCTTGCTAATAAATATCATCCCAACTTGCTCTACTTTCAAACCTACCATCTGATCCTTCATAGATTGTTGCTAGCCTAGCAGTCCAAGCTCCAGATTTGAGAAGTGTGAATGAGCAAAGGTATTGCTTGTGAATGAGAACCTAATGTATTTTCACATTCTATTTAGACATAGCAATATCCAACAGTCTTTCTATAGGCAAGCTATTATTCATTTGTTGTGTATGTGTTTAACTTACCTGCAAATTCTCAATAAATTGAGTTATAGTTGCTCGTATATCATCTAGATCTTCCATTCCTACTATTCCATTCAAGTCTTTGCAAAACATTATCGTAGAACAAATATACAAAAACAAAACATTCAAACCTATAAGGCTGTAAAGTTAAATTGGATGTTTTTAGATATCATTTATCTCAAACTAACCAAATGGTATCCAACGTTAGCAATATTTGGCAATTTGCTATAAGATTCTCCAAGGATAGATCATTTAATAGAAATAAGTTCCATATCACATCAAGGTCTTTTTAACTACATCATTATGGCTACTGTATGAACTATTGCACAAACTTCGTTATCATCCAATAAAATTTCCATCGAGTACTTTTTCATGCTTGTACCTAAATTACATATGCTCCCAAAAACCAGGAATAACACCATCAGTCATAAGTATTTTCATCTGAACCTGCTCCGATATGAAACAACCATCTAATCCTACATAGAGTGCCTTCGGTGATGGTTTCTAAGCTTCTAAAGATCCACCTCTAGCAGTTCAAGCTCTAGATTAGAGAAGTTTAAATGATCAAGGTATTGCTTGTGAATGAGAACCTGTTGCATTTTTACATCCTATCTAGACTTAGCAAGACCCTTCTATTGCCACCTCTATTCGTTTGTTGTAGATGTGTTTACCTGCAAATTGAGCTATAGTTGCACATATACCATCCAGATCTTCCATACCTGCCATTCCATTAGTCTTTGCAAAACATTATCTTAAAATAAAATATAAAAAATAAATAAAAATTGAAACCTGTAAAGTTAAATTTGATGTTCCTGGGTATCACTTATCTCAAATTGATCAAATTGTGTCTAGTAATCTGCTATAGAACTCTTCCTTGATAGATGAATTATTGAAAAAGATGTTTCAAGTCGCATCAAGGTATTTGAAATTGCATCTTGGCTATTGATTTTTTTGAATGGTGATGATAGTGCTAGAAATTATGCATGGGTTGCATTTGTGACTTGTAAGGAACTTTATTTAAAAGCTTACATTCTGTTGGGTGTAAGATTGTTGTTCTAAATTAGTGGTGCCACCCTTAATAATAAATATCTTTATCACAACCTACTCTGATATGAAACCAACATGTGGTCCTGCATAGACTGCTGATTGATTCTAAGCTTCTACAGACTGAGACCCTAGCAGTTCAAGCTTCATTCAGGTCTTCTCTGTAGATATAGGAGTATTACCTACAAAAATTTTTCCTGATAGATAAATTATTAGGAATAAGTTCCAGATCACATCAAGGTCTTTTTAACTACATCATTATAGCTAGTACATGAATAGTTGCACATATTTTATTATAATCCAACAAGATGTCCATTGACTACTATTTCATGCTTGTAGCTAAGATGCACCTACTTCCATAAACTACGAACAACCTTCTCACTAATAAATATCATCCCAACTTACTTTGCTTTCAAACCTACCATCTGATCCTTCATAGATTGTTGCTGGCCTAGCAATCCAAGCTCCAAATTTGAGAAGTGTGAATGAGCAGAGGTATTGCTTGTGAATGAGAACCTAATTCATTTTTACATCTTATTTAGACATAGCAGGATCCAACAGTCTTGATGTATGCAAGCTATTATTCATTTGTTGTGTATGTGTTTAACTTACATGCAAATTCTCAATAAATTGAATTATAGTTGCTCGTATATCATCTAGATCTTCCATTCCTACTATTTAATTCAAGTCTCTGCAAAACATTATCATAGAACAAATATAAAAAAAAAAAACATTCAAACTTGTAAGGCTGTAAAGTTAAATTGGATGTTTCCAGATATCATTTATCTCAAACTGACCAAATGGTATCCAACATTAGCACTATTTGGCAATTTGCTATAAGATTCTCCCAGGATAGATCATTCAACAAAAATAAGTTCCATATCACATCAAGGTCTTTTTAACTACATCATTATGGCTACTGTATGAACTATTGAACAAACTTTGTTATCACCCAGTAAAATTCCCATCGAGTACTTTTTCATGCTTGTACTTGAATTACATATGCTCCCAAAAGTGAGGAATAACACCATCAGTCATAAATATTTTCATCTAAGCTTGCTCTGATATGAAACAACCATTTGATCTTGCATAGAGTGCCTTTGGTGATGGTCTCTAAGCTTCTAAAGATCCACATCTAGCAGTTCAAGCTCCAAACTAGAGAAGTTTAAATGATCAAGGTATTGCTTGTGAATGAGAACCTGTTGCATTTTTACATCCTATCTAGACTTAGCAAGATCCTTCTGTTGCCACCTCTTGTCATTTTTTGTAGATGTGTTTACCTACAAATTGAGCTATAGTTGCACATATACCATCCAGATCTTCCATACCTGTCATTCCATTAGTCTCTGCAAAAAATTATCTTAAAATGAAATATACAAAAATAAAAAAATTGAAACCTGTAAAGTTAAATTTGATGTTCTTGGGTATCACTTATCTCAAATTGATCAAATGGTGTCTAGTAATCTGCTATAGAACTCTTCCCTGATAGATGAATTATTGAAAAAGATGTTTCAAGTCACATCAAGGTATTTGAAATTGCATCTTGGCTATTGTTTTTTTGGAATGGTGATGATAGTGCTTGAAATTATGCACGGGTTGCATTTTTTACTTTTAACGAACTTTATTTAAAAGCTTGTATTCTGTTGGGTGTAAGATTTTTTTTCTAAATTAGTGGTGCCACCCTTACTAATAAATATCTTTGTTGTAACCTATTCTGATACCAAACCAACATGTGGTCCTACATAGACTGCTGATTGATTTGAAGCTTCTACAGATCGAGACCCTAGCAGTTCAAGCTTCATTCGGGTCTTCTCTATAGATATGGGAGTATTACCTACAACAATTTTTCTTGATAGATAAATTATTAGGAATAAGTTCCAGATCACATCAAGGTCTTTTTAACTGCATCATTACAGCTAGTACGTGAATAGTTGCACATATTTTATTATAATCTAGCAAGATGTCCATTGACTACTATTTCATGCTTGTAGCTGAGATGCACCTTCTTTCATAAAATACAAACAACCTTCTCGCTAATAAATATTATCCCAACTTGCTCTGCTTTCAAACCTACCATTTGATCCTTCATAGATTGTTGATGGCCTAGTAGTCCAAGCTCCAGATTTGAGAAGTGTGAATGAGCAGAGGTATTGCTTGTGAATGAGAACCTAATGCATTTTCACATCCTATTTAGACATAGAAAGATCTAACAGTCTTGCTGTAGCCAAGCTATTATTCATTTGTTGTGTATGTGTTTAACTTACCTGTAAATTCTCAATAAATTGAGCTATAGTTTCTCGTATATCACCTAGATCTTCCATTCCTGCTAGTCCATTCAAGTCTCTGCAAAACATTATCGTAGAACAAATATACAAAAATAAAACATTCAAACCTATAAGGCTATAAAGTTAAATTGGATGTTTCTAGATATCATTTATCTCAAACTGACCAAATGGTATCCAACATTAGCACTATTTGGAAATTTTCTATAAGATTCTCCCACGATAGATCATTCAATAGAAATAAGTTCCATATCACATCAAGGTCTTTTTAACTACATCATTATGGCTACTGTATGAACTATTGCACAAACTTTGTTATCATCCAGTAAAATTGCCATCAAGTACTTTTTCATGCTTGTACCTTAATTACATATGCTCCCAAAAACTAGGAATAACACCATCAGTCACAAATATTTTCATCTAAACCTATTTTGATATGAAACAACCATCTAATCCTGCATAGAGTGCCTTTGGCGATGGTTTCTAAGCTTCTAAAGATCCACATCTAGTAGTTCAAGCTCCAAACTAGAGAAGTTTAAATGATCAAGGTATTGCTTGTGAATGAGAACCTATTGCTTTTTTACATCCTATTTAGACTTAGCAAGACCCTTCTGTTGCCACCTCTTTTCATTTGTTGTAGATATGTTTACCTACAAATTGAGCTATAGTTGCACATATACCATCTAGATCTTCCATACCTACCATTCCATTAGTCTCTGCAAAACATTATCTTAAAATGAAATATAAAAAAATTAAAAAATTTAAACCTGTAAAGTTAAATTTGATGTTCCTGGGTATCACTTATCTCAAATTGATCAAATGGTGTCTAGGAATCTGCTATAAAACTCTTCCTTGATAGATGAATTATTGAAAAAGATGTTTCAAGTCACATCAAGGTATTTAAAATTGCATCTTGGCTATTGATTTTTTGGAATGGTGATGATAGTGTTGGAAATTATGCACAGGTTGCATTTGAGACTTTTAAGGAACTTTATTTAAAAGTTTACATTCTATTGGGCATAAGATTGTTGTTCTAAATTAGTTGTGTCACCCTTACTAATAAATATCTTCGTCGCAACCTATTCTAATACCAAACCAACATGTGGTCCTACATAGACTGCTGATTGATTCTAAGCTTCTATAGACCGAGACCCTAGCATTTCAAACTTTGTTCAGGTCTTCTCTATAGAAATAGGAGTATTACCTACAACAATTTTTCCTGATAGATAAATTATTAGGAATAAGTCCCAGATCACATCAAGGTCTTTTTAACTGCATCATTACAACTAGTACTTGAATAGTTGCACATATTTTATTATAATCTAGCAAGATGTCCATTGACTACCATTTCATGCTTGTAGCTGAGATGCACCTGCTTTAATAAACTACGAAGAACTTTCTCGCTAATAAATATCATCCCAACTTGCTTTTCTTTCAAACCTTCCATCTAATCCTTCATAGATTGTTGCTAGCCTAGCAGTCCAAGCTCTATATTTGAGAAGTGTGAATGAGCAGTGGTATTTCTTGTGAATGAGAACCTACTGCATTTTCACATCCTATTTAGACATAGCAAGATCCAAAAATCTTGCTGTAGGCAAGCTATTATTCATTTGTTGTGTATGTGTTTAAGTTACCGGCAAATTCTCAATAAATTGAGCTATAGTTGCTTGTATATCATCTAGATCTTCCATTCCTTCTATTCCATTCAAGTCTATGCAAAACATTATCATAGAACAAATATAAAAAAAGAAAATATTCAAACCTATAAGGCTATAAAGTTAAATTGGATGTTTCCAGATATCATTTATCTCAAACTGACCAAATGGTATCCAATGTTAGCACTATTTGCCAATTTTCTATAAGATTCTCCCAGGATAGATCACTCAACAGAAATAAGTTCCATATCACATCAACGTCTTTTTAACTACATCATTATGGCTACTGTATGAACTATTGCACAAACTTCTTTATCATCCAGTAAAATTGCCATCGAGTACTTTTTCATGCTTGTAGTTGAATTACATATGCTCCCAAAAACCAGGAATAACACCATCAATCATAAATATTTTTATTTGGACCTACTCTGATATGAAACAACCATCTGATCTTGCATAGAGTGCCTTTGGTGATGGTTTCTAAGCTTCTAAAGATCCACATCTAGCAGTTCAAGCTCTAGACTAGAGAAGTTTAAATGATCAAGGTATTGCTTGTGAATGAGAACTTGTTGCATTTTTACATCCTATCTAGACTTAGCAAGAACCTTTTGTTGCCACCTCTTTTCATTTGTTGTAGATGTGTTTACCTGCAAATTGAGCTATAGTTGCACATATACCATCTAGATCTTCCATACCTACTATTCCATTAGTCTCTACAAAACATTATCTTAAAATGAAATATACAAAAATAAAAAAATTTAAACCTGTAAAGTTAAATTTGATGTTCTTGCGTATCACTTATCTCAAATTGATCAAATGGTGTCTAGTAATCTACTATAGAACTCTTCCCTGATAGATGAATTATTGAAAAAGATGTTTCAAGTCGCATCAAGGTATTTGAAATTGAATCATTAGTTGGATCCAAAAATCATTTTATTGCCAGATTTTTTCAAAAGACGTAGATGCATTGACTTGGAAATGTTCAATAAATTGAGCTACAGTTGCCCATATACCATTAAGATCTTCATTCCTTGCTATTTCATTCAAGTCTTCCCTACAAAACAATTGTCATAAAATACATACGCGAAAAAGAATACTGAAACTAGCATAGTTATATTTGATGTCTTTGGGTATCATTCACTATAAATTGAACAAATGGTATCCACTAACAGGAGTATTCTAATAAAAATTTCCCTCGATAGATTAAATATTGACAATATGTTCCAGATCACATTCATCTTTTGAATTGCAGCAGTATTTAATTTGTTGCATAGTTTTTGTTATCCTTCAGTAAAATGGTTATTCACTAATTTTTCACATGTGTATTTGAGTTGCACTTGTTCTTGCAAATTATGAAAACACCCTCAGTCATAAATATTTTTATCCAACCTATTCTGCTTCCAAACCACCCTATGAAGCTACATAGATTGCCTATGCTACTGGTTTTTGAAATTGTACAAAAACGTACCCTAGCAAACCAAGCCAGGGAGGTATGCATCCCAGTAGCAAAATGCTCATAGACATTCATATCACATAAAATCCATAGGTTAAAGCTACATTGAACTTGCAATTGTAGCTCAAGAATTGAGAAGTGTAAATGAGAAAAGGTAATGCATGGGAATGAGAAACTATTGCATTCTTTATCCAACCTAATCTGCTTTGAAACCACCTTGTGATGCTACATAGATTGCCTTTGCTGCTGGTTTTGAGCTTGTACAAACCTATACCTTAGAAAATCAAGCTGGGGAGGTATTCATTCTACTAGAAAAGTGGTCATAGACATTTTCATCATACAAAATCACTAGGTTAAAGCTGCATTGACCTTGTAATTGTAGGTCCAGAATTGAGAAGTGTAAATGACCAAAGGTAATGCTTATGAATGAGAAACTATTGTAGTTATGATTATTAACATCCTATCTAGGCTTAGCAAGATCCAGCAGTCGTGTTGTTGCTAGTTCTGTTTCATTTGCTATCAATGTGTCTAACTGGACATGTCCAATAAATTGAGCTCTAGTTGTCCATGTACCATTAGATCTTTGATCCTTGCTATTCCATTCAAGTCTCTGCAAAACAATTATCTTAGAATAAATACAGAGAAATTGAAATTGAAACCTACAAAGTTAAGTTTGATGTGTTTGGATATCATTTATCTCAAACTGACCACATGGTATCCAGTAATAGCATATTTTGCTATAAAGTCCCTTCCTGATAGATGAATTATTAAAAATATCTCTCAAAGCACATCAAAGTCTTTGGAACTACATCATTATAGCCAATGTGGGAACACTTTCCCATTAGAATCACAAAACCAATTACATCAGTTAAGACTGGTACAAAGTTACATAGCTACTAGGTAGCTGGTTCCAAAGAGTTAATCCTAGATTTTGACTATGAATACCAAAGATAAAAATTTGTTATAGTAGACATAATAGGATAAGTAACTTGAACCTATTTATTCTCCAATGAACATGGTTCTTAGTATAATTAAATTTAGTCCATGAATAAGATTTCTAACTTAGGCATTAATCTAAAGTCCCTGGATTGAAGATAGTTGAAAAAGCCACATAATACCTAAGATGAATGAATTCTAAATAATATACTTTTGAATGGTATGGCTCATTTAGCTATAGACCTAAAGTTTGTTTAACACTTCTTTATAGGGGATCAGCTAAAAAATTAAAGGAACCCTAAATATAATTGGGATAACGAAAGGTCATCAAGAAAGAAATGGTAGCAATATACTATTCCTTATGAATAACATGAAATGTAAGCACAAGGATATAGAAAACCCATAGTATGTAGCATAAGCATATCAAATACAAATTCACTTCACAAGTTCACTAAAATCATGGTTCAACGAAAAGCAAGTGTCCTAAAATCAAACTTATCAGCACTTTAATTGGCATGAACACAACAATAATGAGATATAGACTATAAAGAACGTAACTCAAGTTTCCTAAGATCTTATAAAAAGGAATCCAAAGATACCTTGTCCTACCTAATACTGGTGAATGTCAATTTTGTGCATCAAAATCTAGAGATTTAAAGCCTTCATTGATGAATGGGATCTTGGGAGTATCTAGAATTTAGCAATTAGAAAAAATAATTCCAGTTGTCACCTATATATTGCAAACCTTGCCTGGAACTGAAAATAAATAAGGATCATATAATATGGAGAAAAATCGTATCAAAATAGTTGGGAGTCCTCCATATATTTCAAGGATATATAGTGATTATAATTTATAAACTTAAGTACCAGAAAACTATCTGCATTAAAGGAATGAGTTCATTGAAAAACACATCAAAGGATTGTGCGTGTTCTCATAGAGATGGCACAAGATATGATTAGGTATTTAAAAAAAGAATAGACAAGATTGGCAAACATAGGTACTTAAATGACCCTAAGATAATATCAGTGAAAAATCCAAGTGTAAAAGATTAATTCCAACTTTTCAGAAGGCAGTTTTCCATTATAGTGGTAGTAGATTCATTGTCTATAATTTTATGATTGGACCAAGACAAACTCTCTGATGGAATGGATAGTAAAGAAAATTGTAAGCCATTGGTTCCAAAATACAAACATGATAGAAGGTAAGAGTTTAGCATAAAATTAGGTTTACTTCAGATCAAATGGGTTAACAGGAGGAAAATTTTTGTCCAAAAATTGTGATTAGTCATCATGTAGACACTATAAATGGATATCTGAAAAACAAATTAATTCTAGAACACTGATTACACTAAAGTCTTCATTGAGAAACATGGACTCAAAAATTAAGTCATAATATCAACATTTGCCACAATTCATCTTTCTCTTTATAAAACTTAGCTTCTTATTATATTTTATCAAATTTTTTTAAAGGAAAGAAAGGAAGATGTTGTACTACATCGAAAAATGATTGGGACTAGGAGAAGGTCAATCAGACTGCAAAAAGCATTTTGTATGCTAGAGTGTGAAGACATTAAATTATGAACAAGAAATAATCGATCACATTAGGGTGGATACTATGTAAATGGTACCGTGGAAGGCACTTGGGGCTCTCTTTTACACTTTGCAGGCAGTCCTGTGGTATTTGAAAAATGCAGCTACATGATTAAAATGAATCATTCCTTTAAAATTTTAGGTAAACATTTATAACTGCATATTTTTAGAGCATAGCAGGAAGGGGGCCTAAAAGATTCCTCTGGTATTATTTGGTTGCTAACTTTTTCTCATTAAACCTTATTTTTCATTTAAATTTTTATAATAGGGAGAATTGAAATTACATGAGGTCTTTTGCTTTAAACTAGGCTCCTAATTTTTTTTACTAGCTCCTATTTACAAATTATAGAAACCCCCCTCAATGTGACCATAGCCTTAACATCAAGTTCTTAAGGCCCCACTGTAGACAGATATTGAAAGTTTTATCATTGTTAGTGTAATTTGTGTTCCATTAGAAATTTTAAATCTGTTATTTTTTATTTCACACTTAACTATTTAGACGCCCGCAATCACAGTCCTCTCCAGGCTTCCGTAAACATCTCATTGTTATGAATATATGAGTCCAAAAATGGAAAAACTATAAGCAGAAATGGAAACTCATTTTATAGTTATATATTTTGAATAAGCAACCTCTACTATCATAGTAAAAAACAATAGGAAGTTGTTTCTTATAAACAATGTCTCCAAAAATGTTAACTGAAAGGCAATTTTCACTTAAACCTTACTATTAGAAGAGCAAACAGATTTAATGATTATGAACAATTGCCCTGGGCTAGACATGCCAGTTTTCTAATATGGACATAGTGGACCAATTAAGCAAGCATGGTGCATTTAAATATAAATTTGATCTGTATCCATTGAGGCTACTTACCATGTTCTACACCTAATAAGTTAATATGATAGAGTTTTCCCAACCTCAAGGTCAAGTCAACAGAGTTTCTTCCGAGATCCTTTTGGTGGAGGTGGGTATGTTCCCAATTGAGGCTTTAGCTATTATCCAATTGCTAAGCTATCTAAAAAAGTGGGAAATATGGATAAACATTTTTGCTCTAAATTGGTGGCTGATGAGGAGCTAAAATAGAGGAAAAACATGGAAGAAACAAAATAGCAAGTGGTTGAACAAATGGAACATTAACATTAAGGAGTGTTTGAATGCCAATATAGACATAAAAAAATGGGCGTTAGAGAAATTCAAAACTGCTACGTGGACAAATCTGATAGGTAGTAAAAAAGAATTTTACGTCAAAGAATTTAATCACACATAGGAACACTGGGATAAAGAATATTTAACATCCACAATTAAAGGAAAGGCTGAAATTTTAATTGCTCAATTAAGGACCAGCTCTCATCGTGTACGATGTAAAATTGGTAGGTGGAAGGTCCTAAAGAAAAGATGGGAAGAGAGAATTTGTACTTTCTGTAGCAAAAGATTGGTGGAAATGGAGTTGCACTTTGTAAAAGAGTGTGCAACATACGAAGATATTCACAGCAAGTATACCCTATAGGTGAGCATGATGAAGGAACTTTTCAAAGAGGTCAAACTACACAAGACAGGACAACTAGCTTCCTAATACGAATCCACAACAAAATGAACAACCTGCAGAAATTACAGAAGTCTGCTTAACTGTCTTTTGGTCCTTTAGACTGGTGGTCTCTTGGACATCATTGAAACCCTTTCATTTCATTTTGATACATATTTTGTTTCCTTTTGTTCACTGTTTATGTGCCTAGATAAAGATATTTCCCAAATAGGGTGTAAAATAAACTTTACACGTATAAGGAAAAACCAAAGCATTTCCAGTGCTTCCCTATTCTTTTGTTTCTTTGTCATTATCACTCGTTAAAACATTCATTATATGTTTTCAATCGTGGTCCTATTCTTTAGATACCCATATTGGAACAATCATCCAACGTGCTCTTTTCTAAAATCTTGTAAAAGAAAATCTCCAAATCATTTAAGAGAATAAAAAGATGCATGTCTTTGAATTTGTTTGCAGATATAATACACCAATCAGGGAACAAAACATAAGAAGAAAAATAGCAGGAGCAACTCTTAATTATGAATGTCTAGCATCCCTTATTAGAAAACTGGCTTACCATTTTTGTGCCACTTAAACTAAAACTTAAGACACCTAAATTGCACGACAAATTCTTAGGTATCCTCCAGTTTTAAAGTTTTCTTTTCCTCCTCCTGTCAATGGGAATCAATTCAAACAACACTAACAGCACACATTGAGGCAAGTGTAAATGATTTCCAGCTTCCACCAACTGATAATAGCTCATTTTAGGTTTTCATAGATTTGTGGGTATCACAAATAACCCATCTAAATAATTCATTATGTACCTTCACCACCAATTTTCTCCTCCATCTCATATCTCCTACCCCACAACGTTTGACTTGGATCTGCCATGCCAAGCTATACAACATTGGAAAAATGGATGAAATCAATGCCCATTTTGACAATGGAAAAGCTGTAAAATGTTTCATAGGTTTCTTGAAGAAATCTTGCAATGTAAGGATATACAATTTTTGTGCACTTGTTCCCCACCATCAAAAACTCCACCTGACATTTCAATACCAACTTAACTCAGTAATGAAATCAAATGCCCATTTGACAGTGGAAAAGTTGTAGAATGTTTCAAGGGTTTCATGTACAAGTGTTGTACATTGAGCATATAAGAATTCCCCAGCATTAAAATTCCACCTGACATTTCAATACCAACTTAGTTCAGTAATGAAATCAAATGCCTTCAATTCATTGATGAAATCAAATGCCCATTTGAAAAACAAAAGCTATGGAAGGTTTCATGTATAAGTGTTGCACATTGAGCATATAAGCATTCCCCACCATTAAAACTCCATCTGAAATTTCAATACCAATTCAAATAAGTGTTCAATATATCCATGTTTTTTCTCCATTTCAGAATCCTTAGATTTTCAGTCCTGAATTGCAGAGGATTATCTTGTGGCAGCATGGCTTAAGGCCAATGGATCTTTTTCTTGATAGTCATTGTCAAAGAGAGCACCATTATCAAGATCAACTTGTCCATGACACCATAATAATAGCTTCAATAATGAAGCTCATAGCATTAGATTCTATGCTCTTTTATTCTATGTTCAGGATTTACTTTTCTTAATCAATGTTATGTTAAGCTTGTTAATAGAATTGTCCAAATCTTATATAGTCCAATTAATCAAATCAAGACTAATGTCTAAAAGGTTGGTTTGTTATCTAATATAAAAGTACAAGCTTATGTTTTTTATTAGAGAATAGAGTAGCCTTTGAAGGGCTGATAACCTTCTACAAAAACTAATAGGTGAGGTACAAGATAAGTTATGTCAAACAAAAATTATCAATAGATGTAGAAAGAAAATTTCTAAACTAACAAGCAACTAGTCATGATCTTATGTTGACATAAGAGCACAAGGTTATCTGATATTAAAGCACCAGTTAATATAAGAGCACAAGTTTATAATTTTTTTATTAATGAATAAGCTAGGTTTTGAGAGGATCAGAAATCCACTATGAAAATGGATAGCTGATGTACAAGATAAGCTATGCCAAACAACAACCATTATGACAACAGAAAGCCATTTTTGGCAAATCAATAAACAATCAAATATGAGCTTATGTTGACATGAAAAGACAAGCTTATAGAATATAAGAACGAGTTTATATTTGTATTAATAGATAAAATAGATTTTGAAGGGATCCAAAACTCTACACAAGATAAGCTATATCAAATTACAACTATTAGTCAGACAAAAAAAAGCCAATTTCCTTATTTTAACAAATATATCTGATATTAAAGAAAGCCACCTAAATTGCATGACAAATTTTCCATTAAAATCATGCAACAGTACGTAGTAAAAATACAAAAATTCTCCAAATCATTGATTGAATATTTAGATACAAGTACGAATATTGTTCATATAGGCCTTAGACAGTTTACATGCAAAGGAAACACATATATTTCCTATTCTATTTTGTTCTTTTGTTTCTTTGTCATTATGGTTTACCCAAAAGTTCTTTATGTGTTCCCATTCGTGTTTTCTGATTCTTTACATGCACAAATTGAAACAATCATCCTACCCACTTCATCCTTCAAAAAAACTTGTAATAGAAAGTCTCCAAATCATTGAATAAGAAAAAAGAAGCATACCTTTGAATTTGTTCTTGGAGATAATGTACAGGCCAGGAAACAAAATTTGAGAAGAAAAAGATAGAAGAAGCAGATCATAATTACGATTATCAACCATCCTTTATAAAATCAATTGGGAAACGGTGCATGCAATCGAATACATTAACTTCCGATTTTCCTGCCTCTTCTCCAATTATAATCAAAATTAAATTTTTAGTAATGTAATTTAAAGCTTAATAATAAATTATATTAAGCTTAAAATTACATTACTAAAAATTTAATTTTGGTTCTTCAGAATCCAACGGTACAAAGCATAAAATCTTAAAATTTTGCGGTGTAGTTTACACGTGTGGCAAAGTTAGGCGTACTGAGCTACTATTTTATAATCATAATTATGAGCTATTGTTTCTATTCTTCTCTTTATTTGTGTAGCAAAATTCAAAGTTATGCTTCTTTTCCCTCTTCCTTTGATTTGGAAATTCTGATACAAAATTATGGAAGAACAGAGTTGATAGGATAAACTTTCCATTTGGGACTTGAAAAATAACAAAATAGATGAAATCATTAAAGATTTTATGTTGAACCAAATGATAAATAAACAAAAGAACAGAAAGGAACATGAAATAATTTCGTGTTTCCTTCTACATCCAATCTATTTGAAGGCCCATATGGTTAATACTGCTAATATGGGCATCTACTTAAACAACTACTTGTTGAAGTGATGCCGATTTTTTTTTCAAATTGTAGACATGATGACAATCTCTATTTTTGGACAGAATTGCCTACAACGGCACCTAAAAATGCAACGTGACTTCATCGATTTCAAATTTAATGCTAAGAAGTATCTGTTTTCTTAATGATATTTATCTTTTATGTAACTCTCAGTTGAGGGGATATTCATAAGAGAGTAAATTCATGCATGGGATTCAAATAATGTTAAAAAATTATGAAAAAAATTGTAACTGATTTTTATTAAAAAATGTAATATTAAATTAGGAAAATTTTCAATTAATTTAAAAAAATCAAGAATATTAATAAAAATAAGGTACGTAGTTATTTTTGGCAATAGAAAAGAACAAAATCACGAATAAATGGATAAACAAATAAAATGAGGAAATAATATATAAGTAAAATTTAGAATAAGTTAAAATGAAGATAAATTATCCAAAATTGAAAGAAGATAAAATATAAACTATTAATCTTAGTTTAAATGGGCCAATGAAACTTAATCTAATTGATTGAGCATTATAAAAAGCTATATAGCACTACGAGCTCCATGGGGTTAAAACATGGTTCATCATGATTGATCTTAAAGTGAGCTTAATTATTAATGAATGAAATTATATTTACAAAATAATTGAAACATACATAGATTACAAGCCACTGAGGGTTCCAACCTCCATTACAAGCCAATTCCTAACATTCACAGATTACCTATCCTACGCTCATAAAAGTATAACTCATAATATCACAATTATCACCTTAGTCCTTTACAAACAATTTGAAAACACCTATAAATAAAATATAGTATACACCTTAGTCCTTTACAAGCAATTGGAAATCATGTAAAGACCAAATCTCAATATCAGTTCAGTCCTATAAAAGCAACTAGGCTCAGAAAAGTATAACTCATAATATCACAATTATCACCTCAGTCTTTTACAAACAATTGGAAAACACCTATAGATAAAATATAGTATACACCTCAATCCTTTACAAGCAATTGGAAATCACCTAAAGACCAAATCTCAATATCACTTCAGTCCTATAAAAGCAATTAGAAAGAACCAAAAGGTAAAATCTAATAATCACCTCAGTCCAATACAAACAATTGGAAAGCATCAAAAGATAACTGATAAAAGACTCAAAGGTTATATCAGGAAATCATACCATTCATCTTAGTTCTATACAAGCAACTAGAAAGCACTAATAATCACTGATCAGGACTTATCATAGAAAATAGGTGACTTCATCACAATGCTTGGGTAGAAAAGATCACATATATAACATCATCATGATATCACATGTCATCAACAAATCAGTATGGTCAACCCCAAACTAAACACAAAAGAAACATACATCCAAGCAGGGTAGTTTCATAGATTTTGTTTTCTTTTGAAAACACAAGATTTTGTTTACATAATAGGGTTCAAGTTTTCATTACCAAAGTATTAAAACTACTAAGGTTCTCAAATTATTAAAAGATGTTATCAATTTATCCTAATAATAGAAATTATTTTCGTATAAATAATATCCGGCAAGTTAATCTCATTTTTATTAAAATAATCATATCTCTAATTACATTTATCAAATTACTATACATATACATTTTAATAATAAATTAATTAAAACTTCAATTGAATATTCTTACAATTAAATCAATAATCATTAAATTATTAACGATAATAATTATTTATTTATTAATAACATAACTTATATTAAATTATATACTAAAATTAACGAAAAGTACTATTTCTATCCAATCTCTTAAAAAATGTGAAAAATGCTTAGCATAGCAAACAATATCATAAGTAAACACTTTGATAACCCGATAAAATTGAATAAAAAATCCAAAAGTCAATGGTTTGTCAAGAAGCCCAGCCCTAAGGCAACTCCTGTGGCTAGGGCAGATGCAACAAGTAACCTACTGTGAGGCCTCACCCTGACTCATCATAGCATAGACTTTTTATTACATTTTGATAGATTGAGACTTCATATTTTGACAACTATTCGAGACTTAGATGGACAATGGATTGTTTTATCTATTGATTTTGATACCGTAGTAGTATTTTACATTATGATATGCACTAGGAACTTGTTATTGCGTATGAGATAATCGAACAAATATGGATGCAGTTTTATGACATGGTACTATTAGATTTTGATGCGATGCAAAATGTTAATTTGATTATGATGATTTATGATTTGTAGGTAAATGTTAATTTGATTATGATTCCTTATGAGATGAATGCTTGTGATATGCAAATTTTGATATTTTAATATTTTCGAATGGAATAATTGAAATGACTAGGAAAGGAAAAATTATTTGAATTATGTAAAATTTGAATTATGCATTTATGATATACATGTTACTACAGATGCTCGAGTTTAATGTGTAGGAAGTGGAACCATGGAAATTCTTGGGGGAAACAAGTTCCAAACCTATGTGAACACAGTTTAACCAAGGCGAATCTTTGGAAGATTCAAAAGCCTTGTTCTGAAAGTATTTTGTTTCGTAATGTAGATTTGTTTGTATGAGGAATGGTTAATCATAACTTAGATGCATTAAGGACATGTCATGGTGAAGTGTAATGTATTTTCATGTGTCAGTTGACACTTGTATTTGTCTGTTTTGATGAAATGTCACCTAGAGTATTGGTCAAAAGGTCACTTAATCTTAGTCCTTTTATTTTCTTCCAATTAATGTTTAAGTACACCCACTTGGGAGAGAGTGTTAGGATGGGTCAGCATCATGTTGATTCTCGAATTCAAACTTGTCAGTGATTTTAGGGGGCTTAAATGGGATCCTAAAGTGTCATTTTATTGAAAATAAGCGACCATAATGGTAGTATAGCATGTTAGGGGCCTAAGTTCAACCATTTTAGTAATTAGCTAACTTAGGGGACCTCTTAAATAATGCACTCTTGAACCAATTCGAAAATTGGGGTTTCCCCATGAGTGTACCCTCACCATCCCACTTTGTTGAGTTTCTTATTTTGGAGAGGCAACAATGTAAGAAAGAGGAGGCTTGATTTCTTTGCTAAAATAGTTAGGGAGAAGGCCTTATTAGAGATTCTTGGGCAGATTAGTGGGTTGTTCATCCACTCTCTAAGTTTAGAGACAATTAGGTTTTGGAGGGAGATTAAGGGAGCTCTACTACAACTATCATTACCCTACCTTGGACCAAGGTTGGTGTTTTCAGACTATGCTTCTCTTTCTTTTAGTATGGCAAAATAAATCTGCAAGTGTGAAGGTTTTGTCAATGGAGCATGCATTGTATTGTGAATCTTGCATTGTGGACTTTGGCATTGTGTTGTGTAAATATGAATGTGCTATGTGTTCTTGAAGATTTCCTTTTGGTTTTGTTGCTTTCTTGATTTTCTTGTTTGAATGTGAGTTTTGAATGTGTTCATGGGAGTGAAGGCTTCAATCACCCTTGGGAGGGAAGAGAAGCCTTGGGTGAAGGGATTAGTTGGGCTGACCATTGCAGTTGAGAGAGTTACCTCATGATGAGGGATTTGTTTTATTTCATGGAGTATGGGCTCTATTGAAGCCATATACCTTTGTTATTTTGGCAGAAATAAGGGATTATTTTTGTGAATAAGGAGGAGATGTTTATGATGGCCTTGAGAGGAAAAATGAAATGACAATATGATATTTATATTTGGTTATGGCATCTCCTCTTTAAAGAGTCCACCTTTATCCAATGTGAGATAATTCCAATGGTGAATCATTGTGCAAGCCATGGGAGGGAGTTGGTTTGTGTTTTGTTCTATGTTCATGCAATAGTAAGTGATGTATATGTGTAACCCATTTGGGTCTTGTTTCCCCTGCTCGGTGGGTGGCTTCATTGAAGCTTAGGGTGGGAGGTGAGCCTCCATGGTTCCAAGTTTGTGTACATGTGCATGTTTTGTGAAGATGGATTCCTTGAAGATGTTAGGGTTTCATCCTTGGAAATGTTGAAGTCCTAGTGTGTGGAGAGACCAACCTCTCCATGTTACCATAAGAATTGTTGTAAAGTTTAAGCTCCATTTTTTTTTGTTTCAATGTGATGTAAAGTGAAATTTATTCCTTATCCATATATGTTGTTGAAGAATATGTAAGGAAGGATTGTGAAGTTGTATATAGTTCCTTTGCAAGAAAATTTTTATTGTGAGCCTTACATTTTGTAATCTGATGTACCATGGAGAAGTTATGAAATGAAATTTTCTTTCCTCAAAGGTCTATAACTAATTTTGATATATACTTTGCATAGTGGTGGTGGATGAATATTTCTTCTTATATAGTTGAATTAATGTGGATGATTGCAATGAAATAGGTTATGCTTATAATACAATGAAAATAATATTGTTAGCTCATGTTATATGCTAGTATATTGGTCCTTTTATTTTTTTAAATCAAGCTCAATCAAACTCTTAAACTAAAAAAAATTCTCACATCATCAACACAAAAACCTATGGTAGAATGAAAAAGAAATTTCTTGAGAAGAGAAAATGCATAACCCAAAGTCTATTAGAAAGTCTTGCTATAGGTATACATTTTCTCTCTAGAAGATGTACAGGGAAATAAATTAAGTCTCTCCCCAAAATGCAGAGCAATAAAATAGTCAAAATAATATATCCCTTGGGGACCCCATGCTTAGGATAATCATAAATAATACATTAGAGGTGAGGCTCAAGATTTGTAATAATGTACTAATGCATAAACTTTGAATTTAAGGACTCATAATAGTCCCATGATCCTTGAGACACAATTTGAGAAATGTTAAAGTAAAATATATGTAAATATTAGAAAATGTCAAATCAAGTATAGTAAAATGTCTTAGGTATCTTACCCCCCTTAGGCTTGATAGTATAAAGGAAAAAAAAAAAAAACATTCCCCTCTAAAATAAAATAAAAACTTAAGCATTATAACGACTAGGAAAGGTTTGTATGCATATCTTATAATAGAGGACTAGTCAATGTCACAAATGATCATAGGGCAGTCAGAAGGCCCCACCTATCCAATCATGCCTAGGAAAGAGACCCTCCCTAATCCACATCACAAGACCTTGGCTTAAGTCACCTATCTATTGAAGATCTCCTTTGAAGTGCATGGAAAAGAGCAAAAGGGACATGTTCTACCTATGTCAGAATCATTCCCTCCCTAGGTGCCTAATAGGTTTTGAAAATTTGGTTAAATACCTTGTGCATGGTATGGATAATATCCTAGCTTGCCACTTACTTAGTTGTTCTTCCCTAGGCACCTTGATGTGAAAGAAAGGGAAGGCATCATTCTAGGAGGGATAGGAACTTTGGGAAATGGGTAGTTCCTAGTTTGGTGGGTGGTAAGTTGACTTGGGAAAGGGGATAGTCTTAGGCGCGGTTTGGGGGGGGAAATGAAGAATTATGGTAATAGGTAGTTGAAAGTTGAGATTGATTAATCTCTTTTGCTATGATGTTTGGGGTCAGTAAAGTAGTAATACTTTTTTAAAAAAAATTAGCAATAGGATGGTGGTAGTGGCAACCTTTAAGGGTAGTGTATAAGGGAAATTTATATTATATTATATTTTGATTATTATGGTTGTGTATGTATTTTGTTTTATTTGATTATTATGGTTGGGTTTATATTTTATTTTATTTTATTATATTATATTTTGGTTAGGACGAAGGAGAGTGAAAAGAAAACAAAAAAAAATGTAAAATATTGTTAAGAAGAATTTAGATAAAGATGGTAACTCATGCATCTAAGAATTTGAACTAGATCATTTTCTTTTATAAATCATGTTTAATATATTAAAACATATTTAAGCTATGGAATCATATTTAAATTTATTAAACCACATATTAAGGAATGGTGTGTGGTAAGAGGAATGTGATTAGATATAGGGTTAGAGCTTGTTGGTAGTAACAAATTGATTAGATAAATCATCGCATAATTATAGTAGAACAAGATAGTAAGATGAAAGGAGCAAACTAGAAAAGAGGTGAATGATGTTTGTTTGGAACCTCCATATTTTCTCAACTTATTTAACTTTTAAATTAAAATGGGAAGAACCTTAGGCATGATACAACTAAGAAGAAATTGAACATTAGAATATAAAAAAATTATAATTATGAACACATATATGACATGACGAACTGAAGGAACAAAAGTATCTAGAGCAAACACAAAACCTCTTCACATTCATATACGAAAGCTATTAAATTCTTTTCTAAGGGTAGGATATGAAGTTCAAAGGGACACATCATTATCTACCTCATAGGTTTTCAATTAATGTTAGGTACTAATTCATTTTTCTTTGGAAACATAAAATATAGTGCTAGGATGAAACAAAATTTCTGCCATGTCAATCAATAGTAAATACCTATTAGGGTAATCATTTAATGGTTGTAAAGAATATAAGATGACTAATCCCAACACCAAAAATTTGATAGATCTCTCATAGCTCGTGTAGGCTTTCACACTTTATCTTTAGGTCCATCCAAAAGAATTTTTTGTTGTTGAGTTTTTGCCTTGTAAATTTGGGGCATGACACCCACTGTCACACATCAACAACCTCAAGAGGAAGAAGCAAAATTCATGGGGAATCAAAAATATAGAGTATACCACCAAATCCAACCTACCTACCAAATTTTTGATAGAAATCTTACATTCTTTCGAGGTTCTAAATAGGTATAATTAGCAAAAGTAGCCTATACCAAATCAGGCAAAACAAATTCATTCAGGACCTAATCAAGTCCATCCCCTAGCCTCATCAATCAGAAAAGAAGCCAAATCTAATATCATGAATGGAAATGATAGCAAGCATTGTATAAAGGCTCCCCATCAGACATCTCAGACTCATGCCCACTAGAAGAAATTTGGTGACCCAAGAGGCATTCATCATTTAGTCAAATTCTTTTTGTCCCTCCCTCCCATTGGGCGCTCACATTTATCACCCTATCATCTTCTCTACAGCTAGCCTAGATAGCCAAATTAGGTTTTTCAACCTCACTAAGTATTTAGGTTCTAACATGAATATTCTATTTTCATAGCAAATAGGGTTCTTCCCAAATAGTGCTACGGATCAGACCATCAAGGCCTAACCAAGGAGCCCTAAGCCCTTTTCCTTTTCATCCCCTTATGCCTCACCCAACTCTTATGTCCTACCCCATTGCAGATTCTACGTTGCCTCTCCATTGGATCGTATTAACCATCAGTCTAGGCCCTCCCCTATTTCTCCCCCTCCCCCATTGACAAAACTATCATTATCAAAAAGCACATAAGGAAGCTTGCTAGCAAGAATGTGAAGAAGTGGGCATACTCACATATTGGAATGGGACAAAGTGTGAATTACTCAACCTCTGCAACTGGCTTTAGGACTTCTATGAATATCAAGTAAGTATTTCTCACTATTCAGATAGATTAGTATTTTTGCACTATAGTGATGAATTTGTTAAAAATGATTTCCTTTTTGTTTCTAAATGTTTCTTTAAAGGCTATGCTGTGAAATTATTTGAATGGACCTTGGATTGTAAGGAGGGGATTTTAGACTTTGAGACAATCCCTACCACCAGAGCTCCTACATTTTAAAATCATTAAAAAATTAGGGGCTTCATTGGGTGAATTAATAGGTGTGGATTCTTGATTTCAATTTTGTAACAATATAAAACTACTAATTAGAGGCAAGATCAATACTCAGGATTCTAACCAAATCAAAGTAATAACTAATAGAGCAATATATAGCCTTAAATTTCACAAATATGAAGGTAAAATTTCTGAAATCATAAGACTAGATAATGATAGTAAAATTACATTTAAAACACTACAACTAACAATAGATCTTAAAAGCACTTTCCCAATGATGAATATAAGAAAACAAAAAGAGCTTCAAAGGAAGTCCACATAGAAGAAGGCCTCAGTTCATACTCTCTAGGACATTCCATTAAGTTCTGATCGGAACCAAGAATACGAGAAAGTAAGAATGGAAGAACCCAAAAGAACAACTCCTTAGTTAGTTCCTAAACATAATGCGCCCATGGATCTTAAGGAAGTGAAAATGAAAATTCCAGAGGCAATGCAAGAAAATAAAACAATGAGAGGTCAGGGTAGAGAAAAAGGAAAAAGTACATGACCAAGTTTCAACCAATGTAAAGAAGATGTATCAAAAAGTGGGGTATGCAAAAGTGCAAGCCCTCCTTCAAAAACATAGACTCCCTATGAGAACCAAAAACCCAAAGATTCCAACAGAGTTGATATAAATAGTCAAAGAGATATGGATATCAAGAAGTAACAAAGGTTCATAGTCAACACTAGGAAATCCAAGGAGAATGCAAGAAAACCCAAGATGAATAAGGATAGTAGTGCTTGAATAAAAAAGGAAGAGTCTTCAAAAAAAATGAAGATACAACTATCCAAGAAGTAGCTGGATGATGGTGATAGCAACATAGAAGAAATAGAAAATGCCCTTCTATTTGTTGGGGCGGAATCAACAAAGGGGTTATGTAAGAATATAGAAGAGGTTCGGGGATCCCCTTAGATTCAGACAAGAAAGAATGTGATAGAGACAAGAAACATTAGTAAAAAATCAGATAGTAGTTTCTCCAAATTTTGGCAATCACCACCAACTAAATCTAAAGATAAAGCCCCCTTTGGTAGCATTCAGAAGGAGAAGATCATCAAACTGAGTATAACAAATAGACCACTAATTAGAGACTTTCAAGAATTTCTACATAGAGACTCAGTCTGGGAACTAGAGCAGGACAATCTAAATTTAAATAAGGTTGAAAGGGACAATCTAGAATCCTTGATTGAGGAATTAATTGAAGTTTTTAGCTATGAGAACATTGACAAGAGCAGTGATGCTCAAAAGGATATCCTAATACAAAAAGTCTTAAAATTAGGAGGAGATAATTACACCTATGAAGACCTAAGAAGAGATCTATTAAATATAGAAGGTGACAACAAGGCCGAGGAAAATTCACAACTTATCAGGGATGTTCAAATAAATTTTCAAGGTAAGGACTTTGAAGGGAATGACTTCAGAAAGCTAACTGTGGTAGAGGATAGAACCATAAACAACCATTTGAGTATTATGGAGCAACTATTAGAGGAACTAGTAAATGAAGATAAGGTAGGTACATAAAGAAATCAGTCTAAAATTTCATTAAGTGCACAGAATAATATAGAATAGCTAGGTATTTAGATGAATCAGGAAGGAAACAAATCCCCTAAGTGTGGTAAGGTCAAATCCAAAAGAGGTAGAAAATCTTGCAAGGAACTCAAAGAGGCAGGTGGATAGGCCAGAGAACAGCAAAGGATCAGCCAATTATTCAACATAGGGAAGGGGAAGATCCTTCCCAAGGAAACATGGAGATCACTACATGGAATGCTAGGGGCTTAAACGACCCTAGTAAAAAGAGATTATTAAAACAAAACTTAAATTTTTTTGAATCTGAAATCATTCTATTACAGGAAACCAAGTTAAACAAGTTAGAAAAAAGGTTAGGTAGCTAAAATATTAAACTACACAAGTCTAGAGGGGCTTCAAGAGGCTTAGGCTTCATCTGTGGGATGAAATCACTATATTCAACATAATTATGATAAAGACCTAATTATCCTAGGAGGAGACTTTAATACCATTTTAAATATTGATGAAAAATTCAAACTTATTGAATAGACTTTCGAAGCCACTAAAGACTTTAAATATTGGTGTAACTCAAACAATTTGATTGACATCTTGTCTAGTAATGGGAATTACACATGGAACAATAGAAGGAAGGACTCTTCATACATTGCTGAGAAATTGGACAGGTTTTTGCTCAAAGGAGAATTGAGTGAAATTAATGCTAACATTTCTTCCTCTATTCTTCCAATAGCTGGCTCAGATCATTTCTTGGTTAGAATCGAATTTTTTGAACCTTTGAAACCGGTTATAAATTCATTCAAATGTGAAAAAATGTGGTTTTTAGACCAAAACTTTCTTAAACAAATTAGAGACTAGTGGAAGCAAGGTATCTTCAAAGGATCTAAAATGTACCTATTTGTCTCAAAAATGAAAATGCTTAAAGAACTCATTCTCAAATGGAACAAAGATCATTTCAACAACAGCTTCAGAGAAAAATTAGAGATTGAAGAAAGGTTAAAGGAGATTAACTTAAAGGTAATAAAAAAGGGTATGAATAGAAAAAGCTATCTATTGGGAAAAGAACTTCTTTCCAAACAAGAAAACATTTTGGCCAAAGAAGAAGTTTTCTGAAGACAAAAGTCAAGGGAAAAATGGCTAGATGAAGGGGACCAGAACACCAAGATCTTTCATAATTCCTCCCTTCAAAATAGAGCTAGAAGTAAAATTGTTAAAATTAGAGACCACATGGGCACCACCATTGAGGATTCGGCTAAAATTTCTAAGATTTTAGTCAATCACTTTCAGGGCATTCTTAACAATTATGACTTCTCTAATAAGATAGCCCAAACAAAATTGCTTAGAATCATTCCCAAAGTAGTATCTCTAGAAGACAACAAATGACTCAACAGACCCATCACCCTAGAAGAATTCATATTGGTAGTATTTGGTATGAATATGGATAAATCTCTAGGTCTAGATGGCTTTCAAACTTTTTTCTATTAGAAGTGTTGGGATATTATCGGTGTAGACCTCTGAAAAGCTATCAAAGTGTATAGAAATGGTGGTCTATTGTTGTCTACAATCAATCATAGCTTTCTCTCATTGATCCCAAAAAAGGAGGACCCAAAAAACCTAGGGGATTTTACACTAATAGCATTGTGCAACACCATCTACAAAATCTTAGCTAAAATTTTAGCAAATAGGCTTAAGACAATCCTCCCTAAAATCATATCCGAAGATCAAATAGGTTTTGTTCAAGGAAGATCTATCCTAGATGGTATCCTTATCATCCGAGAAACAATCCACTCAACAAATAAGAATAAAATGGCAAGCATATTCATAAAATTAGATATCCAAAAGGCTTATGACATGGTGGATTGGAGATTCTTATGCAAAACCTTAGAAGCCTTTGGCTTCTCTCGTTGTCTAACCAATATAACACCTTTTTAGCTACAGGATTAGACATCCTTCACTACCAAAGTACTATGCTGATCTCCATTAAATATCAATCCGAGAGCATGAACTTGAGATGATGTCTACAAAGTATATGCTGTAATTTCCACTAAAAGCCACTACTACTTTGAATGCAGGTGCTATTAAGGAAATCTATTTTACCAACAAAAAGGACAGTTATCAAATGCTTAGAAGGAGATTTTAACTACTTAGCCATTCACCTATGCACCTATTGCTGCAAGAACAGTAACTGGTTCTGTTTCCAGTGGCTACAGGAATAATAGTTCTACACTTAGCTTAGAAAATTGAACAACTCCTAATGACTAAAGTAAACTCCACCTTCTGCGTGGGTCCCCACAGAAGAATGATGGAAAGATAAGCTCAGATAGAATGTAAGAACTCAACAAAACCATATATTCATTCAAATATGTAGTGGTACATAAAAAAATAGATAAACAACAATTCTATTATCCTTCTATTATTTTCCTCTTCTCACCTTTTCGAATACAGACAAGGTCTTATTTAAAAAGAAGGAATGACAAACTCCTAAATTTACGAATTCCTCTTGAAGGATAGTCTGTTACAATATGAAAACATAAAAGCATTAACTATTCCTTGAATTCCCACAAATATAGAGCACAAAGGATGCTAGATTTGTTCGTCTGACTTAAACCATCATCTAGGAATCCAAGTATCTATAACAACTCCATGCATGCTTAACTGACTGCTTCAATGCTTACTTTCTCGCTCAACCACTTTGTCAGGTCCTGCTTGTCATCCATGAAAACAAGTCCCTTTTGATTTTTTCCACCAAGTCCATTAACACCAATGCTTCCTGAATGCGAGTCTTTCATGGTCATCTAGTTGATTCCCGCTCAACTTGAATTCTTACGGTCATCAATGATACACACAAAACTTCTGACAACATCTATTCATATTTATTAATTTATAAGAAAAGCATTAACCATTAAACTAACGGTTCCACAGTCTTTTCGGTTGTAGGAAGACCTACCCATGTTAAACGTACATGAAGAAAGATTTAACATAATGAACCCCTTTTTAAAACATAATATCAACTATCATTTTCATGCCATCAGTTCATACTTTATACATCGAAAGGTTCAAAATACTAGGCTTAAAAGATGATAAGTTTTAACAAGATATAGACAAATGTTCATAGAAAGGGGCTAAAAATCATCTATTGTTCTATGCCATCATTTCCCTCCCAACCACCCTAATTCTAGTCCCTTCAGCATTCACAAGTTCTTGATTTGCATTTGTAACCTAAGATCATTGGGAAGCTTCTCCCTCGACTCATGAGCCCTGTAGTTGAAGTATCCATGGTCCTATTTCAATCTTTCCCATTTCTGTTCCTCATGATTCAGATTATAATCAAAAAATGATTCATATTTTCCAAGCATGGGATGTAGTAGTATAGGTGGTTGAAAGTGAAGAGCGACCCAATAGCTTTTCTGATTCTTGGCCAATGTCACATGTTAGTGTAGTTTTTTATTTTTCCTATTTTGCTAGGTTTTCCCTACACTTTTAATAATCTCACTTAGGTTAATAAAGAATGTCTTATTAGGTGAATGGTTCTGAGGTGTCACCTTCCTACATGTGAGCATCCATTAGCTATCTTGGGAAGATAATCTTTAGTCCTATAGATGGTTTCTCCTCATTGGTTGGTGTTGCCACCTCCTCCCTCTTCCTAGCTATATAAGCATGCTACCTGGCTTGTATTTGCATCTCTTGTTTTTGCATCCTCTTAATGCTATTTTGCTTCCAGTATTTGCATTACTCTCTTGGAGACTAACTCTATGATGCTATTTTGATTTTGTATCATTTGCATTCATAGTTTAGATATTTATTCTTTGCACTAGTTTTCTGGGTTATTAATATTTTCAGATTCTAACATGGTATCAGAGCTTTTCTAGGTGCAAGAGTAGATTTTAGTTTCCTTATTTGAGAGATTTGAGGGGGGGAGGGGGCTAATAAACTTTATTGTAGTTTTTTGAAAAATGAAGTATGCTCTTCTCTTGCATCTTTAGATGATCCTGAGAATCAGAAAAGTTTTGACAAAAACGATTTTTCTCTAGGGTTTCAATTTGAAATCTGATAACGAACTTGCATATTTGGAGTTTTCAATCAGTATTGCAGGTTTCAGCATACCATTGATGGATTTAGGAAGCTGATCTAGCATTTGCATGTCATATTTTGGTTGCTAGGGTCATTTTTTGATTTTTGGAGCCATTTTTTTACTGTTAAAGGCATCTAATTTACACTGCAGCAACATCTTTTGTACATCAACAAGAAAAATGTTTTCTGGGTTTTATTCACAGCCCCAAAAAACCATCTGGGTATCTTTTAGATTTTGCATGTAGTCTGTATATTTTTCAGAATTGAGCATGAAAAGCTATAGCCATACCCCTCTCCATTGGCAATCGCAGATTTGAATGCAATTTTCAAATGTCTCGTTCTTGCTCATACGGACTTCAATTTTGATGATTCTTGTTATGAACTTGGCTATTTTTTTGTGCTCTATCCACTAGTGGAGTTGTTTTTTGATTTTCATGCATCAATTCTTTAGAAATTGCAGATTCTCAGCTATGACTGTGCACAGTTCTCATTTTGGAAACTTTAGAGGATCATAACTTTCACATACCACCTCGTATCGAGGCGATTCTTTTTTTGAAAGTGCATGATTTTTCAAGTAGCTCATAGTGGTGCTATTTGTTTCCTTGCTTATTGTGCCTAAATTTTACTTTCAACATATGCTCTTCATGAGGGTTTGTAATGCATTGAAATCAAGACCACTAAGTATTTCTTTCTAGTGGTAGTTGTAAACGCACTAAAATAAAGTGCCAAATCATATTTCTTTGAGGGGGGGTTCTTTGATTGAGTAAAAAGGGGGGGCATTGTCGTGGTTGGGTTCTCTTCTTTTCAGCATTTCTTCTCTGCATTTCTTCATCATGGATCAAAAAAATATTCCCATCCTAACTCCATACAATTACTTTGAGTGGAAATCATGCATGACAATTCACTTAAGGAAAGCTGGATTAAATAGGATAACTATGGGACTTGAAACTGAACCTACTAAAGATGAAGATAAGCCTAAGTGGTTTAACAAATGTGATGAGGCATATGAAACATTGTGTTTGTCTATTTCTCTTGAATTGCTATTTCACATTGAGTCTTTGGATACACCAAATGAAGTATAGACAAAGCTAGAAACACTATTTGGCACACAAGATTCAATGAGGGGTCATATGTTGGAAAATGAATTAATTAGTTTGAGTCTAGGAAATTTCAACACAATCCAAAATTTTTTCACCAAATTGAAATCACTAAGGCTGCAGTTAAAACAATGTGGAATTGAAAACAAAGATGAACAACTAATTCTTAGTATTCTCTCTAAGCTAAGTTTAGAATATTCTATGTTTGTCCCTACCTTCTATGCTACTAATGGTGCACTTGGTACTCAATTCACCATGCCATCTTTAAATGATTTCGCTGTCAATCTCACTCGATAACAGGACAAGCTAATCTAGATGGGCACTCTTAAGTCCTCTAAGTCACATGCCTTGGCTGCCAACCAAGGCACAAAAGAACAACAAGGACAAAGTAGTAAGAACAATAGTAAGGACAAGAAACAAAATAATAGCGAGGAGAAGACAGATCAGATATCGATTTCTTCAAAAGAAACTATTGATACACCATCTTCCAAGGGCAATAAGCCTAAGAAAGAAAAGGTCAAATGTGCCTATTGTGAAAGATTTGGTCAAGATTAACATAAATGTTTGCAGAAACAATTTGATTACTTGACATACATTCTTGAGAAGAATAATATCAGTGTTCCTGAGTCTATCAAGCAAAGTTCTAATGAAGGGTCTAACAAAGAAAAAGAAACTAGCAAGGGGAAAGGAAAGGGCAAGGCTCTTTTTGCAGTTTCTTCCTCACCATCCACTTGGGTTCTTGATTCGGGTGCTTCACACCACATGGCTTCATCTAACAAAGAACTTGCATCCTTGGAGCCGTGTACTATGCCTTCTATTTTGATGGGTGATAACACTCTTGTTGAGGTGTGTGGGAGAGGGTCTGTTGATGTGGGGGATGACACATTCCATGATGTTCCTTGTGTACCCTCATTGTCAACTAATCTCCTATTAGTATACTAGATCACTCACACAAGTTTAGGCAAGTGGGCTGAGTTCACTCCTAGTTCAGTGGAGATATGTGAGTTGCACAATGAATCTACAATTGCAGTTGGGAGAGTAGATCATTAGTCATGACTTTATATAATTTCTCACTTTGTTCCTGATCCTCCTTTGACAATTTCGCTCACTCACTTTAATGATGTGAGCAAATTATGGCATGAGCGGTTTGGCCATCTTAACTTCCACTACTTGCATCAGCTTAACCAGCAGAGCATGGTCACAAGGTTGCCTTCTACTTTGACATTGGAGTCACTTGGAATACATGATAGATCTTTTGATGGGTCATATTTAGTTGAGCAGTCTTCTACCTCCACTTTTGATGCAGAGAGTGATTTAGAGGACTTACCTCCTTCCTCTCCTAGTCATCATTCATAGGTTGATGATTCTCCTCCAGATTCTCCATCTTCTGGTCCACTTTGGGCTAGACAAACCTTGCAATTTGTAGGTGATTGGGTTGGGGATCCATTAGACACCAAGCAAACTCGTTCACAATTCCAGGATGCTTTGCATATCTTCATTGCTACTGCCTCAAATCCATAGTCCTTTCATGAGGCTTTTGCTATTTCTGAGTGGGATATAGCTATGCAGGAAGAGTATAGTTCCTTGATGAGGAACCACATTTGGGATCTTGTCCCTTTTCCTAAAAGAAGAAAACTTGTTCGATGTAAGTGGGTCTACCGGACAAAATTTGTGAGCTTTGCTGGGGGTACATGATGCTTCATCTTTTGGGGGAGCCTCTTCCTCTCACTTGGAGTCCTAATTTTCTTTGGGGAGTCTCTTTTCTCTCTCTTTTGGGGGAATTTTATGTACATGGGTACCTCATCAGGCTTGACTTGCTAGGACCCATTTCTACATCCACCTAAGCTTCGCTTATGGGGGGGTGTTAGTGTAGTTTTTTTATTTTTCCTATTTTGCTAGGTTTTTCCTACACTTTTAATAATCTCACTTAGGTTAATAAAGCATGTCTTATTAGGTGAATGGTTGTGAGGTGTTACCTTCCTACATGTGAGCATCCATTAGCTATCTTGGGAAGATACTTTGCTATCTTTAGTCCGATAGATGGTTGCTCCTCATTAGTTGGTGTTGCCACCTCCTCCCTCTTCCTAGCCTATACAAGCATGCTACCTGGCTTGTATTTGCATATCTTGTTTTTGCATCCTCTTAATGTTATTTTGCTTCCAGCATTTGCATTACTCTCTTGGAGACTAACTCTATGATGCTATTTTGATTTTGTATCATTTTCATTCATAGTTTAGATATTTATTCTTTGCACTAGTTTTCTGGGTTATTAATCTTATCAGATTCTAACATCACATACCTAGGCATCCTTTAGGTGGCCAATTCCAAGTTCTGAGGTGAGTGTAACTTCCTTGTCTTCAGATCTTCTGATAATTGAATCCACCTTTGAATAGAGGCTCATATGGCTTCAGGAGCAATTGGAGAACAATGCCACTCCTAGTCTAGGAAGGCCTGTTCTCGTACGAGATGAATTTTAGCAGCATTGTTGAGGTTATTGTCAATGAAGAGCTAGTCAAAGAATACTCTATGAGCATTTTTCACCTCGAGATGAATGTATAATGATTCTAACATTTCCTTTTCCCTATATGGGGCATCTTGACTTTCTTGACTAATTTCATTTTGCATCCAAGACATAATGGCTCTAAACTGCACATCTCCTACATACAACAGTGAATTCCAATCTTTGTTATCTAGCACTACAAGATTATGAATGTATAATTCACAAAGAAGATTTTGGAGGGCCATTGGAAATTGACCATTTTCTCTTTTAAAAAATATGTATAAACATGAGACAGTGACTTACAACTCAGAAGTTCTGGAATGAGTTTTGTTACTTTAGTAATACGTTGCTGTAGGACCTTAATTTCACTATCTTTGACTTCAATTTGCCATGCCTTTTCTTTAATGGTTTTGAGCAATTGTTTACTTTCTAAATGCCAATTTACTTTTTCCCACTGAAATTTTTGATAAACATTAAGGCTGGTTGATAGAAGAGTAAGAATATTGGGTGGCGTATGATGTTGAACAACAGAATGATTATCATCAAAGTGGCTAGTAGAAGGATTAACACTTGGTCCAGCGAAAATGCTATCATCCTCAGGCGGTTGATGAGCAACGGGATTGTCAACTTCTTCTTGTGGCTTAACGACTATAGGAGAAGACACAATAGCCATTTTAATTTGGAATGTTTCAACAATTTCCTGAACTATTTCTTGAGCAGTCGATGGGTATTCCTCTAAAGGTAAACTATCATTTTCTTCCACTTGTTGCTCAAACCCAGAGACTATTTTTTCTGAGGAGTCCGTATCAATATCAATATTGATAGGACTAACTTGTCTTTGGAGAATTTCCTACAGATCACTATTATGTTCAAGAGTAAGTATTGTGTGCTTTGGTGACTGTGCAGGTGTAAATACTGGGGTTTCAACATTAGTAGATGATATAGGAGATTCAGCAGGTGGCACAGAAGGTTCAGTCTTTAAATTTACCCTAGACATTCTGATGACTTGTCATGGAGTAGAAATTTGTTTCTTACCCTTATCAACAACTTTCCCTTTTTCAGAATTAAGTGCAATTTCATGTGATGGCGGAGATGCCTCCTCCAAACTTTCGTCTGCAATAGTTGCATGGGCTTTCCTCTTTTTGGAGGTAGAGGCATCCACGGGAGAAACTTTCCTTTTCACAAATTTTTGTGGGGATGCAGAAGCCAAAGCTTCTGGAGCTGTTTTATACACTACATTCCTAATTCCTATAGTAGTCTTCTCCCGTGTCTCCATTCCTTAACCTCTAGGCCCACTACTTTGAGGTTCCACAGGTTTTAATTTAATGAAATCCTCCCATGTTCCTAAGTGTCACCTAGTCAATTCCCTTTCAACTATGGCCCTAATTAAATAATGGTGGGACACTAACTAGACTTTCCCTTGTTGGACATAAGAAGCTTTTCTTTTAATAATATTATAGAGAAATCTTGGAAGATTCACAGGGTGATCACCATGTCGTAACCCACTTAAAATTTTAAAATGCATAGCATGCAGATAAGAGTATCTTCCTTCACAAGTAAAATATCTTATAATAAATTCAGCAAGACAAATAAATTGCAGAGGAAGAGACAACCGCAAAGTACCTTGCTTTTTATTTTCCTCCAGTCAAGGATCTCTATGCATTGAGAATTACTCTTTTCTTGCCCGCACATCCATGTTTTCTGTCCATCGCTCCCCATTTGTGGCTAACCCAGTGACTTCTTCAACCACTTCTTCTGTGAATTCTATATGAATTCCTTTCACAGTAGCATACCCATTCCTCAATGTGTTGCTGAAGCACAATTTCTTGGTCAAATTGCTTCAAACTAAGACAATACACCAACTAGTCTCATTGTTGAAATAAATTGCATGTTGTGGGATCCGCCAACAAAACTCTATGATCTGCTAGTTCATGCCATTGAGGCTCTCCACCCATTTTAAAAAAAATTGAAAGGGATTGAAAATGACTGAAAAGTGGGGTGGAGATTGCTAGAGGGTTTCAACAATGGTTACAATGGCGTTTGAAAATGAAACAACAGTTTTTAAAACACACTTTTCTTCAGTACTACATGATGGCATTAACATAATGGGGGTGTTAATAAGAAGTTATGCGCTGATGAAATCATAAAATAATGATTGCACTTGCTTAATTACTTCACACATACAAAGGAAGTACAAAGTGATGCTAACTCATCCCTTAGATGATCTTACCCCGTACATTCTTTGTGCCAACATAAGATTTGCTTAGATTTTTCGTTTATGATTTTAGGTCACTTGATTTTCGTTTATGATTTTTTATGACTTTGATTTCCTCCCCCCCCCCCCCCCCCATCCTATCATGGACTGGGTCCCACCAGCCCTTAAAGATTGCAAGTTCCAAAAATCAAAATAACTATGCCTTTCTAAATAGATAATAAAATGAATGAATGGAGAGAAGTTAAGTGTCACCAATATGGAGTGTGATAGGAAGCGTGCTTGGAAGAATATTGTACCATATAATGATGATGGAATGGAGTGATAATGGGAAGACAAGAAGATGAGATGGAATGAAATGAAAAAGAAATGAATTCCACATAAATGCGACATTTTTATTATGAAGACATTGAAATAAATTTAAGGGGTTGCAGGCATCCGAGTGGAAGACTCAGACGTAGAGGCTACAGGAAGAAATGTTTCTGCTGTTTGGAATTATTGAAGAAATTCCTCCTGGGTGGCTGGTTTATGATATAGCTTCAAATGATGTCCATTAACGAAGAGTTTGAATTTGATTGGATCAATTGTAGATAGTTGAACTGCTCCATTATTAAAAATTGCAACAATTTCATATGGTCTAAGCCATTTGGCCTAAAAAAATTCTTGATGGTGTTGATAGCATGAATTATATAGGAGTACCCAATCACCAACTGAGAATTCTCTATCTTTAATAAATTTATCATGCCATTGTTTCCTCTATCTTTGTATCAATTTTGTGTTATGAAGAGCTGACTTGCATCATTCATCTAACTCATTAAGATGCAATATGAGGTCCTATTGTGCTATAGGAAGAGTGATATCAAGTTCTAAGGTTGTCCACAGAGTCTTGTGTTCAAACTCGATGGGCAGGATAGCTATTTTTCCATAGAGGAGCTCAAATGGGGTAAACCTAGTAGTGGATTTCCATGCTGTTCGATATGCCCATAAAGCTTCAGGAAGTTGAGCTGCCCAATCCTTCTTATGTAAGGACACTATTTTAGTGAGTATATTTTCCAACTCCCTGTTTGTCACTTCAAATTTTCCATTGGCTTGTGGATGGTATGGGAAAGATTTACCATATCAGATTTGGTACTCCTCCATAAGTGCAACTACTAGATTGGATGAAAAATGAGGCCCTTGATCAGACTGCAATTCTCTTGGAGCACCATCTCTAATAAATATACACTCGTACATGAACCTTGAAACATTGTTATCATGAGGGTGCTTCATAGGCTTTGCTTCTGCCCATTTAGTAACATAATTAGTCCATACCAAGATGTAACTCTTTCCTTCTGATGGTAGTTTAATAGGACCAACAAAGTCAATTCCTCATTTATCAAATGGTGCTACTACTATCTGTGGCTGTAGGGGCATTTCATCTGTCTCCATTGGTTGACCCATTCTTTGGCATTTGTCACATCTTTTTGTATATTGAACTGCACCTTTGTGAAGTGTGGGCCAATAATAACCTGTATTTAGAATCTTTAATACAGTCCTTTTGTTAGCAAAGTGACCACCACAAGGCTCATCATGACAGGCACGAAGAACATCATAAGTTTCATCTTCTTTGAGATGTCGACGTGTCACCTAATTTAGCTTAGTATAAAACATGAACCTTGAGATCCATGAGAAGTTAAACCTCTTTTCTGTGAACAACCATTTTTCCTTTGCAGAGAAGTATGGGGGTGTTCTTCTAGTGGATAGATAGTTGGTAATGTTAGCATACCAAGGATTTTGTGCTGATAGAAGGAAGAGATGCTCATTAGGAAAACTATCTTCTATGACTGTAGGACCCTCAGGTGTCTGAAGGTGAGGGAAGAAATCAGCTACAAGATCTACCTTACCTAGTTTGTCAATAATGGTTATGTCAAATTATTGCATCAATAACAACCATCGAGCCAATCATCTAGAGATTGCTAGTTTATTCATCATATATTTGATAGTAGAGTGGTCTGTGTGTACAAATATTTGATATCCTATAATATAATGTCTAAACTTATTTAGAGCATAAATTACAACATGTAGCTCTTTCTCTATTATAGTATAGTTATATTCGGCTCCCTGAAGATTTTTACTAATGTAATATATTGCATGTTCTATTGAATCTAGCTATTGACCAAGCATTGCTCCAATGGCATGATCTGAGGCATCAATATGTATGTGGAAAGGTAACTCCCAATTTAGTCCTTGGAGGACTGGTGCAATCAAAAGGAATTCTTTAAATTGCATGAAAGCCTTTGTACAATCAGAATCCCATACAAACTCAACATCCTTTCGCAGCAACTTGTATAGAGGGGCTACAATTTGATTGAAGTCTTTAATAAAGTGCCAATAATACCCTGCATGCCATAGAAAACTCCTGACTTCCTTTAGTTTGGTTGGTATAGACAATGTATGGATAACTTCTATCTTTTTTGGATCCACTTCAATCCCTTTGGGAGAAATAAAGTGCCCCAACAAAACTCCTTCTTGCATCATTATGAAACACTTTTCACTATTTAAGACAAGTTATAGTCTTTACATCTTTGTAGGACTTGATCCAAATTTTCTTTGGCTCCCTCAAAGGTCTTCCCATATGTAGTGAAGTCATCCATGTATACCTATAAATAGTTAACAGATATATTAGAGAAAATACTAATAACAACTCTTTGGAAGGTTGCAGGTGCATTGAACAAACCAAATGGTAGGACAGAATAAGCAAATGTTCCCCACAGGCATGTGAATGTAGTCTTGTCCTAATCCTCAGGTCCTATCTGAATCTAGTTATAGCCACTAAACCCATCCAGGAATTAAATTAAATAGACCTCAAATAATCTAATAATCTAGTCTCCAAATTTAATCCTTTCATAAGTTAAGAAATTCAGTTAAATAATTGATTAATATTTAATGATGACAAGGATAATTACATTGTTCTAAGCATGTGGTATTATTCCTTGATTTTTTCAACATAGATTTGGCTTCAATACTTGTTTTCTAAGAATAAGTAGGAACAAGTAGGGCTGGTAATATCACTCAAATTTTTTGAGAAGGACTGACAAAGACTGTAAATTGCTTATCAGGTTATTCATCTGTATCACTTACTGACACTATTAATGACTTCTTGTTAAGTGGATTTTTGTTTATTAGATTTGTGAGCTACTGAAAAAACAACAAAGAAGGGATGCCTACTAAGCATCTTAAGCTCTAGTCAGTTGGTTCATTTGGAGCAAATTACATATGGTTGATTTAGATCACTCTAGAGCACTCATATTCAGATAAGGATTACTGTCGACTTTCTTTGTAATAAATACTCATATGTGAAATTGGGGTATGCCCCTTTTATAGTATAACAATAAAGGACTAAGGTCTCGGGTGAGACTAGAGGTTTTCTTCTTTGTTCTTTCCTACTATTGCTTGTTTGAATAGAGAAACCTAAGCTATATCATTTTATTTAAAGTTAATCAAAGGCTTCGATCATTTACAGATAAAAAAACAAACAAAATTATATTAAATTATTAATAAATAATTATTAATCTAATAATAACATAATAAATAATAAATAATAATATTTACAATTTAATAAATAATAATTAAAACTATATTAATTAAATTAATTAATAATCATTTAAAAAATATTAAAATATTTATTAAATTATAAAATTTAATAAATATAAAACACTTAAATTGTTTTATTTTAAAAAACGAATGTTTATGGCTTGCCGACCTTAATGGCAACACTATCACAACAATAGGGTACTGCGTTGGCAGTACATACTGCTACCACAACAAGATTGTTGCGTGCAGTCCTTACAACAACCGTTGTGGGGAGAGAAAGGGGAGGGGAGGTGGGGGTAGTGGTCCACATCCTACCAAGTTATTAAAATTTTCTTTTTTTGGCTTTTATTTAAAAAAAACAAATAGAAAACCAGGCCCACTTAATCAATACGATTTTTATTTATGTTACATAAATTTATAATTATCACAGTAATTAATAATTACTGTGATATATGTATGTATGTATGTATGTATGTATGTATGCATGTATGTATGTATGTATATATAAAGATTTCCCCATATAGGTCTAATAGGAGAGAAACAAGTTATCAATCAAATCTATATATAACATTCTTGATTTCTTTTCAAAACCCTACTCATTTCAAAATGCAATTCTCTAAAAATTTACAAAATGAGGGTTTCTAATTCTCAATTCATATACAGATGATTCCAAAATGAAGAATAATGAAATTTGCAACAAGGGTTTCAACTCAATTTAAAATTTTGAAAACAGACCCACAACAAACACGAGGAAGATAGAGAAATCAAAGAATAAAAACTATTTTGCAAAACCCACAAGATCCTACTTGAATTTGATGCTAAAATAATGAAGGCATGGAGCTCACAAGCAATTTCCCCTTCTTCTGAAAACCTTCTTCTCGGAAATTGGCTCCTCCAAATCTATGTATTAAGAAATGAACTCTAATTTGCAAATAAAGAGTTTTCCCCCAAATTAGGGCTTCAATTTTGCAATCATGTGAAACACTTTTCCTTAATTATTTTATTATATTTTAATTTTCATGTGCAACCTTTTTACAAATTAATTAAAATATCTTTATTAAATCAATTTTTTTCATTTTTTTATTAATTCAAAGATGTTTTTAATAAAATATTTATTAACCTAACTAATAATAATATTTAGAGTTTATTATAGAAATGAAACTCCTAAATTTATTGTTATTAAATTAAATAAATATGGTTATGCCAAAATTAGAACTTTAATTATATCTTTAAATTTAATTTTTTAATTTAATTAATTTCTCAATTAATTAAATATAAATAAATATTGATTTTTCTTTATAAAATTTCTATTAAATTATCTTTTAATTTGATTTGATTATAACTGAAAATCACAACAAACTCACAAGACTAAATATGACAACTCAACTGAAGACAAAGAACATAATCAAACTCCAGGGTCAAAATCATGAATTCATGTCACTAAACGAATTCCAAAAGGTAAACAACTCAAATACTTATCCTACTTTCTTGAACAATTGGCTTAGGGTTATGATTTGGACTAATTATCTCCCCTCTTTTACCATTAAGATACTGCAATACAGTATCCTTTTCTGTCAAAGAACATAATCAAACTCCAGGGTCAAAATCATGAATTCATGTCACTAAACAAATTCCAAAAGGTAAATAACTCAGATACTTATCCTACTTTCTAGAAAAATTGTCTTAGGGTTATGATTTGGACTAATTATCTCCCCTCTTTTATGTGGTGCTTGCAATCTTCATAAACTTTGAGCATGTACATACACATATAGTCTAAACTAAACAGACAATGGTAGGAAGTGGTGCATTGTGTAGATCCTGACTAGCAGGTGACTATGACTCCCTCCCTCAACCACATCATAAATGTCACACATAAAGTAAAAGATACAAGTACATCATACACATGCAAATATGGGGCAAGTATCTATAAAAATGCATATAAATCATCCCTCTAACTAAAATCATGAAATAACTGAAATCACTATATGAACATACATGTATCATCATCAAAATAATCATGAACACATGAAATAACTAAGTAACTCAACACATATATCAATTGAATATGAAATACATTTAATCAAATATAGTAACCAAGTACCACTAATCATAAAACATAATCATAAATTTGGCTTAAAATAATCCGACAATGAAACATGAAAAGTCAACTAGGGGTAGGCATTACAAGTGTTGCCAGTTGTTGATGAGTTTTGTTGAGGATTCAAGGATATGGTATTATACTGGTAGATGCACCTCGTACCATCTTCTTTATCATAATTTTATCTAGGAACTACTTTAAGGTATATTTAAAATCAAATTCAACCTTGTCTTTGATTGTAAATTCAAAGGGGATGCCTTCTTTCCTAAGGTTGGATGTGCATTTTTTGATGACTTTAGCCAATGGATGATCTTTCACTTATAGAGTCATAATCACCCTAAAAAATATCATCATTCCTAATCTTATAGACGTGCCAAAGCATAAGAGGAGCAAAAATAGAGTATAAAATATTACATTATTTTTATCAATCCTAGGAATAAAACCAGATATCACTTGAAAAATAGAAATCAAATTTCCCACATAGACGTTAAGGACTTCCAAACCGCCTTCGCAAAGGGGGCAATAAAAGAAAACATGAAGAATAGATTCAAGGAGTTGACAAACTAATTGGGTAGAGGGTTCACCATCAAATTAAAGAAGGGAAGCCTGTGCAAGAGCATATGCCACATTAAACATTGAGTTTTGGGCTTGATGGGTAAGTTTCAGAGGTTACCAAGGATTCTAATCCAATTTTGATGGTCAAGGTAACAAGACCATTTGGAATTACAATGTTCAAGAATGATAGAGGAATCCAAGAGAAGGTTATATACATTTTTGGCCTTGGTGGAGCACAAGGGAGACCCATATGGCCATCTTAGTAGGGAGAGCTTATCATCCACCTTAGGAGATTGAGAGTACCACATAACTCTTTTAGGATGGAAAAGATCCTTTTGTGTGAGAGAGGTACATTATACATTGAAATCACTTCCTGCCAACTAATAAGATTACCTTTAGATATAATATCATTGAGATTATTAATAACATTTATGGACGATCTCTTTCTAGGACAATCTTGAAGAAGGACAAGGGGCTTATCATTTCATTTAAGATCCACAAAATAGATTTTTCCCCATATATTTTGTGATGATGATAAACCAAATCATTCCCAAATCTTAGATGTCTTACTTTCTCCAACCGCTTCCAAATAGCTTGAAATGTGTAAACCATTCCAAGATTTACCATCAATAGAAGCACCCCTTGATATGTTATTCTTAATTATAATTATACATGGTTCTTTTCCTTGGGTGGCCTTAGCAACCCATTTGATGGCAAGGGCAATGCCTTGCCATCTAAGGTCTTTTTGCTTAAGACACGCAACTCTTTTCTTCTAACACACTCGTCCCTTCTAACACCATACCTCTTCTTTCATTTTCCATTAGACCACAAAAAATTTCTTATAGCTTTTTGAACATAGTTAATATGGGCTTGGTTGAATAGCCAAGCAAAAGAATAATATATAGTATGATAAGACTTTTTGGCATACCTACAATCTCCCCACTAAACATAAGTACCCATTGTTCCATTAGTATTGTTTCTTATCAATCTTTGTCTTGACCAATTGCTACATTTATTAGGATGAACCAAGAATGAGATACCAAGGTATCTTACCTAGTACTTAGGGCTTCCCAAGAAATACCCAATTTGGGGACTACCCTCCTAAACTAACATGATAGACTTGGTTAATCAGACTTTACTACCAGAAGTGGAACAAAAGGTATGTATCTTGGCAACAAGATTTTCAATATTTTTTTTCTTCTGATAACCATATAAGAAAGTTTTTATCATTTTCAAATTTGATATTAGTTAGATCCTCTTGGTTGCGAAGCACAATCCCTTTGATATAAAGAATTATGTCTCAATATATATAATAGGTAATTTGTTACTTTAATAGACAATAACAAGGCTAATGGGCACCCTTGTCTAATAAATCTAGAGAGGCCAAAGGATTTGGATCTAGTACCATTTATCTTCATTGGGGTTATAGCATTGATTATGAGAAACATAACCATTTTGTTAAAAAATCAGGAAAGCCAAGCCCTACTAACATAATCATGATGTATTTCCATTCAATTTTTTCATATTCTTTTTTATAATCTACTAGAAACATACATACGTGTTGTCCCCAACTTCTAGTCCATTCCATGGCCTCCCAACAAGTAATTAAATTATCTAAAATGTATCTCCATTTAATAAAGATAGTTTGTGTGGAGTTGATTGCCTTGGGAATGATGTTTTCCAATCTTGGAGAGAGAGCTTTTGATAGAATCTTATGAAACATTAAGAAGGATAACATGCCTCCAATTCTTGATTAAGGCTTTATCACCATCTTTTGAAATTAGTTGGATAAGTTTCAAGTTAATTGCAAAGCCTAGGGATCCATTATCTATGACTTCCTCATAAAGTATCAATAGATCTTGCCAAATCCACTCAATATTAGTCTTGTAGAAACCAATTAGAAACCCATCAAGCCTGGGTAACTTCTCATCACTCATCTTCATGATTGCATTAATAATTTCCTCTTTCAATATCAGTTGTTCAAGCATATATTTTTCTTCTTCATTAAGTTTCTTAGGCATATAGTGCAGGAGCACCAAGATCAAAGTCAAGAACTATGGAGTGCATGAGAAATTGATTAGTTAATGTGTTTAGAACAGGAATGTTTTCAGTTGTGGGAAGTTAGTAATTAGTGGAGTTAGTTATTCAATTTTTCAAAGCTATAAATAATGTAAGGCAATCCGATAAGGGACAAGGGGAGATAGGAGTAATGGTACAACAAAAGAGGATAGTGGATGGTGTCTCGATAGAGGAGAGCCAAAATGTAACAAAAAGTTGAATTAATGAAATATGATATGTTTGGGAATTGATGTTCCCGCTGGCTGTCAGGCATAGTCATATTGTCTTGGTAATTATGCAGTGTTTGAATATGTTTGATTGGGCTTTATTTACCCTTCTACTATATGCTCTGCATTAGATTGGTATCAAAGCTTGAAGATCTTGATTGTGTGGATAGAGCACCGATAGAGGCAATCCACGCTAGGACCTTGGAGATTTGGTATTTTTTTTATGAGTTTTTTGGTTCTAGGTGCTTATCCATCTTGCTGCATATGAAGGTTGGAATGATGGGTAGACAAGAGAAGGTCTATCATAACCATTCTCCAATGGAGGTCAAGTTGGGTAGAAGGTGCAATGTGAAGAGAGAAGCATCTTCCAGGATCTACTATTGGGTAAGATGAATGGTCAAGGGCCAAGGATTGGTCTAGTTGATTTCCAATAGACTAGGGAGAGAGGCAAAGAGGAGGAATCCTAGGTGAGGCATAGGGGAGAGTTTTTTGTGGTGAGTTTGAAGGAGCAATGATAAAGGTGGATCTCTGACTGATAAGGCATCATGGAGTTGTAGCCATTAATGCTCCAGTGATAGGAATATTTGAAAAGAAGATTTTAGGGATAGTCCTATGTCCTTAAGAGAAATGATGATGGTGATAAAGGCATGAAGAAGCAAAGGCAAATGAAGGTGAAGATGAGGATTTTGATCTAATATTTTTTTCCTTGCATGCTATTGATTCCATGTTTCCAAGGGACCTGGAAACTTTTCAAGGTTGGGAGTATGGTGCAGAGGCACCTAAATTTCAAGAGAACAAATAGGTTTGTAGTCATTAAGTCATATGTTGAAATAATGTGATCCGTTTATTATATATTTGAGTATTTTGAGTCAAGATATATAGGCTAGAGAAGCCATTTGTAATAAGTTGTCAAAGTTGTAAAGAGGAGGTCTTAATATGAAAAATAATGTCAAAATATTTATTTCATAGGTGAATGGATCTATTGACATCCATATAAATTCATTTGAGTAATCATGTTGGTCTAGGTTGGGTTTGTATGAAAGTTGATATGTAAAAATGCATAAAGTGCATAAAATGTTGTCAAAAATGCAAAAGGGTTAAAAGAATGTAATATGTTGGTTTAAAGGGTGGTTTGGAAGTTATAACCAACCAAAAAATATTTAAAAATATATGTATGGTTGAACCAAAGAATAAATTAAAGGAAGAGATACATTTTGAAACACAATTGGTAATATCTTGTGTTGTTATTTTGATTGGTTTTTCAATTTTAGTGTTGGTTCTAGGTCCTGTACAGCCATGTACAACCTGAAACCCATGAAAATATTTTATATTGGGATAGAGAAGTGAATAAAATTTCTTTTGGATTTTTTTTGGATTTATTTTATTTAGAAATGAAGAAGTTATGTAGGTTTTAGAAAAGCTTGTAAATTGCAGATTTGAGGATGCCCAACTATAGTCAAATTGAAACGTTTGGAATGATCACATTTGAATGAATAAGAAAGTTTATTTATATTAATTGGAAATATATGTGAATCAAGGTTTATTTAAAATTGGTTTGAGTTATTTTCATTCAAATTTGTGTAAGTTATGTTCATTTTGATGAAGACTGGTTTTTATAGATCTCCACTGAAGTTACAAGACACAATTGGTCCTTGTAGAATGATTTATGAATTGTAAGAATTAATGGCTTATATATTATAAGACTAGACTCATATAATGTTGAGTGTAAATTGATTTTATGTAATTTGGAATCATCTTGAGAATGTTATTTGATTCCCTAGGAAGGGTTACTAGTTTTATTTCTAGTTTATGACAGAGAAAATGGGTCTAAGTATACAGACTATAAACTTCAATAGATTTATTAATTGTGGCTCATCTTTGGATATGTTTTATTATTTCTAATTTGGAACAACTATACTAAATTTTTTTTTCAAGAAAATAATTAGAACTGAAGTTATGAATAATGGAATCAGATATAGAAATCAAGATATGTGAATGGAGAAAGGTTGATATTTTTATGTTGGAAAATGTTTTGTTTTACCCTGTAAGATGCCTCTAATTATGCAGCTTATTTAATATATTTGAAAGGGATTAGAATGTATCCCACTAATTGGTTGATTTGTATGATGCTCTGCATCAGATTGGTATAAGAGCACAATAAAAGATCTGGTTTGGGGTGAAGATCTGAGATTTTGATGACCGGGAGTCCTTTGTTGATGCTTTGAGTTGAATCATCCTCCAAGAGTGTTCCAAGTGGTGATTCCAAGTCAAATAGATCTTGGTTGAAGGTTTTTTCTGAGGAAGCTATTTGAAGAAGGTTGGTAGCAAGTCATCATGGTAGATAGTGATGGTACAAGGTACATTCAGATGTCATCCATATTCAAGACACAATGCAAATATAGGGGTAAGGTATGCAGGGTTGTTGTTTCTAGTGGTACTCTCACTAATCTTGTTTCAGGAAATATGATTTCTAAGTTGAATATTGAGAAGATAGCACATAGTACACCTTATAAAATTTATGGAATGAATAATGATCGATAGGTTGATGTCAAAGAACAATAATATATTTCTTTTAGTATTGGTCCATATGTTGATAAAATATTATGTGATACTATACCTTTGGATGATTGTCATATGATTTTGGGTAGGACATGGAAAGTTGATTTCAAAGCCACACATTTTGGTTGGAAAAATGAATATGTTATTAACAATGATGGAAAGAAGTTTGTGATGAGTTCACTGCAAGATGATAAGGCTACATGGGGAATGTCAAGGACATGGTTGATGGGAAAAAGAGAGTTCCTAAGGTGTAAGGAACATGAAGGTGAAGAGAAAATGCTGAGGAAGAGTGATGGTACTTTGGAGCATGAAGACATTGAGAATGCTGATACAAAGGTATGTGGTCCATCTAAGGGACAAGAAGAAAGATTGCAGTAGATAGGTTACATGGAGATGAGGGAATCTCATAATAAAGAGGTTCTAAGATGCAAGAAAGTAGTAAAGAATACTATTTCTGAGGAAGACAAAGAAGAAGAAGTAAAGTTTGATGCTGAAAAAATGATACTAGTTGGTACAATTCTATGTCCATTAAAGTTTGGGGAGAATGGTAAGGTAGTCACCAAGAGGAAGGTGAATGGACAATGAGCATGGCTAAATGATGATGATAAGTTACTGACAGGGGCAAAGGTGTATAAACATGAAGTATCTGAATATGAGAACAACATAAAGATGAAGAGTCATGAGGAAATTAGTCCAAGCATGTGTATAGGGGCAGCCTGTACTAGTATGAAGATATTACTATGTTTTTTGGTACTAAGTTTTTTTGTGTTGAAGGTATATCCAACTATGGTACAAATTTATGGCATGATAAATTTGACAAGGTTGTGTCAAAGCCCAATAATGGCAGGGCTATGTTATGTCCTTTTCTTTATACTAATCTGGTCAATAACTCCAAAGCACAAGAAGAAGAAATGAAGGTGTAGAAGGAGAGTACAGGGCACATACTTCCAAAAGGTTTATGAAAACATGGATAATCAGTGTGGACATCAAGAATTAAGCATGGAGAAGCATGTCAAGGAAGAAAGTATAGTCACAAGATATTCACGAAAATAAGCAAGGATGGAGCATCAAGGAGATGAGTACAAATGTGTCAAAGATATGAGAAGACATGGAACTACATTTGATAAAGTTTTTTTGACAGAGCTTTCCAAGAAGACTTGGAACAATTTCAAAGTCGGAGAGTATGGTGTAGGAGCACCAAGATCAAAGTTAAGAACTATGGAGTGCACGATAAATTGATTTTATGAAAATTTGAATGTAAGTCTAAGTGGTCTAAGTATCATTGATATTTAGAAAGGTTTGAATAAACCATGATAACTTTATAGTTTAGTTAATGTGTTTAGAACAGGAATGTTTCCAGTTGTGGGAAGTCAATAATTAGTGGAGTTAGTTATTAAGTTTTTGCAAAGCTATAAATAATGTAAGGAAATCCGATAATGGACAATGGGAGACATGAGTAATGGTAGAATAGAAGAGGATAGTGGATGGTGTCTCAATAGAGGATAGCCAAGATGTAACAACAAGTTGAATTAATGAAATATCATATGTTTGGGAATTGTTGTTTTCACTAGCCGTCAGGCACAGTCATATTGTCTTGGTAATTATGCAGTGTTTGAATATATTTGACTGGGCTTTATTTACCCTTTTGTTGTGCGCTCTGCATTAGGATAAGACTTTTGATTCTGTCCCACTTGCTATTCATAGAATCATCCACCTCTTCTAAGGTGAAAATGTTAGAGTAATAGTTGGCAAAAGCTTGAAGAATATCTCCTTCATCATAGATATCCTTACCATCCTCACAAATATGGTCTATCTCTTCTGTGGCTTCTTTCAAATTCAATAGCTAGAAATATTATCTTGTCCCCTTATCAACATGTTCTAATAAATTAATTCTAGTCCTCATTTTAGCTCCCTAAATCTTAGAATGTGTTATCTTTCTTAATGAATCTATGGCAATGGTCAGAGTGTCTAGAGTATCATGGTTATGTGGTTTTGCCTAAATTAAGTAATTTTTTTAGCTTCAATTAGAGATTTGTGAATGGTACATTCTTTGAATCTAGAGTCTTTAGCTTTCTTCTTCCCCATAATTTAGAAGAGCCTTTTCTAGCTTTTAGTCACAGTCTCCCATCTTTGGATATCACCCGTGTTTGACAATATTATGGTTATACGATCCGATTACCAAGACAATAGTCCTAGTATCTTCATCTTTAAGGAGAGAAGTATTAAGGGAAAAGCCATCAGATTTGTGAGGGATGACTTGGTTCTGATTAAACAAAAAGATTGATGCTACTATGTGATGGTGATCAAAGAGAGTGTAATGGAATACTTGTACACAATCACCTTCTTCAAGAGAGTGTAAGGGAAGACTTGTACACAATCCCCTTCTTCATTCTTTCTAAAGCTGAAAGTATTCCTACATGCATAGAATCTATCTAGTCTACAATATATCCTCCTCCCACCCTTTAGGAATCTAGAGCACATGTGCTAAATGCCTTTATGTCCATTCTTGTTATCGGTCAAAGGGTCAAAGAGATTATACTTACCACCCATCTTAGTCCAAAATTTTTTTTTTCTTGTTTCAAATCAAATTTGGAACATCCTAATTTGTCTTGTTGTCTTTATACCATATTGGGATCCCCAATAAACTCCCAAGGAATGTCTTTTAGTTGGCACATCCAATTCCAAAGGGTGCTTCTATCATTATGGTCCTTGGGAGGACAGGAAAATCAAACTCTTTTGTCTTTACCATCTAGGTTCAAGATAACTCACAAAATTATGTTGCAAGGAGAGGAGCCCTAATAATAGATGCATTTGTGCCACCTGTGACCAATTAGAATGGTAGTCCTTGCAAGGTAACTTGCAACCAAAAATATAATTGCTTTCAAATAACACATAATAGGTTTGAAATAAATATGTAATTAAAATCCATGTGAAAGAGACTAGAAAACATACCCACAAAAAATGTGACACAAGATATAACTTGGGAAACCCTCATTGAGGCAAAAAACCTAGCCTCCAAAAGCATTTATCACCATGTATTATTCAAAAAATCACCATTGCAATACAACCATGGAAGCCTTCAAAGCCATAGCCACAACCAAACAATCCATGTGAACAGTCATGAATCCACACATCTAATGCCATGCTTCCAACCTTCACAAATGCTCCCTTGGCTAACCTGTCAAGCCCTATCTTGCTTGACTTTTCTTTTTGCCTTTTGCCTTTTTGTCTTGTCTCTACAACTACCTTTGTGGCTTCTTATATAGTAGAAAGTCGCACAAAACCACCAAGTAGTATTACATAAACTATGTGTTGTCTAACCCATTGATCCCACATTTAATATTGGACATTTAATTCTTTTCCTCAATGTTAAATAATTACATCATCAAGTATATCCCATAGAAATCTTTACATGTTGCGTGCCCATCTAGGTAGTCCTAGGTGCAGCTTTACATAATAAAATATAACAATACTATGCAATGTGTGCAACACCCATTATCTCAACAACCCCTCCCTTTCCTTTTTAATGGTTTGTGAAGAAGACTTTGCATCCTCCAAAATACATTTCAGAGATATATGAAGTTGAAAATCAATTGCTTTGATTTTTTGCAGGAAGAGAAAATCAACACCATTATGGTTTCTCAAAAACCTCTTCATAACATACTTTCGGCTAGGAGACTCAAGTCCTTTGACATTCCACGATATGAATTTGGCAGTAATTGAGAAACCTATAATTTTCAATATCCATAGGAGCTTGGAAGATTGTGGAACATTTAAGGAGTTTCTTTCTTGGGATCTTAGTTGGCTTGATGTTGCCTCCCCCTGATGTTCTTGCTTTCAAAGAGGTTGACTAAGAGAGAGAAGCAAGAAAATTAGTGGGAGGCAACATTAGAGGAATCATAGATTGGTTCATGAACTTGTGGCTTAAAATTTTCTTAATTTTCTCTAGAATGTTTTTTTGGGTGTTTTGGGTTTTGTGTTGAGCTTAGGCATATGTTGGATGAATCCTGAATTAGCCTCATTAGGACCAAGTAGGGAATCAATTTGGGAGACATCCCTCTTTGGAGGAGGGGCCTCTATATGTTTGTTGAATTTAGCTTACAATTCATCAAGAGAAGCACAAATTTCTTTTGAATTGACACAAGGAATAACATAATGAAAAAGTTGAGGGGTACAAGGATAGTCAATGATAGGGTTCTCCTGCTAAGATGTCTCAATGGATTTATGTGGTTGATTAGGGTTGTGACTAAGTAGGCTACGATTCTTCCTTTTCACTAGAGGTAATTCTGAAATTTATTTTTGTATTCTTTCTCTCTTATATTTTAGTTAATTATTTGAAGAATTTTGGCTAGACATCATCTGGTATTAGAGCTCAAAAGGTCTAGGCAAAGGAGATCTTTTTGGTTTTTTGTGGTTATGAGTTTATCTTCAAAATTGACCCTATTTCATCTATGAACAGTAACAATTATGCCAATAGTTGGAGAGATTGCAGCTATTCACTATCAAATTGCAATCTTCCTTTGCATTTGAGAGGGTCATCTCCCTCATATGATGGGTGTATTTTAATTTGGTGTACTTTTCACTTGAAAGTATAAAGGGATAGAACATGAATCTAAATAAGATGAACAACAAAAACTCAAAGAATATACATACAAACACCAAATGAGATTCCTAAAATACAACAATTTGTAAAGGGGTTTTGAGCATAAAATGCAACAATGAAAAAGAGTGGATAGTAGTAGACCCTAACATATGAAAAGATAAACTATTCTAGTGCATTCACATCAAGATACCAAGAGATGAACATTTTTCTTTGCATGGATTGTACATAATCCATACAAATGCATAAAGGAGCTACTAATTTAACATATGATAAATTAGGAAGCATAAATTAGAGAGACATTTGTACACATGAACAAATGCATTCTTTATTATTTTCGAGAAAGTATCAACCCAAAAACCTTTACATAATATGAAATCATTATTTATTGAAAGTTTCTCTAAATATTTCTGCAAAGTTCTTCCTTTGCAAAAGCTCTTCCCCCCTTTTCATTACCAAATCCTTGTCTTTTATAAGATTTTCTTGATAACCAACTTGTAACCACTTATCATACCTACTTAGGAGAACTACTCAGAGTAAGTACCTAGGAAAACTACTCAAGCAATCACTTTGACTAACTAGCTAGGAGTTATTTGAGACATCTTCATGGAATAACTACCTAAGTGCCTACTTGGGATAACTCGGAATAACCTCCATTTTGAAAATAAGTTAGGATTTACCTAAATTTTACAATGATTAAGACCTAAAGTTGACTTTAATTACAATAAGTGACATAAGTCACTTTTACAAGGAGGGAATTTGAAATTTGTTACATTGGAAGAAAAAAAAAGTGACCATTCCAATTTAAAAGTAACCATTAAATCTTCTTGTGATCATCAAGAACTTTATCTTCAAGGAAATCCATTTTAATCCTATGAGGCCTTACCTCAACCCATCATAGCTCAGTTGACACAATTATTTTTGATACATTTTGGCTCAAGATTTTGAGACATTGTTCAACTGGCTAGACATTGATCTATATTATAGATGTCATATGATGATTACTTCAACATATTTTACTTATGATGCTTGATGATATTTTATATACATGCATGCATTATGATGATTTATTTTGGTAATTTAAATTGAATTGATGAAGATGTCGTAGTGTTTTGATTATGCACATCTATTATATCTAATCAATCTGTAGAAAATGGTAAAGTTATTGAAATGAAATTTAGCAATGTTTTCAGTTAAATTTGATTATGCAAGTTTTCTATGTGTGTGTGTGTGTGTGTGTGTGTGTGTGTGTGTGTGTGTGTGTGTGTGTGTGTGTGTGTGTGTGTGTGTGTGTGTGTGTGTGTGTGTGTGTGTGTGTGTGTGTGTGTGTGTGTGTGTGCATGCATGTGTGTGTGTGTGTGTGTGTTTGTCTGTTTGTGTGTGTGTGTGTGTGTGTGTGTGTGTGTGTGTGATTTTCTCAAACTACTAATATTCAAATTGAGTGTGTAGGGAATTAATAGGGAATAAACCATGGTATTGATCAGAGAACCAAAAACTAAACCTATGTACAAATTGTGAAACCAAGGTTGCACCCATTGAAGAGATTTAAACCTCATTGTTACATAATTTAATTTTTAATCATAATTTGAATGTATGTATTAGGTTAATTCATTATGTAATTAGTCACATTTCAATTGTAAGGTGTAATAAAAAATTTTTCTGTCAATTGAAACATGCCATGTATATGCATGAATGATATGTCAATCAGGGTTTGGCAATGATACCCTTACACTAAAATTAAACTTAATTAGGAGCTTAAGTTAATCACATTTGTTTAGAGGTATCATGTGAAGTCCCACAAAAGAAGAATTTGAATTAGAAAATTTAATTCACTTTTAGAAGCCAAAAAGTGATCATAGGAGCTTAATTTAGTGGGATTTAAGTACCACTAGAAGGCCCAAGCAACTTTAGGGACCCTCCAAAAGACGCATTTTCCGAAAGTTGCAAAAATGGAGAATTCTTATGTCCTTACCCTTATCCACATACTTTCCCAAATTTGCATTAATGGTAGGAGACACTTATGATGCCCAATAACTTAGGGTCAAATCAAGAAGTGATTTCTAGTAGGTGGGTGGGATTTGGAGGCCTTTTTAGAGGGCCTTGAATAACTTAGTGGTTGTTCACCAACTCTCTAGATTTAGAGACACTAGGGTTTGAATATTGGATAAAAAAGGATAGGGCTCTTCTCAAATTTCCATTCCATCACATTTTGAGTGAGGTTGGTGGTTCTTGCCAAGGATGCTCTTCATTTTTATAATTGAATAGCATGTTGAAGATCAAGTGTTCATGTATTTCTTGTATTTTACATGTATTGTTATTTTTTGCTTGTAAGGGTTTGGAAATGACAATTTCAATCTTGTTTTTCTTGCATTTTATTTGAGGGATTGTTCATGGTTGTGAAGGCATTACTCACCCTTGGGAGGGAAGAAGTGGCCTTGGGGTGAAAGGGTTAGTTGTGACCTCCATGAAAGTACAGGTTCTCTTCTCACGGATAAGAGGAAAAATAAGCAATGTGTATGAGCCTTTTCTTGTCAATGGCTTGATGTCATTTGGGGCTGATAAGGAGAATGTCTACGAAAGAAATCTGATTGCTATGAGCCTTGTGAAGCCATGACAATTGTGTGTATTGGCATTGAAATATCCTTCACGATTACTCCACCTTCACCCTTGTCATGGGTTCTTAGGTGAAACCCATTGTGAATCCTTGGTTTTAAAGCTCTTGTGATGTTCTTGAAGTTGTGGTTTGATTGTGGTTGTGACCCATTTGGCATTGGTTATCCTATCTTAGTGGGTGGTGTCTTTGAAGCCTAGGTTGGGAGGTGAGCTCTCCATGGTATGTTCAAATCTTATTTGCAGGTTTTGTGGGTCCATGTTGGGTAGCTTGGGAGGCTTTGAACTTCCTATTGGAACCTTGTGAAGAAAGGAGTTCATGATAGTTGTGATCAAGTGTTGTTGTTGAAGAGTTCTCCATTTCTTACCTTTGTTCCTTTAATGTCTTGTATGAGTTGAGTGATGAGATTTCCACTCCAGATGTAATTTCTTGCATGGTATGAATCTTAAAGTTTAAATAAAAGATGCCATTGTTGATATCATTGGTTGAAAATATTGTGTGAATCCATCTCCTTATATTTTGTAGTAGTAGTGAAAGAACAAAAGAATATTTCATTATGTAGCTTTCATGATCATGTATTGCAGAATTAAGTTCTTGCAATTTCATTGAGTTATATAGTTCATGAAAGGAATCTAAGAACAAATAGAATGCATAAGAGAAAGAAAATCGGGACATCAAATCCTGAATTTGATAGTACAGGCTTGGCTTGGAGTTGCACGTCTTGCAAATCTGAGAATAGAGTGTTTCTCCTTGTTTGCAAGAGTTGAAGGTCCCAAGTCTTTTCCTTCAACTTTACAGCTACTTTCAACATGGGTTCATTGAACACTATCTGATTATTTTAGGAAGAGTTGAAATGCTACCAGATAAATGCAATGTGTGGGATAGTATTGTATTATTCCACAGACACCCATTGAAATAAAAATATATAGAAAATGAAAGTGACAATATAATGATGAAGTGTAGGCAAATTCTAGCGTTACAAACCTTAGTAGAAGAAGTATTAGAAAAAATAATATGGAATTACTTCCTTCACATATGTTAGGTAGAGTGCTTTGTTTTAGACATCAGAATTAACATTTGCACTATCTCAGTTTTAAGAAACCCTAATTGCAATGGAACAGTAAATTTAAAATGAACATTTTGGATTCTCTGGGTGTAAACAAATTAGCCCTACTCTGAAATTAATGGAAGAAAAATAATAGCATAAAAAACTTTAAAGAATAATATTAAAAATAGACCACCAAACTGCATCATTAATGGATATACATATGAATTTAGTTTGTTTTGGTGAATCTGCATGTCAAGAAGAATAGGAAACTCAGAGGCTTCAAATGTTGTTTAAAAAATTGGTATTTTTTCAAACAATTTTTTTTTTCATCTGTTGCAAGGAATCAAAAATCAGAAAAAGTTGCTTTGCTAAATTATAAGAAATAAGTATAAACTATTGTAACTTTGTGTAATAGAATTTAATATTGCGATTTCATTGATAGTTTGAAATATCAAAATGTAAAAATTAGCACATGAACTAATAATTGAAACAAAAAATTGCAATGAAAAAGATATGTTTGAAACTAATTACAGTTGTTTGAAATATTTTTAAGATCCTTTCTGGAAAATTAAATCTAATATAGTTTTCAAAAGTGTCAAAAAAAACATTATAATCATGCATATCAATACATTACATCATTGATGAAGGTGTCATCAAGTCCACCATATGTTGATTGCCATTGGGATGAGAATATCATTGTAGAGCCATATTCACTGCCCACCATATCATGCTCAACATGCTCATCACTATTGTTGTCTTCAACAGGGAGATTATAATAACTCAAATGTGATATATTGGATTCACTTGCATGATTTCCAAGTTGCATACTTCCACTGCCTTGTTGAAGGGATGGATAAATTGTTGTAGCCATGCATTCGCCCCCACTGTCCCTTCATTTCAAGAAGCCAAACACTTATTCAATGTCAAAATATTTGTAAACATTTATCACTGCCATGAATAAAACAAGTTTTAAAGACATACCTAATGCTAAAGATGCCATCAGTATTGGCAAGATCTACAAATTTTTGGTCTCTCTGTGATATCTGGCTTAACATTTGACTCTCACTTGAATTATTTTGTGGCTACAGATATCAATATAATTAAAATTAAAATTTATAGTTAACAAAATAGATTATCATCGATTAATGTATCTATTTCTAATGCACATTAGTATGAAACATTTTAAAAGTTTAGCTAGTCTATTCCATTGATTAGATATGAAAAAAGAAAATTTTTGGGCATTGCTCAAATGAAACATATCTATATATTTTGATTGGCCATGTACATTTTGAGAAAAAAATGGAGAGAAAAGTTTTGGCATTCAATAAGTTATCTCTATATGAAAATTTATCTTCACTAATATATGGAAAATATTATTTAAAAAAAACAAAATTTTGATTTCTCACAAATGGAACATACCTGCATATTTGATTGACCATGGATGTTAGCTTGGCCATACGAGACTATGCCAGATTGTTCAAGATAATTCTGTAATATATTTCAAAATTGTTTTGAAAAAAATTATAATTTTCTTAGAATTTTAAAATGTTATAATTATCAAAACTAATTGTTATACTGGTTTTTTAATATTAAAATTTGTAAGATATGTTTAGAAAAAGACATTTAATGAAATAGAAGTGGAGTTCTTTACCCTTTTAAGTTGAACTTTAATTAAGGATTCTTCCAGAACTCTCTCATAATACTCTGCATCCTATACTGAAGTTATCATATTAGGATCTGCTTTCAAACACCTGCAAATTTAAAACAAAAAAATGAAATATTATATGAAACTTCAATATATTTATATAATTTTTTCATATTTATGTTCTTTACAAAATCAAAAATAGTTCTTTAAGATCCCACAAATACTGCTTGGGCATTTTATTTATACAGAAAGTAACAGTATGATTTTCAATTTTTATTTTTGTAATTTTAGTGAAGGGGAGGGTTACAGAGCGAAGGAGTTCATAGAAAGGGAGGGATAATTTGATTAGAAATTGAATAAAAGTATAGGTAGCATTGATATGAACAGTGAAATCAATGAAAAACATTAATGGATATTTTTCATATCAGTAATTGCACATGTTTAGATATTTTTAAGATCAATGTACTAAATTACAATGTAGTATAATTTAATGGAAAAAATATTACTTCATATTAAGTAAGAGACTCTACCTTAGTGTTGATTCTGCATTTAGTAGTTGCAATTTCCATGTATTAATTTCTCTTTGAATCTCCTATAAATTTATCATAATAATTATACATCAAAATTGGATCATAACTTAAAAAAATAGAAATCATTGTTCTTTATCATGGTGAAATCAAGCATACCTCAACATTTGGAATGTTTCCTGAGCTGTTGATGATAATGCATAGTCATGGATAGAATGTAGAAACACTCATTAGTAAGATATTACTTAGTAAAAAGGGTTTTACTACATGTACAAAAATAATAGATAAATTTTAAAAAGACGTTGATAAATGATTGGCATGATCATTGTCGCTCTTCAATTTCTTCAATATTTCATTTAAAAGCTGCTAAGACATATCATAAAATAACATTTATTTATGTCTAATTCTAAGATTTGGTTTCTACATTAATAAATTATTCACAAAAATAAATTACAGCAGAAAGAAGAAAAATTAAACTAAAAATTGTAGATTGAGACTTACTTCTTGATTTTGAAGCCTGTATATTTGTCGTATTTCAAAGAATTTATTACTGTAGGAACAGTAACCGGTTTTCTTTCCAGTGGCTATAGGAACAACAATTCTACACTTAGCTTACAAAATTGAACAACTCCTAATGACTAAAGTAAACTCCACCTTCTGTGTGTTCCCCCATAGAACAATGAAGGAAAGATAAGCTCAGATAGAAGTGTAAGAACTCAGCAAAACCATATATTCATTCAAATATGCAGTGGTACATAAAAAAATAGATAACCAACAATTCTATTATCCTTCTATTATTTTCCTCTTCTCACCTTTTCAAATACAGACAAGGTCTTATTTAAAAAGAAGGAATGACAAACTCCTAAATTTATGACTTCCTCTTTAAGGATAGTCTGTTACAACATGCAAACATAAAAGCATTAACTATTCCTTGAATTCTCACAAATATAGAGCACAAAGGATGCTAGATTTGTTCCTCTGACTTAAACCATCCTCTAGGAATCTAGGTATTTGTAATATCTCTATGCATGCTTAACTGACCGCTTCAATGCTTACTTTCTCACTCAACCGCTTTGTTAGGTCTTGCTTGTCATCCATGAAAATAGGTCCCTTTTGATTTTTTCTGCCAAGTCCATTAACACCAATGCTTCCTCAATGCAAGTCTTTCATTTTCATCTAGTGAATTCTTGCTCGGCTTGAATTCTTGCGGTCATCAATGATACACACAAAACTTCCAATGACATCTATTCTTAATAATTTATAAGAAAAGCATTAACCATTCAAGTAACGGTTCCACAATCTTTTCAGCTATAGGAAGACCTACCCATGTTAGACATACATGAAGAAAGATTTAACATAATGAACCCCCTTTTAAAATATAATATCAACTATCATTTTCATGCCATAAGTTCATACTTTATACATCGAAAGGTTCAAAATACTAGGCTTAAAAGATGATAAGTTTTAACAAGATATAGAAAAATGTTCATAGAAAGGGGCTAAAAATCATCTATTATTTGGTGCCATCATTTTCCCCCAAACCACCCCAATGTTGGTCCCTTCAAAATTCACAAGTTCCTAATTTGCATCCGTAACCTGAGATCATTGGGAATCTTCTCCCCTGACTCGTGAGCCTTGTAGTTGAAGTATCCATGGTCCTATTTCAATCTTTCCCATTTCTATTCCTCATGATTTAGATTATAATCAAAAAATGATTCATATTTTCCAAGCATGGGATGTAGTAGTATAGGTGGTTGAAAGCAAAGAGGGACCCAATAGCTGTTCTGATTCTTGGCCAATGTCACATACCTAGGCATCCCATAGGTGGCCAATTCCAAGTTCTAAGGTGAGTTTAACTCCCTTGTCTTCAGATCCTCTGATAATCAAATCCACCTTTTGTAAGAGGCTCGTATGGCTTTAGGAGCAATTGCAGAACAATGCCACTCCTAGTCTAGGAATGCCTGTTCTTGCATGGGATGAATTTTAGCAGCACCACTAGGTTTATTGTTAACGAAGAGCCAATCAAAGAATACTCTATAAGAATTTTGCACCTCGGGATGAATGTATAATGATTCTAACATTTCCTTTTCCCTGTATGGGGCAGCCTTACTTTGTCGACTGATTTCATTTTGCATCCAAGACATAATGGCTCTAAACTGCACATCTCCTACATACAACAGTGAATTCCAAATTTTGTTATCTGGCACTACAATATTATGGATGTATAATTCGCAAAGAAGATTTTTGAGGGCCTTTGGAACTAATTTAAATGCTGCATAAAACTCTTGGGGTGTGTTGAAGGAAGGATTCAACCCCCGAATAACCCAAGACAATTGAAAATTGACCATTTTCTCTTTTAAAGACAATGTATAAAAAAGAGATGGTGACCTGCAACTCAAAAGTTCTGGAATGAGTTTTGTTACTTTAGTAACATGTTGCTATAGGACCTTAATTTCACTATCTTTGTTTTCAATTTTGCATGCCTGTTCTTTAATGGTTTTGAGCAATTGTTTCCTTTCTAGATCCCAATTTACTTTTTCCCACAGAAATTATTGATAAACATTAAGGCTAGTTGATAGTGGAGTAAGAATATTGGGTGGCATATGATGTCAGATAATAGAATGATTATCATCAAAGTGGCTAGTAGAAGGATTAACACTCGGTCTAGTGATACTGTTGTCATCCTTAAGTGGTTGATGAGCAACAGGATTGTTAACTTCTTCTTGTGGCTCAACGACTACAGGAGAAGACACAATAACTGTATTAACTTGGAATGTTTCAACAATTTTCTGAACTATTTCTTGAGTAGTCGATGGGTATTCCTCTGAAGGTAAACTATCATTTTCTTCCACTTTTTCCTCAAACCCAAACACTATTCTTTCTAAGGAATCTATATCACTGTCAGTATTGATAGGACTAACTGGTCTTTGGAGAATTTCCTCAAGATCATTGTTATGTTCAAGAGTAGCTATGGTATGCTTTGGTGATTGTGCAAGTGTAAGTACTGGGGTTTGAACATTAATAGGTGATGTAGGAGATTCAACAGGTGGCACAGAAGGTTTAGTCTTCAAATTTACCCTAAAAATTTTGGTGACTCTTCATGGAGTAGAAATTGGTTTCTTACCCTTAACAACTTTCCCTTTTTTAGAATTAAGTGCAATTTCATGTGATGGCGGAGATGCGTCCTCTAAACTTTCCTCTACAATAGTTGCACAGGCTTTCCTCTTTTTGGAGGTAGAGGCATCCATAGGACAAACTTTCCTTTTCACAACTTTTGGTGGGGATGCAGAAGCCAAAGCTTCTAGAGTTTTTTTATACATTAATTTCCTAATTCCTACAGTAGTCTTCTCCTGTGTCCCCATTCCTTGCCCTCTAGGCCCACTACTTTGAGGTCCCACCGGTTTTAATTTAATGAAATCCTCCCATGTTCCTAAGTGCCACCTAGTCAATTCCCTTTCAACTATGGCCCTAATTAAACAATGGTGGGACACTGACTAGACTTTCCCTTGCTAAACATCAGAAGCTTGTCTTTTAATAATATTATAGAGAAATCTTGGAAGATTCACAGGGTGATCACAATGTCATAACAATGGTTACAATGGCATTTGAAAATGAAACAATAGTTTTTAAAACACACTTATCTTCAGCAGTACATGATGGTATTAACATAATGGGGGTGTTAATAAGAATTTATGCACTGATGAAATCATAAAATAATGATTGCACTTGCTTAATTACTTCACACATAAAAAGGAAGTACAAAGTGATGCCAACTCATCCTTGAGATGATCTTACCCCTTACATTCTTTGTGCCAACATAAGATTTGCTTAGATTTTCATTTATGATTTTAGGTCACTTGATTTTCGTTTCTGATTTTTATTTATTCACAGGGTGATCACCATGTCGTAACCCACTTAAAATTTTAAAATGCATAGCATGCAGATAAGAGTATCTTCCTTCACAAGTAAAATATCTTATAATAAATTCAACAGGCCAGATAAATTGTAGAGGAAGAGATAAATGCAAAGTACCTTGCTTTTTATTTTCCTCCAACCAAGGATCTCCATGCATTGAGAATTGCTCTTTTTCTGCCCACACATCCATGTCTTCTGTCCATTTCTCCCCATTTGTGGGTAACCCAATGACTTCTACAACCACTTCTTCTGTGAATTCTATATGAATTCCTTTCACAGTAGCATGCCCATCCCTTAATGTGTTGTGAAACTAAAGCACAATTTCTTGGTCGAATTGCTTCAAACTGAGACAATACACCAACCACTCTCGTTGTTGAAATAAATTTCATGTTGTGGGATCCACCAACAAAACTCTATGATCTGGTAGTTCATGTCGTTGAGGCTCTCCACCCATTTTTAAAAAAATTGAAAGGGATTGAAAATGACTAAAAAGTGGGGCAGAGATTGCTATAAGGTTCCAACAATGGTTACAATGGCATTTGAAAATGAAACAATAGTTTTTAAAACACACTTTTCTTTAGTACTACATGATGGCATTAACATAATGGGGGTGTTAATAAGAAGTTATGAATTGATGAAATCATAAAATAATGACTGAACTCTCTTAATTACTTCACACATACAAAGGAAGTACAAAGTGATGCCAACTCATCCCTAAGATGATCTTACCCCTTACATTCTTTGTGCCAACATAAGATTTGCTCAGATTTTCATTTATGATTTTAGGTCACTTGATTTTTGTTTATGATTTTTATTTATCACTTTGATTCCCCCCCCCTCCCAACCTATCATGGATTGGGTCCCACTAGCCCTTAAATATTGCAAGTTTCAAAAATCAAAATAATTATGCCTTTCTAAATAAATAATAAAATGAATGAATGGAGAGAAGTTAAGTGTCACCAACCTGGAGTGTGATAGGAAGCATGCTTGGAAGAATATTGTACCATAGAATGATGATGGAATGGAGTGATAATGGGAAGACAAGAAGATGAGATGGAATGAAATGGAAAAGAAATGAATTCCACATCAATGCGACTTTTTTATTATGAATACCTTGAAATAAATTCAAGGGGCTGCAGGCATCCGAGTGTAAGACTCAAACGTAGAGGCTGAAGGAAGAAATTTTTTTGCTTTTTGGAACTATTGAAGAAATTCCTCCTTGGTGGCTGGTTTATGATATAGCTTCAGAAAATGTCCATTAACCAAGAGTTTGAATTTGATTGGATCAATTTTAGATAGTTTAACTACACCATTATTAAAAATCGCAACAATTTCATATGGTCTAAGCCATCTGGCCTAAATTTTTTCTTAATGGCGCTAATAGCATGAATCATACAGGAGCACCCAATCACCAACTAAGAATTCTCTGTCTTTAATAAATTTATCATGCCATTTTTTCCTCTATCTTTGTATCAATTCTGTGTTATGAAGAGCTAACTCGCACCATTCATCTAACTCATTAAGATGCAATATGAGGTCCTGTTGTGCTATAGGAAGAGTGATATCAAGTTCTAAGGTTGTCCATAGAGTCTTGTGTTCAAACTCGATGGGCATAATAGCTTTTTTTCCATAGAGGAGCTGGAAAGGGGTAAACCAAGTAGTGGATTTCCATGCTATTCGATATGCCCATAAAGCTTTAGGAAGTTGAGCTGCCCAATCCTTCTTATGTAAGGACACTATTTTAGTGAGTATATTTTCCAACTCCCTATTTCTCACTTCAACTTTTCCATTGGCTTGTGGATGGGATGGGGAAGATTTACCATGTTAGATTTGGTACTCCTCCATAAGTGCAGCTACTAGATTGGATGAAAAATGAGGCCCTTGATCTGACTACAATTCTCTTGGAGAACCATATCTAGTAAAGATACACTCATACAGGAATTGTACAACATTGTTATCACGAGGGTGCTTCATAGGCTTTGCTTCTACCCATTTAGTAACATAATTAGTCCATACCAAGTTGTAACTCTTTCCTTCTAATGGTGGTTCAATAGGACCAACAAAGTCTCATACAAACTCAACATCTTTTCAGAGCAACTTGTATAGAGGGCCTACAATTTGATTGAAGTCTTTAATAAAGCGTCAATAATACCCTACATGCCATAGAAAACTCCTGACTTCCTTTAGTTTGGTTGATATAGATAATGTATGGATAACTTCTATCTTTTTTGGATCCACTTCAATCCCTTTGGGAGAAATAAAGTGCCCCAACAACACTCCTTCTTGCATCATTATGAAACACTTTTCACTATTTAAGACAAGTTATAGTCTTTACATCTTTGTAGGACTTGATCCAAATTTTCTTTGGCTTCCTCAAAGGTCTGCCCATATGTAGTGAATTAATCCATCTATACCTCTAAATAGTTTGTAGATATATAAGAGAAAATACTAATAACAACTCTTTGGAAGGTTGCAGGTGCATTGAATAAACCAAATGGTAGGATAGAATAAGAAAATGTTCCCCACAGGCATGTGAATGTAGTCTTGTCCTGATCCTTAGGTGCTATCTGAATCTAGTTATAGCCACTAAACCCATCTAGGAATGAAAAATATTTCTTACGTACAAAATTGTCAAGAACTTGGTCGACAAATGGCAATGGTAAATGATCCTTTTTGGTGGCCAAGTTGAGTTCTCTATAATCTATGAAAACTTGCCATTTTCCTCCTTTCTTTGGTACAATAACCAATGATGAAACCAATTGAGTATCTAAAATAGGATATATGAAACTAGCATTAAGTAGTTTTTGCAACTCATTTTTGACAATATCCTGCAATTTTGGGTTTAATCTACATTGAGGTTGCCTTACGGGTTCACAAGAAGGACTTATATAGATTCTATGAGTATAGAGTGTGGGGTCCAAACCTTTCATATTTGTATATTCCCATGCAAAAGCATCTTGATGTTTCTGTAACAATTGTAGGACATCTTGATGTTGTTCTTGAGATATGGATTTACTTAAATTAAGTTCTTTCCTTTGGGTAATTGTCATCCTGACTACTTTTTCAACCATTGAGATGTGAGCAATTGGTGATGAATCTACTTCATGTGGAAGGAGTAAATGTAGTGATTGTGTAGACTCAGAATAATGAGAGTAAAATGGCAAAGGCAAGATTCTTTCTAAAACACACTCATGATTAGAATATGTCTCAGGTTATGTTCTATACTCATTCAGGATGATAGAGGAAATGACTCTCTTGAGATCATCATCAGTTTTTTAATAGAATCCAAGTCCATTTTAGGATCTATAGGGTTAAGTTTTTAGTATTTAGTATTCATACCATCTAAAATGGTCATCTTTCCTAATCGACATGCAATATAGGCATCTGTTGTTGTTAACCATGGTCATCTTAGGATGATAGGATCTCCCCCAACAATCATTTTTGGAGAAAGAACTACAAAATCAATAGGCTAATCTGATGAATGTAATGTAACAATGACATTTGCCAACATACCATTGGGAACAATAGTAGAACTGTTTGCTAATTTGTTACAGTTTGTTTGAGACCAATAATGTTTAGCTTGCACATCAGTTCCTTGGTCATTACATTAATGGATGCTCCTAAATCTATCAGGACATTCTTCACTTGTATTCCTTGAATAGCAAGGGTTACTATTGGACTTCCAAGATCTTCATACTTGGGTATCCTTGGGTTATCAAGCATAAGATTAGAAAGCTGGCCAAGGACATGGATGGTCTTTGGATCTTTCTTTTTCCTTCCTAGATTTTTAACACAGGCTTCCTTGATAGCTTTTGAATATATGGGAACTTCTTTTATTGCATCAAGCAAGGGGATTTTCACCATCATTTTCTTTAGTTGATCAAGAAAATCTGATGCAACTTGATTCTCATTTGGCAATACTTGTTCTGCCAACCTAGTATAGGAGAGATAGTGTTGTTAGGTTCTTGGATCAACTCAACATTTGCATCATCTACTTCTATTATAATGGTCTGCTAAGGTGACACAAGCATTGTTCCAAATCATAGATGAATATCATTCAAGGTGATGGAATAACTTTGTTGCTAGGCTAACGGTTTTACATTATTCAGGTTAGGTGTAGGTTGTGCAGGAATTTGCAATTGTTTAGGAGGGGCTGTATTGGCTGTAGGTGGCATTAAAGCTTATTGTTGGGGAGGCTATGGTAGGGTTGGCTGACGCTATTGGTGCTAGTTCTGAGAACCCAGAGGAGGTTGGTTCCAACCTTGCTAAGGTTTTTTCCACCCTTGGTTAGGCTACTGCCACCCTTGGTTAGGCTACTACCAACCTTGGTTAGGCTATATCCAACCTTGGTTAGGCTATTGTCACCCTTGGTTAGGCTACTGCCAATTATTATGACTACCCTATTACTATTTCCATTGACTATTACCACTATAATTATGGAGTGGGTCTTGAGGAGTACCTAATTTTGGAGCCCACAACCTTCGTTGAGTAATGTAGATGATTTCTCCATCTTCATCAATTGCCTTGAACTTAGTAGGCACATGCTCTGAGTCCATGCTAGTGATAGGTTTGCATCAATAGTTGCACTTCTTCTCTCTATATTGAGGACAATATTCTGGTAGCATAAGATCAACATCCTCCTTCATTCTTCTTGCTTGCATGGTGTCCTGTTGTGTAGTGACATCATTAATGATGTCTTGCTTGAAATCTGATAGGATGTTTGACAATTTTGTTTTGGATACTCTTGCACTAGGATTTTTTTGGAGTAAGTCTCTTACACCTCATCCCTTTTTTAATTGTTGCTCTGGAATAATTTAAGCAAATATTCTTGATTTCATCCCATGTCTTCTATGTAATGTCACCTCTAGCCATCAAGTCTAAGGCTTCCATACTCCTATCATGAACTCCCTTAAAAAAGAGATACTTTTGAGATTCCTCATTTAATTGATGCTACGTATTACGCTGCAAGTTAAACATGAACCAGGAAACATAGTCTTCCAAAGCCTCATCCTCCCTTTGTGACATTTTGAAAATGTCATCTCCTTTTAAATCATGACCTCCACAATATCCCTTATATTTATCAAGGAATAGATTGGTCATTTGTTGCTAGTCTATCACAACATTGGCACCTAGACTCATAAACCATCTCAAAGCAGCATCCTTGAGAGTTGATGGGAATAGCTTTAGTTTGTGGGCGTCTGTGGTGTAATCATAGCTTCGACAAAGAATGTCAAACTTGAAAAGAAAGGTCTCTGGATCTTTGGTAATAAGACCATAAAATTTTGGTAGGGTAGCAGAGGGTATATTCTTTAGATTTTGGTTACCTTACTAAGGAGGGATTGGAAATGGAAAGGTAGGTTGAGCAGTTATCATTTGTGGATGTCCTAGCGGGGGTTGATAAATGATCAGAACTAGTGGATTATCTTGATATTCAGGCTTAGCAATAAGATTATTTAAATGGAGGGATTCTTCAGATGTGGTTGGTGAGTGTTCTTGATTTGATATTTTTGCAAATGTGTTCTCAAACAGTTCTTCTTCTTCTTCTTCTTTAGGAAAAGGATCTTCCTAATTGAAGTCGAGAAGAAATCTACCAAGATGGTCTCTTCTCCTATGCATGCAAAATACTAAAAATGAAAATAAATAGGTGACTCTATAGTGAATACTAGATTGGAACCATCCTCAGCAATCATGCCAAAAATGTCTATCCAATATAACACCTTTTTAGCTATAGGATTGGACATCCTTTACTACCAAAGTACTATGCTAATCTCCATTAAATATCAATCTGGGAGCATGAACTTGGGATGATGTCTGCAAAGTATATGCTCTAATTTCCACTAAAAGCCACTACTACTTTGAATGCATGTGTTATTAAGGAAATCTATTTTACCAATTGAAAAGACAATTATCAAATGCTTAGAAGGAGATTTTAACTACTTAGCCATTCACCTATGCACCTATTGCTGCTGAAACAGTAATTGGTTCTGTTTCTAGTGGCTATAGGAACAACAATTCCACACTTAGCTTAGAAAACTAAACAATTCCTGATGACTAAGTAAACTCCACCTTCCGCGTGGGCCCCCATAGAAGAATAAAGGTAAGATAAGCTCAGATAAAAGTGTAAGAACTCAGAAAAACCATATATTCATTCAAATATGTAGTGGTACATAAAAAAATAGATAACCAACAATTCTACTATCCTTCTATTATTTTCCTCTCCTTGCCTTTCGAATATAGACAAGGTCTTATTTAAAAGGAAGGAATAACAAAGTCCTAAATTTACAATTTCCTCTTGAAGGATAGTCCATTACAACATGCAAACATAAAGACATTAACTACTCCATGAATTCCCACAAATATAGAGCACAAAGGATGCTAGATTTGTTCCTTTTACTTAAACCATCCTCCAGGAATCCAGGTGTCCGTAATAGTTCCATGACCACTTCAATGCTTACTTTTCTGCTCAACTACTTTGTCAGGTCCCACTTGTCATCCATGAAAATAGGTCCCTTCTATTTTTTTCTGCCACGTCCATTAACACCAACACTTCCTCAATGTTATTCTTTTATGGTCATCTAATTAATTCATGCTTGGCTTAACTTCTTGCAATCATCAATGATACAAACAAAACTTTTGACAACATCTATTCATATTTATTAATTTATAAGAAAAACATTAACCATTCAACTAACGGTTCCATAATCTTTTCAACTATAGGAAGACCTACCCATGTTAAACATACATGAAGAAAGATTTAACATAATGAACCCCCTTTTTAAACATAATATCAACTATCATTTTCATGCCATAAGTTCATACTTTATACATTGAAAGGTTCAAAATACTAGGCTTAAAAGATGATAAGTTTTAACAAGATATAGAAAAATGTTCATAAAAAAGGGGCTAAAAATCATCTATTGTTCTATGCCATCACTCACCAATGGATCAACCTTATATATCAATGCATCTCAACCATTAAGATCTCAATGTTTGTGAAGGGGACCCCAAAGGGCTTCTTCAAAACTTCTAGAGGTATTAGACAGGGAGATCCCCTTTCTCCATTTCTATATATCATTATGGGGAAGCCTTTGGGAGAGCACTCTCTACTGTTTACAGTAGAGGAGATATCAAGGGTATTATGGTGACATAAAATATTCCCAATATTACACATCAACAATTTGCAAATGAAACCATTCTGCCTAGTGGCAATTCTATGAGAGATGCATTAAATATTAGATCCATCATTCAACTTTACATTGCAGCTTCGGGTTAAAAAATAAATGCAGCAAAATCTGAAATCTTCTTCATTAACTCTAAGCCAAAAATAGAAAAGTAGATCTATCATATCATGGGGTATAAGAAGGGTGAATTCTCATGCAAATACTTGGGTATTGAACTAGAAAAAGCAAGTAAATCCACCAAGGTGTGGGAAAATATTTTGGGTAGACTAGAGACAAGGATAGGGGGCTAGAAAGATAAATTGCTTTTGAAAATAGGCAAAATAACCAAGATAAAATCTATTCTATTTGCCATCCCTATCTACCCCCTTTCTCGCCTCCCTCTACCCAAGAATACTAATAATAAGTTCAAAAATTTACTTAGAAGTTTCCTATGGAATGACAAGGATTCCAAAAGGCTTGCACTAATTAGATAGAAAATATTTGTTATCCAAAGGATGCAGGAGGGATAGGCATCAAAAAATTAATTTGGAAAAATGAAGCATTTGGGGCCAAACTAATATGGCACCTCTTTGTTGAAAGAAACAACAAGAGGGCTAAAATTATGTATAATAAGTACCTTAATGAAGCAGACCCCTTCTCTATTTTTAGGATGAAGACCCTCCCTAAAGGATCTAAAAGTTGGAACTTTATGATAAACTACCGAGCCCTCATCAACAAATATCTCACTTGGGATATTGGCAAGGGGGATGATACCTTATTCTGGGAGGACTCATGGGACATACGTCCCCCTATAGACAACTTGGAGTTTCTAGCAATAATCAAAGAGAAACTAGTCAATTTATGGGGTTGCAAGATTAGTAATTACAAAATAAAGATTTCTTAGAATGGTATGATTAGTTGGGTGTGAAAAGCTCTGGACAATATAGATTTAATGCCTTCAAAAAAAGAAATATATGAAAAGATAATCAAAAGTAGAAAAATCAAACAACTAGAGAGGAATGGAAAGCTTGTTTGGGTAGCTTCAAATGATGGAAAATATAGGGTTAAGGATCATTATAAAACCCTTACTAATTCCAAAAGTAGGGATGAGGTGAATATCCGACTCAAACTATGTCGGGAGCCATCCTGCCTACCAAAGGCTGGGTTCTTTCTATGGTTGGCATATCAAAACAAGATCCTCACAGCTAATAGATTTTGCAAGTTGGGTTTTGAAGGACCCTCTAAATGTGTGTTATGTAGATAAAATAGCAAAGATACAAACCACATTTTATTTAGCTGCCCTTACACCCAACACTTTTGGGACTGGCTCAGGCACATGTTGGGTTGGCACACCCCCATGCCAAATTCATTACTTAATCTTCTCACTAGTTGGACTGCCAACATTTGGAATATTTTGCCTTCTATCCTCATCTAGGAGGTATGGAAAGAAAGAAATAGAAGATTATTTAGGGATTAGGAAACACAACCAAATGAGATTTGTAAAAATATTGAGGCAAGCATAGTAGAGACACTTAATTGTCATCTCAAGAAGTACCAATTGGAAGAAGGATCTTTCTCTAACTATGATGGATTTATCAAGAAAAATTGGACTAACCTCATCAACCCTCCGCTCACTTATAAAAATAAGAATAAAGAGGCAAGGGAATATTGTAGATGGAAATCCCCTCTCATGGGATGGTATAAGTTAAATTTTGATGGCACATCCAAAGGAAACTTAGGCACAGCAGGTATAGGTTGTATTATCACCAATGATTTAGGATTTAGGATAGCTAGAAGGGCTAAATCCATTGTCCCAACCACTAATAACCTTGCTGAGTTGGAAGCATTGCAAGATGGGCTCCAACTCTATCTAAAACTAGGACTCTCCAAAATTACCATTGAAGGTGATTCCTAGATCATCCTAAACTCTATTAGGAATAGAGCTATGCCCAATAGTGTTCTAAATTCAAATTTAGAGGAGGTCCTTAATGTTCTTGATAAGTTCGTAGATACCCAGATATTTCACATATTTCAAGAAGGTAATAAGAAGGTTGATCAATTGGCTAATGAGGGGGCTAATGGCAAAACTTTCCTAATTATCAGAGATCAATAATCATTTTATTCCCCTTGAGCTTCCTCTCCTTTCTTTTCTTATTTCATGCTAGTTCTAGTTACTTTCAATCTTCTCAAGAGGCATATGCATTAGGATAGGAACATATTATGCGATCGTAGCTTTATCTGAAGATGACTAAGGCATTACTGTAATGAAGAAGATGTAGTAGTTGAAATTTTGACCCATCGAGGAATCTACTAGCTAGGTCTATTTTTGACTATGTTCCTATTTCCATCATCTTTTAATACTTTAAAGGCAGACTTGTAATTCAGATACTTTGTCCTTTTAGTTCTTTTTTAATATTAGATGTTTAATGGCTAGCTTTCATTCCTATTGCACTTTTGTCAGTTCATCTTACCTAGTAGTAATTACTTGAGAATGGGAGTTTTTTCAGCTTCCTAAGTGTAAGTAATCAGGCCTGTTACAAAGCAGTAGGTAGTAGTAGTCATGTTTTGATCAAATCCCCTCATCTAGGTGCTTCAGTATAAGATTACCCTTTGCATAAATTAGGATTTCATGATGCAACTTGGATATTCAACCTATTAGGGTTTATCCTAGTATTGTTTAATTTTGTTACTTCTTAATCTATTGTTTTTGTTCAACTTAACTTTTTTTTAGGCAATTGATATCATGAGTTTCAGTGCTTCTAGGATAGCCCAAGCTCTCAAGATCTGATACTTTGTATTATTATAAATTGATTTGTAACTTATGTAGTATGACGGTGTTCATTGTGAAACTACTAGTTCATGAAGCTAATCAAGTTAATTAAATTAAATAGACCACAAATAATTTAATAAGCTAGTCTCCAAATTTAATCCTTTCATAAGTTAAGAAATTTAGTTAAATAATTGATTAATATTTAATGATGACCAGGATAATTACATTGTTCTAAGCATGTGGTATTATTCGTTGATTTTCTCAAGATAGATTTGGCTTCAATACTTGTTTTCTAAGAATAAGTAGGAACAAGTAGGGTTGGTAATATAACTCATTTTTTTTTAGAAAGACTGACAAAGACTATAAATTGCTTATCAGGCTATTCATCTGTATCACTTACTAACACTACTAATGAATTCTTGTTAAGTGGATTTCTATTTAATAGATTTGTGAGCTACTAACAAAACAACAAAGAAGGGATGCCTACTAAGCATCTTAAGCTCTGGTCACTTGGTTCATTTGGAGCAAATTACATGTGGTTGATTTAGATCACTTTAGAGTGCTCATATTCAGATAATTTTTTTTTTATCGGTAAATGAACGAAGCCTTTGATTAACTTTAAATAAAATTATTTTAAATTATTAATAAATAATTATTAATCTAATAACAAAATAATAAATAATAATATTTAAAATTTAATAAATAATAATTAAAACTATATTAATTAAATTAATTAATAACCATTTAAAAATATTAAAACATTTATTAAATTATAAAATTTAATAAATATAAAACACATAAATTTTTTATTTTAAAAAAAGAATGTTTATGGCTTGCCGACATTAATGGCAACACTATCACAACAATAGGGTACTACGTTAGCAGTACATGCTACTACCACAACAAGATTGTTGCATGCAGTCCTTACAACAACCATTGCAGGGAGAGAAAGGGGAGGGGAGGTGGGGGTAGTGGCCCGTGTCCTACCAAGTTATTAAAATTTTATTTTTTTATTTTTTTATTTAAAAATAATAATAAAACACTAGGCCCACTTAATCAATATGATTTCTATTTATATTATATAAATTTATAATTATCACAGTAATAACTAATTACTGTGATATATATATATATATATATATATATATTCCCCCATATAGATCTGATAGGAGAGAAACAAATAATCAATCAAATCTATATATAACATTCTTGATTTCTTTTCAAAACCCTACTCATTTCAAAATGCAATCCTCTAAAAATTTACAAAACGAGGGTTTCTAATTCTCAATTCATATATAGATGATTCCAAAATGAAGAACAATGAAATTTGCAACGAGGGTTTCAACTCAGTTTAAAATTCTAAAAATAGATCTACAACAAACATGAAGAAGATAGAGAAATCAAATAATGAAAACTATTGTGCAAAACCCACAAGATCCTACTTGGATTTGATGCTAAAATAATGAATGCACGGAGCTCACAAGCAATTTCCCCTTCTTCTGAAAACCTTCTTCTCAGAAATTGGCTGCTCCAAATCTTAGTATTAAGGAATGAACTCTAATTTCCTAATAAAGAGTTTTCTCACAAATTAGGGCTTCAATTTTGCAATCACGTGAAACCCTTTTCCTTAATTATTTTATTATATTTTAATTTTCATGTTCAACCTTTTTACAACTTAATTAAAATGTCTTTATTAAACCAATTTTTTTCATTTTTAATTAATTCACGAGATGTTTTTAATAAAATATTTATTAACCTAACTAATAATAATATTTAGAGTTTATTATAAAAATGAAACTCCTAAATTTATTGTTATTAAATTAAATAAATATGCTTATGCCAAAATTAGAACTTTAATTATATCTTTAAATTTAATTCTTTAATTTAATTAATTTCTCAATTAATTAAATATAATTAAATATTAGTTTTTCTTTATAAAATTTCTATTAAATTATCTTTTAATTTGATTTGATTATAGCTGAAAATCACAACAAACTCACAAAACTAAATATGACAAGTCAACTGAAGACAAAGAACATAATCAAACTGTAGGGTCAAAATCATGAATTCATGTCACTAAACGAATTCCAAAAGGTAAACAACTCAGATACTTATCCTATTTTCTAGAACAATTGGCTTAGGGTTATGATTTGGACTGATTATATCCCCTCTTTTACCATTAAGATACTGCAATACAGTATGCTCTCCTGTCAATTTAGGGAAGTTGATACTCGGTGCTTGTAATCTGCATAAACTTTGAGCATGTACATACACATATAGTCTAAACTAAATAGACAATGGTAGGAAGTGGTGCATTGTGTATATCCTGACTAGCAGGTGACTATGACTCCCTCCCTCAACCATATCAAAAATGGCACACATAAAGTAAAAGATACAAGTACACCATACACATGCAAATATGGGGCAAGTATCTATAGAAATGCATATAAATCATTCCTCTAACATCATGAAATAACTGAAATCACTATATGAACATACATGTATCATCATCAAAATAATCATGAACACATGAAATAACTAACACAACGCATATATCAATTGAATATGAAATACATTTAATCAAATATAGTAACAAAGTACCACTAATCATAAAACATAATCATAAATCTGGCTTAAAATAATCAAACAATCCAACATGAAAAGTCAACTAGGGGTAGGCATTACAAGTGTTGCCAGTTGTTGATGAGCTTTGTTGAGGATTCAAGGATATGGTATTATATGATTGGTAGATGCATCTCGTACCATCTTCTTCATCTTAATTTGATCTAGGAACTACTTTAAGGTATAGTCAAAATGAAATTCAACCTTGTCTTTGATTGTAAATTCAAAGGGGATGCTTTCTTTCCTAAGGTTGGAGGTGCATTTTTTGATGACTTTAGCCAATGGAAGATCTTTCACCTATAGAGTCATAATCACATGCATAGATATGTTAAATGAACAAGTCTCCACAAAGACTAGATAAAAATTCTATGACTACCCTAAAAAATATCATCATTCCTAATCTTATAGATGTGTCAAAGCATAAGAGGTGCAAAATTAGACTATAAAATATTACATTATTTTTATCAATCCTAGGAATAAACCCAGATATCACTTGAAAAATAAAAATCAAATTGCCCACATAGACGTTAAGGACTTCCAAACTACCTTCACAGAGGGGCAATAAAAGAAAACATGGAGAATAGATTCAAGGAGTTGACAAACTAATTGGGTAGAGGGTTCACCATCAAATTAAAGAAGGGAAGCCTGCACAAGAGCATTTGCCACATTAAACATTGAGTTTTTGGCTTGATGGGTAAGTGTTAGAGGTTACCAAGGATTCTAATTCAATTTTGATGGTCAAGGTAACAAGACCATTTGGAATTACGGTGTTCAAGAATGATAGAGGAATCCAAGAGAAGGTTATATACATTTTTGGCCTTGGTGGAGCACAAGGGAGGCCCATATGGCCATCTTCGTAGGGAGAGCTTATCATCAACCTTTGGAGATTGAGAGTACCACATACCTCTTTTAGGATGGAAAAGATCCTTTTGTGTGAGAGAGGTACATTATACATTGAAATCACTTCTTGCCAATTGTTAAGATTACCTTTAGATATAATATCATTGAACTTATTAATAACATTTATGGACCATCTCTTTGTAGGAAAATCTCTAAGAAGGACAAGGGGCTTATCATTTCTTTTAAGATCCACCAAACAGATTTTTCCCCATAGATTTTGTGAAGATGATAAAACAAATCATTCCCAAATATTAGATGTCTTACTTTCTCCCACCACTTCCAAATAGCTTGAAATATTAGGGAAGCTTCAACTTTGAGTTTCAATTTACCTAAGAGATCACAGATGTGTTCACCATTCCAAGATTTAGCATTAATGGGAGCACCCCTTGATATGTTATTCTTATTTAGAATTATACATGGTTCTTTTCCTTGGGTGGCCTTAGCAACCCATTTGATGGCAAGGGCAATGCCTTGCCATCTAAGATTTTTTTTCTTAAGACACCCCAACTCTTTTCATCTAACACGCTCATACCTTCTAACACCATACCTCTTCCTTCATTTTCCATTAGACCACAAAAAATTTCTTATAGCTTTTTGAACATAGTTAATATGGGCTTGGTTGAATAGCCAAGCAAAAGAATAATATATAGTATGATAAGACTTTTTGGCATACCTACAATCTCCCCACTAAACATAAGTACCCATTGTTCCATTAGTATTGTTTCTTATCAATCTTTGTCTTGACCAATTCCTACATTGATTAGGATGAACCAAGAATGATATACCAAGGTATCTTACCTAGTGCTTAGGGATTCCCAAGAAATACCCAATTTTTTGTACCGAATTGGGGGACTACCCACCTAAACTAACATGATAGACTTAGTTAATGAGACTTTACTACCAGAAGTGGAACAAAAGGTATGTATCTTGGCAACAAGATTTTCAATTTTTTTTTCTTCTAATAACCAAATAATAAAGGTTTTATCATTTGCAAATTCAATATTAGTTATATCCTCTTTGTTGGGAACCACAATCCCTTTGAGATAAAGAATTATCTCTCAATATATATAATAGGTAATTTGTTACTTTAATAGACAATAATGAGGATAATGGGCACCCTTTTTTGATAAATCTAGAGAGGTCAAAGGAGTTGGATCTAGTACCATTTATCTTCATTGGGGTTATAGCATTGATTATGAGAAACATAACCATTTTGTTAAAAAATCAGGAGAGCCAAGCCCTACTAACATAATCATGATGTATTTCCATTCAATTTTGTCATATTCTTTTTTATAATCTACTAGAAACATGCATACGTGTTGTCCCCAACTTCTAGCCCATTCCATGGCCTCCCAAAAAGTAATTAAATTATCTAAAATGTATCTCCCTTTAATAAAGATAGTTTGTGTGGAGTTGATTGCCTTGGGAATGATGTTTTCCAATCTTGGAGAAAGAGCTTTTGATAGAATCTTATGACACATTAAGAAGGATAACATGCCTTCAATTCTTGATTAAGGCTTTATCACCATCTTTTGAAATTATTTTGATAAGTTTCAGGTTAATTGCAAAGCCTAGGGATCCATTATCTATGACTTCCTCATAAAGTATCAATAGATTTTGCCAAATCTACTTAATATTAGTCTTGTAGAAATCAATTAGAAACCCATCAGACTTGTGTACCTTCTCATCACTCATCTTCATGATTGCATTAATAATTTCCTCTTTCAATATCAATTGTTCAAGCATATATTTGTCTTCTTCATTAATTTTCTCAGGGATATGGTGTAGGGGCACCGAGATCAAAGTCAAGAAGTATGGAGTGCATGAGAAATTGATGTTATGAAAATTTGAATGTAAGTCTAAGTGGTCTAAGTATCATCGATATTTAGAAAGGTTTGAATAAACCATGATAACTTTATAGTTTAGTTAATATGTTTAGAATAGGAATGGTGTTAGCTGTGGGAAGTTAGTAATTAGTGGATTTAGTTATTTGATTTTTGCAAAGCTATAAATAATGTAAGGCAATCCGATGAGGGACAAGGGAAGACAGGGGTAATGGTAGAATAGAAGAGGATAGTGGATGGTGTCTGGATAGAGGAGAGCCAAGATGTAATAGCAAGCTGAGTTAATGAAATATGATATGTTTGGGAATTGTTGTTCCTACTGGCCGTCAAGCATAGTCATATTGTCTTGGTAATTATGTAGTGTTTGAATATATTTGACTGGGCTTTATTTACCCTTCTGCTATGCTCTCCACATCAGATTGGTATTAGAGATTGAAGATCTTGAGTGTGTGGATAGAGCACCGATAGAGCCAATCCATGCTAGGACCTTGGAGATTTGGTATTTGTTCTATGATTTTTTTGGTTGTAGGTGCTTATCCATTTTGCTGCATATGAAGGTTGGGATGATGGGTAGACAAGAGAAGGTCTATCATAACCATTCTCCAATGGAGATAAAGCTGGGTAGAAGGTGCAATGTGAAGAGAGAGGCATCTTCTAGGATCTACTATTGGGTAAGATGAATGGTCAAGGGGCAAGGATTGGTCTAGTTGATTGCGAAGAGACTAGGGAGAGAGGCAAAGAGGAGGACTTCTAGGTGAGGCATAGGGGAGAGTTGTTTTTGGTGAGTTTGAAGCAGCAAAGGTAAAGGTGGATCTCTGACTGATAAGGCGCCTTCGAGTTTCATCCATTAATACTCCACTAAGAGGAGTATTTGAAAAGAGTATTTTAGGGATAGTCCTATGTCCTTAAGGGAAATGATGATGGTGATAAAGGCATGAAGAGGAAAAGGCAAATGAAGTTAAAGATGAGGATTTTGATCTAATATTTTTTTTCTTGCAGGTTATCTATTCCATGTTTCCAAGGGACTTAGAAACTTTTCAAGGTTGGGAGTATGGTGCAAAGGCACCTAAATTTCAAGAGATAAAATAAGTTTATAGTAATTAAGTCATATTTTGAAATAATGTGATCCATTTATTATATATTTGAGTCTTTTGAGTCAAGATATAAAGGCTAGAGAAGCCATTTGTAACAAGTTGTCAAAGTTGTAAAGAGGAGGTCTTAATATGACAAATAATGTCAAAATATTTATTTTAGAGGTGAATAGATCTATTGACATCCATCTAAAGTCATTTGAGTCATAATGTTGGTCTAGGTTGGGTTTGTATGAAAGTTGAAATGTAAAAATGCATAAAGTGCATAAAATGTTGTCAAAAATGCAAAAGGGTTAAAAGAATGTAATGGGTTGGTTTAAAAGGTGGTTTGGAAGTTATAAGAAACCAAAAAATCTATAAAAATAAAGGTATGGTCAAACCAAAGAATAAATTAAAGGAAGAGATACATTTTGAAACACAATTGGTAATATCCTGTGTTGTTATTTTGATTGGTTTTTCAATTTTAGTGTTTGTTCCAGGTCTTGTACAGCCATGTACAGCCTGAAAACCATGTAAATATTTTATATTGGGATAGATAAGTGAATGAAATTTCTTTTGACTTTGGTTTGGATTTATTTCATTTAGAAATGAAGAAGGTATGCATGTTTTGGAAAAGCTTGTAAATTGCAGATTTGAGGATGCCCAACTATAGTCAAATTGAAATGTTTGGAATGATAAAATTTGAATGAATCAGAAAATTTATTTGTATTAATTGGAAATATATATATGAATCAAGGTTTATTTACAATTGGTTTGAGTTATTTTCATTCAAATTTTTCTAAGTTATGTTCATTTTAATGAAGACTGGTTTTTACAGATCTCCACTGAAGTTACAAGACACAATTAGTCATTGTAGAATTATTTATGCATTGTAAGAATTAATGACTTATAATTTATGAAACTAGACACATATAAGTTTGAGTGGAAATTTTTTTTATGGTATTTGGAATCATCTTGAGAAATTTATTTGATTCCCTAGGAAGGGTTACTAGTTTTATTTCTAGTTTATGACAGAGAAAATGGGTCTAAGTATACAGACTATAAATTTCAATAGATTTATTTATTTTGGTTCATCTTTGGATATGTTTTATTATTTCTAATTTGGAAGAACTATACAGAATTTTTTTTCAAGAAGATGTTTAGAACTGAAGTTATGAATAATGGAATCAGATATAGAAATCAGAATATGTGAATGGAGAAAGGTTGATATTTTTATGTTGGAACATGTTTTGTTTTACCTTGTAAGATGCCTCTAATTATAGAGTTTATTTAATATATTTGAAAAAAATTAGAATGTATCCCACTAATTATTTGATTTATATGATGCTCTACATCAGATTGGTATCAGAGTGCAGTAAAAGATCTGGTTTGGGGTGAAGATTTGAGATTTTGAAGACTAGGAGTCCTTTGTTGATGCTTGGAGTTAAATCATCCTCCAGGAGTGTTCTGAGTGGTGATTCCAAGTCAGATAGATCTTGGATTGAAGGTGTTTTTTGAGGTTGTTATTTGAAGAAGGTTGGTAGCCGGTCATTATGGCAGATAATGATGGTACAATGTACATTCAGATGTCATCCATATTCAAGACACAATGCAAATGTAAGGGTAAGGTATGTAGGGTTATTGTTTCTAGTGGTACTCTCACTAATCTTGTTTCAGGTGATATGATTTCTAAGTTGAATATTGAGAAGATAGCACATATTACACCTTATAGAATGTATGGAATGAATAATGATTAGTTGGTTGATGTCAAAGAACAAGCATATATTTCTTTCAGTATTGGTCCATATGTTGATAAAATATTATGTGATATTGTACCTTTGGATGACTGTCATATGATTTTGGGTAGGACATGGAAAGTTGATGTCAAAGCCATACATTGTGGTTGGAAAAATTAATATGTTACTAATAAGGATGGAAACAAGTTTGTGATGAGTTCACTGCAAGATGATAAGGCTACATGGGGAATGTCAAGGACATGGTTGATGGGAAGAAGAGAGTTCCGAAGGTGTAAGGAACATGAAGGTGAAGAGAAAATGCTGAGGAAGAGTGATGGTACTTTGGAGCATGAAGACATTGAGAATGCTGATACAAAGGTATGTGGTCCATCTAAGGGACAAGAAGAAAGATTGCAGCAGATAGGTTACATGGAGAGGAGTGAATCTCATAATAAAGAGGTTCTAAGATGCAGGACAGTAGTAAAGAATATAGTTTCTGATGAAGACAAAGAGGAAGAACTAAAGTTTGATGCTGATAAAATGATACTAGTTGCTACAATTCTATGTCCATTAAAGTTTGGGGAGAATGGTAAGGTAGTCGTCAAGAGGAAGGTGAAAGGAAAAGGAGCATGGCTAAATGATGATGATAAGTTACTGATAGGGGCAGAGGTGTATGAACATGGAGTATCTAAATATGAGAACATCATAAGAATGAAGAGTCATGAGGAAATCAGTCCAAGCATGTGTATAGGAGCAGCCTGTACTAGTATGAAGATATTACTATGTTTTTCAATAGTATGTTTTTTTGTGTTGTAGGTATATCCAACTATGGTATAGATTTATGGCATGATGGAGTTGACAAGGTTGTGTCAAAGCCCAATAATGGCAAGGCTATGTTATGTCCTTTTCTTTATATTGATATGGTCACTAACTCTAAAGCACAAGAAGAAGAAACAAAGGTGTAGAAGGAGAGTACATGACACACACTTCCAAAAGGTGTATGGAAACATGGATAATCGGCATGGACAGCAAGAATAAGGCATGGAGAAGCATGACAAGGAAGAAAGTACAGTCACAAGATATTCATGAAAACAACCAAGGATGGAGCATCAAGGAGCTGAGTACAAATGTGTCAAAGATATGAGAAGACATGGAACTACATTTGAGTACCAAGATATGAGAAGACAGGAGCACCAAGATCAAAGTCAAGAACTATGGAGTGCACGATAAATTGATGTTATGAAAATTTGAATGTAAGTCTAAGTGGTCTAAGTATCATTGATATTTAGAAAGGTTTCAATAAACCATGATAACTTCATAGTTTAGTTAATGTGTTTAGAACAAGAATGTTTTTAGTTGTGAAAAGTTAGTAATTAGTGGAGTTAGTTATTCATTTTTTGCAAAGCTATAAATAATGTAAGGAAATTCGATAAGGGACAAGGTGAGACAGGAATGATGGTAGAATAGAAGAGGATAGTGGATGGTGTCTCTATATAGGAGAGCTAAGATGTAATGGCAAGTTGAATTAATGAAATATGATATGTTTTGGAATTGTTGTTCCAGCTGGCCCTCAGGCAAAGTCATATTGTCTTGGTAATTATGCAGTGTTTGAATATATTTGAATGGGCTTTATTTACCCTTTTGTCGTGTACTCTGCATCAAGATAAGACTTTTGATTCTATCCCACTTGCTATTCATAGAATCATCCATCTCTTCTAAGGTGAAAAGGTTAGAGTAATAGTTGGCAAAAGCTTTAAGAATATCTCCTTGTTCATAGATATCCTTACCATCCTCACAAATATGGTCTATCTTGTCTATGGCTTCTTTCAAATTCAATAGCTAGAAATATTATCTTGTCCCCTTATCACCATGTTCTAATAAATTAATTCTAGTCCTCATTTTAGTTCCCTAAATCTTAGAATGTGTTATCTTTCTTAATGAATCTATGGCAATGGTGAGAGTGTCTAGAGTATCGTGGTTATGTGGTTTTTCCTAACAAAAAGATTGATGCTACTATGTGATGGTGATCAAAGAGAGTGTAAGGGTAGACTTTTACACAATCACCTTCTTCAAGAGAGTGTAAGGGAAGACTTGTACACAATCACCTTCTTCATTCTTTCTAAAGCTGAAAGTATTCCTACATGCATAGAATCTATCTAATCTACAATATATCCTCCTCCCATCATTTTGGAATTTAGAGCACATGTGCTAAATGCCTTTATGTCCATTCTTTTTATTGGTCAAAGGGTAAAAGAGATTATACTTACCACCCATCTTAGTCCAAAAGAACTTTTCTTCTTCTTTCAAATCAAATTTGGAACATCCTAACTTGTCTTGTTGTCTTTAAACCATACTAGAATCCCCAATAAACTCCCAAGGAATGTCTTTTAGTTGGCACATCCAATTCCAAAGGGTGCTTCTATCATTGTGGTCCTTGGGAGCACAGGAAAATCAAACTCTTTTGTCTTTACCATCTAGGTTCAAGATAACCCACAAAATTATGTTGCAATGAGGATCCCTAATAATAGATGCATTTGTGCCACCTATGACCAATTAGAATGGTAGTCCTTGCAAGGTAACTTGCAACCAAAAATATAATTTCTTTCACATAACACATAATAGATTTGAAATAAATACATAATTAAAATCCACGTGAAAGAGACTAGAAAAGATACCCACAAAAAATGTGACACAAGATATAACTTGGGAAACCCTCATTGAGGGAAAAAACCTAGCCTCCAAAAGCATTTATCACCATGTATTATTCAACAAATCACCATTGCAATACAACCATGGAAGCCTTCAAAGCCATAGCCACAACTAAACAATCCATGTGAACAAGCATGAATCCACACATCTAATGCCATGCTTCCAACCTTCACAAATGCTCCCTTGGCTAACCTGTCAAGCCTTGTCTTGCTTGACTTTCCTTTTTTCCTTTTTCCTTTTTGTCTTGTCTCTACAACTACTTTTGTGTCTTCTTATATAGTAGAAAGTCCCACAAAACCACCAAGTAGTATTACATAAAATATGTGTTGCCTAACCCATTGATCCCACATTTAATATTGTACATTTAATTCTTTTCCTCAATGTTAAATAATTACGTCAAATATTATCACAATGTTACAATACAACTCATCAAGTATATCCCATGGAAATATTTACATGTTGCATGCCCATCTAGGTAGTACTAGGTGAAACTTTACATAATAAAATATAACAATACTATGCAATGTGTGCAACACCCATTATCTCAACAACCCCTCCCTTTCCTTTTTAATGGTTTGTAAAAAAGACTTTGTATCCTCCAAAATACATTTGAGAGATATATGAAGTTGAAAATCAATTGCTTTAATTTTTTGTAGGAAGAGAAAATCAACACCATTATGGTTTCTCAAAAACCTCTTCATAACATACTTTCAGCTAGGGGACTCAAGTCCTTTGACATTCCATGATATGAATTTGGAAATCATTGGGAAACCTATAATTTTCAATATCCATAGGAGCTTGGAAGATTGTGGAGCATTTAAGGAGTTTCTTTCTTGGGATCTTACTTGGCTTGATGTTGCCTCCCCCTGATGTTCTTGCTTTCAAACAGGTTGACTAAGAGAGAGAAGCAAGAACATTAATGGGAAGAAACATTAGAGGAATCATAGATTGGTTCATGAACTTGTGGCTTAAGATTTTCTTAATTTTCTCTAGAATGTTCTTTTGGGTGTTTTGGGTTTTGTGTTTGAGATTAGGCATACGTTGGATGAATCCTGAATTAGCCTCATTAGGACCAAGTAGGGAATCGATTTGGGAGAGGTCCCTCTTTGGAGGAGGGGCCTCTATATGTTTGTTGAATGTAGCTTACAATTCATCAAGAGAAGCACAAATCATTTTTGAATTGACACAAGGAATAACATAATGAGAAAGTTGAGGGGTATGAGGATAGTCAATGATAGGGTTCTCCTGCTAAGATTTCTTGATGGATTTATGGGGTTGATTAGGATTGTGACTAAGTAGGCTACGATTCTATCTTTTCACTAGACATAATTCTAAAATTTATTTTTCTATTCTTTCTCCCTTATATTTTAGTTAATTATTTGAAGAATTTTGGATACATCATCTGGTATTAGATCTCAAAAGTTCTAGGCAAAGGAGATCTTTTTGGTTTTTTGTGGTTATGAGTTTATCTTCAAAATTGACCCTATTTTCTCTATGAGCAGTAACAATTATGCCAATAGTTGGAGAGATTGTAGCTAATAACTATCAAATTGCAATCTTCCTCTACATTTGAGAGGGACATCTCCCTCATATGATGGGTGTATTTTTATTTTGGTGTAATTTTCACTTGAAAGTATAAAGGGATAGAACATGAATCTAAATAAGATGAACAACAAAAAACTCAAAGAATATACATACAAACACCAAATGAGATTTCTAAAAGACAATAATTTGTAAAGGGGTTTTGAGCATAAAATGGAACAATGACAAAGAGTGGATAGTAGACCCTAACATATGAAAAGAAAAACTATTCTAGTGCATTCACATCAAGATACCAAGAGATGAACATTTTTCTTTGCATGGATTGTACATAATCCATACAAATGCATAAAGGAGCTACTAATTTAACATATGATAAATTAGCAATCATAAATTAGAGAGACATTTTTACACATGAACAAATGCATTCTTTATTATTTTCAAGAAATTATCAACCCAAATACCTTTACATAATATGAAATCATTATTTATTGAAAGTTTCTCTAAATATTTCGGCAAAGTTCTTCCTTTGAAAAAGCTCTTCCCCCCTTTTCATTACCAAGTCCTTGTATTTTATAAGCTTTTCTTGATAACCAACTTGTAACCACTTACCATACCTACTTAGGTTAACTACTCAGAGTAAGTACTTAGGAAAACTACTCAAGCAATCACTTAGACTAACTAGCTAGGAGTTATTTGAGACATCTTGATGGAATAACTACCTAAGTGCCTACTTGAAATAACTTGGAATAACATCCCTTTTGAAAATAAGTTAGGATTTACCTAACTTTTACAATGATTAAGACCTAAAGGTGACTTTAATTACAATAAGTGACATAAGTCACTTTTACAAGGAGGGAATTTGAAATTTGTTACATTGGAAGAAAAAATAAGTGACCATTCTAGTTTAAAAGTAACCATTAAATCTTATTGTGATCATCAAGAACTTGATCTTCAAAGAAATCCATTTTAATCCTATGAGGCCTTACCTCAACCCATCATAGCTCAGTTGACACAATTATTTTTGATACTTTTTGGCTCAAGATTTTGAGACATTGTTCAACTGGCTAGACATTGATCTATATTATAGATGTCATATGATGATTACTTCAACATATTTTACTTATGATGCTTGATGATATTTTATATACATGCATGCATTATGATGGTTTATTTTGGTAATTTAAATTAAATTGATGAAGATGTCATAGTGTTTTGATTATGCAAATCCGTTATATCTAATCAATGTGTAGAAAATGGTAAAGTTATTGAAATGAAATTTAGGAATGTTTTGAGTTAAATTTGATTATGCAAGTTTTATGTGTGTGTGTGTGTGTGTGTGTGTGTGTGTGTGTGTGTGTGTGTGTGTGATTTTCTCAAACTACTAATATTCAAATTGAGTGTGTAGGGAATTAATAGGGAATTAACAATGGTATTGATTGGAGAACCAACAACTAAACCTATGTACAAATTGTGAAACCAAGGTTGAACCCATTGAAGAGATTTAAACCTCATTGTTACATAATTTAATTTGTAATCGTAATTTGAATGTATGTATTACATTAATTCTTTATGTAATTAGTCGCATGTCAGTTGTAAGGTTAATATAATTTTTTGGTGTCAATTGAAATATGTCATGTATATGTGTAAATGACATGTCAATTATGGTTTGGAAATGAGACCCTTAGACTAAAACTAAATTTAATTAGGAGCTTAAGTTAATCACATTTGTTTAGAGGTATCATGTGAAGTCCCACAAAAGAAGAATTTGAATTAAAAAATTTAATTCACTTTTAGAAGCCAAAAATTGATCATAGGAGCTTAATTTAGTGGGATTTAAGAACCACTAGAAGGCCCAAGCAACTTTAGGGACCCTCCAAAAGACGCATTTTTTGAAAGTTGCAAAAATGGAGAATTCTTATGTCCTTACCCTTATCCACATACTTTCCCAAACTTGCATTAATGGTAGGAGACAATTATGATGCCCAAGGACATAGGGTCAAATTAAGAAGTGATTGGTAGTAGGTGGATGAGATTTGGATGCCTTTTTAGATGACCTTGAATAACTTAGTGGTTTTTCACCAACTCTCTACATTTAGAGACACTAGGGTTTGAATATTGGATAAAAAAGGACAGGGCTCTTCTCAAATTTCCATTCCATCACATTTTGAGTAAGGTTGGTGGCTCTTTCCAAGGATGCTCTTCATTTTTATAATAGTATAGCATGTTGAAGATCAAGTGTTCATGTATTTCTTGCATTTTACATGTATTGTTATTTTGTGCTTGTAAGGGTTGGGAAATGACAATTTCAATCTTGTTTTTCTTGCATTTTATTTGAGGGATTGTTCATGGGTGTGATGACATTACTCACCCTTGGGAGGGAAGAAGTGGCCTTGGGGTGAAAGGGTTAGTTGTGACCTCCATGAAAGTGGAGGTTCTCTTCTCATTCATAAGAGGAAAAGTAAGCAAGGTGTATGGGCCTTTTCTTGTCAATGACTTGATGTCATTTGTGTTGGAAATTAAATGTCAAATGCTTGCAGGTTGTCCTCAAGCCCCATGCCCATCTACCCTATCAGGTCACCGCAGGCATCCATGGTTGGAAGACATTTATTTTTGGTAGGTAAGTTTTGAAATTTTAATCTTGAGAGGGAAAGGAAGAATGTGAAAAAAAGGAATGTTTCTACATTCATTCAGTAGAGTTTGCAAATCGAGTAGATCAGAGAGAAGTTGCAGAGCTGAGCAGAGAAGGAAGAAGGAAAAAAGTTTGTGCCTATAGTTGCACGTCTTTCCTTTGTTCACTCAGTAAGTTTGTTGTTGTCTGTATTTGTCCTATTGAAGCAGTGATTTCTCTAGGCACCATTGTATGCAGCCATTAGAGTTGAAGTTTGAAGTATTATCAATTTAGGGTTTTTTGGTTGAAGCCAAATGCTCCCAAATTTTGTAATAGTTTAATGAAAGATTGAATAGAAAGCAAGCAAGCATACTTGAATATATCTTCCTCTTCTATTCATTACATTTGACAAGTTTGTTTGAAAGGTTAAAGCTTTGACTTTCTAGTTCTAATGGTGGAAGCATTCACGTTGATATTTCCTAAGTTATAATTTTTAAGTTTGAAACAAAACACTCGGCATCCTCTTTCTCAATTAGAGCTGAGTGCACTTGGCATCCATTGGACCCAAGCATTTCCTATGTGTATGCTGAGCTCTTCTTGTGCCGAGCATTTTTCTTCTTGTGCTGAGCATTTTTTTTCAAGTGTCGAGCTCTTCTTTGTGCCCAGCTCACTCAACACCTGCTGCCTGTCACTCGGCATCTGTTGGTGTAGAGCAAATTGCCACTTGGCATATTCATGTGTCGAGAAAAATTGGCACTCGGTAATTGTGAGTGCTAAGTAAAATTTTTAGGTTTAGGGTTGAGTTGTGAGTTAAATTGAATTTTAGTTTGTATTTCTCACAATTTGGGGGTGATAAGGAGAATGTCTATAGAAGAAATGTGATTGCTACGAGCCTTGTGAAGCCACGAAAATTGTGTGTATTGGCATTGAAATCTCCTTCACGGTTACTCCACCTTCACCCTTGTCACGGGTTCTTAGGTGAAACCCATTGTGAATCCTTGGATTTGGAGTTCTTGTGATGTTCTTGCATTTTTTAATTTGATTGTGGTTGTGACCCATTTGGCATTGGTTATCCTATCTCAATGGGTGGTGTCTTTGAAGCCTAGGTTGGGAGGTGAGCTCTCCATGGTATGTTCAAATATTATTTGCAGGTTTTGTGGGTCCATGTTGGGTAGATTGGGAGTCTTTGAACTTCCTATTGGAACCTTGTGAGGAAAGGAGTTCATGATTGTTGTGATCAAGTGTTGTTGTTGGAGAGTTCTCCATTTCTTACCTTTGTTTCTTCACTGTATTATATGAGTTGAGTGATGAGATTTCTACTCCATATGTAATTCTTCTTGCATGGTATGAATCTTAAAGTTTTAATAAAAGATGCCATTGTTGATATCATTGGTTGAAAATATTGTGTGAATCCATCTCCTTATATGTTGTAGTAGTAATGAAAGAATGGAAGAATGTTTCATTACGTAGCTTTCATGATCATTTATTGTAGAATTAAGTTCTTCCAGTTTCATTGAGTTATATAGTTCATGAAAGGAATCTAAGAACAAATAAAATGCATAAGAGAAAGAAAATCAAGACACCAAATCTTGAATTTGATAGTACAGGCTTGGCCTAGAGTTGCACATCTTGCAAATCTGAGAATAGAGTGTTTCTCCTTGTTTGCAAGAGTTGAAGGTCCCAAGTGTTTTGCTTCAACTCTACAGCTACTTTAAACATGGGCTCATTGAACACTACCTGATTCTGTTTGTGTGTAGACTTGTAAGGAGCCTCCTTAATTATTTTAGGAAGAGTTCAAATGCTGCCAGATAAATGCAATGTGTGGGATAGTATTGTAGTATTCCAAAGACACCCATTGAAATAAAAATATATAAAAAATGAAAGTGACAATATAATGATGAAGCGTAGGCAAATTTTAGTGTTACAAATCTTAGTAGAAGAAGTATTAGAAAGAATAATATGAAATTACTTCCTTCACATAAGTTAGGCAGAGTGGTTTGTTTTAGACATCAGAATTAACATTTGCACTATGTCATTTTTAAGAAACCCTAACTGCAATGGAACAGTAAATTTAAAATGAACATTTTGGATTCTCTGGTTGTAAACAAATTAGCCCTACTCTGAAATTAATGGAAGAAAAATAACAGCATAAACAACTTTAAAGAAAAATATAAAAAATAGACCACCAAATTGCATCATTAATGGATCTACATATGAATTTAGTTTGTTTTGGTGAATTTTCATGTCAAGAAGAATAGGAAACTCATAGGCTTCAAATGTTGTTTAAAAATTTGGTATTTTTTCAAACAATTTTTTTTTTCATCTGTTCCAAGGAATCAAAAATCAGAAAAAGTTACTTTTCTAAATTATAATAAATAAGTATTAACTATTGTAACTTTGTGTAATAGAATTTAATATTGCAATTTCTTTGATAGTTTGAAATGTCAAAATGTAAAAAATTGCACATGAACTAATAATTGAAACAAAAAATTGCAATGAAAATAATATGTTTGAAACTAATTACAGTTGTTTGAAATATTTTTAAGATCCTTTCTGGAAAAATAAATCTAATATAGTTTTCAAAAGTGTCAGCAAAAACATTATAAACGTGCATATCAATACATTACATCATTGATGAATGTGCCATCAAGTCAACACCATATGTTGATTGCAATTTGGATGGGAATATCATTGTAGAGCCATAATCACTACCCACCATATCATGCTCAACATGCACATCACTATTGTTGTCTTCAACAGGGAGATAATAATATCTTAAATCTGATATATTGGATTCACTTGCATGATTTCCAAGTTGCATACCTCCACTTCCTTGTTGTAGGGATGGATAAATTGTTGTAGACATGCATTCTACCCCACTATCCCATCATTTCAAGAAGCCAAACACTTATTCAATGTCAAAATATTTGTGAACATTTATCATTGCCATGAATAACACAAGTTTTAAAGACATACCTGATGCTGAAGATGCTATCAGTATTGGCAAGATCTACAGAGTTTTGGTCTCTCTATGATATCTGGCTTAATATTTGACTCTCACTTGAACTATTTTGTGGCTGCTGATATCAATATAATTCAAATTCAATTTTATAGTTAAAAAAATATTTTATCATCATTTAATGTATCTATTTCTAATGCACATTAGTATGAAACATTTTAAAAGTTTAGCCAGTCTATTCCATTCATTAGATATGACAAAAGAAAATTTTGGGGCATTGCTCAAATGATACGTATCTATATATTTTGATCAGCCATGTACATTTTGAGAAAAAAATGGAGAGAAAAGTTTTGGCATTAAATAAGTTATTTCTATATGAAAATTTATCTTCACTGATATATGGAAAATACTATTTAAAAAAAAATTTAAAATTTTGACTTTTCACAAATGGAACATACCTGCATATTTGATTGACCATGGATGTTAGCTTGGCCATACGAGACTATGCCAGATTCTTCAAGAAATCTCTATAATATATTTGAAAATTGTTTTGAAGTAAAATATAATTTTCTTAGAATTTGAAAATAATATAATTATCAAAACTAATTGTTATACTGGTTTTTTAATATTAAAATTTGTAAGATATGTTTACAAAAAGACATTTAATGAAATAGAAGTGGAGTTCTTTACCCTTTTAAGTTGACCTTTAATTAAGGATTCTTCCAAAACTCTCTCATAATACTTTGCATCCTGTACTAAAGTTATCATATTAGGATCTACTTTCAAACACTTGTAGATTTAAAACAAAAAAAGAAATATTATATGAAACTTCAATATATTTATATAAATTTTTTATAGTTTTGTTCTTTACAAACTCAAAAATAGTTCTTTAAGATCCCACAAATACTTCCTGGGCATTTGATTTATACTTAAAGTAACAGTATGATTTTCAATTTTATTTTTGTAATTTTAGTGAAGGAGAGGGTTACAGAGATAAGGAGTTCATAGAAAGGGAAGGATAATTTGATTGGAAATTGAATAAAAGTATAGGTAGCATTCATATGAATAGTGAAATCAATGAAAAATGTTAATAGATATTTTTCATATCAGTAATTGCACATGTTTAGATGTTTTTAAGATCAAAGTACTAAATTACCAAGTAGTATAATTTAATGGAAAAAATATTACTTCAGATTAAGTAAGAGACTCTACCTTAGTGTCGATTCTGCATTCAGTAGATGCAATTTCCATGTATTAATTTCTCTTTGAATCTCCTATAAATTAATCATAATAATTATACATCAAAATTGGATCATAACTTAAAAAATAGAAATCATTGTTATTTTTCATGGTGAAATCAAGCATACCTCAACATTTGGAATGTTTCCTGAGCTGTTGACGATAATGCATAGTCATCGATAGAATGTAGAAACACTCATTAGTAAGATATTACTTAGTAAAAAGGGTTTTACTACATGTACAAAAATAATAGATAAATTTTAAAAAGACTGTAATAAATGATTGGCATGATCATTGTCGCACTTCAATTTCTTCAATATTTCATTTAAAAGCTGCTAAGACATATCATAAAATAACATTTATTTATGTCTAATTCTAAGATTTGGTTTCTACATTAATAAATTATTCACAAAAATAAATTACGCCAGAAAGAAGAAAAATTAAACTAAAAATTGTAGATTGAGACTTACTTCTTGATTTTGAAGCCTGTATATTTGTCATATTTCATAGAATTTATACCAAATAGAGAACAAATATGACAAAAATATTAGTTATAAAACCAAACTAAACATGAACATAATTTTATTCAAAAGTTAATGTTGTTAGAGGTATGTAGGTGAAAAAGCTACAAAAAAGTGGGTATAATATTACTGTTAATTGCAATACATTTTTATACAAATTTTCTATTCAAACTTTAATATAGGTGCAATAATGGAGCAATCTTGTTCATAGACAACTTATAACTAAGATTAATGAAATTTTATATTTATTCTTTGTAAAAGATCTATCTTATTAAATGAGTAATTTGATACAAGAATATTGGAATTGAAGTGAGCATATTATATGTAAAAAAAATTGAAATGTAAAAGTAAATATTATGAATTTCATTTTTATCTTTTTAAGATATTGCAAAAAGTCCATACCTTACTCTCTCATGTTCTAGTAGATTAACATAATGAATTATAACATCTTCCATCAATCTAAAAAGAAAAAGAAAATTTAACATTGTAATATAAAATAAAATAGAATAAACTTTAATTGAGAATTCCCCTAATGCTAGACATTTATTTCATATCAAATACTATACATAATCCAAATTATATTCACCATATTTGAAGTGTTCCTTAAATATACAACATATGAAATAAATCTCTTTAGTAAATAAAACTATGTATAGAAGCAACATAGACATTAAAAACACAAGTTATTTAGTGGTTCTAATAGAGCTTACCTTTTCTTTCTAGAAAAATGACCGAGTCTTCCAGAAGGCAAAAACATAATAAGTGCAATATCAATATCACATAGAATAGAGAGTTCATAGGCCTTCTTAGTTAGTCCATTTCGCCTCTTGGAATAGGTAACTTGTCTATTTATATTGTTTTCTATTTTCTTGATCTGAAGCTTAACTCTTCCCATCACAAATAGTATATAATATATATAATAATAAGATTTATTTAAGAGAAAAGGGAGAATACCTATATGAAAGTAAGACAAAACTTATATTTGTCTGCATTATTCATTTAAAATAATAAAAATTCATTAGTAAGATGAAAAATAATATTTTGAAATACAAAGAAAATTAAATATATTAACAAAATATTCAATCATATATTAAAAAATAATTATCAATTATTTCAATAAATAATTACCAAATGTTTCAATAAAACATTCAATTTAATATAATGATATGTTTACAATAAAATATAATTGCTAATTAGGAAAAGTAAATTATAGATTTTAAAGAAAATGATATGTTTAATTGTTAAAAATTGGATACTGATTGAAAACATATGATTGAAACTGCAAATAAATTGGAACTGAAAATGCTGAGATCTTGTGGATAGCATGGTTAAAACTCTGCTACTACTAAGAAGCATTTTATTTATAATAAAAATCTCATTAAGATGCAAAAATATATAGATTTGTCCATTTTATTTTCCTAATGCAATAAATAAGAATGATGGTTTATCTAACAAGCTGGTTATTTGATCAACTTGAAGTTTTACTCCTGCTACAAAATACATAATTTCTTTTTAATCTTCAAGTCAAATTATGAAATGTGTTTTTTGATAGAATACTGGTAGAACGGACTACAAATGTTCAGGTTAGACATGCATGAATAAAAATGAAACCCTAATAACCTTAAAATAATTATCAATGGAAGACAGAAGAATACTATTGTAGTATTCTTCTATCTTCCATTGATACTTATTTTAAGGTTATTAGGGTTTCATTTGTATTCGTGCATGTCTAATATATGCATCAAAAAACATTCCAATGCATGTGATTGAGTTTTCCTCTACTTTCTTTGTTTCTTTTTGTGAGAACCACATGCATTGGAATATTTTTTGATGCATATATTAGACATGCATGAAAAAGCTGCATTTGGAAAAAGCAGCATTCCTGTTGGAAAAAACTCCATGCCTGCAAGTTGCAACAGCTCTGGTTCATTTATGGCTTTCAAAAAGCAATATTATTGTTAGAAGAAAAACTTGTAAAAGAAATAAAATCATTAGTTAAGAAAAACACTATTATCTTTAAAGATTTAATGGAATGGAGCCATGCCCTTCAAATGAAAAAGAGCTTGTATAGCACAAATCAATTTGAACCAATCATAGTACAATCCTTTTTTTATAAGAAAATGAATGCGTAGAAATCTTTACTCATAATTAAATTGATAGGCTTATTTGTGGGAGCTTTGCTCCCAATTTTTGCAAATTTTTGCCACCAAATTGTCAGCCTCACTAGAATTTCTATAGAATTTGGCTAAAAAAATTAGAATAAATCTTTCTATTCTTTCCCTTTGATTTCACCAATTTAGAAGAAAATTTTGCCACTTTTCAATAATCTGTTTTCATTTTCCCACCAAAATTATGAAGAAATACAATTTTCATATTAAAAAAATTTAAACAATTTTCATGGGACCACCAGCTTCCTTGTTTGTAGGAGCTAATTGTTTAAAGGGGATTCACATTAAAAATTCATGAGACCGCTTCCATTTAAAAGTTCCTAAAATAACTCGGTGGCACCCGCTCTATTTTTAAGCAAGCGGGTGCCCATGGGACCTTACCCTAAATAAAGAAACAATTGACATTGAAAAAAGAGAAAGGCAAGGATTGACATTTAAAATTTTGAACAACCTTCATATTGACCCTCCTTTTCCTTTTGAAAGGTACTAGAAGATGGAAAATAATTCTTATATAACTGCTAAGAAAAGAGAAGAAGCACGTCTACAATTGCTATCAGCAAACTCACTACCCAAACAAACTAATATTAAAGCCACATAGGTAACCACACAATCTATCCTCCATTTTTTCATTAAATATAAATTCTCTCCTACATTTTAATAAACAATAACAACAACTTTTTCTTCAATATTACTAACTAAGTTTATAAAAAAATTGTAGGAAAACAACACACAATGATTCCTTGACACGCATAACATTTCAATATGTTTTATAGAAATTAATGTGCCACTTTGAATGGCATGCAGTTCAAATTTTTTAAACATAACTTCAATTACTAATTTAATATAAATAAAATTACAAATGTAAATTCATGTTGTCTACTACTCCAAAAAGATACATATTAACAATTTAACCATCTTATTTACAAGTCACTCAAATCGGCTCAAATCAATTCGACTTCTTCTCATGTACACAAAATGATTACTCTTGATTTACCATAGATTAAAATCAATTTGATGATTCTCCATGCACAATAAATTACTATCATTTACTATAAATATATACATTTTACTATCTTGTTGAATATTGTTTAATCTTTATGCACAATTCAGATAGTATCCTCATTTCATGAAACTATGGAATTTCATCCACACTATCTTCTATTTATAATTAAAAAATTTGTCACAATTTATTTTTGTTCTTTTCAACTACAAATGGCCAATTCAGCAATGTTATATTGTTTCTGAATTTGTTTGATACTATTCAATCACAACATAATGTCACACAAACAATTTGACTTATGCCAACTTAATTTCTTGTATGTTCAATTCTTTGCCTATGCAACCACAAACCCTTTTCTATAAAAATAATTATCTGTACAATAACACTACTAGCTATCATCAAATAGAGTATCTAATGAATGGTTGTTTACAATCTTCTAGTGAAAGGGCCTTTTTTCTTTTCTCTTCTGCCCTCCATGGACTTAATCTAGAGGTGCAATCTATATTTTGGATTTATCTCAAATAACTTTTTGAATTTCTTCCTTCACAAGAAAATTAAGCATAGCAGACTAGATTTGACCAGATTAATTTGAAGTGCATTCAAGTCTGTCCTTTTACTTTTTCACATAGGATTATTTACTTAGTGCTTTACTATGGTTTTTGATTTGTACCATTTTCTTTTGTTTAGTATGTTGTTCACCTTATTGTTTGGGAGTGTATAAAGTATTAAGTACTGTTAAGTCATTCAAGTTTTATCTCAAGTTTGAGAACTTTTAGTGTTTGACCAAATAAAAAATTTCCTACAAAAAAAATGATTCTGACATATATCTGCAAAAAATGCTTCCAAGATACATAAGATGCAGAGGCTTGCCTAGTTCTAACATGTTTACTGTACATAGAAATCGATATGCTAATAGTATTATTGTCTGGAGCACAACCTAAAACATGACAACCTATGTGATGCTCCTTCATTTTTACGTATCATATTTTATCATGTGATGACTTCTCCACTCCACAATTTCCTCTGCTTCTTTATGTACTTGATAATTTTTTTATAATCGTTTATTCTTTCTAGTAAAAACATATCATATCTATCGGCTTCTCGTTGCACGTACAAAAACATGCAACTACTAGTTATAGAGATGTCACAATTCTATAATTAAGTAGAAACATAAAAATGTGTAGAAATCTTGACTTATAAATATAGAAATTTCATAACGTAAGAATCTACAATATAATAATAATTTATAAGTCTTTCACATAGGAGATCTTTAGTTTTTAAATTCTACTCTATTGACACATAAAAATAATAACTAACTACAATAATTCTAAACTTGGACCCATTAAAAATTAGAAACAAGAAGAAATATCATAATTCTATAATAAATTAGGAACATAAAAACTCCCTCATCACTATTTGAGCGTAGCAGAGAGAATTCTCCAAAATACTATTTTGAGTTGCATGGAATCTAATTTAAGGAAATGCTCAGGCCATTTTTCTGACATTTCTTTATGGGAGAATATGCATGTTGTGAAATTTTTTTAAGAAGGAAAGGAAAGGAATTCAAACAAAATATAATCTAAAACCAAAGATCGGCTTTGTATCAGGTATGCATTTTAGTTTCCTTTTCTTGCCCCATAAAGTCTACATTTTCGTTGAAAAAAATACTATTACTGTTGATAGAAAATGCAATATATGCACCAAATGACATTCCAATGCATCTATTTCTCAAAAAAAGAAACTAAAATGCATACCTGATACAAAGCCAATCTCTGGTTTTAGATTATGTTTTTTTTGAATTCCTTTCCTTTCCTTCTTAAAACAATTTCACAACATGCATATTCTCCCATAAAGCAATGTCAGAAAAATGGTCTGAGCATTTCCTTAAATTAGATTCCATGCAACTCAAAATAGTATTTTGGGGAATTCTCTCTGCTGCACTCAGACAGTGATGAGGGAGTTTTTACGTTCCTATTTTATTATAGAATTATGATATTTCGTCTTGTTTCTAATTTTTAATGGGTCCAAGTTTAGAATTATTGTAGTTAGTTATTATTTTTATGTGTCAATAGAGTAGAATTTAAGAACTAAAGATCTCCTATGTGAAAGACTTACAAATTATTATTATATTTAAGATTCTTACGTTATGAAATTTCTATATTTATAAGTCAAGATTTCTACACATTTTTATGTTTCTACTTAATTATAGAATTGTGAAATCTCTATAATTATGAGTAAATATTTCTACGCATTCATTTTCTTATAAACAAAGGATTGTCCTATGATTGATTCAAATTGATTTGTGCTATACAAGCTCTTTTTATTTGAAGGAAAAATCCTAAATAAAATAATTAGATTAAAACAATCTTAATAAAATAATTACATAAGAGTGAAACTAAATAAATGTTTAAGAGAGTCATATTTTCAGTTATCATTTTATATAAAATATAAATATTTGATTCCTAGATTAAAAGTGTTAAATAGTTAAAGTTGACTTATTTTTGCAAGGTTAATTTCTTCCTTAGTGTGTGATATTTAATGGTGGTTGTCTAAAATAGGTATATGTGGAGAGAAATCTTTATTATTTGTTTAATCTATGTGAAATAGATTATATAAAGTAGTCCTTAGAGAAATTATTTCTTCTTGATCTATGTGTGCTATTTTATTTTGAGTCCATCTCCAAGGGTTTTAAGTGTGGATAAGTAGGAAAGGGTAGTTGGAAATGTTGTACTTTTCATATTGCTTACTAGAAGTCTAGCATTGAATGCTTTGACCAAATCTATTTATTTGCATATATTTTCTCTATGGACCATTATGTTTCATCTCTTTTCCATATTCATAATTATATTCTACAATTAGACATGTGTACTTTGTAGTTAGTTTCATGACTACAATAAATCGATCTGATTAACTAGTCCAAGGTTGTTAGGCTTCTTCAACATGGTCAATGAGTTATTTATGTTAGGAAGATCCACGAGGGAGCTAATTATTCTACAGTTGGGCAAAAAATCCCATGAGCCTCACTTTTCTTGTGATAGCCAATTGATGATGTCTAATGATTAAGGAGATAGGGATGTATCCACTACAAATGGACAGAGGTCCAACGATATATTTATTTGATGTACTCTTATTCTGCTATTATACTTGATGTTCGACATGTGGGTTGACATACTTGCTTTTGATATGTGACATACTTGATGAAAATGTTGTATACATGTATGATAATTTCTCTTCATGTAATGGAGCTCAACGTGGAGGTCAACTTCCTTATTGTATTTAATCATGTTCATGTATTCATGTGTGAACTACACTTTGGTCAACACTTTGTGTATTGAATTTAATATGTTATACATTCTTACATTCTTGATTTTACGTGTAGATCAAATTTATATATAGTTTTCTCACTTATGAAATGGATCATTATTGATTAGACCATGTGTTTACAATAGTGAATTTTCATTTAATTTTCTTTATTTGACACATTTTTTCATCTGCGACATGTTTGATGAAAATGAATTCCTCATACATTTCCACTTGTTATAGTGGGGTCATCATTGCACCAAAAGATTGATATGTTAGTTCCCAATACAACCACTCAACTTATAGTACATAGGAGGAGTTAAGCCCTTTTCAGGAATCCCAAGGGGAGCGCTGAACATTTTTCCAACACACCCATCTTCTTTCTAAAATTTAAGTGTGGCCCAAGCTCTTTTACCACCCAACCATGGAGTGGTTAGCTCCCCTAGGGTCCTTTTTGATACAAAAGATGTCACAGCCCTGGCTCGAGAAGCCTAGCAACTTGGCACAAGAGGATTAGATGGATCTAGTACAACTATGTAGCTAAATATAATCAAAACATATTACCTACATGTAGAACATTATTAATGAAAGTGGTAAGATAAAATGGTATACAAGCATATCTACACATATGCGATAGAAACTCGGCTAAAACACTCAATCCATAATTATTGGTAAAAAGATACAAAAATAATGTATCCATTTCTATTTAGAATAATTGGTAGATAGAAAGAAACAAAAATAATGTATCCATTTCTATCCCTCCCTGATTAACCACTTTTGGAACCCTTCCACAAGGAAACAAAATGCACTCCTAGGAAAAAAAAATTTAATTTTCAGTAATCAAAAGATATGCCATTCTCATGCTCTATCCACACATAGGCATTTCATTTAAAAAAAAGTTGTTTCCAAGTAAAGTGACAATTTATTTATAAGAATTCAACATAATGCATCATTAATGACATGTAATAATTTTAGAATTAAATAAAAATTCTAAATGCACATAGGCATATATTGAGACACTCTTGCAAAAAAAGAAATGAAAAACTTATAAATAATCTTAATGGATACATTTCAGTCTATGCCATTAAGTATGGAGTCATTTCTATCATGGATATAATTTTATCTCATTGGTCAATCCATCAAGAATAATAATTTCAATAAGAACTTACTTCAATTCTTTAAAAATCAATTTCTTTCTATGATACATAACCAGAAGAATTAGTGAAACATTACTATCTTATCATAGGCCATAAAAAGGGATCTATTCATTCACTTTCTTGACAAATACAAGTTCACCTTTCAAGGAAGAAAACAGTACACTATAAGAACATACAAAAAAGTGGAGAGTTTCTAAAACACACTCTACACCGGTGAGTCATTCATTCACTCAAGAGAAAATTAGTCATGCTCATTAAGGAGTTAGTGATTGATTTCATGAACATCTTGGTCATACATCTAGGTGCATATTTTTTTATGTTCTTATAACTTGTTTAATTTAATGCCCTTGAACTCTATGGTTCAGTATGCAGGACACGTTTTTGTGTAGAGATGATTGTTGCAACTACACGATAGCATATCTAAATAACATAAAATAATAGATTAAAGTAGACATATATTTTACACACTAAAACAAAACATGAATATTTTTTTCATTGTTTCCAATGCACATCACCTATGTTATGAGGGCTTCCACAAATTGCAAAGTTCCTATTCTACAGCATCATGATTACATCAATATATAAAATCCTTTCCATTAATAAGACTTGCAATGGAGATTCTAGACTAACATTAAATTTTAATAAGAAATTATTGTCATAACTATCAATCATTCTACTCGTCTTCACATTTTATTTGAGTCAATTCTTCTATGCAGACTAAGACAAAGAGATAACTATTTGCTGATGATTTTGCATGTATGTATGAATCTTTTTTAATGGAGTTTTGACGTAAGTTATCTTTTATGATTCAAGATTTCACTAGGCTAACTGTTTGGACATGTTTACCATATAAAATACAACTACACTTCACAAGTTCACTGAATCATGGTTCAATGAAAAGAAAGTGTCCTAAAATCAAACTTATAAGCACTTTAATTGGCATGAACACAAAAATAATTAAATGTAGACTATAAAGGATGTAACTCAAGATTCCTAAGATCTTATAATAAGGAATCCAGAGATACCTTTCCCTACCTAATACTGGTGAATGTGAATTTTGTGCATCAAAATCTAGAGATTTAAAGCCTTCATTGATGAATGGGATCTTGGGAATATAAAGAATTTAGCAATTAGAAAAAATAATTCTAGTTGTCACCTATATATTGCAAACCTTGCCTGGAACTGAAAATAAATAAGGAACATATAATATGGAGAAAAATCATATCAAAACAATTGGGAGTCCTCCATATATTTCAAGGATATATACTGATTATATTTTATAAACTTAAGTTCTAGAAAATTGTCTGCATTAAAGGAATGAGTTAATTGACAAACAAAACAAAGGATTGTGCATGTTCTCATAGAGATGGGACAAGATATGCTTAGGTATTTTTAAAAAGAACAGACATAATTGTCAAACATAGGTACTTAAATGACCCTGAGATAATATCAGTGAAAAATCTAAGTGTAAAAGATTAATTCCAACTTTTCAGAAGGCAGTTTTCCATTATAGTGGTAGTAGATTCATTGTCTATAATGTTGTGATGGTATCAAGCCAAACTCTCTCATGGAATGGATAGTGAAGAAAATTGTAAGCCATTGGTTCCAAAATACAAAAATGATAGAAGGTAAGAGTTTACCATAAAATTAGGTTTACTTCAGATCAAATGGGTTAACAAGAGGAAAATTTTTGTCCAAAAATTGTGATTAGTCATCATGTAGACACTAGAAATGGATATCTCAAAAACAAATTAATTCTAGAACATTGATTAAACTAAAGTCTTCATTAAGAAACATGGACTCAAAAAATAAGTCATAATATCAACATTTCCCACAGTTCATCTTTCCCTTTATAAAACTTAGCTTCTTATTATATTTTATCAATTTTTTTTGAAGGAAAGAATGGAAGATGTTGTACTACATCCGCAAATGATTGGGACTGGGAGAAGGTCAATGAGACTATGAAATGCATTTAGTATGCTAGAGTGTGAAGACATTAAATTATAAACATGAAATAATCAATCACATTAGGGTGGATACTATGTAAATGGTCCTGTGGAAGGCACTTGGGGCTCTCTTTTACACTTTGCAAGTAGTCCTGTGGTATTTGAAAAATGCAGCTACATGATTAAAATGAACCATTCCTTTAAAATTTTAGGTAAACATTTATAACTGCATATTTTTAGAGCATAGTAGGAAGGGGGCCTAAAAAATTCCTCTAGTATTATTTGGCTGCTAACTTTTTCTCATTAAAGCTTCTTTTTCATTTAAATTTTTATAATAGGGAGAATTTAAATTACATGAGGTCTTTTGCTTTAAACTGGGCTCCTAATTTTTCTTACTAGCTCCTGTTTACAAATTATAGAAACCCCCCTCAATTTGACCATAGCCTTAACATCAAGTTCTTAAGGCCCCACTGTAGACATATATTGAAAGTTTTATCATTGTTAGTTCAATTTATGTTCCATTAGAAATTAGAAATTTGTTATTTTTTATTTCACACTTAACTATTTAGATGCTCACAATCACAGTCCTCTCCAGTCTTCCGTAAACATCTCATTGTTATGAATATATGAGTCCAACAATGGAAAAACTATATGCAGAAATGGAAACTCATTTTATAGTTATATATTTTGAATAAGAAACCTCTACTATCATAGTAAAAAACAACAAGAAACTGTTTCTTATAAACAAAATCTCCAAAAATGTTAACTAGAAGGCAAGTTTCACTGAAACCTTACTGTTAGAAGAGCAAATAGATTTAATGCTTGTGAACAATTGCCCCTGGCTAGACATGCCAATTTTTTGATATGGACATAGTGGACCAATTAAGCAAGCATGGTGCATTAAAATATAAATCTGATCTGTATCCATTGAGGCTACTTACCATGCTCTACACCTAATAAGTTAATGTGATAGACTTTTCCCAACATCAAGGTCAAGTCAACAGAGTTGCTTCCGAGATCCTTTTGGTGGAGGCGGGTGTGTCCCAATTGAGGCTTCGGCTATTATCTGATTGCTAAGCTATTTAAAAAAGTGTGAAATATGGATAAACATTGTTGCCCTGAATTGGTGGCTGATAAAGAAACAAAATAGCAAGTGGTTGAACAAATGGAACATTAAAATTAAGGAGTGTCTAAATGCCAATATAGACATAAAAAAATGGGCATTAGAAAAATTCAAAACTACCATGTGGACAAATCTGATAGGTAGTAAAAAAGAATTTTATGTCAAAGAATTTAATTTGTACTTTCTGTAGCAAAAGATTGGTGGAAACGTGGGAGCATATGTAATTCAAGTACAAGCATGAAAAACTACTCGATGGAAATTCTACTGGATGATAACGAAGTTTGTGCAATAGTTCATACAGTAGCCATAATAATGTAGTTAAAAAGACCTTGATGTGATATGGAACTTATTTCTATTGAATGATCTATCCTGGGAGAATCTTATAGAAAATTGCCAAATAGTGCTAACATTGGATACCATTTGGTCAGTTTGAGATAAATGATATCTGGAAAATCCAATTTAACTTTACAGCCTTACAGGTTTGAATGTTTTGTTTTTGTATATTTGTTGTATGATAATGTTTTGTAGAGACTTGAATGGAATAGCAGGAATGGAAGATCTAGATGATATATGAGTAACTATAGCTCAATTTATTGAGAATTTGCAGGTAAGTTAAACACATACACAACAAATGAATAATAGCTTGCCTATAGCAAGACTATTGGATCTTGCTATGTCTAAATAGGATGTGAAAATGCATTAGGTTCTCATTCACAAGAAATACCTCTGCTCATTCACACTTCTCAAATTTGGAGCTTGGATTGCTAGGCCAACAACAATCTATGAAGGATCAGATGGTAGGTTTGAAAGTAGAGCAAGTTGGGATGATATTTATTAGCGAGAAAGTTGTTCGTAGTTTATGGAAGTAGGTGCATCTCAGCTACAAGCATGAAATAGTAGTCAATGGACATCTTGCTAGATTATAATAAAATATGTGCAACTATTCACGTACTAGCTATAATGATGCAGTTAAAAAGACCTTAATGCGATCTAGAACTTATTCCTAATAATTTATCTATCAGAAAAAATTGTTGTAGGTAATACTCCTATATCTATAGAGAAGACCTGAATGAAACTTGAACTACTAGGTCTCGGTCTATAGAAGCTTAGAATCAATTAGCAGTCTATGCAGGACCACATGTTGGTTTGGTATCAAAATAGGTTGCGACAAAGATATTTATTAGTAAGGGTGGCACCACTAATTTAGAACAACAATCTTACACCCAATAGAATGTAAGATTTTAAATAAAGTTCCTTAAAAGTCACAAATGCAACCCGCGCATAATTTCCAGAACTATCATCACCATTCCAAAAAATTAATAACCAAGATGCAATTTCAATTACCTTGATGCAACTTGAAACATCTTTTTCAATAATTCATCTATCAAGGAAGAGTTCTAGAGCAGATTACTAGACACCATTCAATTAATTTGAGATAAGTGATACCCAGGAACATCAAATTTAACTTTACAGGTTTCAATTTTTTTATTTTTGTATATTTCATTTTAAGATAATGTTTTGCAGAGACTAATGGAATGGTAGGTATGGAAGATCTGCATGGTATATGTGCAACTATGGCTCAATTTGCAGGTAAACACATCTACAAAAAATGAAAAGAGGTGGCAACAGAAGGGTCTTGCTAAGTCTAGATAGCATGTAAAAATGCAACAGGTTCTCATTCAAAAGCAATACCTTGATCATTTAAACTTCTCTAGTCTAGAGCTTGAACTGCTAGATGTGGATCTTTAGAAGCTTAGAAACCATCACCAAAGGCACTCTATGTAGCATCAGATTGTTGTTTCATATCAGAGCAGGTTCAGATAAAAATATTTATGACTGATGGTGTTATTCCTATTTTTTGGGAGCATATGTAATTCAAGTACAAGCATGAAAAAGTACTCGATGGCAATTTTACTGGATGATAACGAAGTTTGTGCAATAGTTCATATAGTAGCCATAATGATGTACTTAAAAAGACCTTGATGTGATATGGAACTTATTTCTGTTGAATGATCTATACTAGGAGAATCTTATAGCAAATTTCCAAATAGTGCTAACGTTGGATACCATTTGGTCAGTTTGAGATAAATGATATATGGAAACATCTAATTTAACTTTATAGCCTTATAGGTTTAAATTTTTTGTTTTTGTATATTTGTTCTATGATAATGTTTTGTAGAGACTGGAATGGAATAGCAAGAGTGGAAGATCTAGATGATATACTAGAAACTATAGCTCAATTTATTGAGAATTTGCAGGTAAGTTAAACACACACAACAAATGGATAATAGCTTGCCTATAGCAAGACTATTGGATCTTGCTATGTCTAAATAGGATGTGAAAATGCATTAGGTTCTCATTCACAAGAAATACCTCTTCTCATTCACAATTCTCAAATTTGGAGCTTGGACTACTAGGCCAGCAACAGTCTATGAAGGATCAGATGGTAGGTTTGGAAGCAGAGCAAGTTGGGATGATATTTATTAGTGAGAAGGTTGTTCTTAGTTTATGGAAGCTGGTGCATCTCAGCTACAAGCATGAAATAGTAGTCAATGGACATCTTGCTGGATTATAATAAAATATGTACTAGTTGTAATGATGCAGTTAAAAATACCTTGATGTGATCTAGAACTTGTTCCTAATAATTTATCTATCAAGAAAAATTGTTGTAGGTAATACTCCTATATCTATAGAGAAGACATGAACAAAGCTTGAACTTCTAGGGTCTTGGTCTGTAGAAGCTTAGAATCAATTAGTAATCTATGCAGGACCACATGTTGGTTTGGTATCAGAATAGGTTGCGACGAATATATTTATTAGTAAGGGTGGCACCACTAATTTAGAATAGAAATCTTACACCCAACAGAATGTAAGCTTTTAAATAAAGTTCCTTAAAAGTTACAAATGCAACCCGTGCATAATTTCCAATACTTTCATCACCATTCCAAAAAATCAATAGCCTAGATGCAATTTCAAATACCTTGATGCGACTTGAAACATATTTTTCAATAATTCATCTATTAGGGAAGAGTTCTATAGCAGATTACTAGACACCATTTGATCAATTTGAGATAAGTGATACCCAAGAACATCAAATTGAACTTTACAGGTTTCAATTTTTTTATTTTTGTATATTTTATTTTAAGATAATGTTTTGTAGAGACTAATGGAATGGCAGGTATGGAAGATCTGGATGGTATATGTGCAACTATAGCTCAATATGTAGGTAAACACATCCACAACAAATGAAAAGAGGTGGCAACAGAAGAGTCTTGCTAAGTCTAGATAGGATGTAAAAATGCAACAGGTTCTCATTCACAAGCAATATGCTGATCATTTAAACTTCTCTAGTCCAGAGCTTGAACTACTAGAGGTGGATCTTTAGAAGCTTAGAAACCATCACCAAAGGCACTCTATGTAGGATTAGATGGTAGTTTCATATCAAAGCAGGTTCAAATGAAAATATTTATTACTGATGGTGTTATTCCTAGTTTTTGGGAGCATATGTAATTCAGGTAAAAGCATGAAAAAGTACTTGATGGCAATTTTATTAGATGATAACGAAGTTTGTGCAATAGTTCATATAGTAGCCTTAATGATGTAGTTAAAAAGACCTTGATGTGATATGGAACTTATTTCTGTTAAATGACCTATCGTGGGAGAATCTTATAGCAAATTGCCAAATAGTGCTAACGTTGGATACCATTTGTTCAGTTTGAGATAATGATATCTGAAGACATCCAATTTAACTTTACAACCTTATAGGTTTGAATGTTTTGTTTTTGTATATTTTTTCTATGATAATGTTTTGTAGAGACTTGAATGGAATAGCAATAATGGAAGATCTAGATGATATACAAGAAACTATAGCTCAATTTATTGAGAATTTGCAGGAAAGTTAAACACATACACAACAAATGAATAATAGCTTGCCTGTAGCAAGACTATTGGATCTTGTAATGTCTAAATAGGATTTGAAAATACATTAGGTTCTCATTCACAAGCAATACCTTTGCTCATTCACACTTCTCAAATCTGGAGCTTGGACTGCTAGGCCAGCAACAATCTATGAAGGATCAAATGGTAGGTTTGAAAGCAGAGCAAGTTGGGATGATATTTATTAGTGAGAAGGTTGTTCTTAGTTTATGGAAGTAGGTGGATCTTAGCTACAAGTATGAAATAGTAGTTAATGGACATCTTGCTAGATTATAATAAAATTTGTGCAACTGTTCACGTACTAGCTGTAATGATGCAATTAAAAAGACCTTGATGTGATCTGGAACTTATTCCTAATAATTTATCTATCAGGAAAAATTGTTGTCGGTAATACTCCTATATCTATAGAGAAGACCTTAATGAAGCTTAAACTTTTAGGGTCTCAGTCTGTAGAAGCTTAGAAACAATCAGCAGTCTATGCAGGACCACATGTTGGTTTGGTATCAGAACAGGTTGTGATGAAGTTATTTATTAGTAAGTGTGACACCATTAATTTAGAACAACAATCTTACACCCAACAGAATGTAATCTTTTAAATAAAGTTCCTTAAAAGTCACAAATGCAGCCCATGCATAATTTCTAGCACTATCATCACCATTCCAAAAAATCAATAGCCAAGATAATTTTTTCTGTCAATCAGCAATCTCCTCTTGTATGAAAAGCAAAACTGGCAAAGAAAACTTTATGGGTTATACTTATTTTTTCCCAATCCTATTCATCAATTCTCAAATATAAGATTTGACAATTTAATTCTACATTTAAAAGGGTTAACCACTTGTTAAAATTTTACAAAATTCAGTACATTGAATCTTGATTACAAATTATGTATGTTTAATCTAATGCATATTTGTTGTGCTTTTGGTGTACACAGATGGTATGGTCTTAGTTGCTAAAAACAAACAAAATGTTCAAAGATTTTTACAATGCATAAAGTGAATTTTGTAAATCTTCTTTGCTACAATTCAATATTGACAGGGCAACACAATGGTGAGTGGAACTAAACAAAATGACAGTGAAGTCCCATTCTCAAGAAAGAAATTTGAAAATGCAATTACCGTGTAATATCTGAGGCAAGAAATTTTAGCTGATTACAAATTGACTGTTGCATAGGATAAGGAATAATAGATGTTATAGAGGAACAAATTTATCTACAAAATAAGCACAGGAGCATATCCTTATGGAATCAAAAAAGGAAAATTTTCTACAAACCCTTGGTTAAATTAGTAAATTTACATACTCTCCATAATATTGTAGGTTCAAACACATTGATGTGGTCAGAAACATAAATTTTCATAATTTACCTATCGGGGAAATAGTGAAATTTTGCTACTAATCAATAAATGATACTAAGGTCCAGGTACAAAGAAGCTCATAACCAACAATAGAGACAATCTTATGCAGGATCACAGTAGAGCAAGATGGGATGAAAATATTTGTGACTGAGGGTTTTATCCCTAGTTTGAGAGAACAACTGTAATTCAGTACACATGAAATAGTACTAAATAACCATCTTACTACAACAATACAAAAAATGAAGAAAAAGTTTCTACAGAATCCTGGTTAAATTAGCGAATTCACATACTCTCCATTATAATGCAGGTTCAAACACATTGATGTGGTTAGGAACATAATTTCTTATAATTTATCTATTGAGGAAATAAGGAAATATTGCTACTGATCGATAAATGATACTAAGGTCTGGGTGCAGAGGTCATAACCAACAACACAAACAATCTTATGCAGGATCTTGGTTAAATACTCTCCATAATAATCAAGGTTCAAACACATTCATGTGGTCAGTAACATAATGTTTTTTAATTTACCTATCAGGGAAATAAGGAAATATTGTTTTTAATCAATAAATGATGCTTAAGTTTGGGTCCAAAGAAGCTCATAACCCACAACACAGACAATATTATGGTTTAAAAAGTAGTAAATTTAAAAATGAAGGAAAATTTTCTACAGAATCCTGGTTAAATTAGTGAATTCACATACTCTCCATAATAATGTAGGTTCAAACACATTGATGTGGTCAGCAACTTATTTTGTTATAATTTACCTATTAGGGAAATAAGGAAATATTTCTACCAACCAATAAATGATACTAAGGTCCATGTCCAGAGAAGCTCATAACCAACAACACAGATAATCTTATTGCAGGATCACAGTAGAGCAGGATGGGATGAAGATATATATGACTGAGGGTGTTATACTTAGTTTAAGAGAGAAGTTGCAACTTAGTACACATGTGAAAAGTAGTAAATGACCATCTTACTGTAGCATTACAAAATTTGTGTAGTAATGTACTTCACTTCCTATGATGATGAGACTTTGGGTATATTTTTTTATAATTTGTCAAGCAGGGAAGATTTTTATCAGAAGCGTTGCTATTATTTTGTCAGTTTGAGATAATTGATATGCAAAGACATCAAATCTAAATTTTTAGGCTTTTACCTCTCTCCCTCTTTATAATATGTGTGTGGGTGTGTGTGTGAATTATTTTGTAGAGACTTAAATGGAATAACAAAGATGGAAGGTCTAGATGGTATATGAGCAACTATAGATCATTTTATTGTGCATTTCCAGGTAAGCACATGCACATCAATTCAAAAAAGGAATGGGAACATATGGATTATCAGATCTTGCCAGGTCTGGAAAGGATGAAAAAGATGCAATTGGTTCTCAGACACCAGCATTACCTTTGCTATAATGATGCATTTTTAAGCACATGCACATTGATTCAAAAAAGCAATGGGAACAAAAGGATTATCAGCTCTTGTCAGGTCTAGAAAGGATGAAAAAGATGAAATTTGTTCTTGGACGCAAGCATTAGCTTTGCTATAATGATGCATTTTTAAACACATTGATGTGATCAGGAATGTAACTTTTTATAATTTACCTATCAGGGCATTAAGGAAATATTGCTACTAATTGATACTACTTGGTCAATTTGAGATAAATGATACTAAGGTATGGGTCTGGAGAAGCACATAATGAACAACACAAATAATCTTATGCGGAATCACAATAGAGTAGGATGGGATGAAGATAGTCTTACTTACAGCCTTAGCTTTTTATGCATTACAACTATTAATTTGGTCCAACTGGTAGCTGGTTAGAATGGTAATCTGGAAGAATGACAATTACACTAAAATTTATGGTATAAATTAAGTCTCTATATGAAGCACCAATTCATACTAAAAATTGACATTTGGTAGTGATCATCCAGAGAAAAAGAAGTGAGTTGTGGGAACTTTATAAATCTTTGATCAACTATTGTTTGATTGAAATGTAAGCATTAAGATGGGAATGCATAACTGTTATTGCTATTGTCTAGTTGTCTAGGTTTGATGAATGAGAAATATCACATCCTTTGGAAAAGATGACTATAGAGATATTTTTGTGAATTTACAATATTGAATATTGTTTTGTTTGGTTGGTGAGAATGGACTTGTGTTAATTTACAGAATTTCTTCACACTAAAAATAGATTTTTGTTTGGCCTTTGACATTCTTTAGGAGGTAAGAAAGATTTCAGAGTTAACTTGTTAGTAACTTGGTTTGAGGATGCATTATGTCCTTTGCTTGGACTTCTAAGGTTTGGGTTTAGAAAGGCATAGAAATCAACAACAAAAGCAATTATGCAGGATGACACTGGTGGTTCGTTATCATAGCAGGGTCGGATGAACAAAACTGTGATGGAGAGCATTATCCTAAGTTTGTATGAGCAATTACACCTCAAGTACAAGCACAGAAAAGTAGTCAATGATCATCTTATTAAATCATTATGGAATTTACGCAATAATTCACCACTGGTCATAATGATGCAGTTCTAAAGACACTAATGGAGATTTTTATGAGAAATACTTCTATTAGTGGATATCAATCTGTTATTTTAAGAGAAATCATACCCAAAGACTTAAAATTTAACTTTGCAGGTTTCAATTTTCTTTCTCTATATATATACTTTTTAACATAATTTTTGTGTAGAGTCTAGATTGAAGCTGTAGGGATGGAAGATCTAGATGGTACATGGAAAAACTATAGCTCATTATATTGAGCATCTCCACATAAAAAGATGCACATCAATTGTAAAAATGGGAAAGAACAGATTATTGAATTTTGTTAGGTTTAAATTGAATGCAACAAATGCAATTGGGTCTCACAAGCAATACCTTTACTTATTATACTTCTCAAGTTTGAAACTATAGTTGGATAGGCCAATGCTACTTGGGAATTCTAAGCAATTAGGACTTGAGTGAAAGCAAAGCTACGGTTAAGCATACCTTGAATACCTAGAGTAGTAAGGTTTAGATCTTGAGAAGTTTAGAAATAAGCAGCAACAGGTCAAATCTTGGGTTGAAGATGTATGTATAACCAAGGGTGTTATTCCTAGTTTGGGAAAGGAAGTACAAGCATGAAAAAGTAGTCAATGATAGTCTTACATACCATTCAACAATTTGTGCAATAACCAATACAATCATTGTAATGATGCAGTTGTGAAGACATTGAAATCATATGGACCATATTACTTATAATATATCTACTTGGGAAAAAGCTTACTAGAAATATTGCTATTATTGGATACCACTTGGCTAGTCTGTGTCATATCCCTGACACAAAGGATTTCTAGATAACTATTGTTCATCAAAAATATATCTTGAAAGACTTCATATTTTTTCGACCCTAATATGCTATAACAGAAGAAATCTCACAGCAAAAGCATGTAATCATAGAGGCCGGTATAATATACAATATTCAATAGAGTGGTATGACAAAGAAAAAGGGTGACAAACTCTTTAGTTAATTGATTTATTCCAACACATGAATAATAAGTAGAAATTGATGATAAGAGTAACATCGATCTATATAAACTCAGCACTACTCAGAATTAAAACAATGATGAGATAATAATGCAGTGATCCTATTAAGATCAATCATTTGTCAAAGTAAAGTTACATATAACAAACATCAGTTAAAAGAAGCATCCTATTTAATTATGAAATACTAATACGATGAACATCCACCACTCTCCAAAGAGACATAACTGTAGAAGGAGATATGTCTTAACTTTGTAGATTTCAATTTTCTTTTTCTATATATATACTTTTTAACATAATTGTTTTCCAGATGTTGGATTGAAGCTGTAGGGATGGAAGATCTAGATGGTGCATGGAAAAACTATAGCTCATTATATTGAGCATCTCCATGTAAAAGGATGCACATCAATTGTAAAAATGGGAAAGAACAGATTATTGAATTTTGTTAGGTTTAAATTGAATGCAACAGATGCAATTGGATCTCACAAGCAATACCTTTACTTATTATACTTCTCAAGTCTAAAACTATAGTTGGATAGGTCAATGCCGCTTAGGAATTCTAAGTAATTAGGACTCGAGTGAAAGTGAAGCTATGGTTAAGCATACCTTGAATACTCAGATTAGTAAGGTTTAGATCTTGAGAAGTTTAGAAATAAGTAGCAATAGTTTGGATCTTGGGTTGAAGATGTATGTATAACCAAGGGTGTTATTCCTGGTTTGGGTAAGGAAGTACAAGCATGAAAAAGTAGTCAATGATAGTCTTATAGACCATTCAAAATTTTATACAATAACCAATACAATCACTGTAATGATGCAGTTGCAAAGACATCGAAATGATATGGACCATATTACTTATAATATATCTACTTGGGAAAAAGCTTGCTAGAAATATTGCTATTATTGGATACCACCTGGCTAGTCTATGTCATGTCCCTAACACAAAGGATTTCTAGATAACTATTGTTCATCAGAAATCTATCTTGAAAGACTTCAGGATTTTTTCGAACCTAATATGCTATAATAGAAGAAATCTCACAGCAAAAGCATGTAATCAGAGAGGCTGATATAATATACAATATTCAATAGACTGGTATAACAAAGAAAAAGGGCAGAAAACTCTTTAGTTAATCAATTTATTACAGCACATGAATAATAAGTAGAAATTGATGATAAGAGTAACAATGATTTGTATAAACTTAGTAGTGCTCAGAATTTAAACAATAATGAGATAATAATGCAGTGATCCTATTAAGATCAATCATTTGTCAAGGTGAAGTTACATATAACAAACATCAGTTACAAGCAACATCCTATTTAATTATGAAATACTAATACGATGAACATCCACCACTCTCCAAAGAGACATAACTGTAGAAGGAGATATGTCTTATCATTTCCAAGATGAGGGAATGGGTAGACCTAAGACATCAAATGATAGAGGAATCAAATCATAAGAAAGGAAGCAAAACATGTGGTTCTATCATCCAAACACAAACAAGGAGATGCCTTGCTCAGAAAACATCTTATTTATAAGGTTTCACATTTTTTGCAGAACACATTCACGGAGTGGCTAAACTATCATTAAATCACTTGAAGAGCATTGGTGCATAAACTAGAAGAAGATGAGAATTCATCATTCTAAAACACAAGCATACAATAGATATGTTAATACTTACACTTAAGCCTAGATAATGGTGCTCCTTGCATAATCACCACACAAGGAAACAATTAGTTATATGGATAAGTGCAAATGGCAATAGACATGTTGTTTTTGTACAACCCCTTGTTACATATTAAAGAGAAGTCTTCCAATCATTTAAAGGAAGGAATAGAGATCATTTTTATATACATTGTACACTAAGTACTCCTAAAGGCTTATATCAGAATAGAAAGGCACTAGTAATATACCATTGGCAAGTAATATGATAAGAAGAGCATAGAATACAAACAACATCATTCCAAGACATTGCCTCAGAAGGAAATGGGAACAAAAGGATTATCAGATCTTCGTAGGAATAAAAGAATGTAGAAGATGCAGGTGGTTCTCAGCAAGCAATGCCTTTACATTTTACACTCTAGAGTCTAAAATTATAGTTGTAAACGTTAATGAAGGATTAAGCTTAGGGATTATGTGTGATGAGGATGTAAAAGTGAAAGCATAGCTACTATTATGTATATGTCCATAGTTTGTACTGGTAAGGTATAGGTACTGAGAGGCTCAGAGAGGAGTAAAGACACTTTATGCAGATTCACATGGTGGATTGGTATGAAAGTGGGTAAGGCTGAAGTTATAGGTCAAGTGGTTATTCCTAGCTTTTAGGAGCAAGTACAAACATGAAAAAGTAGTCACTTATCATCTTACTTGAGCACTACAAAACCTATACAAAATCAGGTCATTGGCCATGCTGATGCAGTTCAAAAAACATTGATATGATATGGAACATATTATTTATAATTTATCTACTTAGGGAATTTTTTGGAGGAAATTTGATATGAATGGATACTACTTGGTTAGTTTGAGATAAATGATAACCAAAGACATCAAATTTAAATTTGCAGGCTTCAAATTTCTTTTTGTATATATTTATTGTGTTTTCTTTAATATGATTTTTTTATAGAGACTTGGATGGATCAGCAGGGATGGAAGATCCTAATGATGGTGTAATGCAAATCTAGCTCACTTTATTGAGTATTACCAGGTAAACACATCCACATAAATTGAAAAGAGTATATAAGGTGGTGTATATTGTAGCCCCTCTATACTTCTATTTTTGGAAGGGGCTTTAAGTAGACATTCAATAAAAACTTACATGGTTCACAATGTAGTAGTCCATTAAAGGTATTTGTAAAATTGAGAAGTAAAAGGTTCATCTGCTTAACAAGTTTAAACTGACCATGTCCATTTATATTGATCCTATTATAAACTTGTCATTATATTTATTCATGGTGGCCTGGAATCCATATGTTCATAGAATGTAGTTTGCTTGTTACGATTTACTCGATGTTTTATAGTTTGATTTTTATGATCCATCCCTAATACAAGAGGAAAATGAAAATTTGTGAAGATAGTTATATCCCTTTTTAAGCTTCAGATTCTCTCTTTTTTTAAGAAAAAGCTTGCAAGTGATGATAATGCAACAATCCTATTAAGAGCAATCATTTGTCAAGGAGCAGGTACAAGCAGCACCACAGCCCAAAGAGACATGACTGTAGAAGGAGACATGTATTTCCATTTCCAAGACGAGGGTTATAAGAACACCTAATCCATCAAATCAGATGAAAGCCAGAAGAATGGGCAATTCAATTATCCACACACAAGCATAGTTTAAGGAGGACATTTCATTGCTAAGAAAATGTCTTATTTATAAGGCTTCCAGTTTTCTATAGAACACATTCATGGACCAGCAAATCAATCATTACATCACTTGAAAAGCATCAATGCACACTCTTAAAGAAGGCACTAATTCATAATTCTAAGATAGGCACATACAATAGATATATTAATACTTATAGTTAGGTGTTGGTAATGGCACTACTTGCATAATCCCAAATGAAGGAGAGAACCAAATGTTTGGTTCATGGATAAGGTGCAGATGGAAAGAGACTTGTAGTTTAAGTTATCCACTCAATACATATTAAAGAGAAGTCTTTCAATCATTCAAAGGCAGGGATAGAGATCCATTTATATTAATTGCAAACTAAGCACTCTTAAAGTGTTATAGTAGAATAGAAAGGTACCAGTGATCAACATTGGCAAGTTTTAAGATTACATAAGCATATAATCAAAATGGCATCATTCCAAGACATCGCTTAAGCAGGAAGAAAAAACAAAAATAATACACATGGAATATCGACTGGAATTGCATTTCATCCAAAATATATCCAAAATCTCTCTATCATACCAGAAAGAATTATTCATATCACTTTTGCATCCATACCCTCAAGGATTGATTCTCAATTATATCAGAAGTCAGTGCATTTTTAGATCTTCCATTATATAAGACTTCTTACCCATTGTTAAAATTTGATTAAATTCAGCACATTGAATCTTTATCATGGACTCTACATGTTTTAAACATTTATTAGATGCATTTTTCTTATGCGTTTGGTGTATGAAGATGGTATGATCTTAGTTTCTAATAATAGAAAAAATATTCAAAGATTAGTACAATGCATGGAGTGATTCTTGTAAATGTCCTGTGTTGCAATTCAATATCATCAGGGAAGCATAATGGTGAGTGGAGCTAAACCGAAAAAAATTGAAGTCTCTATTGTATGAAATAAATTTGAACATGAAATAATCTTCTAACATGAGGCAAGTAATGTTAGTTAATTATAAATGGATTTCTTGCAAAGAAAAAGGAACAATAGGTTGTTTGCAGGAAAAAACTTTCCATACAAAATAAGCATAGGTTCATATTCTTATGGAATTAAAACCAAAGGTAAATTTTTTGAAGAGTCTCAGTTACAGAAATTCTAAAGGCTTTGAATTGGTTAAAGAAAATAGGGATTGATGGAAAGAGCTACATACAAACCAAGCCTGTATTTTCAATGGTATAGAGAGTTAACCTTTGCTCATTACACTAGTCATGTCTGAAAATACAGTTGCAAAAGTAAATGCAGCTTTAACCCTAGGGATTTTTTTTGATAAGGAGGACTTGAGAGGGAGAGTGTTGCTCAAAGGATGCACACCTCATTTTCTTGGATTGAAGGTCTACATGTGAACAAACCCTGAAAGTAATTGCAAGGGGAACCTATTTATGATCACATAGTAGTTTAGTAGCAGAGCACATTGAGATGAAAATATATATGACTCTGTGTGTTTTTAGAACTTATCTAGCAGGGGAGATTTTTATTAGATCCATTGCTATTACTAGATGGCATTTGGACAGTTTGACATAATTTACATCCAAAGACATCAACTTTAACATTGCATCTCTCTCTCTCTCTCTCTCTCTCTATATATATATATATATATATATATATATAAGATAATTATTTCACAAAGACTCAAATGGAATAGTAAAGTCAGAAGGTCTATATGGTATTTGGGTAACTATAGCTCATTTTATTGAGCATCAAACACATGCACATTAGTTGAAAAGGAGATGGGAACAAAAGCATTATTATATCTTCATAGCTATAAAAGGATGTAGAAGATGCAGGTGGTTCTTAGACAACCAATACCTTTACATTTTACACTTCTTGAGCCTTAAAATAATAGTTGTAAATGTCAATGCGACATTAAGCTTAGTGATTCTGAACCTGAGCAATCAGGATGTAAAAGTGAAAGAGTAGCTCCTATGTTGCATATGTCCATAGTCTTGATTGTTAAGGTTTAGATACTAAGTAACTTAGTCAAGAGTAAAGGCAATTTACATGGTGGTTTAGTAGTAGAGCAGGTTGGCTTGTACTTATGACTGAGATTGTTATTCCTAGTTTTTTGGAGCATGTACAAGCATGAAAAAGTAGTCACTTGAATGGAATAGTTGGGTCAGAAGGTCTACATGGTATATGGGCAACTGTAGCTTGTTTTATTAAGCATTTCTAGGTAAATAAATGCACATCAATTGGAAAGGAAATGTGAACAAAATTATTCTCAGATCTTCATAGCTATAAAAGTATATAGAAGATGCAAGTGGTTCTCAAACAAGAAATACCTTAACATTTTATAAATCTTGAGTGTGAAATTATTGTTGCAAACATCAATGTTAGCTTTAAGCTTAGGGGATCTGTGTGATGAGGATGTAAAAGTGAAAGCGTAGCTACTATGATGCATACACCCATAGTTTGGATTGGTAATGTCTATTTGCCAAGAATCTTAGAAAAAAGTAAACACAATCTATGCAGGATCATGTGGTGGTTTGGTAGCAGTGCAGGTTGGGTTGAGCTTATGACTGAGGTTGTTATTCCTAGCTTTTGGGAGAAGGTAGATGCATGAAAAAGCAGTCACAGATCATCTTACTTAAGCAATACAAATTTTGTGCAATAATCGTCACATTGACCATGCTAATGCAGTTTGAAAGACATTGATATGATATGGAACATACTATTCATATTTTATCTAGCCAGGGAATTTTTTGAAGGAAATAATGATATGATTTGATACAGTATCAGCAATTACACCTCAGTTAAAAGCACAAAAAAGTAGTCAAGCATTATAGAATTATTCCATAGTTCAACTGGTCATAATAATGTAGTTTTGAAGACAATTAAGGGATATTTTTACTAGAAATACTTTTGTTAGTGGATGGATTTCTACTACTGTAAGTGAAATGATACCCAAAGACATTAAATTTATCTTTGCAAGTTTCAACTCTCTCTCTCTCTCTCTCTCTAGATAGATAGATATAGATATATACTTTTTAAGATAATTGTTTTGCAGAGTTTCTATGAATGTAGTGATGGAAGATCTACATGATGTAAAAGTAACTATAGCTCATTATATTGAGAATTTGTAGGTTAACACATGCACATTAATTGTAAGTAATTGGTAAGAAACACGTTGGATTCCATTAGGTTTAGAAACAATGAAACAGATGCAATTGTTTCTAACTCACACACAATACACTTACTTATTACACTTCTTATGTCTGAAACTATAGTAGGATAGATCAATGTTACTTTTAAACTTGGGGATTCTATGTGATTAGGACTCAAGAGTCAAAGCATTTCTATGGTTATGCATACCTTGATTGCTCAGACTAGTAAGGTTAAGATCTTGAGAAGCTTAGAAACAAGCAGCAAAGGCAATTTATGTAGGACCACATGATGGTTTGGGAGCAGAGTAGGCTAGGTTGAAGATATATGTATGACCAAGGGTGTTACTCCTAGTTTGTGTAAGAAAATACAAGCATGGAAAAGTAGTCAATGATCATCTTACTTGCCATTAAAAAATTTGCACAATATTCCATACAATTGCATAGTGATGTAGTTTCAAAGGCCTTGATATGCTATGCAATATTTATGTTATTGCCATAATTGGATACTTCCTGGCCAATTTTTTGCATGCCTAAATAACTATCGTTCATTAGAAAATTGTATTATAAGATTTTACAGTTTTTGAGAGACTAATATGCTATAACAGAAGAAAACATAGAGCAAAAGCACATCATTAGAAAGGCTAGTATAATATGCAATATTTGATAGACTGATATGACTAAGAAATGAGGAGACAAACTTTGGAGCTAATCAATTTATTCCAGCACATGAATAATAATCAGAAATTGATGATAAGTGTAACAATAATTTGTATAAGCTTAGCAGTGCTCAGAGTCAAAACTAAAAATCTGATAATAATGTGGTGATCCTATAAAGAGCAATCATGGGTCAAGGAGTAGCATGTATAACAAACATTAGTCACAAGTAGCAACCTATTTAGTTAGGAAATACTAATACAATGAACATGCACAACTCTGCAAATAGACATAATTGTAGAAGGAGAAATGTCTTTCCATTTACAAGATGAGGGTTATAGGTATACCTAAGACATCAAATGAGAGAGGGGGAATTGAATCATAAGAAAGGCAGCAGAACAAGCAGTTCTATCATCCAAACACTAGCAAGGAGATGTCATTGCTTACAAAACATTTGATTTATAAGGTTTCATGTTTTTACAGAACACATTCATACAACATCAAACCCATCATTACATCAATTGAAGAGCATTGATACATATACTTGAAGAACAATGATATGGATTTTGTACAAACTCAGCAATGCCTAGATATTAAACAACAATCTAACAATAATGTAGCGATCCTAATAGGAGGTATCACTCGTCAAAGAGCAATTACATATAACAAACATTACTTGAGAAGTGATCTATTTACTTACGAAATGACCATACAATGAATAGGTACCATGCCCCAGAGAGACAACTGTAGATGGACACCTCTTTCCATTTCCAAGATGAGGGTTATAATATACCTAAGGCATCAAGATCAAAAGGAAGAGGGGGAATGAAATCGTAACAAAGGCAGGAGAATATGCAATTCTATTGTCCAAACACAAGCAAAGAGATGTTGTTGCTTAGGAAACATCTTATTTATAAGGCTTCATGTTTTCTGCAGAACACATTCATGGAGTAGAAAACCTTTCATTAGATCAATTGAAGACTATTGATGCATACACTTGAAGAAGGCAGTAATTCATCATTCTAGAATCTAAAACATACACATACAACAGATAATACTTCTTGAGCATTGGTTATGGCACTCATTTGATAATTTCTACCCAAGGAGAAGAATAGTTAGTTAACCAGATGATGAGTTACATGGATGAGGTGCAAATGGCAAGAGACATGTTGGTTCAATACAACCTCTCATTGCATATTAAATATAAGTATTTCAATAATTCAAAGGCTAGAATAAAAATCATTTTTATAGTTATTGCAAAGTAATCTACTATTGGAAAGTAATAAGATCACATGAGCACATAATAAAAATGGCATCATTTCAAGACATCGTCGAAGCAGCAAGAAAGAATATCAGATATAGCAATAATAATATGCATGGCAGATTAACTAGAATTGTATTTCATTCAAAATATATTGAAATTCTCTATATTATAATAGATTTTACATAATAACACTTACATATCCAAACCCTCAAGGAATAAATTATATCAAAATTTTGTGCATGTTCAGATCGTCCTTTATATCGAACATATTAGCCAATTGTTAATTTTGTTTATTAAACTCGGCACATTGAATATTGATTATTGATTCTGTTTGTTCTATCTGATGCAAATTTCTTATGCTTTTGGTGTATGCAGATGGTGTGACCTTAGTTTCTAATAACAAACAAAATGATCAAAAGATTAGTACAATGCATGGAGTGATTTATGTACATCTTCTGTGCTACAATCAAATATTAACAGGGCAATGTAATGGTCAGTGGAACACAAGACAATTTTGAAGTCTCTTTTGTAGGAAAGAAAATTGAAGATACAATTACCTTTTAATATCTGAGAAAGAAATTTTAGCTAATTACGAATTGATTGCTCGCATACAAAAAGGAACAATAGGTGGTTTGGAGGAACAAATGTCCCTACAAAATAAGCAAAGGAGTTTATCTTTATAAAGTTTTGATTAACTAAATTCTTTTTTCTAAATCAGAGCACTAAGATGGGAATGCATATATGATTACATGTTGTTTTCCCATAATTGATACTGCTATTTGCTTACAAATCAGCAAAAAAGGCAATTTAATAGGATGACATGGTGGTTTGTTATCATATCTGTTCTGGATTAACATATTTGTAACCAAGAGTATATTCTAAGTTTTGTCTGAGAAATTACCCCTCATGTACAAGCACAAAAAAGTAGTCAATGATCATCTCATTAGAGCATTACAGAATTTGCATAATAATTCACCACTAGTCATAATGATGTGGTTCTAATGAGAATTGCATAAGACTTTTATTGGAAATACTTCTGTTAGTGGATAGCAATATGTTACTAAAGGAGAATGAAACCCAAAGACATCAAATTTAACTTTGCAGGTTTCAATTGTCTTTTCTATATGTTTACTTTTTAAGATAATTGTTTTGCAGTGTAAGGAATGAAACTATATGGGTAGAAGATCTAGATTGTGTATGGGTGATTGTGGCTCATTTTAATGATCATTTGTAGGAAAATAAATGAACACTGATTGTAAAAAAAAAATTGGAACAAAAAGATTATCAAATTTTGTTAGATTTAGAAAGAATGAAATAGATGTTGTTGGTTCCAAGTGACATGCAATGACTTTAATTATTTCACTTCTCTAGTCTTAAATTGCAGCTGGACAGGTCAATGCAACTTTAACCTTGGGGATTCTTTGTGTTTAGGACAGAAGAGGGAAAGTGTTTCTACTGTGATGCATACCTCAATTTCTGAGACTGGCAAGGTTTAGATCTTGAGAAGCTTTGATACAAAAGAGAAAAGACAATTTGTGTAGCATCACATGATGGTTTAGGAGTAGGGAAGTTTGTGCGAGTAAGTATGAGCATGAAAAAGTATTCGATGATTGTCTTACTTGACCTTTAAACAATTTGTGCAATAATTCATACAATTGCCATAACAATGCAGATCCAAAGATATTGATATGATTGTTATATTATTTTACAACTTGAGAATTTTTATATAATTGGATATATTGCTATAATTGGATACCACCTAACCAGTTTGTGTCATCTCCCTAACATGAGGAATTTCTAGATAACTATCATTCATCAGAAAACTGTCTTGTATGACTTTAAAATGTTTTGGAAAATAATATCCTATAGCATAAGAAACCTCACAGCAAAAGCATGTCATCAGAGGCCAAATAATATACAATATTCGATAGACTGGTTTGACTAAGAAAAGAACCAAAAAACTCTGGAGATAATTGCTTTATTATAGTGAATAATAATTAGAAATCAGTGATAATAGTAATAGCAATCTGTATAAAGTTGGCAATGCTCAGAATTAAACCAACAATCTAATAATAATGCAGCAATCCTACAAAGAGAAATCATTTGTCAAGGAGCAGTTGTTAATTATTGTTAGTTGGAAAGCTGTTATTTCTGACCTAGAAATAGCAGTAGTATTTATGGGTGGTTTGGACAACTGTTTGTCCACTTTCCAAGAATTAGTAAATGGTTATTATTTACTAATTTTAGATATTCCCTTTTGGACACCTTGCAACCAATTCTATTATTGGCTATCAAGTTGTCTTAATCTTAGTCATTGGTTTGATTTAATCTCAGTCATTGGGTTACCAACAGGAGTAGTATAAAAAGGGGCCATTGGGTCATTTGGAGGATGAAGTTTTGGAGAAACATTTGCAGTGTTAGCAAATAGTCTTGTAGTGTTATCAAGGGCACAGTGTTAGTGTGGCGATAGAAGTGTCGAATATTAGTGGGAAAAATTAGGAGGTTGTCAGAGTTCTGCCAGTGAGAGGCAAGAAATTTTGTATCTCTTGATTTGCTGAAGTTTAATATAATTCCTCATCTGTAGAATAGGTTTTCCCTTAGGGGTTTTTCTAGGGACAATTTCTCCAAAAATATTGTGTTCATTGTGTTGCACATTTCTTTCCCTATTTTATAAGTGAAGTTGTAGTTGTGTTATTTTTCACATGGTATCAGAGCATTGTTAAGGGTAGAAGAGTTTTTTCCTAGGAAAGAAATTTTGATCTCTTTAGATTTATTATTGCTTTAAACCCTTGAGATGGCTTCAGCTAGTTTGAGAGATCAGGATAGATTGGATGGTGCCTCAAATTTTGGTGTCTGGAAGGCCAGAATTTCTTTATTGTTGGAAGAGAATGGTATTAAGGATTATGCTACTAGTGGTGTACCTGTACCAACGGATGCAACATAGCTTGCAACATATAGGAAGGACAATGCCAAAGCGGGGAGGATTATCCTTGATGGTGTCAAGGATCATATTGTTCCACATATCTCAGAGCTAGATATAGGAAAGAAGATGTGGGATGCCATTCTAAATCTGTACCAGAATGCTACCACCAATAGGAAGTTGATTCTGAGAGAGAAGCTAAAGAATAACCAGATGAATCAGGGAGAAGACGTCACAAGTTACCTCACCAGGCTCAGACTTACATCAAGGATGAGTTAGCAGCTATTGGAGGTAGCCCTAGTGATGATGAGCTAGTGAGAATAGCCCTAAATGGGTTTACTAAACAATGGAGTGTCTTTGTTCAAGTTGTTAGTAGACGAGATACTTTACTGAGTTGGGATCGACTATGGACTGATTTCACTTAGGAGGAGTTTAAACTAAGTCTTGTCAATGGGGCCAACAAGAGTCAAAAAAATGAGGTGGAACAAGAGAACGTTGCCCTTGTGGGTAAAGGGAAAGAAAAGAAGGGATCTAGCAAAGGATCAAATTCACAAAGTGAAAAGAAGAAGAAGGACCTTTCTAAGGTCAAGTGCTTTGGATATCATGAGTTTGGCCACTATGTCAGTGATTGCCCAGAGAGGAAGAAGGGTAAGAAGCAGGTGGCAGCTTCAACAAGTGCAGGAGAACTCTCTAGTAGAATGGAAGATGAGTTTGCACTCATAGCTTGTATGGTTAGCTCAACCTCACAATGTGTTTGGTATATAGATAGTGGGGCATCATTTCATATGACAGGAGTTAGAGAGTACTTCTCTAGTTACAAGGAGGAGGACACCAACATCCTGATTTCTATGGGAAACTTGTCCAAACTCAACCCTGTTGGGAAAGGGACTGTTCAATTTCAGAGGGAGAATGGAAAGATAATTCCACTTCATGATGTGTTATATGTGCCAGGCTTAGGTATGAATTTGATTTTTGTATCTGTTCTTTAGGATAGGGGGTATAATGTACTCTTTAGAGGGACACATGTGTTGATTAAGCACAAGGATTGGAAATCACCCATAACTATTGGAGTTAGGAGTGGTCACCTGTATAGATTGTAGTTTGATACTCCTAAGGCACTTATGAGCAACAGTAATCCTGGAGATCTTGGAGAGCTATGGCATAGGAGGATGGGCCATATTCATCATGGAGCACTTAGATTGCTTTGTGAGACTGTGACAGGTGTTCCAGAGGTAAGCACAGAGCATGACGATGTATACATAAGGGATGTGTGTTGGGGAAGTTTGGGAAAGCATCTTTTCCAAGGAGTGACACCAGATCTAAGGGTGTTCTTGATCTAGTACATTTAGATGTTTGTGGACCAATGTCGACAAAATCTCTTAGAGGATATGAGTACTATGTTACTTTTATTGATGATTTCTCTAGAAAGACCTAGATATACTTCTTGAAGACTAAGGATGAGGTTTTCAGTTGATTCCAAGAGTTCAAGGCTCTTGTGGAGAACTCGATAGGAAAGAAGATAAAGCTTCTTCGATCATAAAATGGAGGCAAGTACAAAGGAAATGTCTTCCAGGAGTTCTGCACCAGAGAAGGAATCAAGAGAGAATGGACTGTTCCTTACAATACATAGCAGAATGGAGTTGCTGAGACGAAGAACCATTCTATATCAAAGGTAGCAAGACCTATGCTACATGACTAGGACATGCCCTATTACTTATGGGCAAAGGCGTGTAATACAACAGTCTACATTTAGAATAGAGTTCCACACAAGGTGCTAGGGAAGATGACACTAGAGGAGGCTTTCACAAGGAAGAAGCCAGATGTTAGTCACTTCAGGATATTCAGGAGTTTGGCATATTGTCATATTCCTGGAGATACACGTACAAAGTTAGATCAGACTACAGAGAGGGGGTACTTTGTTGGGTACAGTGAGACCTCAAAGGCATACAGGATTTTCATTCCGAGGACTAAAAGAATCATTGTCAGATGGGATGTCAAGTTCATGGAGGACAAGGCATTCAAGGGATCCAGAGATTTGCTAGCAGATGATCAGAGTAAGCAGCCAATAGAAGCTCCAAGACAAAGTCTAGGGCAACAAAGCTCAAGTACAGTTACCAGTATGAGTGTAGACTCAGTTAGTGAAGATTCATAGAGTATGGAGCAACAGGTGTAATAGGAAATGTATCTAGAAGACTTAGAGGTTGACATTTCATCCTTTACAGTTGGCAGCAGGAACCATGTGGTTCCAAATACACAAAGGGATACTTAGGAGTTTGTGGGAGCTCCTAGGAAGAGTACTAGATAGTGAAGACAACCAGACAAGTTCAATGACTATGTGGCATTAGTTAGTCAGTTGGTAGATAGTGAGCCTTCTAGCTATCAAGAAGCTGCAGAACATCAAGCATGGCAAGATGCTATGGTTGAGGAATATTCTTGAATAATGCAGAATGATGTGTGGGAGATAGTACCTAGACCAACAAATAGGGATGTAGTTGGATCACGCTGGATCTATAAGATAAAGCACAGTGCAGATGGTAGCATCGAGAAATACAAGGCTAGGTTCATGGCAAAGGGGTTCTCTCAGAAGGAGGGAATAGACTATGAGGAGACATTTGCTCCTGTTGCCAAGTATATTTCTATACGAGCTATAATCTCACTTGCAGCACAGATGGGATGGCAAATCCATCAAATGGATGTCAAGACAACATTCCTTAATGGTGAGTTGAAGGAGGAGGTATACATAGAACAACCAGAAGGCTTTGTAGCACACAGCAAAGAGACCCACATGTGCAGATTGAAGAAAGCATTATACGGACTCAAGTAGGCTCCTAGAGCGTGGTATGAGTGCATTGATACATACTTGCAGAAAATGGGCTTTGTGAAGAGTGAAGCAAATGCTAACCTCTACTACTTGATGGTTAGGGGTGAGATTCTCATTCTTGTTCTTTATGTGGATGATCTATTTCTTACAGGTTCACTAGGGCTCATAGTGGATTGCAAGAGGAACCTTGCAGAAGAGTTCAAGATGAAGGATTTAGGACTTATGCACTACTTTCTAGGCATGGAAGTGTGGTAGATAGATGGGGAGATTTTCCTTGGTTAAGGGAAATATTGCATTGAAATCTTGAAGAAATTTGGGATGGAGGATTGCAAAGCCATGTCTACACCCATGATCATGAATTGGAGGAAGGTAGATACATCTAAGGAGAAAGATGTAGATCCCACTTTATATAGACAGTTGATTGGTTCGCTTATGTATTTGGTCAACACTAGACCAAATATAGCATTTGCAGTAAACTCTCTTAGTCAGTTCATGGTTGAACCAAAGAGAATACATTGAATAGCATCTAAGCATGTGCTACGTTACTTGCATGGTATAGTTGAGTATGGGATCAGATATGTTCGAGGTGAAGGTATCAGTTTGATAGGCTATACTGATGCAGATTGGGTAGGAAGTACAATGGACAAAAGGAGCACTTTAGGGTGTTGTTTCAGCTTGGGATTAGGAGTTGTATCTTGGTTTAGCAGGAAGTAGAAGTCTGTGGCTCTAAGTTTAGCAGAAGCAGAATACATAGCAGCTAGCATGGCGACATGTGAAGCTATATGGCTTCGAAAGTTGTTAGTAGCCTTGTTTGGTTAGAAGGTTGAGACTACTGTGATACATTGTGACAATCAGAGTTGCATCAAGTTGTCCGAGAATCCAGTGTTTCATGATAGGTCTAAACATATAGATATCAGATATCACTTCATCAGAGATTGTGTACAAAGGGGAGTTGTTCAACTACAATACATACCTACAAATGAGAAGGTAGTAGACATTCTGACGAAGGCTTTGGGAAAGGCCAAATTTATCTTCTTTAGAGATAAGATGGGTGTCTTGCAGAACAACTTCCTCGCAAAGAGGGAGTATTAATTATTGTTAGTTGGACAACTATTATTTCTGACCTAGAAATAGCAGTAGTATTTATGGGTAGCTTGGATAGCTGTTCATCCTTATCTATGAATAGTAGTAGTATTTATGGGTGGTTTGGACAGCTGTTTGTCCACTTGCCAAGAATTAGTAAATGGTTATTATTTACTAATTTTAGAGATTCCCTTTTGGACACCTTGCAACCAATTCTATTATTGGCTGTTGAGTTGTCTTAATCTCAGTCGTTGGTTTGATTTAATCTCGGTCGTTGGGTTACCAATAGGAGTAGTATAAAAAGGGGTCATTGGGTCATTTGGAGGATGAAGTTTTGGAGAAACGTTTGCAGTGTTAGCAAGGGCACAGTGTTAGCGTGGGGATAGCAGTGGGGAATATCAGTAGGAGAAATTAGGAGGTTGTCAGAGTTCTGCTAGTGAGAGGCAAGGAATTTTGTATCTCTTGATTTTCTAAAGTTTAATATAATTCCTCATCTGTAGAACTGGTTTTCCCTTAGGGGTTTTTCCAGGGACAATTTGTCCAAAAATATTGTGTTCATTGTGTTGTGCATTTCTTTCCGTATTTTATAAGTGAAGTTGCAGTTGTGTTATTTTTTGATATTAGCTGGGAATTTATTTTCAGCAGTTTAATAATTGCTTATGACAGGAGATTAATAATCAGTGACTATAATAGTTGATTTTTCACAGCAATTACATAAAGCAAACATTAGTTACAAGTAGCAACCTATTTAATTAGGAAATAATGATAGAATGAACATGCAACATAGCCAAAAGAGACATGACTATAGAAGGACACGTGTATTTCCATTTACAAGATGAGGTTTATAACACCTAATGCATCAAATAATAAGAAAGGCACGAGGACGGGAAGTTTGATTATCCAAACACAAACATAGTTTAAGGAGGATATGTCATTGCTCAGAAAATGTCTTATTTACAAGGCTTCTAGTTTTGTGTAGAACACATTCATGGACCAGCGAACCTATCACTACATCACTTGAAAAGCATCAATGCACACTCTTGAAGAAGGCAATATTTCATAATTCAAAGATAGGAACATACAAAAAATAAATTAATACTTACAGTTAGCCAAAGGAGAAGAACCAAATGTTTAGTTCATGGATAAGATGCAATTGGCAAGAGCCATGTCAATTTAATTTATCCACTCAATACATATTAAAGAGAAGTCTTTCAATCATTCAAAGGCAGGGATAGAGATATATTTATATACATTGCAAACTAAGCACTCTTAAAGCGTTATAGTAGAATAGAAAGGTACCAGTGATATCTACCATTGGAAAGTAACAAGATTGCATTAGCATATAATCAAAATGACATCATTCCAAGACATCACCTAACCAGGAAGAAGACATATCAGATACAGCAACAAAAATATGCACAGAATATTGACTGGAATTGCACTTCATTCAAAATACATCGGAAATCTCTCTATCGTATCAAATTGGATTATTCATATCACTTCCTCATCCAAACCCTCATAGGACTAATTCTCAATTTTATCAAAATTCTATGCATTTTCAAATCTTCGATTATATTGGACTTGTTAGCCAACTGTTAAAAAATTATTTAATTCAGCACATTAAATTTTGATCATGAACTCTATATGTTTTAAACTTATATTTGATGCATTTTTCTTACGCTATTGTTCTATAAAGATGGTGTGATCTTAGTTGCTAATAATACACAAAAATTTCAAAGATTAGTACAATGCATGCAGAGATCCCTATAAATCTCCTGTACTGCAATTCAATATCAACAGGGAAATGCAATGGTGAGTGGAACTAAACTAGACAATTTTGAAGTATCTTCTGTATGAAAGAAATTTGGTAAGGCAATTAATTTTTTATAGGACGCAAGTAATGTTAGCTAATTATATATGGATTGCTTGCCAAGAAAAAGGAACAAAAGGTGGTTTGCACAAAAAACTTTCCATACAAAATAAGCACAAGATTATATTCTTATGGAATTAAAAACAAAGGTAAATTTTCTAACGAGTCTTACAGGAAATAGGGATCGATGGAAAGAGTTACATACAAAGCAAGCTTGTATTTTCAATGGTACAAAGAGTTCCCTTTTCTCATTACACTTGTCATGTCTCAAAATACAGTTGCAAAGGTCAATGCAGCTTTAACCTTAAGAATTCTTTCGTGATAAGGAGGAGTTGAGAGTGAGAGTGTTGCTCGAAGGATGTACACCTCCTTTTCTTGGACTAAAGGTCTACGTATGCATGAACCTTGAAACTAATTGCAAGGGGAACCTATGTATGATCACATTGTGGTTTAGTAGCAGAGCTCATTGAGATGAAAATATATATGACTGTGTTTTATTCCTAGCTTTGTGGGAGCAGCTAGAGTTCAACTAAATGCACGAAAAAGTAGTCAGTCCCCATCTTATCAGAGCACTACAAAATATCTACAATAATTCAAACAATTTCCATTACAATGGAGTTTCAAACAAGTTAATATGATCAGGAACATATCTCATTACAATTTATCTAAAAGGGAAAAATTTGATAGAGAATATTGCTATTATTCGATACTATTTGGTCGGTTTGAGATTTATGATAATAAGGTCTAGGTCTGGAGAAGCTCATAAACTAACATCAGAGACAATCTTATGCAGGATCACAATAGAGCAGCCACAACTCAGGTACACGTGCTAAAAGTGGTAAATGACCATTTTAGTGCAGCATTACAAAATTTGTAAAATAATGCACTCACTCGATCTAATCATTCAATGCAGCAGCTTCCAAGACAAATTAGCATTGGATATGCTTTTTATAACTTATCTAGCACAGGAATTTTTTATTAGATCCATTGCTATTACTGGATAGCATTTGGTCAGTTTGACATAATTGACATCCAAAGATAATTATAAATATTTAAGATAATTATTTTGCAGAAGGTCAATATGGTATTTGGGAAACTATAGCTCAATTTATTGAGCATTAAAAATATGCACTTTAGTTGGAAAGGAAATAAGAACAAAAGGATTATCAGATCTTCATAGCTATAAAAGGATGTAGAAGATGCAGGTGGTTCTCAGACAAGCAATACCTTTATATTTTACAATTCTCAAGTCTTAAATTATAGTTGTAAATGTCAATGCGGCATTAAGCTTAGGGATTTTGAGTGATGAGGATGTAAAAGTGAAAGCATATCTACTATGATGCATATGTCCATAGTTTTGACTGGTAAGGTTTAGATACCAAGAAACTTAGGAAGGAATAAAGGCAATTTACATGGTGGTTTAGCAGCAGGGCAGGTTGGCCTGTACTTATGACTGAGATTGTTATTCCTAGTTTTTGGATCAAGTAAGAGCATGAAAAAGTAGTCACAGATCATCTTACTTGTGCACTACAAAAACTTTAATAATCAATACATTGGACATGTTAATGTAGTTCAAAAAACATTGATATGATATGAAACATACTATTTATAATTTATCTACCCAGGGAATTTTTTCAAGGAAATATTAATATGATTGGATACTATTTGGTCAGCTTGAGATAAATGATGACCAAAGACATCAAATTTAAATTTGAAAGCTTCAAAATTCTTTTTATATATATTTATTGTTTGCTTTAATATAATTTTTCTGTAGAGACTTGGATGGAACAACAAGCATAGAGGATCCCAATGGTGTAAGCAAAACTCTAGCTCAATTTAGTGAGCATTACAAGGTAAAGACATCCACATAAATTGAAAAGACCATACCCTAATTAAAGCTCTCTATGTGAAGCACCAATTCATAAAACAAGTTGAAGCATGGCAATGATCACCCAGAGCAAAAGAAGTGAGTTGTGGTGACTTATAAAGTTTTGATTAACTATTTTTTGTATTTTAAATTTGAGCATTAAGATGGGAATGTATTTATGATTAGTTGTTGTTTGCCCATAATTATTAGTAATATTGTATAGTCAGAATATCGCATCCTCTGGAGAAAATGACTAAAGAGATATTTTTCTGTGTTAACAATATTGAACATTGGTTTGTATGGTTTGTGACAATGAATTTTTGCAATTTATAGAATTTCTTCACACTAAAATAGAATTGTCTTTTGGCCTTTGATATGCCTGATGAAATAAGAAAGACTTAAGAGTGAGAGTGTAGAGAGGACTCCTAGCTTCTAAGGCTTGAGCTTGCAAAGGCTTAGAAATCAACAACAAAGGCAACTAAGCAAGATGTCATGGTAGTTTGTTACAATAGAAGGCTTGGAGGAATATATCTTTGACCAAAAGTAGCATTCTAAGTTTGTATAAGCAATTATGCCTCAGGCACAAACATAGCAAAGCAATCATTGATCATCTTATTAGAGCATTACAGAATTATTTCATAATTTGCCACTCGTCAAAATGATGCAATTTTGAAGACAATTAAGGGAGATTTTTATTGGAGATACTTTTATTAGTGGATGCCAATCTATTATTGTAAGAGATATGATACCCAAAGACATCAAATTTAACTTTGCAGGTTTCACTTTCTTTTTCTATATATATACATTTTTAGATAATCATTTTGCAGTCTAGATGAAAGCATAGGAATGGAAGATCTAGATGGTGTATAGGCAACTATAGCTCATTATTTTGAGAATTTTGAGGTAAATACATTCAAAACAATTGTAAAAAATTGGGAAGAAATAGATTATTCAATTTTTTTAGGTTTAGAAACAACATAACAGATGCAATTGGTTCTAACTCAAAAGCAATACCTTTATTTATTACACTTCTCAAATTTGAAACTACAGTTGGACGAGTCAGTGTTGTTTAAAGCTTAGGGATTTTCTGTGATTAGGACTGAAGAGTGGAAGTGTTGCTATGATTATCCATACCTCGATTGCTTAGACTCGTAAGATTCAGATCTCAAGAAGCTTGATAAAAAAAGAAAAGGAAAAGGCAAATCATGCATAACCACATAATGGTTTGGAGCAGAGCAGAGATTGGAATGAAGATAAATGCATGACCAAGGATTGTTATTCCTAGTTTGTGTAAGGAAGAACAAGCTTGAAAATTAGTCAATGATCATGTTACTTGACCTTAAAAAAAAAATTTGCAGTAGCCCATACTACATACAATTGCCATAATGATGCAGTTCAATGGCATTGATCTGATATGGGACATATTATTTCTAAGATATCTACTTGAGAACAAAATAATTAGAAATATTGCTATAACTGGATACTACCTAGCCAGTTTGTGTCATGTCCCTAAAATGAGGGATTAATCGATAACAATGATTCATCAGAAAATTATCGTAAGACTTTACAATTTTTTGGAAATTAATGGACCATATCAGAAGAAATCTCACAGAAAAAACAAGACATCAGAGAGCCCAGTAAACTACGCAATTTTTGAAAGACTGATATGACTAAGAAAAGAGGTGAAACTTTGCAGATAATTGATTTATTACAGCACATATGAATAATAATCAGAAATTAATTGTAACAGTAACAATGGTCTGTACAAAATTGGCAATGCTCATAATTAAAACAATGATCTAATAATGATGTAGCAATCCTATTAAGAGCAATCGTTTGTCAAGAAGCAGTTACATTTAACAAACATTAGTTATAATCAGCAACCTATTTAGTTAGGAAATAATAATACAAATAACAAGCACCACTCCACAAAGAAATAGAACAGTTGAAGGAATCATGTCTTTCCATTTCCAAGATTATGGCATACAGAAGGAATCGAATCAGAGTGGGGATATCAAATCGTAAGAAAGGAAAGAGTATAGTTAATTCTATCATCCAAACAGAACCATGTTTTTTTATAAAATGGCATTGATTGACATGAACAAATTTCCACAATCAGATAAAGTATGAAGATGTGTATTCTAGATTCGATTGTGTACCATATTTTTACATCAACGTTTCGAATCACAATCTATAATCCATCATTAGGATATGAATAGCTGGAGGAGAATGGTGGCATTGCTCAAAAAATCCTTATTTATAAGACATTGCATTTTCTCCAGGACACATTCATGGAACAAAGAGCCTATCATTACATCATTTGAGGAGCATCAATGCATAATCTTGAAGAAGAAATTATCAGCTATGTTAATACTTACACTTATCAGTTGGTATTGGTGCTCCTTGAATTATCACCACTAGTGAATGCATTCATAACTTATTAATTTAATGCTCAATTATCTTGGAAGCCCTTGAAATAGGGCATAAATTTGGTTCATGATGTAGTTTGAAAATTTCATGGTCGAGTTGAGCCAAAGCATGGTTGACAATTTTGATTCTCTCCAAGGAAGGAATGTTGCTAGGTTTACACAGTTGAGAAAATATAAGACAGTTTCTGGACAGTAAATGTAGCTTGGTATTTGGTTATTTGGTATGACAACTTTCAAATGAACTAATAGGAATCATGGAGATATTGAGGTATTTATTTTTTATCTTGTGTTAACTTTTGATTATCAATGTAGTTTGTTTTGTTAATCTCCATTAGTCTTTGTTTTTTAGTGTTTAGCTTCTTGATAATCTAGTATTTCTTTGTATTTCCTAAAATTTGTATGTGGCATGTTTATTGAAGTCAAAAAAATTTATTCTCTCTTAACCCTAATACAGGTCTCATCTTTCTTGGTATGTAAAAGAGTATAACCCTAGTTAGGGCTGTTAATGTTTGTGAGTAGCCGTGAAAGGGATCATCTCCCTAAAATGATTGCTCTTTAGCTATTTCTTATTCAACAAAGACTTTGCATTTATCTGAAGGTGATCTGACTTCTTGCTACTATTGTTTTCACACGATTTCATGATGCTATGGTACCAGACATCGAGTTGTTTTATTCATTCATATATTTTCATATATATGTGATCGATTATTCTTCTCCCTGCAGTCACAAGAGTTTCTTAATATTCCCTCCTCATATTGGGTTTGTAATGACATGGCATTGGGTCTTCTTGATGTTTGTGGTGGCTCAATTTATGACTGTTGTGTCTTTCTTGGTGTCTTGATAATTGTCAGTTCATTGTGATGAATCAATTTTCCATTATCTCCGTTGTGTCATCAATAAATTGTCCTTTGTGACAAGACAAATGTTTGAGCAGACACAATCTAAGGACTTTTCAAACATTGCTCTTTATGAAATCATGCATCAATAGAAAAATTATCGAATCATGTCAATCACATCAAACCTATCATATTAATCAGTCCTTTATCAATCATCATTTGTCAAGGTGTCATACACTCAAATGCAGATGCTATTAGTCTTAGACCAGGTACTCCATTCCTAAAACTAGACATTGCATCATCAACATGAATCAACAAGATCAGAATGGTTGTTGACTTACTTGGTTTAGTTAGCCTTATATTTTACTGATTTATTATTGATCATGTTCCTATGCTACTCAAGGATATCACCCGAGTGATGAGAGTGGTCGAGAGAGATGGTGTTCCTTTATTTTTTGTTTTGTCTTCTATCTGTGCAGTCTTTTTAATATAGTTTTGGGGAACATATGTCATATGCTTTAGGATGGATGGAAACATTCCTTATCTACATTGTGTTTGTTTCTAAGCAAAGGGATTGCATTATCACCCTGACTTTTTGTGTCATGGTGCAGCACATCCGGTTTGCCACATTAAATAAAGCTCCAATGAAAAAAGTGCATTAAAAAAAGAAAATCTCATCATAACTAACTCAATTTTTTCTAATTTTCAGCTTTATACTAACAATTTTAAAGTTAATTTCACTTTTCTTTAAACCAACATTGATAATCACATCGTCTCAAATAGGGTCAAAATATAGATAATCAAAAATGGTTCCTGCCTATGGCCCCTTTTAAACATGTCTTTTATATTGCGCATTTGATATTTATCATTCACAAATATTGTGTCATTCTTCTATTAATTAAATGATGACAAAATATTTAGTTACCTAGTTTCTGTCCTCTAATTTCATCATGTCCTATCATTTTTTCTTTGATTAAATATTTTCATGAATTATTTGATCTTTGGTCTTAGGAAAACTATTTATATATTTACCCCCCATCATCCTAAGGTCTCATGTCTTGATAAATAAATTATATTGATTTACCATCCTTTTCCCCTTTTCCCACAATTAAATAGATTTATTTATTTATTTTTCTATTTTTTCAATTATGAGAGAATTAATTTTCCACTTATATCCTTTTCATACTATTTTCTCTCCAATTTTAATTCTTTCACCTTCCACTCTTACACTATCCCCTTTCAAGCTCTTACACTCTCCTAGTCACCTATTAATCTATTTTCCAAGTTTCAAAGCTCATTTTGACTTATTTCTAAAGTGAACTTCAAAATCTTGTCATAAGCAATGGGATTTTTACAACTTAAACTATTCAATTATGACATCTTCCCAATTGTGCATTCATGCTAAATTGGACATTTTGATTCAAATTCATATAAATTGTGATCATTTTTCTCATCAAATCCTAACCACATTTTTCAAGCATTCTTGTGATCATGCTATCATTTTGCTTTCATGAATAGGTGTTTATTGTCATATGGGAGCAACATATCAAATTGAATGAAGAAAGAAAATGATTGGAGCATCTCAAGGGAGTGTTTTTTGATTTGTTCCATATTTATGCACTTTGCACCATAGCTTTAATGTTGAGTAGGATCTTTATTTGTATGCATTTAGGGTTTGTTGATCCTCTAGCTTGCAAATGATTTTTGATTTTTTTCCCCTCTCCTACAAGTAGCAGAGCTGGTCGAGATGAACATTTTATGATCGAGGTTGTATTATTCCTAGTTGAGGGAGTAGCTACAATTCAGCTACATGCACAAAATTGTAGCAAATGCCCATCTTATAAGAGCATTACAAAATTTGTGCAATAATTCACACTTTCCATAATAATGCAATTTTAAACAAATTGATGTGATAACATATTTCGTTATGATTTATCTACCGATTTTTTTTTAAAAAAAAGAATATTGCCATTATCTGGTACTATTTGGTTAGTTTGAGATATATGATACTAAGCTCTTGGTCTAGAGAAGCTCATAAACCTACAACACAGAAAATCTTATGCAAGATCACAATAGGGAAGCTGCAATTCAGGTACACATGCTAGAAGTAGTAAATGACCATCTTAGTGTAGCATTACAAAATTTATCAGGTAATGCATACACATGCGTTGATTATACAATTCTAAATGGTAAGGTCATGGATCTTGTGCAAATATTTACATTTGTATAGATGATTCTAATTGGGCAGATTGCTAGAAGAGCAGACTTATAGATTTTGGTTTGTCTTCTAATCTACAATCTAGCCCTCCCTTATACCTAACTCAAGGGGCATGTTCATTGAATGGACATGTCCCTCTCTAGGTTGGCCTATTTAACAACATAATTTTTTCCTCAAGATTGGTGCCCATTCCAAGAATTACTAATGGTTAGTAACTAACTAACCACATTAGTAATAAGAAGGCTTATAAAACCCACAAGGAAAATGAAAATCTATCTAGAGGGGACAATATGTTCTAGTGACCAATACTTAGGGGAACTCATGCATCCAGATCAGGCTGATCTAAAATTTAGATCACTTGTCTTGTCAAAGTTACAAGGAATTAACACTAAATGTGTGTGTGTGTGTGTGCACGTGTGCGGGTATGAGTGCGCGGGTGTGTGCATGTGTGCATGTGTATGTGTGCGCGCACGTACACATATTTAAGATAATTATTTTGCAGAGACTCAAATGGAATGGTAGGATTGGATGTTCTATATGGTATATGAGCAACTATAGCTCAATTTGTCAAGCATTTCCAAGCAAAGACATGCATATCAATTGTTAAAAAAACCTAGGAAGAAAAAGATTATAAGATTTTGTTAGGATTAGAAAGAATGAAACATATTGAACTGGTTCTAAGAACATGCAATGCATTTACTTATTACACTTCTCAAGTTTGAAATTACAATAGGAGACATCACTGTAGCTTTAACCTTGGGATTTTGTGTGACTAGAACTCAAGAGTGAAAGCTTTGCTATAATGATGCATACTTCAATTTCTTAGACTTAAGTTTTAGATTTTGTGAAGCTTAGAAATAAGCAGTGAAGGCAATTCATATAGGATAACATGATGGTCTCAGAGCAAAGCAGGGTTGGGTTGAAGATATATGTGTGGCCGAGGGTGTCATTCCTAGTTTGTGTAAGCAAGGACAAGCAGGAAAAATAAGTCAATTATAAAAAATGGATTTTCATAACAAAATAAAGGTGATCTAGGAAGAGTTTTCCTCAACAGATTATTAAACAAATATATTGAATTCCTTTTCATGGGACATTAACAGCTATTAACTACCAAAAATTAACTGAAATAACAAAGCTCAACAAAAATAACTATATCAATGATCAATTGAAACAATGATCAATTGTAATAACTATAATAACAAAAAATTGAAATAATTGTAACAATGATCACTTGTAATAACTATAAGAATGATTAAATGAAATAACTGTAACAATCATCAACTGTAATAACTGAAATAATGATGTATTATTTTTTCATACATTTAAGTAAAGCAAATGCTTAACATGAAGAAAAAGAAGCACATACAAGAAATATCTGGTGAGCCTCGCCTTTTGGTAAGAGGAGAAGCATTGACTTAGGCTTAACCTCCCAACCTCAAACCATCTTTATCCCCACACAATCTATTGAATAGAAAGGCCCTCCCTACCTTGGGATCAAGCTTGGGGTACTTTTAGTCCAGCCACTTGAGCATTTCGATGTCTAGAATGTCTGCATAGTTATGGCCGAACATGTCTGAATAACTGGCTCTACTAACATCAAGTGATCATAGATGGCAAACATGCCTTTAAATGACCTTGGCCATGGTTTTTTGATGGATTCACTAACCCGATCACCATCTCTCAACTTGACAACAGGGGAGCAATAATATGGATGAGCATGAGCTATGAAATGAAATTAATTTAAATTTATCATATCATATCTAACTTTTATTTCCATGTCATTGCAGATTCCATCTCACCTCTTCACCTTTTCCATGGCTATACAGCCAGTGAGTCCTAAGTGCTTGGATCTTAGAGCAATCGGCTCTATCTATTGATTCTCAACTGATTCATGAATATTATATGTTTCCAACTAATGACAATTTGTAATTTGAAGAATACATTCTTTAAGACTTGCAAAAAAATATATCATTTGATTCTAATTTCCAGTGGCATAAATAAATCATGATCTCATAATGTGGTTACTTGGCTTTTATTTGCCAAAAACAACTCTAACTTAGAGAAGGTCTAACCTATGATATTAAGCAAGATGATTTGCATCATGGTATAATATGTAGCATACTGCTATATAAATCAGAATGTTGTAACAACTGATAAAGAAATCATATTGCAATGTTTGGATTTTGGATTTTGGATAACCACATAACCTGGTAAAATTTGGAAAAGGAATGGAGTCTTGCTGGATGCTCAACAACCCACCTTACACTTTATAGAAAAGATCTTGAACACCAATTCCCAGTATGAATATTACTCACGATTTCAGCAAAAAATCAGTATAAAAAGGAATCATAGATGGGAAACAATTGCAATGGTTACTAAATGGTAACTACAGAGACATCAGATGCTATGAAAATCGTGGTCAAGTAATATGAAGGAAGTCAGGTGATAAACAAGGAAGTTGAGTGATAGAAAAATCATGTCTTCCGCCTCTCTCAACTTCATAATATAAAGAGATTATATGTCTCTTTGGCTTCCACAAAGCCATAACATAAAAGAAGAGACTTGGCTCTTGAACGCCAAATAAATATGCCAAGTGTTAAATTGGTTTCTTGCAAGAAAAATGAATAAATATGGAAATAAATAGAAAATAATTATGATTTATATCAATCTACATGCACAAAGATATACTTATGAGGTGGCATCATATTATTATAAAAATAATATTATGGTGTCACTTTATTCTTATATCAATGTGTACGTATCTAGGTATATATTATAATAATGTGGTGGAAAGATCAATCAAAATCCTTTGAGGTACATATTGTTTTTAATTAAATTAATTTATGTTTTAAAATATTTATTTAATATCTCATGCCAATCCTTCAATTGTATCCTGATGTTCAGGTCGCTAGGTCCTTACCAAGGCAATTTAGGGGCATACCTGTCAACTTGATAATTGGACCAAGCTAGTATCTCATTCTGTTGATCCCATTTAGCAATGCTTCCCCCCTTCATCCTTTCCTGCAATCACCTGTGCAATATTTCCATGATAACAAGAAGTTCCATAATAATTTTCATAATAATATTTAATATAGATAAAGAATTTAGTTATTAACCATAATTCCAAAATCAAGCAACTACTAAACATCGTACGACAACTATGGATATTCACCATCTTCATTAAACAGTCAACCTAATGAATACAACTCATATGAATAACTACCTACTTCACATGATTATGAAAGAAAAATCCATTCAATTTAACGGCTATAAATAAAATTGTTAGTATTGCTTCTGGATTAGATTGTGTTGAAAAAATTTTATCATCAACGTTTTGAATCACACTATGTGATTCATCATTAGGATGAGAGAGCAAGAGCTGCAAAAAATAAAGTGAGTTGCAGATTGGGGTTGACTCTAAAGATATAGGGGCTGGAGATAGAGAAAGCACACAAACCAAGGGAGGACACCAAGAAAGCCTAAAAAACACAAGAAATTCAATAACATAAAGACAAAAAGAGAGAATGTAAAAAACAGGAGATGTGATGGAAAATAAAAAGAAATGAAGGAGTAAACCCAGTGAGTCCCTAAAAACACGAAGCTCATGCCAAGTTTATACACATACACACACACAAATATGTAGATAAATATATACAAACAAACATTTATATAAATATACCAATATGCAAATATATGTACAAATATATATATATATATACACACACACACACACACATACACCAAATATTTCTATATATATACCAAATATTTGTATATATATATATATGTATATATATAGATATATATAAGCTTGAAAATCAATAAAAACCTCAAAAAAGACCCGTCAAAAAATATAATAAACTAAAAAGGTAATAATTATAAATTAATACACACTTACTAAAAACATGCTAGAAAATAAATAAGAACCTCTAAAAAGACCAACCACAAAAAAGTAAACAAACCATAAAGCGAATTATATATATATATATATATATAAGCTTGAAAATAAATAAAAACCTCTAGGACAACCCAACCAAATAAAACTATAAAACAACCACAATGGTAATAAATATAAATTAATACAAACATACAAAAAACATGCTAGAAAACAAATATGAACCTCTAAAGAGACCCGTCTAAATAAATTTAAAATTAGGTCAAAATTTGGGATGTAACATCAATGATCATCTTACTTGACAGTTAAACAATTTGTGCAAAAAACCATACAATTGCCATAATGATGCTGCTCCAAAGACATTTATATGATATGAAACATATCATTTGTTATCTGTCTACTTGAGAAAAAATTTATTTAAAATATTGCAATAATTGGATACCACCTGGCAAGTTCGTTTCATGTCCCTGACATAAGGGGTTTCTAAATAACTATCAATCATAAGAAAAGTGTCTTGTAAGATTTAAAGATCTTCTAGAAACTAAAGTGATATAGTAGAAGAAATCTCATAGCAAAATCATGTCATCAAAGAGGCTAGCACACTATGCTGAAGAAATTTGCCAAAAAAAATCACGTCATCATTTAGGCTAGCACATTATGCATTATTTGATAAACGCGTATGACTAAGAAAAGAAGCAAAAAAATTTGGAGATTATCAATTTATTGCAGCATATATGAATAATAATAATGAATCGATGATAAGAGTAACAGTGATCTATGTAAACTTGGTAATTTTCACTGTTTAGTTTGTTTATAATCTAGGGTTTCTTTGTGTTTCCTAAAATCTGTAAGTGGCGTTTTTATCCAAGTCAAAAACTTTTGTTCTTTCTTAACTGTGCTATGGGTCACATTTCTTGGTTTTTAAATAGTAAAAGAGTATAACTCTAGTTAGGGGCTCTCATTTCATTTGACTGTTGTTTGAGTTTCTATGCATAATATGGTCTTTTTGGTTAAGGGTAAGGTTTTTGTTAAGCTATTGTACTTAAGTTATAGTACATTCTATATATATCTTGTAGTGAAACAAAAATACATCTTTGTTCTGTTGTCGAGTTTTTGGTTATCTTAGTGTACTTAAAAGCATGTTCATTTTTTGTTCTGTAAGTTGAACTCCTTGTATATACCTGTCAAGAAAGATAAAGGAAAAGGTTTAGCAAACCATGGTAGGGTTTCAATTTCTTGTCGTCAAGTTTGTAAGTTGAAATCATTATGTTTTGTTTACTTGCATCTATGTTGTCAGCTTCTTTTGTTTCAAAGGTTAATGTGGAAAGGGTTTAGCAAACCATGGTAGGGTTTCAATTTCTTGTCGTCAAGTTTGTAAGTTGAAATCATTATGTTTTGTGTACTTGCATCTATGTTGTTAGCTTCTCTTGTTTCAAAGGTGAATGTGGTTCTAAGATTAAGAGATTTCTTGTTAGACAAATGATGTTTCAATTACAGTTGAAGAAGTTTGATTAGTTTGAAAAGGAAATTGAACATTCTATTTTGATTAGTATGTCAGTTTTATTTCAACTCAAAATAGAGATGATTATATATATGTTGGGAGTAGAGCAAGTTGGGTTAAAGATATATGTACAAATGAGGATGTTATTCCTAGTTTGTGTGAGGAAGTACAAGCATGAAAAAGTAGTCAATGATCATCTTACATGACCATTAAACAATTTGTGCAATTGATTTTAACTCACAGGAAATTCCTTTACTTATTACACTTCTAAAGCCTGAAACTATAGTTGGACAGGTCTATGCAGTTTTTAAGCTTGGGGATTCTGTGTGCTTAGGACTCAAGAGTGGAAGTGTTGTTGCACTTATGCAATTTTAACTCATAGGCAATTCCTTTACTTAATACACTTCTGAAGCCTGAAACTATAGTTCGATAGGTCTATGCAGTTTTTAAGCTTGGGGATTTTGTGTGCTTAGGACTCAAGAGTGGAAGTGTTGTTTCACTTATGCATACCTCAATTTCTCAAACTAGTAAGTTCAAATCTTGAGAAGCTTAAAAACAAGCAGCAAAGGCAATTTGTGTAGGACCACAAGATGGTTTGGGAGCAGAGTGGGTTGGGTTGAAGAGATATGTATGACATAAGGAAGCACAAGCATGAAAAAGTAGTCAATGATTATCTTACTTAACCATTAAATTTTTTTTGCAATTATCCATACATTTTCCATAATGATGCAGTTGCAAACACCCTGATATGATATGGAACATGTTAGTTATAATATATCTACTACAGAAAAAATGTATTGGAAGTATTGCTATAATTTGATTACTACCTGGCTAGTTTATGTCATGTCCCTGACATGAGGGATTTCTACATAGCTATCATTCATCAGAAAACTGTCTTGTAAGACTTCAGGATTTGCTGGAAACTAATGTGTTATAATAGAAGAAATGTCACAGAAAAAGCACGCCATCAGAGAGGCAACTATAATATGTAATATTCCATGGATTAATACGACTAAGAAAAGAGGCAGCAAACTCATGAGATAATCAATTAATTACAACACATCAGAATAAGCAAAAATCAATGATTACAGTAACATGATCCGTATAAACTTAGCAGTGCTACATCGTCAGAGAGGCCATTATAATATGCAATATTCAATAGACTAATATGACTAATAAAAGAGGTAACAAACTCCTAAGATAATCAGTTAATTGCAATGCATGAAGAATAAGTAGAAATCAATGATTACAGTAACATGATCCATATAAACTCAGCAATGCTCAGAATTAAAACAACAATATGATTATAATGCAGCGATCATACTTAAATCAATTGTTCATCAAAGAGAAGTTGCATATAACAAACATTAGCTACAAGAAGTGAGCTGTTTAGTTAAGAAATAATAATACAATGAACATGCACTACTCCACAAAGATACATAACTATAAAAGGAAACATGTCTTTCAATTTCCAAGATTAGGGTTATAGGTATTTGTATACCTAAGGCATCAAAAGAGAGAAGGGGATAGAATCATAAGAAACACAAGAGAATAGGCAGTTCTATCATCCAAACACGAGCATATCTTAAGGAGATGACATTGCTCTGAAACCATCTTATTTATAGGGGTTTATGTTTTCTGCAGAACACTTCATGCAGCAGCAAAATTATCATTACATCACTTCAAGAGCATCAATGTATACACTTGAAGAAGGAAGCAATTAATCATTCTGAAGCGCACACACAATAGATATATTAATAATCACATTTAAGCATTGGTAATGAGGCTCCTTCCATAATTGCCATCTAAGGAGAAGAACAATAAGTTAACTAAACAATTAGTTCCATGGATGAGGTGTAAATGACAATAGACATTCTAGTTCCATATAAACCCCTCATTACATATTAAATAAAGGTGATCTTAAAGAATTATAGCAGAATAGAAAGGTATTAGTAACAGACAATTGGCAAGTAACAAGATCACATGAGTACATAATCTAAACAACATTGTTCCAAGACATGGCCTAAGCAAGAATAAGACATATCAGATACAGTGACACTAATATAAATGGAAGATCTAGTGGAATTAAAATTCATCCAAAATATATTGGAAATATCTTTATTATACCAGATCAGATTGTTCGTAACACTTCAATATCCAAACCCGCACAGACTAATTCTCAATTATAACATAATTCTATAAAATAGGATAAATGCACTTTTGGTATAAAGAAATGATAGTTACCAAAAATAAACAATAGTTTCCATAAATCTTTGGATTAGTTATAGAAAATAGGGATTGATGGAAAGAACTTGCATACAAAGAAAGCTTGTATTTTAATGATATAGAGTTACCTTTTCTTTTTACACATGTCAAGTCTAGAAATACAACTATGAATGTAATGCAGCTTTAGTCTTAGGCATTCCTTTTGCGATAAGGAAGGCTGGAGAGTGAAAGTGTTGCTAGGAGGATGCATACCTAGTTTTCCTAGACTGTGAAGGTCTACATGTGCATAAACACTGAAGCTAGTTGCAAGGGGAATCCGTATATGATCACATGGTTGTTTAGTAATAGAGCTGATTGAATTGTCAATATTTATAAGCAAGGGTGTGTTATTCCTAGTTTGTGAAAGCAGCTGCAGTTCAGCCACATGCACAAAAAGTAGGCAATGCCTATCTAATCAGAGCATACAAAATATCTGAAATAATTCACACACTTGCCATAAGGATGCAGTTTCAAACAAGCTGATGTGATCATGAAAACATCTCATTATAATTTATCTATCAAGGAAATCTTTTTATAGAGAATGTTGCTATTATTTGATACTATTTGGTCACTTTCAGATCTATGATAATAAGGTTTGGATCTAGAGAAGCTCGTAAACTAACGACAAAGACAATCTTCTGCAGGATCACAATGAAGGAGCTACAACTCAGATACATGTGCTAAAAGTGGGAAATAACCATCTTAGTGTAGCATCATAAAATTTGTGAAATAATGTACTCACTCAATCTAATCATGTAGTTCCCAAGAAAAATTGACATTGCATATATTTTTTATAACTTATCTAGTAGGTGAGAGTTTTATTAGATCTGCTGCTATTACTGGATGGTATTAGGCCAGTTTGTGATATTGACATCCAAAGACATCAAATTTAACATTTTTGTAGCTCTCTCTCTCTCTCTCTCTACATATTTGAGATTATTATTTTGCACAGACACAAATGGAATAGTAAGGTCATAAGGTCTATATGGTATTTGGGGAACTATAGCTCATTGTTTTGAGCATCACACACATGCACATTAATTAAAAAATAAATGGGAACAAAAGGATTATCAGATCATAGCTATAAAAGGATGTAGAAGATGCAAGTGGTTCTCAGAAAAACAATACCTTTACATTTTACACTTCCCAAGTCTTAAATTATAATTGTAAATGTCAATGTGGCTTTAAGCTTAGGGATTCTGAGTGACGGGAATGTCAAAGTGAAACCACTACCATGATGCATATGTCCACACATTGGACTAGTTAGATTTAGATACCAAGAACCTTAGGAAGGAGTAAAGGAAATTCACATGGTGGTTTAGTAACAGAGCAGGTTGGCCTGTACTTATGACTAAGATTGTTATTCCTAGTTTTTGGAGCAAGTACAAGCATGAAAAAGTAGTCACAGATCATCTTACTTGTGCACTACAAATTTTTTTGCAATAATCAACATGTTGGACATGCTGATGTAGTTCAAAAAATGTTGATATGATATGAAACATACTATTTATAATTTATCAACTCGGGGAGTGTTTTGAAGGAAATACTGATATGATTGGATACTATTTGGTCACTCTGAGATAAATGATGACTAAAGACATCAAATTTAAATTTGCAAGCTTCAAATTTATTTTTATATATATTTATTGTTTGCTTCAATATAATTTTTTTGTAGAGACTTGGATGGCATAGCAAGCATAGATGATCCCAATGGTGTAAGCACAACTCTAGCTCAATTAAATGACCATTACGAGGTAAACACATCCACATGCATTGAAAAGAGCATATGGAAATTAAAGCTATCTATGTGAAGTACCGATTCATACTACAAACTGAAGCATGACAATGATCACCTAGAGCAAAAGAAGTCAGTTGTGGGAAATTCATAAAGGTTTGATTAATTAAATTCCACATTTTAAATCTGAACATTAATATGGGAATGCATTTATGATTAATTGTTGTTTGCCCATAATTGTTGGTAATATTGTCTAGTCGTCTAGATTTTTATGAATGGCAATATCGCATCTTTTGGAGAAAATGACTAAAGAGATATTTTTCTGAGTTAGCAATATTGAACATTGGTTTGTCTGGTTTGTGAGAATGATTTTTTTGTAATTTATAGAATTTCTTGACACTAAAATAGAATTGTCTTTTGTCTTTTGATATGCCTAATGAGGTAAGAAAGACTTAAGAGTGAAAGTGTAGAGAGGACTGCTAAGTTTTGAGCTTGCAAAGGCTTAGAAATCAGCAACAAAGGAAACTAAGCAGGATGACATGATGGTTTATTACCATAGCAGGCTTGGAGGAACATATCTATGACCAAGAGTATTATTCTAAGTTTGTATGAGAAATTACACCTCAGGTACAAACACAACAAAGCAATCATTGATCATCTTATTAGAGCATTATAGAATTATTCAATAATTTTCCACTAGTCACAATGATGCAGTTTTGAAGACAATTAAAGTAGATTTTTACTATTAATACTTCCATTAGTGGATACCAATCTATTATTGTAAGAAAAATGATACCCAAAGATGTCAAATTTAACTTTTCAGATTTCACTTCTTTACATTTTTAGATAATCATTTTGCAGTCTAGATGAAAGTGTAGGAATGGAAGATCTAGATGGTGTATAGCCAACTATAGCTCATTATATTGAGAATTTTGAGGTAAATACATGCACATCAATTATAAAAAATTGGGAAAAAATAGATTATTGGATTTTTTTAGGTTTAGAAAGAACATAGGAGATGCAATTGGTTCCAACTCAAAAGCAATACCTTTACTAATTACACTTCTCAAATCTGAAAATACAGTTGGAAAGGTCAATGTTGTTTAAAGCTTGGGGATTCTCCATTATTAGAGCTGAAGAGTGGAAATGTTGCTACAATTATGCATGCCTTGATTGCTCAAACTGGTAAGGTTCAGATCTCAAGAATCTTGATAATAAAAGAAAAGGCAATGGCAAATTATGCAAAACCACATAATGATTTGGAGCAGAGGATAAGTTGGAATCATGATAAATGCATGACCAAGGATGTTATTCCTCATTTGTGTAAGGAAGTACAAGCTTGAAAATTACTCAATGATCGTGTTACTTGATCTTAAAACATTTTTTGCAATAGTCCAGAGTTCATACAATTGCCATAATGATGCAGTTCCAAAGACATTGATCTAATATGGAACATATTATTTCTAACATATCTGCTTGAGAACAAAGTAATTGGAAATATTGCAATAATTGGATACTACCTAGCTAGTTCGTGATATGTCCCTAACATGAAGGATTACTAGATAACAATGATTCATTAGAAAACTACCGTAAGCCTTCACAATTTTTTGTAAACTAATGCACCATAGTAGAAGAAATCTCATAGCAAAAGCACGTCATCAGAGAGCTTGGTACACTATGCAATATTTGATAGACTGGTATGACTAAGAAAAGAGGTGAGATTCTGGAGATGATTGATTTATTACATCACATATGTATAATAATTATAAATTAATGATAAGAGTAACAAAGATCTGTATAAACTTAGCAATGCTCATAATTAAAACAATGATTTGATGATAATGTAGCAATCCTATTAAGAGCAATCGTTTGTCAAGAAGTAGTTACATATAAAAAACTTTAGTTACAAGTAGCAACCTGTTTAGTTAGGAAATAATAATACAATGAATAGGCACCACTCCACAAAGAGACATAACAGTAGAAGGAAACATGTCTTTCCATTTCCAAGATTAGGGTTACAAGTGTATCAGAGACATTGAATGAGAGTAGGGATATCAAATTGTAAGGAAGGCAAGAGAAGAGTTAGTTCTATCATCCAAACACAAGCATATTTTTTTACAAGATGTCATTGCTCAAAAAAGCCTTATTTATAAGACTACACATTTTATTGAGTACACATTCATGGAACAAATGGCCTACAATAACATCATTTGAGGAGCATCAATGCATAATCTCAAAGAAGGCAGCAACAGATATGTTAATACTTATGCTTATCAGTTGGTAATGGTGCTCTTTGCATTATCGACACCCATGAATGCATTATCTTGGAAGCCCTTGAGATAGGGCATAAATTTGGTCCATGATGTAGTTTGAAAATTTCATGCTCGAGTTGAGCTAGAGCATGATTGACAATTTTGATTCTCTCCAAGGAAGGAATGTTGCTCAGTGTAGACAGTTGAGAAAATCTAAAACAGTTTTTGAATAGGGAATGTAGCTTGGTGTTTGGTTATTTGGTATGATAGCTTTCAAATGAACTAATTGAAATAATGGAGATATTGAGGTATTTTTTAGCCTGTGGTAACTTTCGATTATTGATGTAGTTTATTTTGTTTTTCTTTTCAGTGTTTAGTTTGTTGTTAATCTAAGATTTCTTTGTGTTCCTAAAATTTGTATGCGGTATGTTTATTGAAGTCAAAAAACTTTTTTTCTCTCTTAACCTTGATATAGGTCTCATCTTTTTTGGTTTGTAAATAGTAAGAGAGTATAACCCTAGTTAGGGTTGTTAATGTTTGTGAGTGGCCGCGAGAGAGATCATCTCCCTGAGATGATGGTTGTGCAACTATTTCTTACTCATCAAAGACTTTGTAATTATCTAAAGATGATCTAACTTTTTGCCACTAGTGTTTCCACATGACTTAATGATGCTATGGTGCCAGACATCAAAATGTTTTATTCATTTATATATTTTCATCTATATGTCATTGGTTATTCTTCTCCCTATAATTACAAAAGTTCCTTGATATTCCCTCCTCAAATTGAGTTTGTAATGACATGGCATTGGGTCTTCTTGATGTTCGCAGTGGCTCAAGTTATGACTATTGTGTCTTACTTGGTGCCTTGATAATTGTTAGTTAATTGTGATGAATTTGTTTTTTGTTATATCCATTATGTCGTGGCTTATTAATAGAGGTGTTAGCATTATCAAATATAGTGGTGAAACATATTTTCAGCTAATGGCAGAGAAGACGTGAATTGGACATTACTTCAACAGACTCTTTGTGTTCCCGATCGAGACTCTTGTGTTTTGATAAGTCTAATCAATAGCTGTTGCATCAGAAGATACATTTATAGCATCTCTCGATAGCAGATGTGATAATTGCATCAATATTGTCCATCTGGTCTTTTGTGACTTGCCCTATGTCTTACATCAACTATAGTTATAATAATATAGTGTATTCGATGTGTGCATGATCAACATATCTTGCAATATTTTCAGAGTTGATTATTTTTGTGAAAATTTAGGGACTTTTGTCTATTATGATATCTATAGACAAAGTGTTCAATCTGTAAAGAGAAACAACCATTGGAGCAGCTGGTGCGAATATATATGTATGAAGAATGGTGTTCTACCTTCAATACCTTGTATGAGTGATTGTTAAGTGGTAACAATCTCTGTGAAGGATAATTTCTAGATTAAAGCTTGTGAACATTGTATGGAGTCCCTACAATCATTCAATAAAGATATCTTTTAGGTGGTTGGGTTTTTCCCTGGAGGAGGGTTTTCCTAGGGTACATCTGATGTTCTTACATATTTTTTTTTGCTAGTTTTTGTCTGTTGGTTATTCCTATGTATATTGGTTAGAAAACTTAACATGGTATCAGAGCAAGCCTAGCAAAGATCCTCAATCAGAATAAGAAGTTTGGGAATTTAAGAAATGCAAGAATTGAGGGATTTTTTTGAGATCATGTAGCTGAAGAAATCTTGGAGGCAGATTCGCTAGTGATCGATTTTCCTCTTTGCCTGCACTATAATTTTGTGACAGCAAACAAGTTTTTGCTGGATTGTGAGGAAATTTAGACAATAAAGAGATAAGTATTTTATGATTATATCTTTGAATATGGATCATAGATTCTATATAGCTATTATTAATTCATGTTATTACAGTGAATTGTATATTCTTTTAGCATTGATCTGGATATTTCTCTTCATGTTAGATTGAGTCAATAAATTATTATTAATCTCTCTAGGTTATAGGATGGATTAAGAAGCAATGAGATGATGTAGGATTTCATGAAAGTTGAAAAAATGAATAAACATAAGGACTTTGTTTGCAGAGTTGATGACACGCAACTTCATTAAAGAGGAAGAACCTATATTGACTATTGTTGTGATTAGTTTCTTCAAAGAGGAAGAAAAGACATTCAGAGGGAAACTATTTAGCTAAAGAAAGTAGATTCGGAGGGAGGATGTAGAATGCCAAATCCTTTGCAAAGGACCAACAAGCTTGTGTGCCAATGCAACTGTTGAAGCTCCTTGTTTGGTCAAACTTGGAATCAACTCCTTTTTTGATAATCTAAGCTTGAGTGTGCGATCACTAATGAAAGGAAGCCTCAATATTTAGATGATCTTTTATGTGTTTTTGAGTTCTTCTCTGAGAGAGAGAAGTTTGAGGTGCAATCCCTTGTTAATGAGTTCTTCTTTGCAAGGGAAGTTTGAGCTATAATCCCTTGTCAATGAGTTCTTCTTTGCGAGAGTAGTTTGAGGTGAATTCTGTGTCCAATCCTTTGCGAGTAGGCATGGTGGAGATGCTTTCTTCTCTAGGAGAAGTCAGAGGTTAAAGCCCTTGTTCCCCCCTCTACAAGTAGGCATCGTGTGAGACTCCATGACTTTATTTTCTATTATTTCATCCTCTATGAGTAACCGTTGAGAATGTAATGTTAAGATGACAATATTGTTTTGAGAAAACTTGTGATGATATTTTGTTATTGACATCTTTTGGTTGTAGCTCCATTGTGCTTTGTCAGATTGAAGACACATTGTGTCACATGAATGATCTCTCTTGCCAAGAGGGATTGTTAATGTTTGTGAGTAACCATGACAGAGATGATCTACCTAAAATGATTGCTTTATAGATATTTCTTATTTGTTAAAGACTTCGTATTTATCTAAAGATGATCCTACTTCTTGCCACTACTGTATAATGCTATGGTGCCAGACATCAAGTTGTTCTACTCATTCATATATTTTCATCTATATGTCATTGGTTTTTTTTCTCCCTACCCTGACAAGAGTTTCTTGATATTCCCTCCTCATATCAGGTTTTTAATGACATGGCATCGGGTTTTCTTGATGTTCCAGGTGGCTCAAGTTATGACTTCCATGTCTTACCTAGTGCCTTCAATATTGTTGGTCCATTGTGATGAATCATTTTTCTATAATATCTATTGTGTTGTGGCTTATTAAAAGAGGTGTTAACATTATCAAATGTGGTGATTAATTTTTGGCTTTTTGCGCAACATATTCTGAGCTAACAACACAGTAGATGTGAGTTGGACATACTAAACAGACTCCACTGTGTTCCTTGTGGAGACTCTGTTCTGAGAATTCTACTCAATAGATACTACCATAGAAAATATATTTATAGCATCTCTCGGTAGCAGATGTGGTTGTTGCATCAATATTGTCCATCTAGTCTTTTGTGAATTTCTTTAGGTTTTATAGTTAGAATAATATAGTATATTTGATCGGTGCATGATTGACATATCTTGTAAGATTTTCAATGTTGATTATTTTTGTGAGACTTTAGGGACTATTGTATATTCTGTTATCTATACACAAAGTGTTCAATCTATAAAGAGAAATAATCGCTGGATTAGTTGGTGCGAATATGTGTGTGAAAAGGGGCATTTTGTCTTCAATACCTTCAATGAGTAATTTTTAAGTGTTAACAATATCTGTGAAGGACTCTTTCTAGATTAAAGCTTGTGAACATTGTACTAGGTACCTTTGATTATTCAATAAAGAAGATCTTTTAGGTGGCTGGATTTTTCCCTCAAGAGTATCTCTGATGTTCTTGCATATTTGTTTGTACTTGTTTCAGTTTTTTTTTTATTCCTATGTATTCTGGTTCAAAAACTCAACAAGGATCCCTCATTTCATTTGAATGTTGCTTGTGTTTCTCTGCACAAAACATAGTCTTTTTAATAATAACATTTTTGTTAAGCTTTTGTCTTAAGTTACAGTACTTTATGTATATATCTTGTCGTGAAACATAAGCACAACTTTGTTTTGTTGTCCAGTTTTTGGCTACCTGAGTGTAATTTAGAGCATGTTCAAATTTTGTTATGTAACTTGAACTTCCTACTAATACTTGTTAAGAAAGATAAAGGAAAGGGTTTAGTACACCACGGTTAGGGTTTTAATTTTTTGTCAAGTTTGTAACTCGAGATCATTATGTTTTGTTTACTTGCATCAATGTTGTTATCTTCTCTTGTTTTGAAGGGTATTGGGCTTTTTAGATTAGCAGCTCCCTTGTTAAACAAACAATGTTTCAGTTATAGTCGAAGAAGTTTAGTAAACCATGGTTAGGGTTTCAGTTTCTTGTCAAGCTTGTAACTTGAGATCATTATGCATGGTTTACTTTCATCTATGTTGGCATCTTCTCTTGCTTTGAAGGTGATTGGGGTTTTCAGATTAACAGCTCTCTTGCTAAAAAAATCACATTTTAGTTACAGTTGGAGTTTGATAAGTTAAAAAAACAAGTTGGACATTCTGTTTTGATCAGTATGTCAGTTTTATTTCAACTCAAAACAAAGACCAATGCATATATGTTATAATGATGAGCTTAGATATGTACATTTAGGGGAAACACATGTAGAGATGGGAATTATTGTGATATATCTCAGGAGTTAGAAGGCATTGTATTGATTTTATTATACAGAGTTGATAGCAAATTAGTCTCAAGAATACATATGATATATTGTTGCATATGTGATTCTATTATCTGCAATGACATACAATACAAATTATTAGATTAATTTTATGCAATGATTCCAGTCTTAGGTGATGCAAGAAAAGAATATGTTATTAAAAGAAACAAAGATGGTACTCTGTGTTGTTTGTAAAGAAATTAAGTGTGGTAACTCACCAGTGACACCCAGTTTCAATGAGACACATTGCTTTGCTAGTGAGGTATCGGAAAAGTCTATCAGTGAGATAATGTTGTCAGTGTGACTATACAGCTAGTGAGGCATTGTAATCTTGAATTTTTTTAGATAAGCTAGTAAGGAATCTTCAAGTGGTTTTATTCCCCAGAGGATTTCCACTCTGGACATTATTGGTGCTATGTATTGTTATTATCACTGATGTGTTTGTTTCTCATATTCATTTAACTATCATCAAATTTTAAAATAGTTCTGAGTTCATTTAATCTACATTTATCCTTTGTGTTTAACATGTTGAATAAATGCACACGCTCATCTACGTTATAGTCTCTTATGATTGTATTGTTGATCATGAGTTCACATTAATTGTTTCATGGTATAGTTAATACAGTCCATTGTTGAAAGTACAAAATGATTTTGACATTCATCACAGTTTGCCAAGAAGTGTCCTGAAACCCACTTCAGTAATAGTTATCATTATGCATCAATTGTTCTAAACATCATAGTATCCATGTTGTAGTCCTAATACATCAAAAAGCATTGAAGTTTTAATAGGAAAAGCTTTATCATTATTTCTATGCTTTCTCTTTTCATGTTCATGTTCATGTTTGGTCAAAAAATTTGTTGGGTTTTATAATACATTGATTCACCTCACCCCAACCCCCTCTCTCTCTATGCCTTTTTGTGCTCCAACAAAACAATAGTAGCAACATAGGAAATTCATGCATAGTAGTTGATCTAGTCCAAACATCTCATTTTCTAAGAAAAGCTGATAGCTTGTTAAAATGTTTACCAGGAAGGGCACTTACCATAACATTATGGTATAAATTGAAGATCTCTTCATGAGGCACTGATACATTTTGTAAATTGACTCTTGGTAATAATTATCCACAACAAACCAAGTGAACTATAGGCACTGTTGGTCTGACTTTTTGTGCAACAGAGGTTTTTGTTAAATTATAGAAAAGTCAAAAATTTTATTTCTAAGTGAAACATAGGATTTCTGGATAATCCATCCATAAAGAAAAAACTCATGAAATCCCTATGTTCTATCTATTCATAAATTGTCAGGCGCGAAAGTTTTGAATTTTCAAGTGAGACGAATATTCTGTCCCTTTTATTTTCTGTTTCCCCGAGATCCCCTTTTTTCTCAATCTTTCCAACTGTCAAATCCAAGTAGATCTATCACTATCGTTACCTCGCTATGAAGAATTGCATGCTTTTTAAGCCATGCGAGGTAGCAAATGCTGAGGATTTTATGAGGCAGGACCGCAAAGTTAAGATACGGCAGTCGGAGCTTTATTTCTTGAATGATTTATTGTGCAGGTACACGTTGCAACTACCATCAAAATAGAAAAGGGGACCCAACAGGATATCTGAAATAAGAGCCAGAATGATGATTTTTTCGATGCTTCGCCACCTCGTTATCAGAAAAATTAGACACTTCACCATTAGTGAAGTAGCGAGGCCCCGTAAAGTCTGACGGGGTGATGACGTTGCATTTTGTCGGTGCCTGGACTTCACCAGGTGGCATGACAACTCATAAATGCTATTGTCAGAAGCACTTTAAGTAACAGAAATTATTATCTTCTGCCCCTTGCATTTTTTGGTAAGAAATTCATTAAAACACTGGAGCTCGCAACCTCACTATCAGAAAAATTAGACACTTCACCGTTAGCGAAGTAGCGAGGTTCCATAAAAAAGAAAGATCAGCGTTGACCTTTGGTGACGTGGAATGATAATTAGGACTACAATAAATTTTTGACAAGGGCCAACTGTGCAGAGATCTTTGTTTTCGTTAATGCCTTTCTATCCGAATGTGCAAAGAGATCCTAAACGTCAGCTTGGAATGGAATCAACAGTCCTCGCTACCTCGCTATGCAAAATTGCATATTTTTTAAGCCATGCGACATAGCAAGCATGAATCAGAAGACCCCGCGCAGTTTCCTCACCCTTGATTGAGTATGTGATCAACGGCTGTCACCTTCTCACTATGAAGAGTTGTGAGGGAGATAATTATAGCGACATAGTGAATAGGGCCCACTGCCTTCTTTCTGAGAAAATCCAATAGCATATCATTTGATTGATTCCGAATCAGATCAACGATTGTCGCTACTTCGCTATGGCAAGATGCTTATTTTTTATTCATAACAAAGTAGCGACATGCAGACACGTGTCCTCAGATGTCAAAAGGTCTAGATACAAGTGCCATCAAGGAAAGAATGATATACGTGGTAAGTTCTTATTGGGTAAAGTGACTGACATGTCAAATGCAACTCCTAGTTGTTCTCTCTGTATCACATGATCGTAGGATCTTTAAAGATCAACGACGCAGTTTTAAACACAAAATGTAGTGCCACTCCTTGTATTAATTAGACATGAAAGCATCCTCCATGAGAAAAAATAGAGTATAATATAGAGAGATTTCATCAGTTTCATCTTACGCGAGCAAAGATTTGAAGCCATTCTTGTGTAGAAGCAATTCCTGAAGGAAAGTGTACCAAAGCCTGGTAGATATTGTGCAGTTGTCTGATCAAGGAAAGTTTACAGAAATACAGAGGAAAACAAAGTCAAAATTCAAGTAAGTAATACTATCATAATCCTCATAGGCTTTTCAGTTCTATGAAAAATAAGTCCAACATGCCTCCGAAGAAGGGATTTTTAGGTGCAGTAAATTATTTGGATAGGAATGTGCATGATGATTTGCTTGAGTTGCTTCCTGAGTCTACTGTAGAGATAGCACAAGTTAAGAGGTTAACCTCATTGAACCCTAGGCTAAGGATAGTTGATGGACTGTATGATAATGGTAATTGGGTTCAGGATGCTCAGACTTCTCAAACTGGTTTGAGTCTGTTCAAAAAATGGTTCGCAAAAAGGAAATTATATGCCCCTCATGCCAATATATGGAATTTTGATCTTGGGAAGCTTGTTGTTCCCAGTGTGTTTATGGATTATGACCTGCTTGAAACTTTAGAGAAAAGCTATGATCCAACCACTAAGGTAGTGAGAAGAATGGATGGTGAGGTTTTGATTACCATCAGTCCAGAAGAAATTAGGAAGGTTTTCAATCTGGGACCTCTCACCATGTATCATGTGATCATTAATTTGATGGAGTTAGAAAAAGAATATATGTCCAAAAGGGATATAGTTAGACAAGGTGCATTGAAAGCCCACATAGGCAAAATTGGAAACCTACCAACAATAACATCATCTTCTAAAGAACCTTTTAAGAAATCATGATTTAATGCCAGGGCAATAGAAATATACAGGACCCTGTGCAGAGTCTTCGGAGAGGGTGAAGAAGACTTTATTCCAGTGAACTTCATGTATATGATCACCCAAATATCTTCTTTCGGTGTAGAAATAATTTTTGATTTTGCATCTTACCTGGCTAATGAGACTCACAATGGATTGGTGGGGATTGCAAAGGGCAAGGTGGAAAAGGTCTAGGGTCAGTACTCCCTATTGATGCATATGTTCCTTTTTAAGGGCGCTACATATTTCGCTAAAGAAATGGTTTTAAATAGGGAACAAGAGGGGGAGGCACTCCCAGTTCAATTATGGAATGCAGACATGACTTGGGAGGCAGAAAATGCTAGTTTTGTCAGATTTGATAGGCATTTTGCTTCTAAACTAAGATGCCTCATATTAAGTGACAATCCCAGAATTCCTAAGGCACTAATGCATCTTGTTAGGCCTATGGACAGACCCCATAGTTTAAAAGTGTCACATAATTGGGGAGATATCATCCCATATCCAGTCTCAACTGTCATTACGGTCTATGGTTTCAAAGGGACACCCCATGTACTACCCTATCAAGTAACATTAAAGGTAGGGGTAGCTGAATTTTTATGGCAGTTGGGAGGAGTGGAGAAGACCTTTTTGCACAAAAGGGGAATAGGATCAATTTTTCCTACTTGCACTATAGCTCACCAGTTTGTAATAACTAAAGAAGGGTGGATCTTCCTCTACAAATTTTTGGATCGGTATAAGATGGTAGTATTTCATGCTCATTTTTGTGACACAGAAGACTTCTTTAATTCTGCTCTTAGATATAGGATCAAGCTTCGTCCAAGTCAGCATGAATTCTACTTCCTTGAAGATATAATAAGGAATGAATACTCTCTCCAGGAGAAAGAAACAAAGGAAGAAAAATGGAGAGCCTATTCAAAAGTTTTGGAATTCATTAATTGCTTTGACAAAGATTACAGTCCGCTTAGTAATGCTGCAATTAATGCAGATAGGATAAATCAGCTCATGATTACATTCTCAAAAATAATGGAGGTAATGAATGAAAAGAAACAACATTTTATTGATTCTTTTCCAGATAAAGCTAGAGAAGTTATGAGGAAATTGGGTTTCACCTCTAACACAGGAGTAGGTCCACTGGTTGTCCGAAAGAGGATAGGATATACTATTATTCGGGAGTAGATGCCCATTGTAAACAAAGAAAAATAGGGAATTGAATCTACTAGTACTATCCTCGAAGAAAGACCCCCTAAACCTTCTCCCAAAAGAAGAAAAATAATAAGGGAAGAGGAATCCCATGATGAAGGTTACTCACCTTCCCAAAATCCAATGAGAATTGAGGAAGAGTAGCTCACCAATGAGCAAATTGAACAAACAGGGTTGCAAGGAGGAGTTTTTGTTACTCAAGCAGAAATTGATGAAGGGAACCCCCAGGAGCCTTCTGTACCAAGTTTTGAATTAACTGTAGCAGATTTCAGAGGAAGAGAATTAGACCTTGTTTTGGAACAAGCTAGTTAGCTTTTTTGTTTGATAACAGTTTTGTAAAATCTAGGGCTTTCCATCAGTTTGCATGGAGGGAAAACATGCACATTTTTTAACAAAGGTGTAGGAATATGAAAGCAGAGCATCCAAAAATGGATGAAGCCTCCATTCAGAATCAAATAAAAGAACAAATGATACAAGAATTTAAAAATATAACCCCTGACGAGGGTAGACAGATGGTGAAAAATGCAAATATTTTATTATTGCCCAATTGGGATATTGCTGATGCCTTAATTTTTAATTCTGTGTCAAATAATTTAGGATTACAGGATCCTGATAAGAAGGAATTCTTCGGAACAACATTCAGTAATGATCAAGCTGCCCTTGTTATGTGGTCACTAAGAAGAGAATCTAGGACTACTCCATTACGGCCTGATGATTCAAGATTAACAAGGAATATCATTGTGAGGAGGGTCGCTGATACTTCAAATGTACAGGCAGCTTACATGAATGTGGACTATTCTAAATTTTCCTTGGCCACTGCAAAAAGAGAAGAAAAGGAAATGACTGATTTGCAGGGTAAGTATGAAATAGTGGTAGATGCCTACAATCAAGAAGATAAAAAGAGAATTGAGCTAGAAAATAGGGTATCTAAGTTGGAGAAGATACTTGGGAAAAGAAAGGTGGGAGAATCCAGTACACCTAGAATTATGTACCCTCCACAATCATTTGTTGGATCAACCCCTATAATTGAAATACCTAAAACCCCTGAAAGGCCATAATTCTATACTGCAGAGGACTTTGAAGCAGAAAAAACAAAATTGCATGAGTTGCAGATAGAATTGAGAAATCAATATGAAAAAAAGTTGAAACAGGGTATAATATATTTGAGGGATAAAATACAATGGTCAAAATTCTTTGATCAGTTGGCCAGAATTGCAGCCCTCATGGATGAATTGAACAAGGATAAGGATAAGTTGACTCTTCTTGCACAAAAATGGAGGGAGAGAAATAATGATATTACAATCATATGTATATCTGCAGTTCAAATGCCCTATCATCATGTTGAGCAGATTTTTGATTTATTAAATAAGCTAGAGAATTTTTATGATGAAAGGGATTCTTTACAGAGAAGATTAACACTCTGCTTTTCCCAATACATCACTGAAAATTTCACACTTTTTCCTTGTGCTTTAGAATCTATGGATATGCTAAAAGAAAAAGAAAAGTGGAAAAGGGAGATGGATGAATTATTAAATGAAAGAATGATAAACATCATGAGTGAGACTGGCCACTGGTTCTGGGCTAAGACTAATGAGGAACTAGTAAAAGTATAGTTATTTTATACTGATAAGGGGAAAGAATTTGATGTTTTAGAAGAAAAAGAAAATTCCTTAATAATGATACAAAGAGAAGTTCTGAGCTTTGATTGGCCAGATGATGATGCTTTTAATAAATGGAAAAATTAGTTTCTAGATCAAATATCAGAAGATGATCAGGAAGAAGTTGAAAAAGTAACAACCACCCTTGAAGTTAATACTGAGGACACAGAGACTCCCTAGGTTGAAGTAAATTTACAGGTCACTGAAGACAACACATCACTTTCAAACCTCATGGCTACCTACTCCGAGGATGAAGATTGATTGTAAAATCAGATCGTTTTTATTTGTATCTCAACAAATAAGAAGCATAACAGAAAGAGACCCACCAAGAGATGTTTGTTGTAATTAGCCTTTCTGTTATTTTGTTCCTGTCTTTAGAAGGGCACTTGTCATTTGTTTAGCCTGAAGCTTGTTGCATCTCACATTATTTAAGTGAGATCCCAAGGCTAAAGGGGGGTCCGAATTCTTTTTCTTCTAAGTATTGTGCTTAGTCTAGTTTTTGGTCGAAATTTTGAAGGCAAGTTTGTAATGTGTTTCTCTATCAAATTTTCTGAAAATACATGAAGATAGAGTGAACTGTGTTTATTTCTGAAGGCTATTCTGAGTTTATTGTAAAAGATGTACCATTTTATAAGGAAATGAATACAAACTATGAACTATCCCCATATCAGTTCTTTCTGAATTTTGTCTCCTGCTCAATGCTTAGCTATCTTGATGTTGTATGAGTAAAAGCCCATGCAACTGAATGCAATCTAGTTAGGTTGTATATCCATCTATCATTGCTGTTAATTCAATAGGTTAAGTAAAAGCTTTGATGAATGTGATAAGATTCCTTGAGTATTGAAAAGGATTTTGAATGATAAATTCTGATAAGAATTGCTGATACAATTTGTTGTAAGGCAACAAATTAGATCTTAGATTTTGCTATAGTCTCTGAAACCCCAATGGATTAGGCACTGATCAAGTTATTTCAGCTAAAAGAGAAGTATCTTACAAATGGTTGTTCAAATACATCATCAAATCAAATTTTACTTTTATTTCTTGTAGATATTCAAAGTTGGCGAGCACTTGTCTGCATGAAATCTTTTTAGCTTCAGTTAGCCATTGTTGTTGAAAACTTCTGCAGATCTATAGAAGATTTCTTGGCCATATCTGTTTATGGGATGTGTTTTTGCAAGATAGTAAGAATTATATATATATTTGAGGATTTTGAAATGAGAATCAGAATGAAACTAAGAATAATCCTCATATAGTTGTTTCATATTTGAACCATCCCTGGGTATACCCACCCTGGTTTTGTAGAGCCAAAAGAGTAGAAAACCATCTGTGGTTTTGTTGAAGTTGGGTCCAAATACCTTACATGTGCAATTGTTGATAAGAATAGGCTAGTCTTTAGATTGTGTATGTACTGTCATTCTAGTATTAAGCTTTTTGTCACTTAGTAGTTTTAGTACCATTTAAAACTCCAACAAAATGGCGACTCTGCTAGGGAGTTGTTCAACACCTCTGTGAAAAGTACTGCAGTTTCTTTGGTCCTGCTGTGTACATGTGTGTCATGTGATCTATGTCTTGCTCGTGGTTATAAGGGAATATTTTAGTGTCAAACTTTGAGAATTTAAAGAAGATTGAGCCCAAGTACCATTGCTACACACTGACGTATCTAGCCTATGCAAGTGTCTTATCTAAACAAGAAAGAGTTGCAGTCTTACGACATCAGTGATTCGTCTATCTGTGCCATTTTTTTTTTTATTACTTGTGTGTCAGTGTCTTTTTATCAGCTAAAAGTCTTATTATATATATTTTTTTCTTAAATAGGGTGGTGACTTAGTCAAGGTTTTGAAGCTAGTGCTTATTGAAGTAAAAAGGTAAATATGGCTAAAAAAAGGAAAAATACAAGAGCTTACATGAGAGCCAATCTAGATGTATCAATGTATACTGATTTACCCCAAGTTGGTAGAAAGAACTAAAATAAGAAAAAGATAGATCCAAATTCCACTTGGAAACCTAGAGGTAATGCTTCTGTCAATTCTCGCTATCAACCAGTAATAGGAAGAGAATCTTCTTTGCTTAGCTCTGAATCTGGAACTACAAGACTCTTAGGAGGCATTTTCAGTACCCCATTACCAGATGAGAGAGTTTTTCAAGATAAGGACGTGTCTACTATGGGAGTTGCTTAATTAAGACCAGATCCTGTGGCCAATATAAATTATAGGCTAGGATTTAGGAGTTCATCTGATAATCTTTTTAATCCCAGAGTAGTCCCATACGTAGAACCAAACCTAATAGATCTGGATGACCCTGCTGATTCAGAGGCAACTTCTGCAGATCCTATAGAAGTGCACTCTGAGATAGAATTTTTGAAAAAATGGATTGCTGAGGAAGAAGCTAAATGCATTCGTCTTGAAAAGTAGAAGGAGCAAGCCACCTTAGATGCCATAATAGAAAGAGATACTCTATTAAGAAGGATGGCTACTTTGAAAGAGAAAAATAAAAAATTAGAAGAGAATACCACAACTCTCCATAAGGATGTTTTTGGAGATATTGATAATCTAAGAGCTAAAGTGCAAGAACAGGAGAAACACCTAAATCGAAGGCAAGAACCAGTTATTGCTCAAGTTCAAGCCTATAAACCTATTCAAGTTGATCCTATAGAGCCCACTGCAAAAGCTCCAGATAAAGGGAAAGGCAAGGCTATAGGAATCCAAATAAACGAGCCTCAAGCTATACCAAGAAAACCTATACAACCCTCCATGATGAAGTTAGATCTAGATCTTGAGAAGGCTCGAAAAGAGAGGGAAGATCTTGAAAAAGAGCTTGAGAAGGTTGAGAATGAAGCTCAAGCTGCAGAAACTAGAAAGAAAATCCAATTCATAAAGTGTAATTCTGCATTAGCTTCATGGCCCAATCTGTCTATCCCACCTATAAATAATGTACCAGTTAGTTCTCCCACAATTTCAACTCATGGAATACCCCAATCTGCCCCTACCCCATCCTCAAATGTTGGCACCCAAGTCCCATTTGTCCCACCACAATAGTCCTAAGCTGCTCCCTTGAGCCAAGCTAATATAGCTAGCACCTCAAATGTTCCTAGTTTCTAGAAGAAACCTATATACCTGGAAAAGTACAAACAGATATCATTTGCTGGTATTCCTGGTGCCCCCCATCCCATATCTTTTGATTTAAGGGATAAAGTGGTTAAGTTTTTTGGAAATAATGCTTTTACTGGTTAAGAACATTTGAGGACTTTCATTGACATGTTGAATGATTATGAAGTTGAACATGAAGACATGGTAATGAAATTGTTTGTGCATTCATTAACAGAGGAGGCAAGGGATTGGTTCAAGAGGTTGCCTGATGACAGTATTACCTCATGGAGTGATATGGAAAATTTGTTTAAAGAGCAGTATGGGGACAATACCAATGCAGGATTCATGTTGAATGAGTTCAACAATATCAAGAAGAATCCAAATGAGTCCACATTTGATTTCAATGTGAGATTCCAAAAGGGTATGTACAAACTTTTTCAATTCATGAGGTTAAATGAAGACGTATGTCTCACAACTTATTTTAATGCTTTTGATAGCAAAATGGCTTATCAATTGAGGGATAAAGATCCTAAAACTCTGAGAGATGCCTATAGAGTTGCAGTAAATATAGAGAATAATAGAAAGGCATCTGGAAAACTAGGTATAAGGGATGATCCTAAGCTTTTTAATGCTAGAAACAATAATAAAAGGGAGGGTGACAAAACTCCTATAGGAAAAAAGCCTGAAGAACCTACTATAGGCCAGGTTTTAGAAATGCTCAAGAAGATGAATCCCACTAGTTTCAATAAGCCAAATGTTGCTGAAAGACACCCTGTGAATAACAACAACTTCAATAGATAGCCTAGGATGCAGAATTACCCTTATACCACTCAGTGGAAAGATGGTAAACCAGTTCCTAACCTGACCCAAAATGTGAAGGACAAGGTTACTCCAGACCCTCTACAAAGGAACATTGTAAATATGAATGATGATGTACCATGGTGCATTATATGCCAATCACCTCATTCTACTGATTATTGTGTTGTTGCTCAGTCATTTGCCCAAGCCCAAGAAGTGCAAGCTGAAGAAGAAATTGAAGATAAAAGCTATGATGATATAAGCTGCAATATGGTGAGCATGTATGATGATTTGAAAGATTTTGATTCAGAAGAGCCTGAAAATGATGTCACTACCCAAAGAATTTCTTACCAGCTACATCATCAGAAAGTACTCTTAGATGATGAAGGGTATGATGTAGATAAGGTATGCAGTACATTTTCTGATGTGGGTCTCACAAGTCTAAGAATGCCCTCCAAGGAGGAAATTGACAGAATTACAGCCAAAATGATTTCACAAGTTCATAGCAATTATAATTTGAGAAATAGAGCAATAAGAAATGATGCAGGAAAGCCATCTAGTGTCTTCATCAAGGACATCACTCATAAGATAAATGATCAAGATAACAAAGTCCATGTAGATGTGCCTAAAATCAAGGAGAACAAGGGTAAGAAATGGGAACCAAAGAAGAAGGTTCAATTTCAGATAAGTGAAGCAACAAAACCAGTTGTGTAATCGAAGAAATTAGAACCAGACGTTGTAAAGCAAAATGTGGTTCCTACTACTCAAAAGACTCCGACTCTAGGTACTATTGTAAAACCTACTGTGGTTGAACCTGTTGATATGATATCCATGTTATCTCAAATTACTATAAAAGTGCCCCTGTCTGAACTTTTTAGAATTGAAGAACATAAGAATAAGGCTTTGTCATGGTTGGGTGGAATAGCAAACAATAATATTATTGTTGACCAAACTATGCCCCAACAGACCCCATTAGTAATAGAGGATAGTGGTATCATATCCCAGATTTCTCAAATGTTCCTAGATGATTCCTTAGTGGCATTCATAGAAGATATTGATCCTTTTTTCCTTCAGTCTAATCATAAAAGGGAAAACCCTAAAAAATTGCATGATAGACTCAGGAGCTTCCAACACTATAATGCCTTTCAAGGTAATGGAAGCCTTAGGATTGAAGGTAGATACCAAGAAAGGCAGATGTAGAGGGATGGATGCTAGAGAAGTCCCAGTCATAGGTACTATAAATGCCCTACCATTCAGATTGGTTGCATATCCTGAAGTAGAATTAACCATGTCTGTCCTTGTGGTAGATATACCTCCACATTACGAAATGTTACTCTCCAAAAAATGGAGTGCTGCCATGGGGCGAAGCCTACAATGTGATCTAACTTATGCCACTTTTCATATAGGGGACAAAGCTGTCAGGGTAAATAGGGAACCAAGGGTTAACCACATCTTAGGTGAAGAAATTGACAAAGATACCACTTGTTTCCTAGATACTAGGATTAATGTTTTCAGGGGTGAATTAATTATTCAGGAAGTTGAAAATTTACCTGCTATCATCGAAAATGAGGTTGAATGTTGCATGAATTCACCAAAATTATGGACAATGTTCTTTGATGGGGCTGGCTCTAAAGAGGGTGCAGGGGCAGGTGTAGTCTTTGTGTCCCCTGAAAATAATACTTTTAGGTATTCATTCACCTTGAAATTTGTCTACACTAATAATATTGCAGAGTATGAAGCATTGCTGCTAGGGCTCAAAGTTGCCATACATCATAAAATTAAGAAATTATATGTCATAGGGGATTTTGAACTAATTATCTCTCAGATTAAAGGAACCTATTCATCAAAAAATATGAGACTGAAACAATATAGAAATGTAGTCTGGGATCAGTTAGAATTCTTTGATGCATTTGGGATCGCATGGAGAGATAGGACACAAAACAAGATGGCTGATCTGTTGGAAAATGTAGCCATCAAGCCAAAAGAAATATCATTTGCAGGAATCTCTCAGATTGAAGTACAAAACAGGCCTTCCATACCTGACAACATTGAAAATTGGCAGGTTTTTGAAGATGATAAGGATATTACAAATTTTTTGTTAAATGAAGACAAGTATCACGGTCAGGAGATGGATTGTAGTGGACTGATTGAAACCATAAATGGGAAGGAAATCATTTTTGGTCAAGAAATAATGCAATTAAAAACAAATAAGATGCCAAAGGGGTTAGTAGTCTTGGAAAATATTTTTGATAATCAAGACAGAGTAAAATCCACAGTAAATGACCCCAAACCCCAGGAGTTAGAAGAAATAAATTTGGGTACTGATGAAGTTCCTAAGAGGGTTTATATTGGCAAGCATTTGCCTGTTGAAATTAGGAAAACATTGATTGACCTACTTAGAAAATACAGACATGTTTTTGCTTGGTCATATGATGACCTTAAGGCTTACAGGGAGGATCTTTTCCAGCATATCATACCATTGAAGGAAAATGTAAGACCATTTAGGAAAAAACAGAGACCAATCAATCCTACCCTTGACCCAAAAATGCAAGAAGAACTGACAAAACTGAGAGATGGTGGAATAATCAAACCAATCAGGCATTCCACCTGGGTTTCAAACCTGGTTCCTGTTAGGAAGAAGAATGGAGATATTAGGCTTTGTGTTGATTTTAGAAATTTAAACATTGCATCTCTGAAAGACAATTATGGCTTACCTAATATGGAAGCCATGTTACAACAAGTGACTGGCTCTGAATTGATGTCAATGATGGATGGCTTTTCTAGATATAATCAAGTTCTAGTAAAAGAAAGTGAACAGTTCAAGAAAGCCTTCACAACCCCTTGGGGAACATATGTGTATGTGAGGATGCCTTTTGGCTTGATTAATGCAGGAGCTACTTTCCAAAGAGCCATGGATGTAGCATTTCATGAGTATATTGACAAATTTATGGTTTTGTACCAGGATGATCTTACAGCATATTCTAACAAGGCTGAAGATCACTGCAAACACTTGGAAAAAATATTTATAAAAGCCCAGGAATATGGGGTATCTTTAAACCCAAAGAAATGCACATTCGGGGTCATAGAAGGAAAGTTATTAGGACACATAGTGTCTAAGGATGGGGTAAAAATAGATCCTGAGAGGGTAGTAGCTATTGACAAAGTGCCCAAACCAAAAAGTGTGAAAGGAATTCACTCCTTTTTTGGCCAGGTCAATTTTCTGAGGAAATTTTTTACCAATTTTGCTGAAATCAGTAGACCCATCTCAAAGATGCTCAAGAAAGGAGCTATTATAGATTGGAATGGTGAACCCTCACAAGCATTCCAAGATATAAAAACTGCAATAAAGAATGCTCCAGTATTGAGGACCCCAGATTATGCAAAGCCCATGCATATTTTCTCTTTTGCATCATTCCATACTGTAGCTGCAGTCTTATTACAGAAAAATCAAGAAGGATATGAGCAGCCTATTGCCTTTTTCAGCAAGTCCCTGTAGCCTGCTAAACTAAAGTATGAAATAAATGAAAAGCAAGCATATGCTTTGGTAAAGGTTGTAAAAGCTTTCAGAAGTTATTTGGTAGGTGCTATTGTTGTCACTTTTGTACCTAGTGTTGCAGTCAATGATATATTCTCTTAGCAGGAAGTGTTAGGCAGGAGGTGTAGATGGATCAATAGAATCCTGGTTTTTAACATTGATATACAAATAACAAAATTAGTAAGAGGTCAAGGTTTGGCCAAACTCATGGCTCAAACTAATCTAGAGGCAAATCAGATAAATCTGGTAAATGATGATCTCAGAACTGACTTATGTGACATGGACCAATGTGATTGGTACACCAATGTCATATATTATTTGCAACATATGGAAGCTCCTCCCCATCTTCCTGACAATGAAAAAATGAATACTAAATTGCAAGCCATCAGGTACATAATTGTCCAAAATAACTTATGGTGGAGAAATTTTGAGGGAATCCTGTTGAAATGTGTGGATAAAGAAAAGGCAAAAGAGGTTTTGAAAGAAATGCATGTTGGAGTATGTGGAAGACATTACATGCCCAAAACTACTGCACATAAGATAATGAGGGTTGGATTCTGGTGGCCTTCTCTGTTCAAGGATGCTCAAGTTATGGTTAGAAAATGTGATCCTTGTCAGATGTTTGCTGGAAAGCTTAAATTCTCAGGAAATACTCCATTGAGACCAGTTGAGACTCAAGCACCTTTTCAACAATGGGGTCTGGACTTCATAGGAGAGATTTTCTCCAAGTCTAGCACTGGTTGTTCTTGGATTCTGGTTGCTATTGACTACTTTACAAAGTGGGTGGAGGCTATCCCCACAAGAAATGCGACAAGTAAGGTGGTAAATAATTTCCTGTTGAATAATATTATTTATAGGTTTGGATGTCCACAAAGAATTGTCACAGATAATGCTATGTGTTTCAGATTTGAGGAGTTCATCAAATTTTGTGATAAATATGGAATGACAAGATCATCATCTACTCCATATCATCCACAAGGGAATGGACAAGCTGAGTCCACAAATAAGAGCCTATTGAAGGTCATTAAGAGAACCTTGGATGATAATAAAAAGGCATGGGATTCCAAGTTACAGTTGGCAATATGGGCTGACAAAGTAACTATAAAGAAAGCAATTGGTGTAGCTCCATTTGATTTAGTATATGGAATTCAAGCCAGAATGCCTTAGAACAACTTGATGGGACTATACAATTACATCCAGTTATATGATGAAAATACTACAGATGAAATGCAAGAAAGAATGAATGAATTGGTAGGATTGACCGAAACCAGAAGAGAAGCATCTTTGAGGAACCAAAAGTTGCAATTGCAAGTCAAAGCACTTTATGACAAAAGAACTGTAAGAAAAAAATTTTAAAATGGAGACCTAGTCTTGATGTGGAATGCCAGAATTGAAGATAAAGGAAAACATGGCAAATTTGATCCTATTTGGTTAGGCCCATATCTCATTGAGAATACTTGGGGTGAAGATTCTCATATAATCAAAGATATATCTAACAATATTCTTGAATTTCTAGTTCATGGATAGTTCTTGAAGAGGTATTTTTCTTGAAAAATACTTATTTTCTTCCATGAATTGTAGTTTTAGGGTTCCTGTCATTTTTCTTTCTCTGTAAATCTTTGTAAGTATCCTTGTGCAGTTTGGTTCCTTGTTTTTTGTGTATTGCTTTGTGCTCTCTGAAGAAGTTGTCATCTTGCCAAATGTGTGGTCTGCTCTCCCATAGATTCTGAATTCTTGCATAGACTCAAGTAGTCTATCATCCCCAGACATAGCCACTATTGGTCTGACTTTTTGTGCAACAGAGGTTTTTGTTAAATTATAGAAAAGTCAAAAATTTTATTTCTAAGTGAAACATAGGATTTCTGGATAATCCATCCATAAAGAAAAAACTCATGAAAACCCTATGTTCTATCTGTTCATAAACTATTGGGTGCGAAAGTTTTGAATTTTCAAGTGAGACGAATATTCTGTCCCTTTTATTTTCTATTTCCCCGAGATCCCCTTTTTTCTCAATCTTTCCAACTATCAGATCCAAGTAGATCTATCGCTGTCGTTACCTCGCTATGAAGAATTGCATGCTTTTTAAGCCATGTGAGGTAGCGAATGCTGAGTATTTTACAAGGCAGGATCGCAAAGTGAAGATACAGCGGTCAGAGCTTTATTTTTTGAATGATTTATTATGCAGGTACACATTGCAACTACCATCCAAACAAAAAAGGGGACCCAACAGGATATCTGAAATAAGAGTCGGAATGATGATTTTTTCGATGCTTCGCCACCTTGTTATTAGAAAAATTAGACACTTCACCATTAGCGAAGTAGCGAGGCACCGTAAAGTCTGAAGGGGCAGTGACATTGCATTTTTCCGGTGCCTCGACTTCACCAGGTGGCATGACAAGTCATAAATGCCGTTGTCAGAAGCAGTTTAAGTAACAGAAATTATTATCTTCTGCCCCTTGCATTTTTTGGTACGGAATTCATTAAAATTTTGGAGCTCACTACCTTGCTATCAAAAAAATTAGACACTTCACCATTAGCGAAGTAGCGCAGCCCCGTAAAAAAGAAAGATCGACGGTGACCTTTGGTGACGTGGAATGATAATTATGACTACAATAAATTTTTGACAGGTGCCAACTATGTAGAGATCTTTGTTTTCATTAATGCCTTTCTGTCCAAATGTGCAAAGAGATCCTGAACGTCAGCTTGGAATGGAATCAACGGTCCTCGCTACCTCGCTATGCAAAATTGCATGTTTTTTAAGCCATGCGACATAGCGAGTATGAATCAGAAGACCCATCGCAGTTTCCTCACCCTTGATTGAGTATGTGATCAACGACTGTCACCTTCTCGCTATGAAGAGTTGCGAGGGAGATAATTATAGCGACATAGCGAATAGGGCCCACCACCTTCTTTCTGAGCAAACCCAGTAGCATATCATTTGATTGATTCTGAATCAGATCGACGATTGTCACTGCTTCGCTATGGCAAGATGCTTGTTTTTTATGCATAATGAAGTAGCGACATGCTGACACGTGTCCTCAGATGTCAATAGGTCTAGATACAAGTGCCATCAAGGAAAGAATGATATACGTGGTAAGTTCTTATTGGGTAAAGTGACTGACATGTCAAATGCAACTCCTAGTTGTTCTCTCCGTATCACATGATCGTAGGATCTTTAAAGATCGATGGCGCAGTTTTAAATAAAAAATGTAGTGCCACTCTTTGTATTAATTAGACATGAAAGCATCGTTCATGAGAAAAAACAAAGTATAATACAGAGAGATTTCATCAGTTTCATCTTACGCGAGCAAAGATTTGAAGCCATTCTTGTGCAGAAGCAATTACTGAAGGAAAGTGTGCCAAAGCTTGGTAGAAATTGTGAAGTTGTCTGTTCAAGGAAAGTTTGCGGAAATACAGAGGAAAACAAAGTCAAAATTCAAGTAAGTAATACTACCATAATCCTCGTAGGATTTTCAGTTCTGTGAAAAATAAGTCACGGATGCCTCCAAAGAAGGGATTTTCAGGTGCAATAAATTATTTGGATAGGAATGTGCATGATGATTTGCTTGAGTTGCTTCCTGAGTCTACTGTAGAGACAACACAAGTTAAGAGGTTAAACTCATTGAACCCTAGGCTAAGGATAGCTGATGGACTGTATGATAAGGGTAATTGGGTTCAGGATGCTCAGACTTCTCAAACTAGTTTGAGTCTGTTCAAAAAATGGTTCGCAGAAAGGAAATTATATGCCCCTCATGCCAATATATGGAATTTTGATCTTGGGAAGCTTGTTGTTCCCAGTGTGTTTATGGATTATGACTTGCTTGAAACTGTAGCGAAAAGCTATGATCTAGCCACTAAGGTAGTGAGAAGAATGGATGGTGAGGCTTTAATTACCATCAGTCCAGAAGAAATTAGGAAGGTTTTCAATCTGGGACCTCTCACCATGTATCATGTGCCCGTTAATTTGATAGAGTTAGAAAAAGAATATATTTCCAAAAGGGATATAGTTAGACAAGGTGCATTGAAAGCCCACATAGGAAAAATTGGAAACCTGCCAACAATAACATCATCTTCTAAATAACCTTTCAAGAAATCATGCTTTAATGCCAAGGCAATATAAATATACAGGACCCTGTGCAGAGTCATCTGAGAGGGTGAAGAAGACTTTATTCCAGTGAGCTTCATGTATATGATCACCCAAATCTCTTCTTTCGGTGTAGAAATAATTTTTGATTTTGTATCTTACCTGGCTAATGAGATTCACAATGGATTGGTGGGGATTGCAAAGGGCAAGGTGGAAAAGGTTTGGGGTCAATACTCCCTATTGATGCATATGTTCCTTTTTAAGGGGGCTACATATTTTGCTAAAGAAATGGTTTTAAATAGGGAACAAGAGGGGGAGGCACTGCTAGTTCAATTATGGAATGCAGACATGACTTGGGAGGCAGAAAATGCTAGTTTTGTCAGATTTGATAGGCATTTTGCTTCTAAACTAAGATGCCTCATATTAAGTGACAATCCAAGAATTCCTAAGGCACTAATGCATCTTGTTAGGCCTATGGACAGACCCCATAGTTTAAAAGTGTCACATAATTGGGGAGATATCATCCCATATCTAGTCTCAACTATCATTAGGATCTATGGTTTCAAAGGGACACCCCATGTACTACCCTATCAGGTACCTTTAAAGGTAGGGGTAGCTGAATTTTTATGGCAGTTGGGAGGAGTGGAGGAGACCTTTTTGCACAAAAGGGGAACAAGATCAATTTTTCCTACTTGCACTATAGCTCACCAGTTTTTAATAACTAAAGAAGGGTGGATCTTCCTCTACAAATTTTTGGATCGGTATAAGATGGCAGTATCTCATGCTCATTTTTGTGACATAGAAGACTTCTTTAATTCTGCTCTTAGATATAGGATCAAGCTTCGTCCAAGTCAACATGAATTCTATTTCCCTAAAGATATAATAAGGAATGAATACTCTCTCCAAGAGCAAGAAACAAAGAAAGAAAAATGGAGAGTCTATTAAAAAGTTTTTGAATTCATTAATTGTTTTGACAAAGATTATAGTCCTCTTAGTAATGCTACAACTAATGCAGATAGGATAAATAAGCTCATGAGTACATTCTGAGAAATAATGGAGGTAATGAATGAAAAGAAACAACATTTTATTGATTCTTTTCCAGATAAAGCCAGAGAAGTTATGAGGAAATTGGGTTTCACCCCTAACACAGGAGTATATCCACTAGTTGTCCGAAAGAGGACAAGATATACTGTTATTCGGGAGCAGATGCCCATTGTAAACAAAGAAAAAAGGTAATTGAATCTACTAGTACTGTCCTTGAAGAAAGACCCCCTGAACCTTCTCCCAAAAGAAGAAAAATAATAAGGGAAGAGGAATCCCATGATGAAGGTTACTCACCTTCCCAAACTCCAATAAGAATTGAGGAAGAGCAGCTCACCAATGAGCAAATTGAACAAATGGGGTTGCAAGGAGGAGTTTTTGTTACTCAAGCAGAAATTGATGAAGGGAACCCCCAGGAGCCTCCTGTGCCAAGTTTTGAATTAACTGTAGCAGATTTTAGAGGAAGGGAATTAGACCCTATTTTGGAACAAGCCAGTCAACATTTTTTGTCTGATAACAGTTTTGTAAAATCTAGGGATTTCCATCAGTTTGCATGGAGGGCAAACATGCACATTTTTGAACAATGGTGTAGGAATATGAAAGCAAAGCATCTAGAAATGGATGAAGCCTCCATTCAGAATCAAATAAAAGAACAAATGATACAAGAATTCAAAAATATAACCCCTGACGAGGGTAGACAGATGGTGAAAAATGCAAATATTTTATAATTACCCAATTAGGATATTGCTGATACCTTAATTTTTAATTCTGTGTCAAATAATTTAGGATTACAGGATCCTGATAAGAAGGAATTCTTGGGAACAACATTTAGTAATGATCAAGTTGCCCTTGTTATGTGGTCACTAAGAAGAGAATCCAGGACTACTCCATTACGGCCTGATGATTCAGGATTAATAGGGAATATCATTGTGAGGAGGGTCACTGATACTTCAAATGTATAGGCAGCCTACATGAATGTGGACTATTCTAAATTTTCCTTGGCCATTGCAGAAAGAGAAGAAAAGGAAATGACTGATTTGCAGGGTAAGAATGAAATACTGGTAGATGCCTACAATCAAGAAGTTAAAAAGAGAATTGAGCTGGAAAACAGGGTATCTCATTTGGAGAAGGTACTTGGGAAAAGAAAGGTGGGAGAATCCAGTACGCCTAGAATTATGTACCCTCCACAGTCATTTGTTGGATCAACCCCTATCATTGAAATACCTGACACCCATGAAAGGCCACAATTTTATATTGCAGAGGACTTTGAAGCAGAAAAAACAATATTGCATGAGTTGCAGATAGAATTGAGAAATCAATATGAAGAAAAGTTGAAACAGGGTATAATATATTTGAGGGATAAAATACAATGGTCAAAATTCTTTGATCAGTTGGCCAGAATTGCAGCCCTCATGGATGAATTGAACAAGGATAAGGATAAGCTGACTCTTCTTGCATAGAAAAATGGAGGGAGAGAAATAATGATATTACAATCATATGTATATCTACAGTTCAAATGCCCTATCATCAAGTTGAGAAGATTTTTGATTTATTAAATAAGCGAGAGAATTTTGATGATGAAAGGGATTCTTTACAGAGAAGATTAACACTCTACTTTTCCCAATACATCACTGAAAATTTCACACTTTTTCCTTGTGCTTTAGAATCTGTGGATATGCTTAAAAGTAAAAGAAAAGTGGAAAAGGGAGATGGATGAATTATTAAATGAAAGAATGATAAACATCATGAGTGAGACTGGCCACTAGTTCTGGGCTAAGACTAATGAGGAAATAGTAAAAGTACAGTTATTTTATACTGATAAGGGGAAATAATTTGGTGTTTTAGTAGAAAAAGCAAATTCCTTAATAATGATACAAAGAGAAGTTCTGATCTTTGATTGGCCAGATGATGATGCTTTTAATAAATGGAAAAACCAGTTTCTAGAACAAATATCAGAAGATGATGAGGAAGAAGGTGAAAAAGTAACAACCACCCCCGAAGTTAATACTGAGGACACAGAGACTCCCCAGGTTGAAGTAAATTTACAGGTCACTGAAGACAACGCATCACTTTCAAACCTCATGGCTACTTACTCCGAGGATGAAGATTGATTGTAAAACCAGATCGTTTTTATTTGTATCTCAACAAATAAGAAGCATAACAAAAAGGGACCCACCAAGAGATGTTTGTTGTAATTAGCCTTTCTGTTATTTTGTTCTTGTCTTTAGAAGGACACCTGTCATTTGTTTAGCCTGAAGCTTGTTGCATCTCACATTATTTAAGTGAGATCCCAAGGCTGAAGGGGGGGTCTAAATTCTTTTTCTTCTAAGTATTGTGCTTAGTCTAGTTTTTGGTCGAAATTTTGAAGGCAAGTTTGTAATGTGTTTCTCTGTCAAGTTTTCTGAAAATACATGAAGATAGAATGAACTGTGTTTATTTCTGAAGGCTATTCTGAGTTTATTGTAAAAGATGTACCATTTTTAAAGGAAATGAATACAAACTATGACCTGTCCCCATATCAATTCTTTCTGAATTTTGTTTCTTGCTCAATACTTAGCTATCTTGATGTTGTATGAGTAAAAGCCTGTGCAATTGAATGCAATCTAGTTAGGTTGTATATCCATCTATCATTGTTGTTAATTCAATGGATTAAGTAAAAGCTTTGATGAATGTGATAAGATTCCTTAAGTATTGAAAAGGATTTTGAATGATAAATCGTGATAAGAATTGCTGATACAATTTGTTGTAAGGCAACAAATTAGATCTTAGATTTTTCTATAGACTCTGAAACCCCAATGGATTAGGCACTGATCAAGTTATTTCAGCTGAAAGAGAAGTATCTTACAAATGGTTGTTCAAATACATAATCAAATCAAATTTTACTTTTATTTCTTGTAGATATTCAAAGTTGGCTAGCACTTGTCTACATGAAATCTTTTTAGCTTCAGTCTGCCATTGTTGTTGAAAACTTTTGCAAATCTATAGAAGATTTCTTGGCCATATCTGTTTATGGGATGTGTTTTGGCAAGATAGTAAGAATTATATATATATATATATATATATATATATATATATATATATATATATTTGAGGATTTTGAAATGAGAATCAGAATGAAACTAAGAATAATCTTCATATAGTCGTTTCATATTTGAATCATCCCTGGGTATACCCACCCTGGTTTTGCAGAGCCAAAAGAGTAGAAAACCTTCTGTGGTTTTGTTGAAGTTGGGTCCAAATACCTTACATGTGCAATTGTTGATAAGAATAGGCTAGTCTTTAGATTGTGTATGTACTGTCATTCTGGTATTAAGCTTTTTGTCGCTTAGTAGTTTTAGTACCATTTAAAACTCCAACAGGCACTTCTTAAAGTCTTGAACTCATTCAGATACATTCTACTATTTTCATCAAATTATTAAGATGGGGATGTGTTTATGATTTGTCGCTATTTCCTCATGATTGTTATTTTTTTGGTTTGAAGACGTAATATACTACTATAGGGGTAATTAGACATTGGGAATTGGTTTTAATTCACAACATACCTCCAAATAGAAATATAGTTATATGTTGGCCTTTTATATGTCTTGCAAGTTTAAAGGAACTTTAGAGTGTAGGGGTTGGTAGGACTTGTTGACTGGTGTTATGTAATGCTTTTCAACATAAAATAAAATATCAAGTATGCCATCCTCTCTTGACCAAGAAAACCTTAAATACTTTACAATATGATAATGTGTGATTAAATGAGACAACCTGAAGGTTTACATTATAAACTAGCAATTTTGTGTAGGATATGACTCGGTGAATTGATATGGCCTTGCTCGTAACAAGCAAAAGGACTTGCACTATTCTTTCTAGATCTAATCAACTCTCTTCCCTCAAAGCATTAATGATCTTTACGAAATAGTTGGACTTTGAACTAAATGGACTTGAACTTCAGAAAAAAGATAGAAGGTTAAGCGTTTAGAGAAGTCTAATCTCTAAAGACAATGATACAATGGATAATGCTTGGATATTAGAATTTCAGAAAACTAGCTTTGCTTCACCATAAGGAAACAACTACCCAAAATGGTGCAATCTCCAAATGCAACTAAAGATTTTTTATATTACAAAATTCACATAAATCAACACACATGATCAAACTAGTGCTTAAGTGGGTTTAGGTAAACCATACATTACAATTTGCAATCAACAAACTACAAATGGTGTGAATCAAGAAATTCATCATGTATCAACACATTTCTCCATTAAAATTAATGAACTTAAACTTAAAGTTAAGAAGTAAAAACTAAGCAGAATCTTGACAACAATTTTTGATCTCCTCCTATTGCTATGAGTATTTTTAAGGATTATAAATATTTATGTATGAGTATTTTGAAGGATGAACCAAGGAAAAATTTAATTTTAGTATTAGATTAAATGTTTTTCACATGTCCACTTGTGAATTAGTTAGGTTGGGTGGATTTGGACATGTCAACTTGGACCTACTTTGAATGGTGGTAAGTGCCACCTCAACAACATGAACATCTTATAAACTTTCATTTATGTGCGAAGAAGAGATATCGTTCTTCCTTGGAATCCTTAGTCATCTTGTCTTAGATATATAGGATGTAATCTTGTCTTGATCTTCTTTTAGGATTTGAGTCCTCCATTTCAATTTCATATTTCCTTTTAAGGTGTGAGTCTTGTCTTGAATTCCTTTTCTCGAGCTATGTTTCACAAGAACTCCTCTTTCATGAGAATGAACGGAACACCTAGTACTCATTGCATCTAGGTGATGCTCATAGAAGGAGGTTACCCATCCATGTGCTACTCCAGCCCAAGTATGCTGAATGATGATTTTTCCTAAAAGATTAAACCCTCTTTATCCAAGTATGCTTAACCATTAAGTTTCCTCCAAGATTAAACCCACTTTGCTTGCCATGCCATTTACAAAATCTTCAACAAGTATTTTGCCTTACAATCCATCCATTAGAAAGCCACTTAAGCTATTAATAAATGGCTCTTAAGGTACAATCAATCATATGGTTTACCTAAAACATCAAATTGAAAAATAGAGTGCTCAAAATTTTTGACCGGGAGCCCTCTGATGAATGTGCAAAATTTTAAAAACCATATATAACCACTTCCCAAATAATCATTGAGTCTAAGATTTACCGGATAGCAATCGAAATTGATTCCTCCTAGAACGACTTGCATGGGCCCAAGCCATCTCAATTACTTTGATCATCTAAAACATGGAATTCAAAAATAGACAATTTAACCTTTTTCAAGTGGAACACTCCTGACGAATGTGCAAAATTTTAAAAGCTAGTATTCCTTCAATGATGAGATGTAGGGACCATACCAATGACTACGCTCCCTGAAATGTTGTGCAGATAGTTCTCATTTTATTGTAACACTTCAAAAAATCAAGACAAAAATTTCTGGAAAGAAAACCCAAAAAATTTACAAGCCATAAACACTGCAATGATAAGCGGAGTATTTTCATGTAGGCTGTTTTCTACTATCAATCGGTAAGAAATTTCACTAAGCCTACCTGTGTGGTGGACATGGCCTGTCATAACACACAGTCCATGAGTAAATGTGCCCCGTATACAAAATAGATAATAGTTTTCATTATTGGAGATGGTAAAGACATTTTCAGTGTCTGCCCATAAGGCAAGAGACTAAAGTTCTCAATAGACTTTTACAACATTAATTCACCTAGATGCAATGAGTTTTAAGTGTTCCATTTATTCTTATGAGAGATGGATTCATGTTGAATCACTACTCATGAAATATGGGTCAATGAGTTTGACTCAAAATCACACAGTTAAATCCTGATAGCAATATCATAATTTGACTTGTTGTGGAAATTATCTCCTACTTATCAACATTAATTCACTTTTAAAGAGTGTATTTATGGTAATCATGTTTAGAACTATAGTGTTGGAACAATTTTAGAATTAGTATGATAAATGTAAATTATTTTTTTTCTTGTAGGCTTGTCCTCCAGTTTTTTTCATTTTTCCATAGAAATATTAAGGAAAATATTTAGGACATGAAATGATGTGTTGTATGTAGCAAGAGGATTGCGGCATTATGTAAAGTCGGGCAATTTTCATAAGTAGTAGTCATGTCATTCATAATGTGTCTTCTCCCTAACACGTGTATGTATTATTTTGAACATTTAAAGAACATATTGCTAGCCAGAAAGGTGTTTCTTATATGATTTTGGTTTGGTATTAGTAGTAGGAGCTCTGCTGGTGAAATTCTAGGCTTCAAACACATACAGGGCTTCAATTTCCTTATATTGTAAATAATGAATGCATTGCAAGAGCAATTGGATGCTTTAATGGATGTCAATCATAAATGGAAAATATTGTGATAGCGATCTGTATAGGATTTTCCTCATTGACCTTTTTGTGCATGATCTTTGATAGTTAAAGGTATCCATTTTTGCATATATATTTTTAGGTCTCTTAAACTATCAGTTTGATTCTAAAAAGTATAAGTTTCTCTTCAATATAAAGCTATGGTTTAGCAGTTGCTATGTCATTCGATTTGGCAAGTCAACAGTTTTCACTCAAAGGTGGTAAACAAAAATTTCATAACATTTTTTCTGTCCATTAATTTAATTTTTCCTCCCCCTAATTTACTAGCCTTGAAAACTTTCCCCTTTTGATTTATGTGCATCAATCATTGTATTCATCCTATGGAACAGTGAATTAGTGAGAGGTGGAAGGTTTGAGTAATTAATGAGAATAGTGAGAAAATTTTAGGAAGAAATGCATTTCCATGGGAAATGAGGGAAATCTTAACTGAGAGGTAAATGCTAGAGTAGTCATGTTTGGATAGGAAAGTGAGGGTTTTGCCTTCGTATTGTTCTATTGAGCTTTTGAGTCATGGAGTTAGGATTTTAAAGTATCCACTAAGATTATTATTTGCATTAGTATCCATGAATGATCAATAACCTGTTCACTCGGTGAATTAATTTACATTCATTTGATTGCAATATGTTCATAAAAAAATGTGAAGATTGATGTTCATTATGTGGAACTCCCACTTCACCAATTTTTCAAACTATTGTATTTCAAATTGCATGTAGTTTTTATTTGATTTAATTATGCACGTCTCTTCCTAGGTTATCAAAGCATAGTTTGTAGTTAATTTCAATAAAGCATGTTGGACATGCATAGTTTGCATATAGATTTCTACCATAATTTACTGTTTTTTATGTTTAATTAGTAGTTTCATTGAATAGTTAAACTACCGAATGAAGAAGTCAATGTAGATGGTAGTCTTAATAAAAGATGTAATGAGCATTATTGAGTGAGCTTCTCTAATAAAGATTTATTATTCTTTTTCTCCAAAAAATGATTTTTCCTATGAATTTTTGCTATTATTTGTATAGTGAATTCTTAATGTTAATTTTCTTTGCTAGATGTTGTTGTTTATATTCTACACAAGCTACCTTAAAGGGTAATGTCCCCCAAATTAAACAAATTAATGATTTTTCTTAAAACTAAAAATAGTGTAGTAATTCATTACCTGTGTTAAATTCAAGTGAGAGAATTGTCTATTTGGACATTACAATCCACCATTTGGTTATATTGATTTATTCAAGATTGTGTTGTAATCCAAGTCTAGAAGGGGAACTGGTGCACAACCATATGTCCAATTCAATGGTATCAAACTCATCTATTGATATAAATTAAGTACCATCAACTATAGATATACAAAATACAAAGAAGAGACTAATGATATCTATGGTCTGAAAACTATTATGAAAACCATATATCACTCAATATCGAATCATTGAATATGAGATTTAAGAGAGAGTAATAAAACTCTACATCTTCTTTTGTATAGTATCTTTCTTTGGAAATTTTATGTTGGGAAAGATCATCAAGTATCTCAGTGACGGAATAAATAAGTGACTAGTATTATGCAATAGAACATCACATAACTGTGCACATAATGGGAATAAAGAATTATAGGTAGGACAATAATAGATACATCACTCAAAGAGGAATAGAGATTGACTCATCATTGGTGCAGTGAATGTTTCCCCCCTCCCCCTCTTCAGTGATTTTATGTGTGAATTCATGGTACATTTATAAGACTAATTTTTTCCTAATACATAAGATCGACCTTTTCTAAGACTGTTTTTTTTCTTAAGATGGCTAGTTTGTTCTCACACATAAGATTGTTTTTCTTATACATTTAAAAAATTGGTGGTTTTCTTATTCCTTGCAATTAAAAGGTAGGCTTTCTCATTCTATGTCAAATTTATTATTCCTTGACATGAATTGCTATAAAAATAATGCGCATTTGTGGCTTTCTTTCTTCGATGAATAGGGGAGTTAAAGTTGTCTATTATGCATAAGCACTAAGTTACTTACCCATAACCTCCCCCTAACTCATTGATATCCCCTTAACCCATTGATCCTGTAGTTCTTGCAGCGGTAGGACTAAGCAGGGATAGCAATAGAGCTAGGTGCATGCACACACCAAGGGACCAACTTCTTCAACAGAATACCATGTGTTTTAAAACTTTCATTTCTCATAAGCTACATTGATAATTACAAATAGCATTGCATTACAAATTATATAGTCATAATTTCTGGTTAATATTGTCATTTATCACGAACACTGCAAATATAAGTTTTACTAATATTTTACCTGCTTTTTTGATTGGAATTGTCAAAGAAAAGTTTAATTTCCATTATGTTGCTTTGAAAATGAGGATGGAAGAAATTTTTTCACTATAATTAGTTCCAAAAGTGTAGCAACTACATGACCTTGTATGATACTAATTGCACAATGATCTATTTCAAATGATTTACTATGCAATCAATCAATTTTGGTTTTCAAAATTTTTATTTTTTAAACTTTAAATTGGACTTAAATATCTAACTATTACCTTAATTTTCTCAGAAAATATAATCAATGAATCTTTCTATATATATTTCTCACACTTCTCTTATATTATTTTCTTGTGTTTCACTTTACATTGCCAATTTTGATGCACATAGTTTTGTCTATTTGATAAGAAACTATTTTAGTGAAGTTTGTTTCATATGTGACTTTTAGAGTTGTAAATATACAATACACATTCACAAGTGAAGTAAAATTTCAACATCTTATTTCATCATTTTAGTTTATCTGTTAATCATTTCACTAATTTTTATTCTATCTAAGATGATTTAAAAAATATTTGTGAATTGTATGTCATTATTAGTATATTTTGTGTTCAGAAATGTTATACTTGCAAGCAATACTTTTAGGTGTGTAATTGGATTCTTGATTGAAATTCCTAATTGTATCTTACTTTTATTACAATGTTTTCCAATTCAAAATGATTTCTAAAAATTACCAATTACTTAACAATATTTTCATAGAAATTTTTAATGTACCAAATAAGGACTTCATTCCTTAAATCTTCCTAGAGGCACATAACATTACCTATTTCTCCTCACCCAGATTATTCTTCATGAAAAAAATTAATATGGTTCTCATAAATGTCATCACATTCTAACATCATAACATGTTTGAGTTATAATATGTTAATGTTGATTTGTTTTAAATTACAATACGTGTACATTATAATGCATATGACTTTGGGTTGAATATATGAACCACAAATTGATATCATGCAAAATAGGAATATAAATATTTTTCAATAAACATGAAAGATAACTACATTTCATGCACTCTCTTCATTTTAGGCTCATACATACATTATTCCAAAAAGTGTCCATAATAATGAGAATCTAGAATTTATTAATAGTTTCTTATGTTTATTTGTTTTAAAAAATAAATACATGTACATTATAATGCATATGTCTTTCGATTGAATATATGAACCACAAATTGATATCGTGTAAAATAGGTATATAAATATCTTTCAATAAACATGAAAGATAACTACATTTTATGCACTCTCTTCATTTTAGGCTCGTACATACATTATTCCAGAAAGTGTCTATAATAATGAGAAGCTACAACTATTTTAATAGTTTCTTGGGTTTGCATTAAAACAACTAACATTATATTTAAGAATTTCACATAGTTAGATGCAAAATATATGATTTTACTAAGTTATAAAAGGCATAAATCTACCATCACAAATGTAAGTTTTCCATCCACCTTTGACATTCTTACTCTCCCTTCCACAATCCCCTCTCCCTATCCCACGATAGGTAGGGACTCGAGTTGTTCACACAGCCCTTGTTCTTATTAGATCTTGCCTTTGGCAGGATATTTATGCATCTGTTAAGTGCATAACATTCAATTACTTCAACCAACAGGATTGAACAATTAATTCATTTCTAAAGTTTATTAGATAAGTTTGTTATTTTTAAATGTTTTTAAATTTAGAATAACATGATTTATGAGCTTCTATTGGCTTCACTCAAAAAAGGCAATGAGAAAATTCATTTTCACAAACAAAAATTAAAAGAAAAATTCTATTAACGATCTTTTAACATTAAATATAGATTATAATTTCTACTAGAAAAATCTAGAAGCTCCCAAGCCAAAATGATGATTGTAACTTGTGCAAAAGGCAATACACTTGAACTCTAGAACAACTCTAGAACCCGGGTCGCCTTGCCTATGCCAAAAACTATTCATTCCTCTCACGCTTTCACCCCATGCTTGTTTGGGCTTGAAAGAAAATTTGTGCATATCCAAGCTTGAAACAAAATCTATGTGTATACCTTTAATCCACAAAAAATTCTGTGCACATCAATTATGCTCAAGAACACTGTAATTCTTGCATTTGAGCAATACAATTTGTGGCACCAATATTATCTAAATGACTTCCTGATAGCACTAAGTTGCAACACAACCACAACCACCTCAGCCATCTATACAACACGCCCATGAAAAACATATATGCATGCCCTAGCCTATAGCCCTTGTCGGATCTCCTCGCTCCCTTTAATTCCAGTTGTTCTCTTGATATCTTGTGCAATAGTTTGTCAAACAATTAGAGTATAAATCGTTTTGATCGACAAGTCCATAAATGTTTCCAAGACTGCTAAAGTTGAATCCCCTAATATTGTTCTAGTTGCTTGAATGACTTTAATGTTACATACAACTTGTTCAAGAGCATTTATAAATTGATCTATATTGGGTGTACCTTCAATTCATTGAAAACACATATAAACAAATCAAACCAACCCACCTATTTCCCAAAATGAATGTAAAATTAAAATATAGATTTAGAGAATCCTAGGATCATATGAGGTTGAGAGAATCTCTTACATCAAAGGTTAAATAGTACACCAGTTTTTCCTGAAAACACATATAAACAAATCAAACAAACCCACCTATTTCCCAAAAAGAACTTAAAAATAAAATATAGATTTAGAGAATCCTACGATCATACGAAGTTGAGAAAATCTCTTACATCAAAGATTAAATAGTACACCATTTTTCTTCCACTTGTGCCCATTGTTGATTGCAGAACATTCACTTTGAAGTTATTAAGAGCTTTGTGAGCTTGGAGGACTAATCCTGACCTCCATCGACAGAGGACTTAAATAATAGCTTGCCTGCCAAAGCTCTAAACTTCAATTTCAGATGAATGCTCATCCTGAAGAAGGCAATCAAAAGGGTTAATGTCATTGATGCCCTAAGATATATCCACCCACCCCTGGGCATCTTTCTAAACTCCCCTATATATGTGGGTCTCACATGAGACTAGAGACTAGGAACTAGAGCCATAGCGGATCCCTTCCTACCACTATATTGGGCTGCTAAACCGATTTGGCAAGGCATTGGTTAAACTAATTCTTGAAAGCCAAATATCTTTCTTCTAGTTAGAATCCAAACAGATAAATGCAGGATTTTACCTGTGAAGAAGAATAAAGGCCCAATATGAAATTTGGTCGGACATATGATATGGGTTTAATGAAATTTAGCTGAGCAAGCCCGAGCTGAGAACATCCCCCAATGCCTCGAGGTCATTCGCATGGCTAGAGATGCAATTGACCGCAAGATCAATTCTGTCAATGACAACCGACTGATCAATGCGGCTCTCCATCATGACAATTTCTAGGGGAGCATGGGAAGCTCGTATTTTCCCAATCCTGAGAGCTGGTCTGTGATTACTACAATAACGATCTACCTTCAAATATGTCTGGTTTGTGGCTTCAAAGGAGCACAGATCGCCATGACCTCCTACACATCAGAGCTACAATACCTGTCCAGAGCGCGGAACAACAGATTTGCTAGGTTTCATTTCAGCCCAAAAAATTGCAGAGGCGATTCAGATCTTCGACCAGTTTACTAATGTTGAGATTTGTAGATTTCTCTTAGTTTTTCTTACTTTGGAATTTCATGTAAATGATTATCGAATAAAAATATTAAAAATTGAGTAAAAAATGCTTCCAACTAAACAAACATTTTTATATGCTTTACCAGCCCCACCATAAATAGTCATAATTTTTGAAAAAGAAAATTGAGCAATGGAGGTGACAAGCTTTCAACTAAAATAGCTATCATAAATGTGATAGTCTTAAAGATTAAACTTTGGAAATTTAGATATAAAGACAACAATAAACTAGTTATTATTATGTTATTAATTATAATATTGTTCTATTGTTAAAATTCATAGTATAGATTAATGTTCCATTAAGCATTTATAGAAATACTAATATAATATGTAAATGAATTGATATTGTAAAATTAAATATGCAAACAAGATTGTTTCATATGTATAGATATTTTCCTCTTCAAAAATCAAATCAATCAACAATTTTCAACAATTTTGATTTAATCAAAGTTGCTTTTCTCAAAACAAAGAGTATTGATATCTTTCTCAAATCAAAATTAAATATGCAAACAAGATTGTTTCATATGTATAGATATTTTCCTCTTCAAAAATCAAATCAATCAACAATTTTCAACAATTTTGATTTAATCAAAGTTGCTTTTCTCCACACAAAGAGTATTGATATCTTTCTTACATCTATTTTTTGTTTAATGTATTTGACACATCCATTTTTACTAAATATCTTAGTTTCAAAACAAAGATTTGATATATACAAAATATCTTCTTCCCACTAATGCAACCCCCAAACCTATTGACTATACACTTGCGCCCTACCCAAGTACAAGCAATAGTTCATATATTCCTCCAATTCAAATTATAATAGTCTCACAAAGAAAAGCCATGGGAAATCAATTCCGGTCTTAACAAACATTCATAAAACGCACACCCAATTTCAATTTGAACATCCTCAGCTTTTGTACTTCCAAGCTCCTTCTACATCTATGTTTAAGCAAACATATTTCCTCATTGCTATTATACTTTCCCACATCACCAAGCTATTTTATCGACCTTGTTTGTAATTTCTTTATCATTCCTTTATAAGATATTGGAATACAAAAAACATGATTCTTGAAATCCAGATGACTTCAATTAATGTTATTGATCTAATTAGAATCAAATTGAAAATATTGCGTGTCTAGTTTTAGGAGTTGCATGTTGCACATACTCCACCTTTCTCCAGTTTGAAGGTGATCTCAAGTATCTTGACAATGGTATTTGAGTAGTTTACATGACAAAGGGCTTCCATGTTTTTAATTATAAAAACTAAATAGAACCTAAATAAATAAATATCATTAATTTTGATGGTGGTTATTGTTTATAAAAAGTGAATTGATAGAATAATTATAAATTTTGAATTATATTACTATTCAAAAATAAAATGTCATTTCTAATTTTGAGTGTGTTGTGGGCAGATTTAGGACTGCACAGGGTTTCTCTAACTCTATCTAGAGAACTATCAAGGTGAGATAGGGTTGCCCTCTCTCCCCCGCTCTCTTTGGCATCTACATCGATGAGCTTGAGGCATTTCCCTGTAATTGCTCACCCTGGCAATGGTTGTTGCTTACATAAGATGTTGGTCTCTATTCTCCTGTTTGTTGATGATGTGATTCTCCTAGCATCTTCCCTTGATGGTCTTCAATGGCTGCTTCATGGCTTGGCCTCTTTCTGCAACTCAAATGAGCTAGATGTGAATCTGGGCAAGACTCGGGTTATGGTCTGTCATGTCCCCTAATTAGAGTAATATAAGTAAATATATTATTTCTTGATGTTATAATATATTAAAAGATTTTTTTTTAATATATATATATATATAAAGAAATATTGATATGTTATTAATGGTATAATGTATTATTAAAGAATAAATAATAATATATTATGGATATAATAATACGTTACTAAGGTAATATTAAAAGTCAATTCATTATTAATAAATAAAATAATAATAATAATAGTGTTATTGTCATGTAGTATGATATTACATTATAATTATAATGTGATAATAGTATTAAAATATAATAAATAAAAGATTGATAATATTAGTAAGATAATCAAGATTCATGGATATCAATTGTACACATAATAAAAGCAATAATGTTATAATTACATTATAATGGGATTAGATGATAATATATCTAACTATTATCACATTTAAATGTAAATACTATTAATAACTAATAACTAATAAATTGATTAATAAATTAATCAATATAGTGTTAATGATACAATAATTAATATAAAATATAATTAGAATTTATAATATTTATTATTAAATAAACAATAATAATACCGTAGAATATTATTTTTATAATGAAAGAAAGTAATCTAATTTGGAAGCCATGGTAGACTAACTTCACAAGTATATCCATGGCAAAATATCAAAAGGGTGCAAGTTTAGGATCAATAAGGGGTGTGATTATTCCTTATGGCTCTTTGGGCCAAATTTTAGATATAAAAGGAAACCATATTTATGATCAGAAGGGAAGGTGGATGAAAATTTATGGATAATGGTTACGATATAGAAAAGATACAATCTATTGAAGTCGATATTCATCAACCAAAGAGATGTGGGTGTTAAAATGAAGAGATGTGATTGTTAAATGAAGAGTCACAAGGTTCCTCTTGGTGACATATAATAGGAAGGAAGAGGCTTAGAAAATAAAACTACATTTTGGTTATTATAAGAAAGTTACATTGTACCCACAATACTCACTAGCTAATCATAGGAAATCAAAGGACAAAGGTGTATTAGTCAACAAGATAGGAGGATCATACATACAATTGTATTATACCCAACACACATGTATCCATGATTCCCCTACACGTAATGAGCAGACAAAGCAAGATAGGAGATAAAGTTGATTCCAAATTGGATAGAGTGTCAGACGTATAGGGGTTGATGTCAAACAAAAGAGAAGATCAGTTTGAAACAACAGTCATTAAAGAAATAAGCTTGACACCACTACATTCATCATTGATTTGAGAAGATGGGAAAACATTCGAAAAATAAGACAAAGCTAGAATATAGGAAGGTATATCAAACAAAATGAAAGAGGTGGCAAAATGAAAGAGGTTTCCACATAACTAGACAACCTCATAACATATTTGATCATTCACTATTCACTGTGGGATCAATATTCATCATGATCGGCAAGGTGTTAGGAAGATGTACGAGGGCTTACCCTTCATGGATGTACACAATGTCAAACTTTGTCTTGAGTAACAAACCAAATCGTTGGAAATTGACTATCAAATATTGAGGACCAAGATTATTTAAATCTCATGCATTCTTCTAGCATGGAGAATAAACTTGTATAACTAATCATGCCATGTACAAATGTAGGACAAGAAGGATTCGACAGGGCTGTTTTTGCTGAGGCTAAGTCTTGGTAGTATTGGAATGATTAAAATTTGAAAAGTAGAAAAGAAAAGGCTGTAAATAAATGAATGACCAAAAAGGGTCATTACAGGGTCTTCAATTGTTTGAGGACATCACACTTCCATTTTTACTTCTAGGGTACCAAGATCGAGATTACATCTTCATATACTTACTAAGGGTTAAGTTTTTTAGACCTTGATTCAACCTAAGACCAACCATGCAGCCCAGAGTCACCAATGGGCTCGGCTTCCTTGCTATTCTTGAGCGATAGTGCTTTTGAAAGAACTTCTAGGACACCAAAACTAAGATGTCCCTTCTTGACTCCCTAGTCAAGTCGATTGCCCTCTATGGATCTACTGTTTGGGGCCCCTTCCTCTTGGATTCTAACTAGGCCTTTGTTGAGAGAGTCCAAACTCTTTTCCTTCGGTGCATTATCAGATGTCACCAATCCACACTACACAACATTGATCTGGTAGAGCTTAGTGCTCATCCTTTCAAATTGGGAACCATCTTTGATTTAGTTTGGCTTCTTCACTGGCTCCAAAGCTTCGCTAATTCCTTCAATAGTCATCACAAATATTCCTACTTGGCTTATTGTTCCTCTATGGAGATTGTGGGTTCAGACACTAGTCACAAGTCTTGTTCCTGGTACACCCAGGTCTCTACCCTCTTGGGCTTGATTGGTATTAGTTTGGATCATCTTCCCCCCTTTCATTTTTCTTTGGATGCTCCATCCCATCTTCTTCCACCTTGGTGAGATTTGAATGAGCATGTTAGACTTCACATCTATAGATAATATGTTATCATGACCTAGAGGAATCCCCCAGGTGGGCTCCACCCACATATGACCTTCTATGTTGAGCACTTCCTTGATATCTAGGAGGGATCATCTTATGCCCATAGTACCTCACTTGTCATTGGAATCATGCTCTTCGCATCTCCTTGGGATCTTTTTGAGTAGGATCTCATCAGCTATTTATTCAAACTAATCACTAAATCGACAAGAAGGATAGGATCTATTGGCTTTGTCACCTTAGGGAGGTTGAGACTAAGTCTCACTTTATTTTTATTTTCCCATTTACTATGAGATCAAAAGGAGATTCTACTATTTTTTTAGAGAGTGTTGGTCTATTCCCCCATTCTTTAGATATATTGACTAACACTGTCTTGCACTCTACCTCTAGGAGACCATGTGGCTTTGCAAGCACATTGTATAGCTCTAGCTTTGCTCAACATCGAACCCTGTGCATCTCATCACCTCTTTCTTCAGTCTTACAATCCTTGCCTAAGGATTGAAGCGGCCTCCCTGTACTATCTCAGTTCACACCAGATCTGTGAGACCCTACAGAGATCACACTCGACAATGACCTTCTAGATTACTTGATTTATCTAATCTCCACCTTCCATTATTGACTACTTCTCACCTGTGAGTTCTTAGGAGTTATGAGTTCTTAGTTTTTTTTATTTCTTTTCTTGGTTCTTTTGTTGTTCTTCTTTCATGTTCTTTCTACAGACACCATTTGGTGCTCCCCCCTATTGGCATTTGTTCTTTGTACTACTTCCAATCCCTTAGACCCTCATTGGTCTCCTATTGGAAATTGATAAATTTATCTTATCTTATCATATCTTACATAAACTGTATCAGTCACTCTTAAATGTAGTATCATATATTGAATTCAAATTGCTTTTTATTAGTTTAAATATTTAAATTTAAAAATTAAACTTGATGTGCATTCACCAATAATAATATTCTCATGAAAAAATATATTTAAAGACATGTCAATTTTTTATACCTTTGACAAATCAATACAAGATAAAAATCATAATAGCAAGACAACATATAATGATAGAGAAAATATAATTATCATGAATGTGCAACATAAGATAATTATCAAAGTACACAGACAATTTAATTTTATAGTGCATAGCTAAAATACAACTAATTAAAAATATTATAACATAAAAAAAAAGGATTGTTTAAGCATACAAAGGATCTCCAACCAAAACATAATGAAGTTGTTCCATGAAAATAATCTCTTGCATAACACTACTCTAAAGTGTTATCTCCCTCACACAAATAGAGTTATGTGTTTACCTCTTCTATACATTTCAAATAGTTTTACATTGCTTCTATTGCTATTTGGTTTCAAAAAAAATGTTATAAAATGTTAAATTAGAATGAGAACTTTTGTTCCTCTGCACCTGTTGTTAATTCAACATTAGGACTACCTATTTTATGGTAGTGGTCTTCATTCTCTTCTAAATAATATTTAATCAAGTACATCATGAATTGTTTATCTCAAACTTACCTCAAAACCCACTAGACCAAAAGTAGGAACTTTGGTGCTTGCACCCCTTTTTACCAGCCAAATTCCAGAGTTCAACATTTTCTAGATAAAAAAAAGTGGAGAGACATTTTTCTATCTTGGTAAGTGTGCTTTGGTGCCTAAATCAGGCCATCAAAATGAGGAGGTCGATGGTATATCTATGGTTTTTTTTATCTTCTTCTGTGTCATCACTTCTAATGGAATTGATGTTTAGGGGAAGTGTACCTATGGCAATAGGGGAAAAATCGAGTATCTATCAAGGCTAGCATGGCACACCAAAGAGTTGAATTATGTCAATTTTTCATGTTTCAGCAGATCCATCTCTATAGAACATGGACTATGAATTTATGGGAAAGTGTTATTTTAAAATACTCATCCAATACCTTTTATTTTCACTCCCTACACACCAAAAAATATCAATACTTGTGGTTAAAAGTTTTAGTAGTTACGTTATGAAATGTCTCAATAGTGGTGTAGAAATTGATCAATTACCAACTAAAAAAGCTAAAAAATGATCAACTATTTTGCACATGTGTGCAAAACTATTGGAGGGTATCAATGATAAAACTCCATCATGATTATTAGATTATAGGGTCCCTTCTCCTAGGGGCCATTCAATCAACTTGCCTTTTGTATAAACAACTTTTGGGAAAAAACACAAAGTTTATGACTGCATAGGTTGCTACCCTGGCTACTCGAGTTTACTTTTGTTTCTTTCTTGTTAAAGGGTTCAATTTTTTAATTCTCATTATCAAAGTCTTCAAAGCTTTGAACCCATATAAAAGTATTCCTTCAATGAGATCACATAGCAACTGACTATTCAAACGGAAAAAATCCAAATTAAACTTTTGGATGGTGCTTTGTTATCTTAATTAATGCTTTGCATAAAATAATTGCTAAAGCATTAGCTACAAGAATTAAACCTTTGGTAGGGATTGTAAGATGCAAAATCAGGTTTTAATAAAGTGTATGATTGAATGAGGTGGAGTTTCATTATCAAAATGTTAGAACACCTAGGTTTTAGACTAAAGTTATGTACATATTCAAATCATTTTCCAATATGTAAATTTCCATCTAAGTGTGAATAACTTGTAAATTGAAGCTTTCTTTCTACAATGTTCTATTAGGCAAGGTTTTCCTCTATCCCTCTTTTTGTATGTGTTAGCTATTAATTCCTTAGAAAAAATATAGCATGGACAAATCACACTATACTTAAGCATACCATTTAGCATGGGAATTAGTTTACTTGATATGTGGAACTTTTTTTTAGCTAAGTTTTAAAAAAAATATTTACTCAAGGCAATAAATTCTTTTGTTGGAAAGATACAAGTATTTAACTTTTTTTTTTTGTCTTCCATGTATATTACATTTCCTCCAAGAAAGGTTGTGGGGATCTAAATAAAATCATTCAACATTTTTTTATGGGATAACTTGGGAAGGGAATACAATTGTCAAATATGTTTCATGGTTGCATGGTATTCAACCCAAGTTTAAAGGTGGTATAGGGACTATGCTTAGCAACTAAATGGATTGTAAGAATGATCTCACAGGAGTCCAACTATTGAGCAATGAATAGTGAGATGTGGGGTGGTGAGACAAAATTTTTCTTGCTTCTTTCTTATGTCTCAAAGCTTCCCCAACAAAGAAATCTACTTGGAAGACATGGCAACAAGCTTGGAAATTTTTGAATTGGAAAAAAAAAAATTCTTTGTGGGTTTAGTTTTTGAAAATCCTCCATATGGTAGAACATTCTTGTACAATATCATAGGTAGCCTCTAGCTATTACTTTCCCTAACAAGCGCATTACCTTTATTAAAGGGGTATACAATAGTTTGGACATATTGGGATTCCTAATCCCTTAATTAGGGGTATGTGCAGGATCATGGTGTGCCAAAAAGTGGCGATCTGAAAAATATGTAGTTTTGAAATGCCTCAAAGAATTTCAAAATCTATTCCCACTTTTTTCCCACCCATCCTGATACTAAATGAAAACAATTAATACCTTTATAATTCCTACTATATCTTTCAATACCAACCTTATATGGTCATCTTTAAAACATCTAAAAAATGTGTTTTTGGCATGTTCTTATGTGTTTTTTACTTCAAGCATGTAGTTGACGACTTTTTTTTAACCAAAATTTGATGTAATGAAAAGGGTTTCTTAAGAATGTTCTTAGCTTTTTATAAATGTAAGTTTTGTCAAATTACGAGTTCAGTAAGTAATTATTACTTATTTTCTAATGGAGTTAGCTACAAAGTGCTGATTGACATAACTGTTGATAAATAGCTATAACTTTCAAACTGTATAAGATTTGTGAAATCCAAAAGATGTGTCACATTCTATGCTTTGACTAGTATAAGAAAAAAAAAGGAAAAACTTAATTTTTACTTTTTTGAACTAGTTAAGGTGGTCAGACATGGAGTTTTTTAATTCTGAAAATAGTATAGTAGAAAATTCATAATTAATTATTTATTTGGAATAAAAATTGCCAAAAATATGCGTCACATTTAGGCATGAGTCTACTTTTTATATCTAAAATTATATTTAAAAATATTATCATTTGATTATGATTAAGGTGGTCAGACATACACCTACTTTTTATTTTTGCCCTAAAATTTTAGTAGTACTACATTAAAATCTAAACTTTTGACCAATCAAATAATTCTTTCTCCAGATAAGGCCTTGTAGTTTAGAAACTAGATTCAATTTCCTACAGATTATTTTCTTACAAATTTTTGATATAAAGTCCAAAACCACTTTAAAATTATGTGTCAAGTTGACATAATCCTGATTTGCTGGTTTTTCACTACCACTTAAGGCCATAGTTTGGTACACCATGATCCTGCACATACCCTTAGGTTGATTGTCAAAATAGAAAGGCTGTATTTTGTTTGAATAAAAAATTTAAGGGCTTAATAATTTTTGTTAAATCCCTTGTACAAATAGAACTTCTTATTAAAATATGTACCCTGTCATCTATAACATTTTGAAAGCCTAGATATGGTTAATAATTAGATTTGGTGTTTCCCCTAAAGAAAATATATTTGAAATTTCTTTTGAATGACATTAAATCTAAGACTCTACACAAAATGGTGTTGTGAGTTTCAAGAAAGAAAATGGAGGAGCCTTAGTGCTTAGATTTAGAAATCAAAAGGAGAAGCTAATGCTTAATATCAAATGTGGAAAATCTTGCATTTTAAGCACTTTTCTTGTGATAGAGTAAAATGCTTAAAGGTCACACCAAGTACCCCTTTTTCCACCATATAGAAAATCTAAAACATATTTTTTGGGACTATGTTTTGTCTTTAAAAAAATAGCAGTTCATTAATACTCATTTTCGTGTGATATTTTGCCATAAAGTAATTTGGAGAAAGGATTTACTTGGTAGTTGGATTAATAATAATGTTATTGTTGATACAATGAGAGGATCTATTTTTACTCATAATTTGGAGAAGTAGATGTTTAGCCATGTTTTCTAATCATATTTTGAAATGGAAAATATAAAGTTTTACTCTGACATCATACTATAATTTGTTTTGTTTTCACATGCTTTACAAAATATAAAATTAACTCTTGCCCTCTTAGGGTTAACATCTAGGATGTCATCCCTAATTGGTCAATTAATTATTTTGATTGTAAATAAAATTGCTATCCTATCATCCTAACAATCCTATCACTCTGATCTTTTATATAGTAATCCTTGAACATATCTTGGACAGTTTATTGTACATCCCATCTTTCATCCTTCCTAGTCTAGTCCCTTTTTACATACCTCATTTTCTCTTTCAAGTCACTATGTATTAGGTCGTAGACCACTTTTCTTTCCTAAAAAAATATTTTTTTGAACTCTCCAATGAGATTCCTTGTCATCAAAGAGTTGTCCTAAGAAAGTTATAGTTTCCAAATTTGTCATAGTCCCAAATACTACCAATAGGTCCTTTTAGAATGCATCCTTTGTCATGTTTGATCTTGGTCCATCAGTATCTAATCCTACTAATCTCTTTGGAAAAAGGTTACTTTTATGGATTAATTCTTCCTTTCGATATTGGATTTCACTTTTTGGGTTCTTAAAAATATTTTCCAAGCAATTTGGTTGTTCCGTCCTTAAGGTTTGCATGATCTTTTATATCTTAGTACATGTGAATGGGGCAATCAGAGCATGTGGTTTTGATCAAGTTTTTTCTACTTGTAAGTCAGTTGGATGTGACCCTTGGATGTTCCAAACATATGATCATTTTTTATCACATGGTGCAATTGGAAAATATCATTTGCTTGTAGATTACCCAATATCATTTCCACTTAGTTCCTCTGGGATTCATGTGTGATGTTGGGGAAATCCTTACATGTTTGTTTTGAGTCAATCCTATGTAATAATGGTGAGTAGACATTGATGTTCTTGGTAACCTTGGCATATCCTCAATATTCCTATATCAAACTAAGTGCTCAAACTATGTGGTGGTCCTTCTTTACAAAGTACGCCACCCTCAAGCTTCAAGAAAAAGTTCACCCATCCACTTCCTTTATTTTCATGAATGAAAAATCACTCCCATCTCCCTTTACCACATCAATACTACCAATCCTATGTGTTCCTATCTTATTGTACAAATCTATCCCCATCACATGTGTCTAGTGTAATAATTGTCACATTTTCCTTTCTCCCTAATCCCCTACCCCATCCAATCTCCCTAGATCTCCTACCTCACAATAACTATGTTCAAATTTGTGCACATTATTTCACAACCCCCCAAATAGAGGCTATGGTCAATCATTGATATGCTATAGGTCCATCCTATCCATCCCCTACTTCCACATTCACTTCCCTATCATTATACTTGCATTCACATCACATTCATTCATCTCTTACCTCATTATCATGGTCTTTTTAGGTTCAATTATCCTTTGCATCATCACAACCTTTTTTAGATTCATTTCCATTACAATTTACATCATCATAAGTTTTAGATTCATTTCCATTATCATTTGCATCATCATAGCCTTTTTAGATTCATTTTTAGGTTCATTTGCATTATCATAGTCTTCTTAGGTTCATTTCAGTTATCCTCTTGCATCATCATAGTTCTAAAGGGTAAAAGCACAAAATTGTGTCACCTTTTGGGATATCTAGGAGGGTTTTAGTCGAAAGGGTTTTGGCCATAACCCCTTTGGCCATATAGATGCAGTGCTTTCCTATGCTTATGTGGCCACTGGGGTTTCAACCAAAACCCTTCCAGTCGAAAGGGTTTCATCTGAAACCCCCATGAAATTATAAAAAAAGAAAAATTGGCTTGTGGAGGGTCATTTCCACTGTTTCAAATTTTTCTGGTTTAGAGTGTTTTGACCGTAACCAATATGTGGATTTTTTTTTGTTTTTTTTTAAAAAAAATTTCAGTTATTGCATGTTAGCATTACTTAAATTAATTGTCTTTTAAGTGTTTTAGTAATTAAATTAAATAATATTTAAGTGTTTTAGTAATTAAATTAAATAATATTTAAGTGTTTTATTAATTAAATTAATTATATTTAAAGTGTTTAGTAGTTGATTATTTAAACTAGTTCATTTTTTTTAATAGTTAGATCAATATGTTAGATAAAGAACTATATAGTATTTTTTAATTATATATCTATTTAATCATAAATGTAGATTTTACATCAAACATAGAAAATTCAAGTTGAGACCTAGATAACTAAAGTAATTACATTTGAGAAAACATTAGCATAGTACAAACCTATATAGATAACTAACATGTAACTTGAAACATTAGGCAGAACTAAACTATAATAAGTTCTAGTTGTTCAAACTCGAAAACTTAAAATTTAACCAATTTCAAACTTAGAAAACTTGAAAACTACAATATAACATGCATGTAAACGAAGCTTTGAAAACTTGTTAAGACCTCAAGATAGCTAAAAATAGTTACATTTTAGAAAACATTAACATAGTAAACCTATGTACTAAATAACATGAACATATTTTTTGTTCATATACAGGAGCTAGATACATCAAGTTTCAATATATATTTAACATGTGTGTTAAATTAAAATGATCTATATTTTTTAGTTACATTCAACTTTGTACACACACACACACACACACACATACACACACAAGTTTTAAGTTAAACTTAACTTTCAGTTTTATATGTGCTTACATATATCTTAACTCTGCATTTATAGACAAAGATCTTCTTTGCACATCATTATGGCATTTGGTACTAGTGGTGCACCTACGTCCTCAGGGGAGGCTAGTGTTCAGGGAGGGGGTCATAGTGCTAATTCAGAGACAACATGTAGAATGATGTCATCCTTTGAGGAGAGACAACATTTATTTAGAGATATAGTTGCTAGGTTATCTCGTGCTATAGAGTATCTCAATTCTACACTTTTGGCTTCTACCACTCTCCCTAATAGGGAGAATATTATTTCTATGATAGATGAGTTATGCCATATCATTGAGATGATAGAGACATACAACTCATTTGATGATATCAGTAATGAGACTTTCTAATCTTCCCTTTCTCACAATGTCACTGGCACTATGAAGTATACACAGATTGATGCACAGGTCTCCACTTCTATGGCGAAGATTATGTTTCCCTTTTATATAGATCGGCCTAGGGTTAGAGGTTATTCAGCTACGAAGAGTATAGATCAGCTCGTTGCACCATTTATATATCCTCATTGGCTAGCTACGCATCATAGGTGGCCATAGAAGGATGAGTTTCCTCTTTATTTCTGCAAACAATTATTTGTAGATTTTCATTTACATCATGATGTAGATTATATAGATTTTCTAGGTTATGCTAGACAGGGCCTCAGTAGATTGTCAGAGAGATCTAGACCTACGAACACCCCTACACCTATTAATAAATGGGCAATGGTGGGTCTAAACATTTTGGTCATGCCAGGAGCTCCATAGATGGTTGTTGCGGGTATGATTATTCTAGATGATACAGTTAGGACTCATATATATTCTTGCATTGCCGCAGTTGCTACATTGTTACAAGAGATGTCTTTAGATCGATGAGGTAGATATATGCCACAATCTTGTGGTACCATTTTGACAGCTGCATCCTCTAGCATAGGAGTTGATGATGTGTATGAGATAGCAGATATACCATCTCCACTAGAGTTTTTTTCTATATCAGATGTGGATGCATTGCATCGTATGGCATCCTATTTAGCATCTGATCATCTTGGTTCATATCAGGCATTATTAACAATCATGAGGATTCCTCTTCATGACAGTGGTGGACACATCAACCATATTCTCTCACACACAAAAAGATCACAGCCCTCACAGAGACAAGAGGATATCCCTGCACCTTCTACAACACCTACTCCTACAAAGGGCCCTACAACACTCGTCCCCACACCCACTTAGGATCATGTAGCGCCTACTCCTACACAGGGCCCTACAAAACTTGCCCCCACCTCCTACAACACCCCCCCATACTCAGGCCCCCATAGCACAACAGGGTCTATTTACCAGTATGATTTCAAATGAGATGATTGACTTGGACCATGCTACTCTATCACTCCATGATTTAGATATCAGTCAAATCAAAAGAGCATTACATGATGCTACGGTAAATATAAATTTATATGTTTATATTTATTTGTTACTATAATTTACACAAGTATAAGTTTAGTGTACTTGAGCTTTATACATCTACATAGAGACATACATATATTCAAGTGATTCAATTTAACTTGTGTACATACATGTGTGTTCTATAGGGTCTTAGTGATATTATGTTGTATTTTGGAGATCTTTAGATGCCAACAGATCATGCATGACATGAGTCACTGGTATGTTACATTTTTTATAATATATTTGATACATATGTATGTACATATGATATAATAAATGCATGTATGTATAATTTTATAATTTAAAAAATTTATTTCATTTGAGACAAGGATCAAACCCAAATTCAAGAGCCTTCTGGGGTCATGGATCAGGAGGGGGATGTGGTTCATCTTATTTTACATGTCTATTTCATTGATGTTTCCCATGACATTATATATATGTGTGTGTGTGTGTGTGTGTGTGTGTGTGTGTGTGTGTGTGTATGTATTTATGTCATTTCAAATACTATGATATGGATACATGTCATTTTAGATACTTTTATATGGATACATGTTATTTTAGATATATTTGAGCTACATTCTATTTTAGAGACATTTGATGTGGTATTTTGGAGACATTTTATATGGTATTTTGGATACATTTTACATGGGTATATTATTTCATAGATGTGTTATTTTGTAGGTGTAGTTATTATGTTCATGTTTTATGTTCATGTTGAATGTATGTATGTTTTCAATACTCATATTTTTATTTCATAGATCATGTGTTATTTTGTACATGTGTTACAACATTTATTCAATAAATTTAATACATATTTAAGAACATAAAGAGCACTAGTAAAGAATACATGTGTTACAACATTTAATCACTAAATTTACTACACATAAGAACACAAAGAATGCATACAAACATAAAGAATGTAATACATGCTATAGAATAAATTTTAAGAGTGCATTTCATTAGTAAAGGGGTTGTCCTAATTTAGGATGTCTTAAGGGCTTGTCTTAAGGGGAGATCCTAAGGGGAAGTCTTAAGGAGAGGTCGTAAGGGAAACTCCTAGAATGGGATGTCTTAAGGGGTTGTCTTAAGGGGAAGTCTTAATGGGAGGTCCTAAGGGGAAGTCCTAATGGGATGTATGTACATATATATACATCAAACCATACACAAAATATAAATAACAATACATGAATGTTCATAATTTGTACCATATATCCAAGATCCATGACCAAATATCTTTGAAGTAGAACTCCACAAACATTGTATTGTTAGGATCCTCTCTATTTTTAATTATCTCTAGAATATTTTTATATTCTTCAATAGGAAGTTTCCACTTTTGATTTCCACGACATCCTCTTCTTGGTTTTGCATCGAATTGCAACTTTGTTGCTACAATATGGTTACTGTATTTTAAAACCTTTTCTCAAGGAATGTATTCAATAAATTCAATACCATTGTTGGTTATCCTATTTTGTTGATAATATGTTCCTTCAACAACAACTGATCCAATTGGATATGACTATCCATCAGCATCTATAGTTCCTTCTAGCAACTTGTGTTTTTCTTTTTTGCATCTTAGAAGATAATAGTCTACATATTCTACATTATTTGGTAAGGCTTGGACAACAAAAATATCTCCTAAAATGTACGTGAAAATAGACATGTTTATATATATATATATATATATATATATATATATATATATATATATATATATATATATATATATATATATATATATATAAGTTTATTTTTAATGAATATACATGTGTGTCATATATGTGTACATATGCCACAAACCTGCCATGACTAAATGAGAAACACACTCATAATCAATTGAATATATAGGATCATGAATGTCAATGTCAATGTCACCATCTTCATTATATATATATATATATATATATATATATATATATATATATATATATATATATAATGAACATACATGTGTGTCATATATATGTACATATGCCACAAACCTGCCATAACTAAATTAGAAACACACTCATAATCAACTGAATATATAGGATCATGAATGTCAATGTCAATGTCAGCATCTTCATAAAGATGGCTTTCTGACTATGTCCTTCAAACCCCAATGTGAAACATATCCACTCGCAATATTTTCACATACACTCATTGGATTGTCCTTCATGTAGTCATCACAAAAACATTATTTCTCTTGTACTTTAACCACTGGGGGTTTGTGGTGCCCTATAGGCACCACTTGATGTAAACTTTTAATACCAAAAACTGTTTGACAATTGTAAGGATTAGATCGATCTATATCTATTACAAATACAGATAATTTAATTAAAAACTTGAATTATAAGAATATGTACACACATGTATTATATCAAATAAATAAATATATAATACTTACCGTTCAATTCCTAAAAAGAATGCTTATTGTATTTAGTATCTCAAGTAGCAAAATGATCTTTGCACCATTCAACAATTTCTTTTGCACTCTTTATCCCATTACCTTCAGTAACATGCATGCATATATAATTTAAAATAGATTAAATCTATGCACACACACACACACACACACACACACACACACACACACACACACACACACACACACATCTAGATCTCTGGAGAGAATTTACACATGTATATATGTTATAAGTAGATCAAGAACACACTAAATGTATGTACATATGTGCTTGCAAGTTCATGTTGTCAAAGTGCACACTTTATACATGCTCCTGCTTCATCGTGCTCCCCTTTCCCATGTCCACTTCCAAAGATGTTCCACAAAAACCTAACATTGCTCCTAGCATGTTGCATGGCTAACCAATTAAATGCTTTTGCAAATTTAAATTGTCCCATGAGTTCATTAAAGGAGATTAAAAAATAATTATATAAATCAAATTGAAATTTATTTGTACAAATCAATATAATTTTTAAATTTAAAGTTAAATAAAATGTACATGTATACATACACTAACCTACACAACCATTGGACAAGATTCATTGCTCTGAAACATTTATTCCACGATTTCTAAGATCTTCAGAGAACATTGCAAAATAATGAGCGACATAGCTCCTATCATGAACTCTATCATCTCTAATATAGAAATGAACCTCCTTGATGATAATGCGTTCATTTTCCTCTAAAATTTCTATCTCATCCACCTCAAATTATGCATGTCTATAAGTCAGTTGGACAAATATTGCAACTTGTTCAGAATGAAAATATTGCGCTTGAAGCTCTATTTGAGGTCAAAATGTATAGTTCTTAGAAAAATCTACAACTGAAAGAATACAACTAGGTGGAAAACAATTTTTTGAATCATGAAATTGTTTAGCTTACCATCGTGCACCATGACAAAGTTGGATATGTGGATATATCAATGGATGGAACTTGTTCATAAACTCATCATACCACAATTCACTCTCCTTCAATACAATTTTTTTTGGATTCAACTCTTGTCTTATTTTGGTATGTGTCATATTCATATCTCATCCATAAAACTGGTTTCGATTCATCAATATTTTCATTTTACAATGGAAGTTTAGATAAATCTCCATAAGATAGACATTGATTTATGATGCATTGTACTTTGAACTCATCTAAATCTTCTAATTTATCACATAATATTGACTTCACAAATTGTCATGTACTACCACAAATGACCAAATTTGGATCAAGCCATAACTTTTCTATATGATTGCAAGTGTAAACCAAATTCAACATGGTTTCAATAATAAGTTTCACATATCTTATTTATGCGTACAAAGGAAGGATGCAGACTCTCAAACATTCTCTGACATATCTTCACATTTGAAAATTCTTGCTTGAATGTTTTAAATAATTCACTTTGTGTTATATCTATAAAATGTCTTGGATGTTCAATTTCAGTCCCTGTCTCTTGATCTTTAATTTTTATAGTATCATGTCTATTGGAAGAAACACGAGACAATGTGGTCTAAAATTCAATAACCTATCTTTTTACATCTTCAAAAATTTTGTCTTTTCGAGGAACTTTGCAAATATTCACCTAATTATTCTCAATGTTTTCATCTAGCATATTTCTCCTCCTAATGTATCTTTGAATAGTTCTTCTAGATATATGTAGTAAATCAAAAATTGCACGTACTTGTTTCCTATGTGTCAACTTTCTACTAGATATAGTAGTCATCAATGCTCTCTGTGCAATGCTTAAGTCACCTCCTCAAGTTGTGTTGTCAATTTTGTTATAAGCAATTTGCAAATTTTCAACTATTGTTTTATTAACATTATGTGCATGGTTTTTCTTGTCATCAACACCCAACAACTCTAAAATAGGCCTCATATCTTTTCTCCTAAATAACTTGACAAATAATTGTGCCTTTCCAAATATATTTTTATTTTTGAAATATTCATCCCACATATTTTGACAATTCTTTTTAATAATGTTCTCTTTTACCATTTCTATAGATGGAATTTGACTAAAAGGTAGGTCCTCATCCAAATCCATCAAATTTCCTACACCTAATAATATGTTTCTATCATTAGAACTACCAATTTGTTCATCTTCATGAATCTCGTTCTCTTCATGAATCTCATCTTATTCATTAACTTTAGTAGGTTAGTTTTGATTATGTTTTGTATGACCTTTCATTTTGTCATCTCTTATTCTATCATATTTCCTTGATCTAGCCTTTTTATTACCCATTCAATACTTTGACCATAGGAAAATATTTTAATTTAGATTCCACTAGAAATATATTTCAATACTTCAATATAGAGTACATAAAAATAACTAGGTAAAAAAAAAAACCTTATTAACGATCCTTTGTCATTTTTGTTAAACTCTAGGAAACAATTGATAAACATGGCTTCAATTTTTTATTTTTTTTTGAAAATGCTCCTTTAAATTTTGCAATTCACTATACATTTATTATAAATTGAAATTAAAATCAAATTATTACGTCGAGAGACGTTCTATACAATCACAACACAAATACCCAGCACGAGAATATGCCAAAAAAGATTCTCTGTCAATAGAAAGGAATTGGGAGCGATTACAAACTTTTAAATTAAATATTAAAAAAGAATTCCTGAAATAATAGCTGGCCAAAATAATAGGAACCCAAATGGAGGCCAAAATAATATGCCCAAAATAATAGGGCCCGAAAAAGTAGGACCCAAAAAAATAGGGACCAAAAAAATAGAGCCTAAAAAATAGGGGCAAAATAATTTCAATATGATTTTATTTTTTGTTAAATATAATTTTCCATGCACATTCATGCTTTTTTTTTGTGGGGAGTGGGGGAATTTGAAACAAATTCGTAGAATGTGAAGAGACATATGTTGGGGGATATGAGGAGCCTCTCAAAGTTATAAAACCAAGGCTCCTCATTTCATTTTCATTTTATGTTTTCGCAGGAAGGAGCAGGTGGAGGTTATTGGAGGATTAGATTGGAGTTTTTGAATAAGAGTAGATTGAAGTTTTGGAGTAACTTTTTTGTAGGTGAGATTTCTATTTTTTATTTTCATTTTCATTTAGATTTAGATGTAGATGTAAATTGAAATTCAAAATTAGTTATAATATTCTACTTTGATTTAGGTGAGAGCTCGTTTGTGATTACTACAATAATGATCTGCCTTCAAATATGTCTGGTGAGCCTAATTCAAGGTTGGATTGTGGATTCAAAGGAGCACAGATTGCCATGACCTCCTACACATTAGAGCTACAATACCTATCTAGAGCGCGGAACAACAGATTTGCTAGGTTTGATTTCAGCCCAAAAAATTGCAGAGGCAATTTAGATCTTTGACCAGTTTACTAATGTTGAGATTTGTAGATTTCTCTTACTTTTTCTTACTTTGGAATTTCATGTAAATGATTATCGAATAAATATATTAAAAATTGAGTAAAAAATGCTTCCAACTAAGAAAACATTTTTATATGCTTTACCAGCCCCACCATAAATAGTCATAATTTTTGAAAAAGAAAATTGGGCAATGGAGGTGACAAGCTTTCAAGTAAAATTGCTATCATAAATGTGATAGTATTTAAGATTAAACTTTGGAAATTTAGATATTAAGGCAACAATAATCTAGTTACTATTATGTTATTAATTATAATATTGTTCTATTGTTAAAATTCATAGTATAGATTAATGTTCCATTAAGCATTTATAGAAATACTAATATAATATGTAAATGAATTGATATTGCAAAATTAAATATGCAAACAAGATTGTTTCATATATATAGATATTTTCCTCTTCAAAAATCAAATCAATCAACAATTTTCAACAATTTTGATTCAATCAAAGTTGTTTTTCTCAAAACTAAGAGTATTGATATCTTTCTTACATCTATTTTTTGTTTTGATATATTTGACACATCCATTTTTAATAATATCTTAGTTTCAAAACAAAGATTTGATATCTACAAAATATCTTCTTCCTACTAATGCAACCCCCAAACCTATCGACTATACACTTGTGCCCTACCCAGGTATAAGCGATAGTTCATATATTCCTCCAATTCAAATTATAATAATCTCACAAAGAAAAGCCATGGGAAATCAATTTTGGTCTTAACAAACATTCATAAAATGAACACCCAATTTCAATTTGAACATCCTTAGTTTTTGTACTTCCAAGCTCCTTCTACATCTATATTTAAGCAAACATATTTCCTCATTGCTATTATACTTTCCCACATCACCAAGCTCTTTTATCGACCTTGTTTGTAATTTCTTTATCATTCCTTTATAAGATATTGGAATACAAAAAAATGATTCTTGATTACGTAAATCCAAATGACTTCAACTAATGTTAATGATCTGATTAGAATCAAATTGAAAATATTGTGTGTCTAGTTTTAGGAGTTGCATGTTGCACATACTCCACCTTTCTCCAGTTTGAAGGTGATCTCAAGTATCTTGATAATGGTATTTGAGTAGTTTACATGACAAGGGCTTCCATATTTTTAATTATAAAAACTAAATAGAACCTAAATAAATAAATATCATTATTTTTGATGGTGGTTATTGTTTATAAAAAGTGAATTGATAGAATAATTATAAATTTTGAATTATATTACTGTTCAAAAATAAAATGTCATTTCTAATTTTGAGTGTGTTGTAGAAATATTTAGGACTCCACAGGGTTTCTCTAACTCTATCCAGAGCACTATCGGGGTGAGATAGTGTTGCCATCTCTCCCCCACTCTCTTTGGCATCTACATCGACGAGCTTGAGGCATTTCTTTGTGATTGCTCACCCTAGCGATGGTTGTTACTTACATAAGATGGTGATCTCTATTCTCCTATTTGTTGATGATATGATTCTCCTAGCATCTTCCCTTGATGGTCTTCAATGGCTCCTTCATGGCTTGGCCTCTTTCTGCAACTCAAATGAGCTAGTTGTAAATATAGGCAAGACTCAGGTTATGGTCTTCAATTGGTTGAGGAAATCACACCTCCATGTTTACTTCTAGGGTACCAAGATTGAGATTTCATCTTCATATACTTACTAAGGGTTAAGTTTTTTGGACCTCGATTCAACCTAAGACCAACCATGCAGCCAGAGTCAACAATGGGCTAAGCTCCCTCGCTTTTCTTGAATGACAGTGTTTTTCACACCACTTCTAGGACACCACAACTAAGATGTCCCTTCTTGACTCCCTATTCAAGTTGATTGTCCTCTATGGATCTATTATTTGGGGCCCATCCCTCTTGGAGTCTGACTGGGCCTCAGTTGAGAGAGTCCAAACTCTTTTCCATCGGTGCATAATCAGATGTCACTAATCCACACCGTACAACATTGATTTGGTAGAGCTTAGTGCTCATCTTTTCAAATTAGGGACCATCTTTGATTTAGTTTGGCTTCTTCACTGGCTTTGAAGCTTTGTTAATTCCTTCGATGGTCATCACAAATATTCCTACTTGGCTTATCATTCCTCTATGGAGATTGTGGGTTCAGACTCTCATCATAGATCTCTTTGCTAGTACACCCAGGTCTCTACCCTCTTGGGCTTGATTGGTATTAGTTTGGATCATCTTTCCCCCTTTCATTTTTCTCTGGATGCTCCATCCCATCTTCTTCCACCTTGGTCAGATTTGAATGAGCATGTTAAACTTCACATCTATAGATAATATGTTATCATGACCTAGAGGAATCCCCTAGGTGGGCTCCACCCACATATGACCTTCTATGTTGAGCACTTCCTTGATATCTAGGAGGGATCATCTTATGCCCGTGGTACCTCACTTATCATTGGAATCATGCTCTTCATATCTCCTTGGGATCTTTTTGAGTGGGATCTCACGGACTATTTATTAAAACTAATCACTAAAATGACAATTAGGATAGGATCTACTGGCTTTGTCACCTCGGGGAGGTTGAGACCAAGTCTCACTTTATTTTTTGTTGTCCCATTTACTATGAGATCCAAAAGAGATTCTACTATTTGTTCATAGAGTGTTGGTCTATTCCCTCATTCTTTAGATATATTGACTAACATTGTCTTGCACTCTACATTTGGGAGACCATGTGTCTTTGTGATCATATTGTACAACTCCAGATTTGCTCAACATTGAACCTTACACATCTCATCACATCTTTCTTCAGTCTTCCAATCCTTGCCTAAGGATTGAAGCGGCCTCCCTGTACTATCTCAATTCACACCAGATCTGTGAGACCCTAGAGAGATCACACTTGACAACGACCTTCTAGAGTACTTGATTTCTCTAATGTCCACCTTCCATTATGGACTACTTCTCACCTGTGAGTTCTTAGTTGTTGTTATTCCTTTTCTTGGTTCTTTTGTTGTTTTGCTTTCATGTTCTTTTTGTGGACACCATTTGGTGCTCCCCCCTATTGGTGTTTGTTCTTTATACTACTTCCAATCCCTTAGACCCTCATTGGTCTCCTGTTGGACATTGATAAATTTATTTTATCCTATCTTATCTTACATAAACTATATCAGTCACTCTTAAATGTAGTATCACATATTGAATTCAAATTGCTTTTTATTAGCTTAAATATTTAAATTTAAAAATTAAACTTGATGTGCATTCACCAATAATAATATTCTCATGAAAAAAAAGATTTAAGGACATGTCAATTTTTTATACCTTTGACAAATCAATACAAGATAAAAATCACAATAGCAAGACAACATATAATTATAGAGAAAATGTAATTATCATGAATGTGCAACATAAGATAATTATAAAAGTACCAAGACATATTAATTTTATAGTGTATAGCTAAAATACAACTAATTAAAAATATTATAAGATTAAAAAAAATATTGTTTAAGCATACAAAGCATCCCTAACCAAAACATAATGAAGTTATTCCATGAAAATAATCTCTTGCATAACACTACTTTGAAGTGTTATTTCCCTCACACAAATAGTGTTATGTGTTTACCTCTTCTATACATTTCAAATAGTTTTACGTTACTTCTATTGCTATTTGGTTTCAAAAAAAATGTTATAAAATGTTAAATTAGAATGAGAATTTTTGTTCCTCTGCACCTATTGTTAATTCAACATTAGGACCACCTATTTTATGGTAGTGGTCTTCATTCTCTTCTAAATAATATTTATTCAAGTACATCATGAATTTTTTACCTAAAACTTACCTCAAAACCCACTAGACCAAAGGTAGGGACTTTGGTGCTTCCACCCCTTGTTACTAGACAAATTCCAGAGTTCAACTGTTTCTAGATAACAAAAAGTGGAGAGACATTTTTCTATCTTGGTAGGTGTGCTTTGGTGCCTAAATCAGACCATCAAAATGAGGAGGTGGAAGGTATATCTATGGTTGTTGTTATCTTCTTCTGTGTCATCACTTCCAATGGAATTGATGTTTAGGGGAAGCATACCTATGGCAATAGGGGAAAAATCCAATATCTATCAAGGCTAACATGTCACACCAAAGAGTTGAATTGTGTTAATTTTTCATGTTTTAGCGGATCCATCTCTATAGAATATGGACTATGAAGTCATGGGAAAGTGTTATTTTAAAATACTCGTCCAATACCTTTTATTTTCACTCCCTACATACTTAAAATATCAATACTTGTGGTTAAAAGTTTTAGTAGTTACATTATGAAATGTCTCAAAAGTGGTGTGGAAATTGGTCAATCGCCAACTAAGAAAGCTAAAAAATGATCAACTATTTTGCACATGTGTGCTCAACTATTGGAGGGTATCAATGAAAAAACTCTATCACAATTATTACATTATAGGGTCCCTTATCCTAGAGGCTATTCAAGCAATTTTCCTTTTGTATAATCAACTTTTGGGAAAAAACACAAAGTTTATGTCTGGATAGGTTGCTACCCTACCTACCTGAGTTTACTTCTTTTTTTTTTCTTGTTAAAGGGTTCGATTTTTTAATTTTCTTTATAAAAGTCTTCAAAGCTTTGAACCCATATAAAATTATTCCTTCAATGATATCACATAGTAATTGACAATTCAAAGGGAAAAAATCAAAATTAAAATTTTGGATGGCACTTTGTTATCTTAATTAATGCTTTGCATAAAATAATTGCTAAAGCATTAGCTACAAGAATTAAACCTTTGGTAGGGATTGTAAGCTGCGAAATTAGGTTTTAGTAAAGTGTATGATTGAATGAGGTGGAGTTTCATTATCAAAATGTTACAACACCTAGGTTTTAGACTAAAGTTATGCAAATATTCAAATGATATTCCAATATGTTAATTTCCACCTGAGTGTAAATAACTTGGAAACTGAAGCTTTCTTTCTACAATGTTCTATTAGGCAAGGTTTTCCTCTATCCCTCTTTTTGTATGTGTTAGCTATTAATTCCTTAGAACAAATAAAGCATGGACAAATCACACTATACTTAAGCATACCATTTAGCATGGGAATTAGTTTTCTTGATATGTGGAACTTGTTTTTAGCTAAGTTTTAAGAAAATTATTTACTCAAGGCAATAAATTCTTTTTTTGGAAAGATACAAGTATTAAACATTTTTTTTTTGTCTTCCATGTATATTACATTTCTTCCAAGAAAGGTTGTGGGGATCTAAATAAAATCATTCAACATTTTTTTATGGGATAACTTGGGAAGGGAATACAATTGTCAAATATGTTTCATGGTTGCATGGTATTCAACCCATGTTTAAAGGTGGTATACGGAATATGCTTAGCAACTAAATGGATTGTAAGAATGATGTCACAGGAGTCCAACTATTGAACAATGAATAGTGATATGTGGGGTGGTTAGAAAAAATTTTGCTTGCTTCTTTCTTATGTCTCAAAGCTTTCCCACCAAAGCAATCTACTTGGAAGACATGGCAACAAGCTTGGAAATTTCTAAATTGGAAAAAAAAAAAAAAATTCTTTGTGGGTTTAGTTTTTGAAAATCCTCCATATGGTAGAACATTCTTGTACAATATCATAGGTAGCCTCTAGCTATTACTTTCCCTAACAAGCGCATTACCTTTATTAAAAGGTATACAATAGTTTGGACATATTAGGATTCCTAATCCCTTAATTAGGTTGATTGTCAAAATAGAAAGGATGTATTTTGTTTGAATAACAAATGTAAGTGCTTAATAACTTTTTTTAAATCGCTCGTACAAATAGAACTTCTTACTAAAATATGTACCCTATAATCTATACCATTTTGAAAGGCTAGATATGATTAATAATTAGATTTGGTGTTTCCCCTAAAGAAAATGTATTTGAAATTGCTTTTGAATGACATTAAATCTAAGACTCTACACAAAATGGTGTTGTGAGTTTCAAGAAATAAAATGGAGGAGCCTTAGTGCTTAGATCTAGAAATCAAAAGACGAAGCTAATGCTTAATATCAAACATAGAAAATCTTGCATTTGAAGCTCTTTGCTTGTGATAGAGTAAAATGCTTAAAGGTCACACCAATTACCCCTTTTTCCACCATATAGAAAATCTAAAACATATTTATCGGCACTACTTTTTCTCTTTAAAAAAATAGCAGTTCATAGATACTCATTTTCGTGTGATATTTTGCCATAAAGTAATTTGGATGAAAGCTTTACTTGCTAGTTCAATTAATAATAAAATTATTGTTGATACAATGAGAGGATGAATTTTACTCATAATTTGGAGAAGTAGATGTTTAGCCATGTTTTCTAACCATATTTTGAAATGGAAACTATAAAGTTTTACTCTGACATCATAATATAATTTGTTTTGTTTTCACATGCTTTACAAAATATAGTTGGCCTTCAAGCTTTCACATGCTTTACAAAATACAAAATTAACTCTTGCCCTCTTAGGGTTAACATCTAGGATGTCATCCCTAATTAGTCAAGTAAGTATTTTGATTGTAAATAAAATCACTATCCTATCGTCCTAACAATCCTATCACTTTGATCTTTTATATAGTAATCCTTGAACATATCTTGGACGGTTTATTGTACATCCCATCTTTCATCCTTCCTAGTCTAGTCCCTTTTTACATACCTCATTTTCTCTTTCAAGTCAGTATGTATTAGGTTGTAGACTAGTTTTTTCCTAAAAAGTTATTTTTTTGAACTCTCCAATGAGATTCCTTGTCATCAAAGAGTTGTCCTAAGAAAGTTATAGTTTCCAAATTTGTCAAAGTCCCAAATACTACCAATAGGTCCTTGTAGAATGCATCCTTTTTCATGTTTGATCTTGGTTCATCAGTATCTAATCCTACTAATCTCTTTGGAAAAAAGGTTACTTTTATGGATTTATTCTTTCTTTTGATATTGAATTTCACTTTCTGGGTTCTTAAAAATATTTTACAAGCAATTTGGTTGTTCCCTCCTTAAGGTCTCCATGATCATTTATATCATAGTACATGTGAATGGGGCAATTATAGCGCATGGTTTTGATCAAGTTTTTTCTGCTTGTAAGTTAGTTGGATGTGATCCTTACATGTTCTAAACATATGATCATTTCTGATCACATGGGGCAATTGGGAAATATCATTTTCTTGTGGATTACCCAATTTCATTTCCACTTTGTTCCTCTGGGATTCATGTGTGATGTTGGGGAAATCCTTACATGCTTATTTCGAGTTAGTCCTATGTAATAATGGTGAACAAACATTGATGTTCTTGGTAACCTTGGTGTATCCTCAATATTCCTATATCAAACTAAGTGCTCAAACTACATGGTGGTCCTTCTTTACAAAGTACCCCACCCTCAAGGTTTAAGCGAAAGTTCGCCCACCCACTTCCTTTATTTTCATGAATGAAAATCTCTCCCATCTCCCTTTACCACATCAATACTACCAATCCTATGTGTTCCTATCTTATTGTACACATCTATCCTGACCACACGTGTCCAATCTAATAATTGTCACATTTTCCTTTCTTCCTATTCCCCTACCCCATCCAATCTCCCTAGATCTCCTGCCTCGCAATAGCTATGTTGAAATTTATGCACATTATTTTGCACCCCCCCAAACAGAGGCTATGGTCAATCATTGATATGCTCTAGGTCCATCCTATCTATCCCCTACTTCCACATTCACTTTCCTATCATTATACTTGCATTCACATCACATTCATTCATCTCTTACCTCGTTATCATGGTCGTTTTAGGTTCAATTATCCTTTGCATCATCATAACCTTTTTTAGATTCATTTCCATTACCATTTACATCATCATAATTTTTAGATTCATTTCCATTATCATTTGCATCATCATAGCATTTTTAGATTCATTTTTAGGATATTTGGGAGGGTTTCAGCCGGAAGGGTTTTTGCCCTAACCCCTCTGGCCATATAGATGTGATGCTTTCCTATGCTTATGTGGCCACTCAAGTTTCAACCAAAACCCTTCCAGTCGAAAGGGTTCCATTTAAAACCCCCATGAAATTATAAAAAACAAAAAATGGCTTGTGGAGGGTCATTTCCACTATTTCAAATTCTATTGGTTTAGAGTGTTTCGACCGTAACCAATAAGTTTTTTTTTTTTGTTTTTTTAGTTATTACATGTTAGAATTACTTAAATTAATTATCTTTTAAGTGTTTTAGTAATTAAATTAATTATATTTTAAGTGTTTTATTAATTAAATTAATTATATTTAAAGTGTTTTAGTAGTTGATTATTTAGACTAGTTAAATTTTTTTTATAGTCATATCAATATGTTCGATAAAGAACTATATAGTATTTTTTAATTAAATATCTATTTAATCATAAATGTGGATTTTACATCAAACATAGAAAATTCAAGTTGAGACCTAGATAACTAAAGTAATTACCTTTGAGAAAACATTAGCATAGTAAAAACCTATATAGATAACTAACATGTAACTTGAAACAGTAGGTAGAACTAAACTATAATAAGTTCTAGTTGTTCAAACTCGAAAACTTAAAATTTAACCAATTTCAAACTTAGAAAACTTGAAAACTACAGTATAACATGCATGTAAAGGAAACTTTGAAAACTTGTTAAGACCTCAAGATACCTAAAAATAGTTACATTTTAGAAAACATTAACATAGTAAACCTATGTACTAAATAACGTGCATATTTTTTGTTCATATACATGAGCTAGATACATCAAGTCTTAATATATATTTAACATGTGTGTTAAATTAAAATGATCTATATTTTTTAGTTACATTCAACTTTGTACACAGACACACACACAAGTTTTAAATTAAACTTAACTTTTAGTTTTATATGTGCTTACATATATCTTACCTCTGTATTTATAGATAGAGATCTCCTTTGCACATCATTATGGCATCTGGTACTAGTGGTGCACCTAAATCCTCAAGGGAGGCTAGTGTTCAGGGAGGGGGTCATAGTGTTGAGTCAGACACAACATGTAGAATGATATCATCCTTTGAGGAGAGACAACATTTATTTAGAGATATAGTTGCTAGGTTATCTCATGCTATACAGTATCTCAATTCTACACTTTTGGCTTCTACCACTCTCGTTAATAGGGAGAAGAATGTTTCTATGAGAGATGAGTTATGCCATATCATTGAGATGATAGAGACATACAACCCATTTGATGATATCAGTAATGAGACTTTTTACTTTTCCCTTTCGCACAGTGTCACTGGCACTATGAAGTATACACAGATTGATGGAGAGGTCTCCACTGCTATGGTGAAGAGTATGTTTCCCTTTTATATAGATAGGCCTAGGGTTAGAGGTTATTCGGCTACAAAGTGTACAAATCAGCTTATTGCACCATTTATATATCCTCATTGGCTAGCTACACATCATAGGTGGCTATAGAAGGATGAGTTTGCTCTTTATTTTTGTAAACAATTGTTTGTGGAATTTCATTTACATCATGATGTAGATTATACAAATTTTTTAGATCATGCTAGACAAGGCCTCGGTAGATTGTCAAAGAGATCTAGACCTACGAACACCACTGCACTTGTTAATAAATAGACAATGGTGGGTCTAAACATTTTGGTTATGCCAGGAGCTCCATTGATGGTTGTTGTGGGTGTGACTTCTCTAGATGATACAATCAGGACTCAAATATATTCTAGCATTGCCACAATTGCTACATAGTTACAAGAGATTTCTTTAGATCGATATGGGAGATATATGTTACAATGTTGTGGTAGCATTTTGACAGTTGCATCCTCTAGCATAGGAGTTGATGATGTGTATGAGATAGCAGATATACCATCTCCACTAGATTTTTTTGCTATATTAGATGTGGATGCATTGCATCGTATGGCATCCAATTTAGCATATGATCTTCTTGGTTCATATAAGGCATTATTAATAGTCACGAGGATTCCTCTTCATGAAATTGGTGGACACGTCAGCGATATTCTCTCACACACAACAAGGTCACATCCCTCATAGAGATAGGAGGATATCCTTGCACCTTCTACAAAACCTACTCCTACAGAGAGCCCTACAACACCCGTCCCCACACCCACTTAGGATCATGTAGCACCTACTCCTACACAGGGCCCTACAAAAATCACCCCCACCTCCTACAATACCCCCCCATACTCAGTCCCTCACAACACAACAAGGTCTATTTACCACTATGATTTCAGATGAGACGGTCTACCTGGACAAGACTACTCTATCACTCCATGATTTAGATATTAGTCAGATCAATAGAGCATTGCATGAGGCTAGGGTAAATATAAATTTATATGTTTACATTTATTTGTTACTATAATCTACACAAGTATAAGTTTAGTGTACTTGAGCTTTATACATGTACTTAGAGACATACATATATTCAAGTGATTCAATTTAACTTGTGTACATACATGTGTGTTCTATAGGGTCTTAGTGATAATATGTTGCATTTTGGAGATCTTCAGACCCCAGCGGATCCTGCATGACATGAGTCACTGGTATGTTACATTTTTTATTATATATTTGATAGATATATATGTACATATGATATAATAAATGCATGTATGCATAATTTAATAATTTAACAAATTTCTTTCATTTGACACAGGGTTCAAACCCAAATCGTAGAGCCTTTTGGGGTCATGGATCAGGAGGGGATGTGGCTGATCTTATTTTACATGTCTATTTCATTGATGTTGCCCATGACATTATATATGTGTGTATGTATTTATGTATGTATGTCATTTTAGATACTTTGATATGGAGACATGTTATTTCAGATACTTTTATATTGATACATGTTATTTTAGATACATTTGAGGTACATTCTATTTTAGAGACATTTGATGTGGTATTTTGGAGACATTTTATATGGTATTTTGGATACATTTTACATGGGTACATTATTTCATAGATGTGTTATTTTGTAGATGTACATATTATGTTCATGTTGAATGTATGTATGTTTTCAATATTCATATTTTTATTTCATAGATCATGTGTTATTTTGTATATGTGTTACAATAGTTATTCAATAAATTTAATACATATTTAAGAACATAAAGAGTACTAGTAAAGAATACATGTGTTACAACATGTAATCACTAAATTTACTACATATAAGAACACAAAGAATGCATAAAAACATAAAGAATGTAATACATGCTATAGAATCGATTTTAAGAGTGCATTTAATCAGTAAAGGGGTTGTCCTAATTTAGGATGTCTTAAAGGGTTGTCTTAAGGGGAGTTCCTAAGGGGAAGTCTTAAGGAGAGGTCATAAGGGAAACTCCTAGAATGGGATGTCTTAAGGGGAAGTCTTAATGTGAGGTCCTAAGGGGAAGTCCTAATGGGATGTATGTACATATATATACATCAAACCATACACAAAATATAAACAAAAATACATGAATGTTCCTAATTTGTACCATATATCCAAGATCCATGATAAAATAGCTCCAAAATAGAACTCCACAAACCTTGTATTGTTAGGATCCTCTCTATTTTTAATTATCTCTAGAATATTTTCATGTTCTTCAATAGGTAGTTTCCACTTTTGATTTTCACGACATCCTCTTCTTGGTTTTGCATCGAATTGCAGCTTTGTTGCTACAATATGGTTACTGTATTGTAAAACCTTTTCTCAAGGCATGTATTCAATAAATTCAATTCCATTGTTGGTTATCCTATTTTGTTGATAATATGTTCCTTCAACAACAACTGATCCAATTGGATATGATTGTCCATCAGCATCTATAGTTCCTTCTAGCAACTTGTGTTTTTCTTTTGTGCATCTTCAAAGATAATAGTCTACATTTTCTACATTATTTGGTAAGGCTTGGACAACAAAAATATCTCCTACAATGTACATAAAAATAGACACACACACACACACACACACACACACACATATATATAAAAGTTTATTTTTAATGAACATACATGTGTGTCATATATATGTACATATGCCACAAACCTGCCATAACTAAATCAGAAACACACTCATAATCAATTGAATATAGAGGATCATGAATGTCAATGTCAATGTCACATCTTCATTATATATATATATATATATATATATATATATATATATATAAGTTTATTTTTAATGAACATACATGTGTGTCATATATATGTACATATGCCACAAATGTGCCATAACTTAATCAGAAACACATTCATAATCAATTGAATATATAGGGTCATGAATGTCAATGTCAATGTCAACATCTTCATAAAGACGACTTTTTGATTATGTCCTTCAAATCCCAATGTGAAACATATTCACTCGTAATATTTTCACATACACTCACTGGATTGACCTTCATGTAGTCATCACAAAAACATGATTTCTCTCATACTTTAACCACTAGGGGCTTGTGGTGCCCTATAAGCACCACTTGATGTAAACTTTTAATACCATAAATTGTTTGACAATTGTAAGGATTAGATTGATCTATATCTATTACAAATACAGATAATTTAATTGAAAACTTGAATTATAAGAATATGTACACACATGTGTATTATATCAAATAAATAAATATATAATACTTATTGTTCACTTCCCAAAATAACACTTATTATATTCAATATCTTGAGTAGCAAAATGATCTTTGCACCATTCAACAATTTCTTTCACACTCTTTATCCCATTACCTTCAGTAACATGCATGGATATATAATTTCAAATACATTAAATCTATGGACACACGCGCACACACACACACACACACACACACACACACACACACACACACACACACACACACACACACACACACACACACATCTAGATCTCTAGAGAGAATCTATACATGTATATATGTTATAAGTAGATCAAGAACACACTAAATGTATGTACATATGCACTTGCAAGTTCATGTTGTCAAAGTGCACACTTTATACATGCTCCTTCTCCATCGCGCTCCCCTTTTCCATGTCCACTTCCAAAGAAGTTCCACAAAAACCTAACATTGCTTCTAGCAGGTTGCATGGCTAACCAATTAAATGATTTTGCAGATTTAAATTGTCCTGCGAGTTCATGAAATGAGATTAAAAAATAATTATATAAATCAAATTAAAATTTATTTGTACAAACCATAAGTTTTAAATTTAAAGTTAAATAAAATGTACATGTATACATACACTAACTTGCACAACCATTGGACCAGATTCATTTCTTTGATACATTTATTCCACAATTTCTAAGATCTTCAGAGAACATTGCAAAATAATGAGTTACATAGCTCCTATCATGAACTCTATCATCACTAATATAGAAATGAACCTCCTTGATGATAATGTGTTCATTTTCCTCTAAACTTTCTATCTCATCCACCTCAAATTGTGCATGTCTATAAGTCACTTACACAAATATTGCAACTTTTTCATAATAAAAATATTGCGCTTGAAGCTATGTATGAGGTCAAAATGTATAGTTCTTAGAAAAATCTACAACTGAAAGAATACAACTAGGTGGAAAACAATTTTTTGAATCATGAAATTGTTTAGCTTATCATCATGCACCATGACAATTTTGGATATGTGGATATATCAATGGATGGAACTTGTTCATAAACTCATCATACCACAATTCACTCTCCTTCAATACAATTTTTTTTGGATTCAACTCTTGTCTTATTTTGGTATGTCTCATATTCATATCTCATCCATGAAATTGGTGTCAATTCATCAATATTCTCATTTTATAGTTGAAATTTAGATAAATATCCATCAGCTAGACATTAATTTATGATGCATTGTACTTTGAACTCATTTGAATCTTCTAATTTATCACATAATATAGACTTCACAAATTGTCACATACTACAATGAATGACCAAATTTGGATCAAGCCATAAGTTTTCTATATGATTGCAAGTGTAGACCAAATTCAACCTTGTTTCAACAACAAGTTTCACATATCTTATTTATGCGTACAAAGGAAGGACACAGACTCTCAAACATTCTCTAACATATCTTCACATTTGAAAATTCTTGCTTGAGTGTTTGAAATAATTCACTTTGTGTTATATCTATAAAATGTTTTGGATGTTTAATTTCAGCCCATGTCTCTTGATCTTTAATTTGTATAGTATCATGTCTATTGGAAGAAACACAAGACAATGTGGTCTAAAATTCAATAACCTATCTTTTTACATCTTCAAAAATTTTGTCTTTTCGAGGAACTCTACAAATATCAATATCCTTAACTTGTCGGGGTGATAACTATTGACATAGAGCTCATAATTTAAAACCATTTACACCATTGGAAAGAAGAACTAAAAATATAATTCCAGTCTCTAAAATAGTGAGCCATCAACTATCCAGTTTTAGGGACTGATGAAAGTTTCAACTTGAAATTTTGAGTAGAAGACCTCTGGAAAAACCAATTAAAAGGACCTAGAAAAGCTTGTTAAAAAAGATATGAAAAATTTTCAAACATTTGATCATTCTAGATAATCTAGATCACCTCATCTCTGACTAGGAAGGATTAGGTAGATTGAGCGAAAAAAAAATCAAGAAATTTGCACTAAAGATCAAAGATACAAAGGTTTGACACATGAACCCAAATAGGTTCCTCATCTTATGCAACTATTAATGACAAGATTCAACATGGATGCGTTGGAATTTCTAATAGAAGAAGTAGAAGGAGTTCAAATCTATGAAAAGTTTTGCCTATAAAGAGGGTATAAATCATCAAAAAGGGGAAAAATAAGTATATTAGAGTGCTCCTAGACCTCATCTAAGAAAAACCAAAAATTATTTTCAAAACTAAGAACTTTGATTTTTTTGGCGAATTGAGCACCTTGAAAAAATTTCAGTAAGGTGCACTTCTCCAAAGGTGCACAAAGTGCAAAAAGTGAACTTCTCCAAAGGTTTGCCTCTCCAAAGGTGTGCTATTTCAAATGTGTGGCGAAAGTTTTTGAAGAAGCCCAAGGTACACTAATAGTTAACTGCCAGTTCCAAATTTAGACCTTACCATGCACTCGAAATGCATTTTGATGAAAGCTTAACTCCTAAAAACCTCCATAGAAGGTTGAACTTCTATTTTTGGCATCTCCAGAGACTCCTACATCATTTGATGGCTTCCTTCTTCTTATTTTCTCATGCTTTCTTTGTTTTAAGACATGTAAAGGCTCATGCACCCATTAAATGATATAAACAAGGGTGGAGTCCTACTTAGCACCATTTAGAGAGTTAGTCTGTACAAAAATAGATTTGTTTTATTTGTTTAGAAGCATATATTTACATGAAGAGATTTCTCACTCTCAACACAAATTGAGGATAAGATTTTCTATAAATTAAGGAATTAAATATGTATTCCAGGCCATTATTTTGATGCAATTATTTATGATATTGGTGCTCTCTTTCGGAGTGTAGTTATTCTTGCTTAAGTGTGCTATATTCTGTGAATAAATGTTCATGAAGTGTAATGGAGCTAGTAGTTTTGTTGCATTATTTTGATTGAACAATCTTTTAATTCCTGATAGGCACAAAACCCAAGAACAGAATGGACACAACAAAAATAGGGAAATTGTATTAACTGGAAAATAAGCTAGTACATTTAGTACAGAGAAAATAAACTTCAAAACATGCCCTAAGGGCTTACAATAGCATAAATGTGGAGATAATTTCTCCTTTCAGTACCTCCTCTCAAACTCCACTCCGAACTGCCTTTTACAATGTCAGGAATCTCCTTAAATAGACCTCGGAGGGTTAAGGACTAGGAATACATTCTAGAAAGTGATAGTAGACATCCACCGACCAAATAGAAGGCTCTAGAAGTTGTGTTAGAAGTCTGCGCAAATCTAGAAGAATCCAAAAATGGTAATTGAACTTTCGGGAGGCATAACTTTTGAACCGTAGCTCCGATTGACGAACCGTTTACATTTTCAAAAGGCTCTCAAAGCACTCTATACCCCTATGGACCAGCTTCACTCATCCCCCATTTTCAGCCCTTTTTGAGGTCATTTAATGCCCCTAACCTAACTTTGAAGCATTCTTAAGAGGTCTCCAAATTTTGAAAAACTGCAATAACTTTCAAACCATGGGGCCTTTTGACCTGATTCTTTTTCTAGAATGGTCTAAATCATAATTACATTCATCTGGCTAGTTAACACCTTCTAGTTTACCAAAATGATGGCCCAATTACATACTCCTATTTTTTTGAGATTTAGTAGCACACTGATAGTGGAACTGTGAGAGTTGGAACATTGATTTGACCCAAATGGGTATCCAAAAATGAAAACACATGAAACAGAAACTAAGTCTAAGTACATTTTTTTGGGTGACACAAGATTGCGCTTATACCTCTAGATGCTCCTGCATCAGACACCCAGGGTAGATTGAAAAGTGACCCTGTCACTTTATGAATGGTAGAGGAAATCCCAAATGGGAAACCTCAGCTGCTGAAATCCAAGTTGAGTCCTCGATTGGTCATCCTTTCCATTTGACCAAATAATCTTCATACTACCTATTTTTGGTACTCCTACCCACATGATGATCTAGAATTTCTTCTATCTTCTTCTTCTTAGAAGCAGGAATCGAACATGGCTCTAACACCAACTCCTCATCTGCACCATCATCACAATACTTTGTTAAGTCTGCAATGTTGAAAATGGGAGAAATGTGGATACCATCTGGCAGCTCGAACTCATATGCATTTCCTGAGTCATGTTTCTTTAGAATTTTGTAGGGGCCAAATTTCTTCATTTTTAGCTTGTTGTAAGTACCGGCTGGAAATCTTTCTTTTTGTAAGTGCACCATGACTAGATCCCCTACTTGGAATTCCTTATGTCTTCTCCTTTGATCAGCCCTAGCTTTATACTCTTGATTCATCTTGGTAATGTGGGCCTGAGCCTCCTCATGTAGACGCTTGATATGTTCAGCAAATTCTTCCACTTTAGCACTTGTCCTCTCCCCTTGCTCTATCTTCCTCAATTCTGGTGCAGTCCTTGGGCTATTCCCATATACAATTTGGAATGGTGATTTTCCAGTACTCCTATTTATAGAGTTATTATAAGAAAACATTGCTTGTGGTAGAATCAAATCCCATCCCTTAGGCTTATCCCCAACTAAACATCTCATCAAATTGCCCAGACTTTTGTTTACCACTTCTATTTGGCCGTCAGTTTGTGGGTGATTTGTGGAACTAAATTTCAAGTCTGTTCTCAACTTTTTCCACAATGTCCTCTAGAAATACCACACAAATTTAGTATCTTTGTCAGAAACTATACTCCTTGGAAGACCATGTAGTCTTACCACCTCTTTGAAAAACAAGTCTGCATTATGGACAACATCATGAGTTTTGTGGCATGGAATGAAATATGCCATTTTGGAGAACCTATCAACCACCATGAATACTGAGTCATTACCCCTTTGTGTCCTTGGTAATCCAAGAACAAAATCCATACTTATGTCCTCCCATGGCCTTGATGGAATAGGAAATGGCTGATATAGGCCAGTATTGTGACTAAATCTCTTGGCAACTTGACAAACCTGGCAACTCTATGCAAACTTCTTCACATCTTGTGAAATTTGAGGCCAAAAATAATGTTCTATAAGAATAGAAATGGTCTTATCTCGACCAAAATGTCCTTCCATCCCTCCGTTGTGTTTTTCCTTAATCAAATTTTCCCTCATGGAACTCCTTGGAATGCACAATTGACTACCCTTGAACAACATGCCATCCTAAATCAAATAGTCTAACCACTTGGTTCTATCTACAACAAAAGGTTCTTTACAAGCTTTCCATGCTTCAACAAAATCAAGATCCTCAGGGTACAAATTCTTGAGTTCATTAAACCCAAGTACTTCAACCTGCATTACTATAAGAAACAACTGTCTCCTACTTAGTGCATCTACAATCCTATTAGATTTTCCACTTCTATGCTTCAACACAAATGTATAACTCTACAAGAACTCTACCCACTTCATATGCCTCTGATTCAATTTACTTTGGCTATATAGGTACTGTAATGCCTGATGATTAGTATACAAAACAAATTCCTTTGGCAACAAATAGTGCCTCCATTTCTTTAAGGCCTAAACTATTGCATAGAACTCTTGATCATAAATAGAATACTTCTTCTTTGCATCATTCAATTTTTCACTAAAAAATGCAATAGGATTACCTTTTTGGCTTAATACAGCCCCAATAGCACTACCACTGGCATCACAATCCACATAGAAAACCTTTCTAAAATTTGGAAGTGCCAACACAAGTTGTTCTGCTACCTTCTTCTTTAGCAATTCAAAACTTCTCGTAGCTGTTGCAGTCCATTTGAACTCTTTTCTGTCCCCTCTTATTGTGTCAGTTAGGGGTGCACATATGCCACTGAAATTCTTAATAAACTTCCTGTAAAAACTAACCAAACCATGAAATGATCTTACCTCAGTAGCAGACCTTGGAGTAGGCCATTGCAAGATGGCTTTTACCTTCTTTGGATCCATTTTAAGACCTTTAGGTGATATAACAAACCCCAAGTAGACTAAATCCCTTTTTGCAAAGATACACTTCTTCAGATTAATTAAGAGTTTCTCTTCCCTTAGCCTTTCAAGGACGCTACAAATATGCAATAAATGTTCTTCCAAAGTCTTGCTGAAAATTAAAATATCATCCAAATAAACAATAACAAATTTTCCCAAGAACTTCTTAAGTACCTCATTCATGAGCCGCATGAAGGTACTTGGGGTGTTCATCAATCCAAAGGGCATGACTAACCACTCATAAAGACCCTCCTTGGTCTTGAAGGCTATTTTCCACTCATCTCCTTCTCATATCTATATTTGATGATAGCCACTCTTGAGATCTATCTTTGTGAAGTACTGAGCTCCATTCAAGCAGTCCATAAGATCATCCATCCTTGGCAAAGGAAACCAGTACTTGATGGTTATCCTATTTATAGCTTGAGAATTTGTACACATCCTAAACTCTTCATCCTTCTTTGGTGTGAGTACTACAGGTACTACACATGGACTTAGGATCTCCCAAATCAAGCCCTTCCTCAATAGCTCCTAAACCTATCTATTTAGCTTCTCTATTTTAGTAGGAGTCATCCTGTAAGTAGCCTTGTTAGGGAAACTTGCTCTTGGAATCAGATCTATCTGATGACTAATTTGCCTTACTAGTGGCAATCCTTCTGGAATATTATCAGAGATAATATCTCCAAACTTCCCTAGTAAATCTGAAACGTCAAGTGGTATTTCACTACTACCTTCTTTATCTTTCATAGGAATCAAAGCATAGCACATACGCTGATGTTTCATGCCATCTAAAAACTTCCTTCCATCAACAAGACAAATCCTAGCACTACTACATACCTTTTCACCTTCCTTTTTCATGGGCTTCAATTTTTGGTTAACTCCATCCTTTGTTAGAGAGTATGTTTTTGCATGTCCATCATGTACTGCATGTCTATCAAACTACCATGGTCTACCCAACAATAGATGGCAAACATCCATCAGAATAACATCACAGAGAACTTCATCATGGTAACTCCCAATTTTGAATTTCACTAAACATTGTTCACTTACCAGGACCTTATGATCATCTCTTACCCAAGCAATCCGATAGGGCTAGGGATGTCTCTCCCTCTTGAGCTTCAGCTTAGAGACCGTCTCTTCAAATACCAAGTTATCAATGCTACCACCATCAATGATCATGTCACAACATTTATCCTCACACTTGCATATGGTATGAAACAAACTCCTCTATTGTCCTTGTTCAATCTCAACACTTAGTAGGACTCTTTCATTTACCAAGGTCACTTCTCTTTCTACATCATCATCCACATGAAAAACCCTAGCTTGACCCTCAGCCCTCTTATCTGTCCTTCCTTGTCATTGAGGGAATTCAAAGGCACGATGACCTTCTTCATTGCAATGGAAATAGGTACCATGGAAGCCTCCTCTTCCTTGTCCATGTCCTCTACCTCTTCCTCTCTGATTTCCAAAGTCTTGATCATGGGAGCGGTTGAAACCCTCATTCCTCTAGTTCCTGCTAGTACTCACATCTTCATTTTTCTTTTGGGTTTCATTGCAGCCTCCAGATGATCTACCACTTCCCCTTCCTCCTTGACCGCACCCTCTTTGTCTTTCTTCAAACCTTTTATTCAGCTTCTCTTCAACTCGTAGGGCAAACTGGTATGCCTCTTCAACGCTGGTCATTCTTACCAAACTTAATTCCTCTGTGATGCTAGGTCACAACCCACTAATATGACAAGCAACCTTCTCCTTATTTTCTTCTATGTGCCCTACTCTAATCAAGAGTCAGTAAAACTCCTCTGTATATTCTTAGACTGATCTTTCTGCTTGCTTTAACCCATGCATCTTCTTAAACAAATCAAGCTCATAGTCTACAGGAATGAATTGCTTCTTCAATTTGTCCACCATGTGATCCCACCTTGTGATCTTCTTCTTTCCTCTTCGATTTCTTTCCAATTGAACCTCTTTCCACTAGATTTTGGCATGGCCTTTAGGTTTGGCCATTGCAAACTTAACCCTATCTGGGTCCCTGATATCCTCATACTCAAAGTATTCTTCCATTTCATTGATCCAATCGATCAACTCATCTGGTTTCAGATTTCTTGAAAATACACCCACTTCAATTGTAGGTCTTTTCTCAAACTTAGTAATTGCCCTAAAAAGCCTTTCCTTTGCCTAATTTAGAACTTCCCCATCAAATTCCCCTTCTGGTCCAATGTCTTCTTCTTCATTGTCATCCTCACTATTGTCACCTGCGACAACATTTGTTCCTCTACGGAGCTCCTCTTGCAATGCCTGTACCTACCTTTAGAGGGCTCTAACCTCCTTAGGATTAATAGCTCTGGCCCTTTTACAACACTCTCTTTGAACATGGAGGCATCTTCTAACTTGAATCCACAACCACACAGTCCTAGTGCAAACTGCCTCATAGTTGGCGCTCTATCTACACACTCAGGACAACTGGCTGTGATACCACTTGATGGGCACACAACCCAAGAACAGAATGGATACAACAAAAAAAGAGAAATTGTATTAACTAGAAAATAAGCTAGTAAATTTAGTACAGAGAAAATAAACTTCAAAAAATGCCCTAAGGGCTTACAATAGCATAAATGTGGAGATAATTTCTCCTTTCAGTACCTCCTCTCAAACTCCACTCTGAAGTACCTTTTACAATGCCAGGAATCTCCTTAAATAGACCCTGAAGGGTTAAGGACTAGGAATACATTCTAGAAAGTGCTAGTAGGCATCCACTGACCAATATAGAAGGCTCTAGAAGCTGTGTTAGAAGTCGGCGCAAATCTAGAAGAATCTAGAAATGGTAACCGAACTTCCAGGAGGCATAACTTTTGAACTGTAGCTCTGATTGACGAACCATTCAAATTTCCAAAAAGCTCTCAAAGCGCTCTATAGCCTTATGGAAAAGATTTTCTCATCCCCCATTTTTCATCCCTTTTTGAGGTCATTTAATGCCCCTAACCTAACTTTGAAGCATTCTTAGGAGGTCTCCAAAACCCAAAAAATTGCAATACCTTTGAAACTGTGGGGCCTTTTGACCTGATTCTTTTTCTAGAATGCTCTAAATCACAATTATATTCATCTGGCTAGTTTACACATTCTAGTTTACCAAAATGATGGCCCAATTACATACTCCTATTTTTTCGAGATTTACTAGCACACTGATAGTGGAACTGTGAGAGTTGGAACCTTTATCTGACCCAAATGGCTATCCAAAAATGAAAACAAATGAAACAGAAACTAAGTGTAAGTACATTTTTTGGGTGACAAAGGATTTCTCATATACCTCTGGATGCTCTTGTATTAATTCCGGTGTTTTCTACATGTTTAAAAATTCTGCTAATATAATTAGTTGGAGAAGAGATCACCCTATTGTTCTTCCATAGCCTTTTATTTTGCATGAGTGAACTTTCCTTGGCCTTGTGATTTTACAAAAAGTGAAACATCTTACGGTTACTAAATTTCCATTGATGATTGCATTAGTGGAATTGAGGAAGCATTGCTACTATTTTCATTGATTACCTACCAATCTTTTCAAAGGCTTAACTCATAGACATGTTGTTTCTATGGCTTATGTCCATTAGGGATTTACTTTTCAAGTGATTTTCTTATACTTCTTGTTACCCTATATTTGTTATTTACTTTGCTAACCCTTGGTTAAATTAGGAATTCATATAGCTGCATTGTTAGATTGCATTTATTAAAAAATAAAAAATAGCAAAAAATATATCTCTTTTGTGGTTAATTTTGAAACAACAAGAAGATTGATGATCTTATCTGATATTAGTTAGAACCAAAAAAGGCCTCTTTATGAACAAAAACATTTATCTTCAATTAAGTCAATTTTAGTAGGTCACAAGATCACTTGGAACCTTGGAGTTGATCCTAGATCAGCTTTTCAATAGAGGAGTTCAAAAGGATTCCTACTATTAAGCATCATGCAAAATGATAGCTCAACAAGTTAGAAGATGTCCCTGTCAAGATAATGAAGAGGATTATTCAAAGAGTAACAAGATATGCTACCCTAGATAGAACAAAGACTATGAGGAGTGATGCAAAAGAGGCAATTGAGAAGAATACAAGGGCAATGTGGAACAAGAGAGGGATGACCATAGACATAATCACTGATCCCCTAATTGCATTTGTAGTTAGAGTCATTGCATATAAGTTCTTTCAATCTAGTAGATTAAATAGTCTACCATGTATGGTTGTGGATTTAGGCTATAAGATAGTAAAGAAGGACCATTCTTATGTCCTTGTTGAGTTACAACTCTAATAGTTATCAAAAAATTTGCTAGCCATAAGAAAGACAGAAAGTACACAATGCAAATTTGGTTCAATACTTTTTGTAAATTTTTATATATACAAATTTTTTTTCCTCATTTGGAAAAGTTTCTTGGAAGACCAATAGGTCTATTGCAATATACATTGGAGAATACATAGAGAAAGTTGGAGATAATTTTGAGATTGTAATGGTAAGTTATTTTGAAGACTTCAAGAAGCCAATGAATCAAAGACTGAGAATACCATTATCACTAGTAGAGAAACATTTCAATGATGTTTATTTTATAATTGATTTTGATTTCACTTATGTTCAATGTGTTGTTCCAAGGGTTAGATGGCTCAGGCCATTGCCTTATGAAATTAATATGGATGAGGCATCTACAACCATCACTACTTTACTGGAAAAAGAAGTAGATAAGAAGGCTACTGTATTTGGAAATTATGATGTAGCCAAGTCTAAAATCACAATGGACTTGAAGACAACTTCTGTGATGAGGAAGAAGAACAAAATTCTAACAAATCTCAAGGAAGACTTTGGTGAAGAGGCAAAAGGAGATGAAGAAGAAGAGGATAATGAAGATAATGAAGAAGATACACCTAGCTAAGAACCACTTGTTCTCACATAGGGTCAAGGTGAGGACCAAGGAGAAGAAGATGCAGGATTTTATGAAGATGCCAAGGGAGAAGAAGCCAATAAAGCATCTATTGGTACATAAAAGAAAAAGAGAAAAGAAAAGAAACCAATATCAAGAAAACCCAATAAATTTGTGAAACCTTCACAATAAAAGCCCACAATTCCTATCACCAGGGCTAGCACAAGAGCTACTACTAAGAAGACTCAAAAAGTTGAGAAGCCTAAAGGCAAGAGAGCTAGTACAACTACTAAGGAATATGAACCTAGGTAGTGGCAAAGGAGGAAACATATTGTTCTCACTAAATCAAATGAGGAGAGGACCTAGTCAGATGACAACAACTAATTCAAAGTGGTAAGTCATAGTCCCTCTTCTGATTTGGACAACTTGTGTGATAATATGAAGAATAATGCTGATTTATCAGGGTTCACACATGTTGAATTTGATTAACTTGGGAAGGTAGAAATGAATAAAGTAAAATAATATGTGTATGCCATGATGACAACTTTTAAGAAAACTCAAGAACTATCTGTTGCTTGTCCTTAATCTATAGAAGTGCAATCTATCATGCCCATGGTAGTATATCAAAGCAAGGACACAATGATATCACATATTAGTACATTGGTGCCAAATGTTTTAGTACATGCAGTTTCAACAATTGAGAAAGATGGGACACTAGTCCAAATAGGTTAGGAAGCTAGTCCTACACCTACAACACAAGCATAGGATGATACAAAGATCACAGAAAGGGGGAAGGATAGGACAAAAGATTTAGTCTTGACTGCAAAACCAAAGGATGTGATAGTAATACATACAATGGTTACCCTACTAGATACTGCTACTTCTAATCCTAGTCAAGCACTTCATAGGCCAAGTGTAGAGGTTACACTATTGTAGTCATCAAGGCCTAATCCTAGCACATCTAAGGTTGATGAAGTTATATCTTATGGTGATATCAACTTAGATGAGGTGATTGAACTCCCAAAGTTTGATCTTACATTAATGACCATAGAGAAAATGAGCATATTGCATGATGCTCTAGCCAGAAAGAAACACAAGAACTTCTTAAAAGGGAGCATGCAGAAGTTACAAGCACTACATGACATCAAGGACATATTTATTGATGCATTGAGTAGTTGGAAAATATTTTGGAGAAGGTAAATGATGAAGACCTAGACACAAATGTCAAATTACTGGAATGGTCTAAGAAGAAATTTCATGGTAAGGTAACTAAGAAGATATCAAGTTCCATTGTACTTAGTTAGGTTGAGTTAGCAACCAAAATTGATGGTGTGAAGAAAGTGTTGGAGAACATTTTCTCTCTTTACACCAAGTTTTTTGATGTACCTTTGTTCACACAAGAAATACAGAGACACATTGACCACCTGGAGGGAGATTTGGAGTCAACAGGTAAAATCCTATGAAAATCTCCTGGTCAAAGTCAGTCTCATTTTAGAAATTTGTTGTCACCACAAGGTTAGTTAGTATCATTACAAGCTCAAGATGCAAAAATTCAACCTACATTAATCAACATCCAATCCATGTTGACCCCTCACATGGAAGTGTTGCACAAGGGCCTAGCCTTTGCAGAAACATTAATGAAGAAAGATCCCATCTTTCTACTCATGAATAACTAGTTAACCTTGCTGCCAAGATAACTATTCAAATAAAATCTCTAGAGGTAGTGTGTGACAATTGGGATGAAACACTAAAGCTCATAATGGAGGTCCATAAATCATTCTTGGACAAACACACTATTCGTGTACCACCCATAGCATAAGTGTCAAAAAGGGGGAGAATGAATTTTGAATAAGTCAAAAAAGGGGAGAATAAATTTTGAATAAGATAAAAGGGGAGAATGAACAAGTTTTGGGAGATTCCAAACTAAGGAGGAGTTGGTACAAAAAAAGAGAGCACATCAGTACAAAAAATTTACTCAGTAGGACTATTCAGATTCAAAAAAAGAAAAATCAACTCTGGGGGAGTTATAAAATTTTGAGGTGTGATTGATAAGTCACAAGTTTTGCAAAATTTTGAAGCTTTGAAATTTTGTACATAAATTGAGAATTGAATAGAGATTATTTGAGTTATGCTCATAAGTTAAGGTTATTCATGCATGACCAAGGGTTTGTACCACTCATGTCAAAGGGGGAGATTGTTAATCTCAAATTGGTTTTTAATATGAGTGAAAATACACTAAAGTCATTTATTAGATAAAACTTAGTTCATGCCAAACAAGTAATGCATGTTGAGCATAATTTGTTAGATAGTCTATGTCAATTGAGATATACAGTATGTGTTGACTAACTAGTAAGTGCCAAGTCACTCAAGTGCTGAGTAGATAGTTAATGTCAAGTGATCAATGGATGCTGAGTCATTTAGAGGCCAAGTTACAACATTGATGATATAGTAAATGCCAAGCATCAGAGACTTCAAGTTTTGAGTAAAATAGTTGTGGACATAGTTGTTTCTAATGGTAAAAACTTTTATGCAAACCATTTTTTAGCCAACTTAAGGATTGTTTTGAGATTCTAAATGATAAGAAAAAATCTATATTGAGGACCCCTATCCAATACATGCAACCAATTAGTCAAAGTGATGGATTAAGTAGCATAATGGATGATTCCCAATGGTCGATTCATACCTAACCCTAAGTCACCTAGGTATTGTTAAGGAAGGAAAACCCTAAACATTGTGTGTGAGATGAGAGAAGTTTGCATGTGCAAACAAAGCATTCATGGTGGCTAAGGAGTTGTCAATTGAGATATGCATTGTAGAATAAGTTAGAGGAGAATAAAGGAAAGAAGTTAGAGGACATAAGTGACACATCTGATCAGAGAGGATCAAGGATACATGCAAAGAGGTGATCTATTATCTAACAACAAAGTGCTAACCGTAGGATCATTGTTGAGACATTCTAACAAGTGAATCAGTTAAATTTCTTAACAGAGTCATCCTAATAGTCTATTGTAAATCCTTTAATAGGGTTCTTACTTTATTTAAGTTTAAGTCCTTAATTAGGAACACTTATAATAGGGTGTTGAAATCCTTTAACATGGTAAGATCTGACAATCTTTTAAGCCTTTGATAGGCTAGACCTTTCATAGGTTAGATCATAGTTTATCATCAAACATTGTGGCCTTCATTGGATAAACTTTACAACTGAAATAGTGAAGATTTGTGGGTGTCATCCCCACCCCAATCTTACCTTCTCATTAGAGGGTTTCTAGGTAACCAAATATCTTATGTCATATATGTGTTGAATGTTTATTTAATTTCATGGTATGGATGAACATGTTTAGTTTGGTATTTCAGTTTACATGCAAATTGTGAGATGGATGTAGGACTGATTCACCCCACTCTCAAAGTTTATTTTCCCTATTGTATTTCCAACAATATATATATCACATCCTTTGAAGAATAATGAATACATCATGCAACCCTAAAAGAATACAAAATGTCCATCATAGTCCAATCTAGTGTCTATATAGTACAAATATCCATAAAAGTACATCCATGTTTATGCCTACAAAAATACATATCTATACATCAAATATATCCTAAAAAATAACAAAAATGTAGCATATCATTGCTCATCCACATCCTCATCCATCGCCTCCTCTTGGTGAGACTTATAGGGATCCCTCTCTACACCCTGTGCTGCTAGTGGTATTGGTGGCCTCATCTTCTCTCCTTCAATCCCTGAATTCTCTACATCATCCCTCTTCCTACCTGTCCCCCTCTTCTGTCTCTTGCTCTACTTTGATCTATGGCTCTACTCTATCCACTGAGACCCACCAATCCTTTGAGATCCCCTGATATTCCACCGACTCTCCCCACCACCCTACATGCCTATGTGTGTGCCAACTATACTTGACCATTTCTACCACTTGTAATGCTCAATCTAATCCACTGACATGATTGTATGATATCTCCCCCTATAGAAACCTTCTCTCTCCTATAAATCCTCCACCTCCTACCTCATTCACCTTAGCTCCTCCAACCCTTCCTCTACTACCATCTATGTCTTGAGAGTCACCACCTCTACCACCATTTTGTCTCTCTCCTCCTATAGCATATCCACCATGTCCTAGAGTTTATCCCTCTTTGAATCCATGGCCTCTAGTCTGCCCTCCAAATGCCCCAACTCCAACTACAGTCCCCTTAGATCAATCTCTCCTCTATTAAGTTGTCCCTAGTTAGCATCTCGCTCCCTCTGGAACTGATCTCTCTTGTCTCTAAGGTGGTCCCTCTCACGCTGTGTATCTTGTTGGTGTTTTGAAATGTCATGACTTCAAATTACCTTGATGAGAACATAATACATCTAGGGGAAGCTACTTCTCATCTGCAACATATCCATTTAGACACAGGGCCAACTATAAGGCTAGACCCTTCTTCTACTTCAAGCTCTACAAGACCTAAGTAGATGGACCTATTAGATTCTTCATATGGTAGTATTCAAAGCATAGATTGGATCTAAACAAAGTAGATTTAATCCTTATATCTTCTGTACTTATGCAAAGATCATAGACATGAAATAGCTAATGACATGACCTAGGAAATTGATAAGCTAACTGTGGGCATCCTTTCATATCTTAAATAGAAAGGGAAATAGATGATTATAATTTTGATTTAAGAAAATCCCCAACATATGCAGTAGTACGAACAATTTGATCCTATAGCTGATTAGTACCTTATTTGTTGGGCAATTCCATAAATCAGACACATACATCTATGATACTAGTGACATATTCCATACATCAAGATATTAGATCTCTCTTATCACTTTGTGAATCAAATATCAATATTCATAAAGACCTCATTCTCATGAGGTATCCTTCTCAAATTATCAAAAACCCTATCAAATACACCAAGCATGGCCCTTTGTTCCAACAATAAAACATATTAGACATACAACCTTACAGGGATGTGAATGGGTCTAAGCTCTTTGTTCCTAAACCTCAAAACATTGCAAATTATAGAGGTAGGAGATGAGAATTAGAATGAAACTAAGGTGATTCTTTCTCATTTGTATTCATTTATTTGAAACTATACATTCAAGATGCATCTAAATAATTCATAAAACCACTAATAGATTAGAACTATCTATATTAGCTTAATTACTTCTATTCATACAAGAGAGATATGCTGAAGAGTGTGGTATCACAATAACGAAAAAACATAAAAAATGGAACCCTGGTCTCACATTACTGAGAAAAATCAAGATTGGAATCCCCATGGTATCACAAAAATGAGAAATTTTCTCCAAAACTAGAACCCTTACAATGAATTAGAAAGAGAAAGATATAGGAAAGAAATGAAATCCCAGATCTGATTTGGAATTGACATGTGTCCACTTGAATCTTCATTCCTTGCTATTGTAAAGCATCTCTTATCTTTCTACCCCTAAAATTTGATATGATTCTCATCATTGTTATGTAACAAATGTGGAAATATCTCTTCCTTAATGATGAAAACCCTTATTTTCCCAAAATATCTAAAATTTTGATAATAGTTTCATCAAACTAACTTGGAGGTGAGAAAAACTACTCCTAACTACATTTTTATTGCCTCTAGAATTCACTCAGTTCACCATTTTATTGGAAATCAAATTTCAACTATCCTAACTGAATGAAACTGGAAAATGGATACTTGAGACAAAACCTTGAATAACTTGAACTAGTGGCTTCTTGTGCAAAAATAAATGCCCAAAATGGAAAATTCTCTTTCTCTTAGTTTTGACGATATATAATAGTCCTATATCTACATATCGGGCATGCCGAAAATCCCATTTTGAAGTTCAAGTCCCTGACATGGCTTTGTGGTCTGCACTTACTTTTTAAATTTTATGCAAAATTTGAACATATTCTAAAGTTCAAACTTTAGTATAAAACTCTTTTTGATTTTAAAAACAACTTGCACATGAATTTGAAGAAAACATTAAATTTTTTTTTACCACTTTTGAATTTTTCCTCCATCAATGCAATTTTGGGTCTAACTTTAAACAAGGGTTAAGACTTCCTAAACAAGCCAAATTAAAAGTCCTATTCTATCCTTCTTACATTCCTATTCATGGACTTTAAGGTTATAGAACATTAATTTCTCTTTAAGGCCTCTTCCATCCCTCTTCCACACTCCTCCCTCATAACTCCCTTTGACCCTTCATTTTGACCCTCTTCTCCCATCCAATCCCCTTGTGACACTTATCCAATCCTCTTTATGTGTCTCCTTCATCCTCTCATACCTATTGTTGTATTTCTTTAGTTGTACATGTTAGATTAACTTTAATGTTCTTTACATACTATTATTTCACAACATTATAGAAGCAAGTAAAGAACCTGCACCACACCCTAATGGAATCCATGTAATCCATGTTAGGCTACTTGTAATTTGAATATCTATATGAAAGCATTCTAATGCCTAGATAAATGAGTGGTATATTCCCTTGTTCCATTGTAGGCTTTCCCTATTTGAAATTGGGCAGACTTAGATACATCAGTCAATGGTTCAATTTTTTTAAGAGGCCTTAGACAGCCATTACAAAATTTGTGACCATCTGAATTTTCAATACGTCTTATTTTCTAGAGTAAAAGTATGCTTCTGAATGTTTTTTATCACTGAATTTCTCTTCTTCATTGTAGTGCCCCAGGACCATCCATTTTTTCTTATAAATATAGGCTAACTAGACATCACTATCACATCTCATATTCATAGTGTATAGATAATATCTTTTCTCTTTAAATTTTGATAGATTAAAGAATTTTTAAAAAATTAAAGATCATACTCTCTTTTTATCTCTTTCCAAATGGCTGGTCCAATAAAATTTGAAGTGTGTATCAACTGCTCCAGAAAAATGGTGATGGGATTGTTACAGTTCACAACATAGGCTGATTCACAAACATTCTTAGAATGTTAAGATAGAAGAGTATTTTAGTTTAATGGCCTGAAATAAAGGTGAAGATGATTATAGTGTTGCTCTTCAATTGGAAGATTTTGTTGATTTAAGTAACTTTATCTTTAACCATGAACAAGGCAAAGAAAAAAATGAGTTAGATGATATATTGGAGGCATTCAAAGTTTTTGATGAGAGAAAAGGTAGTTATATCTCTTTCAAACAACCATAGAGAGTGATCTTGAGGTTGTTAATTCAACATAAGGAAATGTCGTAAGTGTGCTAGAAAATGATATACAAATTCAATTCAGACTACATTGGAGTCTGAATTAAAAATATGATGTGTGCTACAGTTGATCTATAATTCCTTTGTTAATATCTCATATAATATTTTTAAGAATTCAAAAATATGATGTGTGCTATAGTTGATATATGAATCCTCTATTATTATCTCATTATTCTTCTTGACAAATGCATTATTTTTTAATTATGATGAAAGGAATTTAGAGTTGTATTAAGGAGAGTGAAAATTGTGTGTATAATAAAAAAAATTTGTGCATTAAAACATTTTGTGCCATAGAATAACATTAGTACGCAAAAGGCATTTCCTTATTTGAAAAGGAGTGACCTAATTTTGTAAATTAATGGATGACCTTAGAAGACTTTTGGATTTTTAGATTCCTCAGTACTCATTGTTTTTTGTTATCCGCATGATGCTATAATGCATGTCCATTTTTTGCACTGGTCTCCACTCATCACTCATACTTGGATACTGATGAAATTGATAGAAATACTAACATCCCTGTCATTAGATCTCTCATCATTGACAGGGTTGCATACAACAACATTCTATTGGAAACTACAATAGGAATAAATGTTATGTTTTGATTGATGTCAAACCTATTGGTGAGATAGTTTTTCTATCTGATCTAAATGTCATATCTACTTGATTGATGAAGAGGATTTGAGAATTTTCTCATAACAAAAGCACCTAGAGGAAAGGTTGAGTTATGAAGAGGAAAATAAAAATGGGCATTTGATTAGTTGGAATTTTCTAAGATAAAATGATTGTTTATATCATCTTGCAAGAGGAGAAAATAGTAATGTTCAAGTCTTGAAAGTGTGAAAAAAGATAGATCAAATATAGAGGCTTGACCGAGTAACAAAGTACAATACTAAAGAATTTTGATGTACATGCCAAGTGATGCTAGTGTCAACCAATCATTAGTATCAACCAAGCATCACTATCAACCGAGTGATAGTATATGTGTCAAACAAGAAGTTTTACAGTGACTGAGTAATCCAGTGATGACTAAGTGTTGGCTGAGGAACAATATTTTAACTATTTGTGAGGAATCACAATTTCTAGCCAACTAAGTTGATTTCTTGGAATATAGAAAGCATGTTGAAGACAAGGATCAATGAGTTGGATCATTTAATTCTAGGAGAGGATTCGGTTAATGATCCAAGAGATGGATTCAAAGAGAAGTTTCTAGAAAAGAAGAGAAAAACAAAATGGCAGATATATACAATGTATTTGATGGATCAAATTGTAAAACCTAAGATCTATGGTGTTTTATAAGAGAGAAAAGATCATAATTACCTATTTAAGGAGGTACAAAGGAAAACTTTCTATGAATGCAGAGAGGCTATGCACGTGTGAAGGAGTTTCAAAGAGTTGGAGCTGTAACTAATGTTGTTGATTGGCTAATATTGCACAAGGCTTAATCAAGTTTAGAAGAAGTGAAGGGTGATTGCTTGAAGGGTTACCAAGTAAATTAGAGATTGTGATGATAATGGAGGTCACATAATGATAGTGCATGAGGATAAAAAAGAGATTCGTATGTGCAAAATGCGTTATACTTAAAAGATCAAACTTACAATTACTTTCTAACCATTGTGAAAAATATTTGAAATCCTTCAATCAAGGTTGACCTAACAGTCATGATGACCTAATAGTTGATGTAAATCCTCTAATAGGGTGAGATTCTAACAGAATGTTATAAATTCCTCTAACAAGGCCACTCCTAATAGGGTGATTAAATCCTTTAACAAGGTCACATTTAACAATGTGTATTGTAATCTTTAACAGGGTTGGCTCCTAACAAGGCTCACTTTAGAAGAGTGAAAATTGGTGACATGTTGCTAGTGATTTTCCCCAAATTTGGTTTCTATGTTAAATCCTAGTGTCAAACTTGTTTGGATGTAAGTATGATATTTTATTGATTAATGTTTACATTCTATAAGTCTATTATTTTAAAATAGTGGACAACTAACTAACATTATTGAAAATTTAAAATAGAGACTAAGTAATGAAATTATAAGATTTGAAGTTGATTAAGTGTTAGTGTGTTCAATTGGTACATCTAGACCTTTGATAACTAATCCATTCCACCCTCACAATTATTCTAAAAATTCTAACAATTGGTATCAGAGAATTGGTTCTTGTAGAGAGAAGTTTGAAGGTACTCAAAGCTAAAGATCATGGCATACAAAAGAGAGGCACCAAAGTCGAACAAGGAAATTTTTCCTACATGAAAAAAGTTGATGAGGCTACACATAACTAGTATTGGTGATGTTGCATTGGATTTTCTATACAATGCATATGTAGACATAGCATCAGTCCCTCTGACTACTCAACAATTGAAAGAAAAACAAGAACACAATTAGTCAATGTTAAAGATTGCTTCATCCCTATGCTATGTTAAGTTTGATGACCTAAAAGAGTGCAAGAATTCAAGGGAAATGTGGGTTAAACTATAAACTAGTTAGGAGACAAAAATATCTTAAGATCCAAATCAAAAAGTCTGAGAGTTAAGCTTAATGAAATGAGAATGATAGAAGGTGAGAACATAGTAAATTATTGTACAATAATCAAAGATGTTTTCAATGCTGTTAGAGGAGCTAAAGGAAAGATTGAAGATGAAACAATAATCAAAAAGGTATTGAGAACTCTACTTCCTATTTATGCTATCAGGGTTTCTGCAATACAAGAAAAAAGATGTACACCAGGTAATGTCCTAACCCTGGAAGGCATAATTAGTAGACTCGTTGCTTTTGAGATGTCTAATTTTGATAATTACACTTCTGCTAATATTGAATCTGCTTTCAAATCACAACTGATTCTTAGCAAGAATGTAAAAGGAAAACATGTGAAAAGTGACAGTGATTCTTTTGATGATGAACTTGATAAACTTGAACCGTTGATAGCTAGGAGATTTGGAAGAGGAAAAGGAATATACAAAGGTAGACTTCCCATAATCTATTTTTCATGCAACAAGGTTGGTCACATTGTTGCAAGGTGTCTTGAAAGAGAAGATAAGGATGAAAGGAAGGAAAGCAAGTACAAAGGAAGAAGAGATGACTGAGACTTCAATAAGAATAAGGACTAAAAGGAAAATGGTAAGAAATCTTGTTATAATCCTGAAGAAGAAATTGATACTAAATCTAAAAGTAATGATGAAGAGGTAGTCTATGTTTCTATGAAAGATGATTCTGGTGAAGATGAGAAAATTGCTTTAATCTCTTATGTGGAAAAAAGTGATAAATAATTGATAGTGGTTGCTCTAATCACATGATTGGTGATAGAAGTAAATTGAGGACATTGGACCATATGAGGGTGGCTATGTTAAATTTGGTAATGATATTCCCTATCTTGTGAAGGGTAAAGGAACAATTCAAGTAACTGATAAGATCAAATGTGACAATGCTTATTGGGTACAAAGTTGAATTCCATCATAGAAAGGTCAAAATGTTTGATGCTGATGGTAAATTGATTGGAACTGGTGATCAAACAAGAGGAAACTTATTTATATGACAAGACGTGGCTATTTACACAACATGAAGATATTTGGTTATAACACAAGATGTTATGTCATGTAAATTTTGCCAATTTGGTTAGCATTAGAAAAATGAAAAGAGTAAGAGGTTTGCCAAAATCAAAGAAACCTAGCAATGCTATGCGTAAAAAATGTCAATTGGGAAAAATGACAAAGTCTAATTTTAAGAGAAAAACATATTCATCTAATGATATTTTGGAATTGGTTCATACTAACTTATGGGGACCATTGGTGTTCAAATTTATTGTGGAGACAAATATTTGTTTCTATTTGTTGATGACTATTCTAGAATGATGAATAAGATGTTTCTTAAAGAAAAATCTAATGCTTTTCACCTATTTAAGTGGTATTTGGCTAGAGTTGAAAAAGAGATGGGGAAGAGTCTGAAGTGTTTGGGATCTAACAGAGGCGATGAATTCATTTCCAATGAGTTCAACATATTTTGTAATGATAGAGGAATCAAAAGATAGATGTTTGCACCTAGGACCCCTCCTCAGAATGGTATAGATGAAAGAAGGAATAGATCAATAATGGATTGTGCTAGAACATTTATAATGGAGAAGAATGTGTCACAAAAATATTGGAGAGAAGTTGTAAGTACAACTATTTATACTTTGAAGACAGTGCAAGTCTAGAAAGATACGAATGCTACACCTTTTCAATTATGGTATGGATATGCACCTAATGTGAAATATTTCAAAGTTTTTGGAAGAAAATGTTACATACTTAAAGACAATAGGAATGGAAAAATAGATGCTAAAAGAGATGAAGGTATATTCCTAAGATATTACACTAAGAGAAAAGCTTATAAGTATTTGAACTCTAACACTAAAAAAGTTGTGGAAAGTGAAAATGTTAAAGTTGATGAATATATAGAGAAAAATTAAGTTGAGTGTAAGACAAAATCTAAAGACTAAATTTCATTCATATATGTGAATGATAGTGCTCCAAGAACTCCACCTAAACATACAAATAAAGCTATAGATCCTCAATAGACTGGGAATGCCAAGTTGTAATAACCAGTTGTTGAGTAATAGACTGTGAGTGCTAAGCAACATGTAAATGAAGGTGAGTCCCAGACAAAGGAAGCTAAACATCAAGAAGGCAATTCCAAGTGTACAAAACATGAACTAAAACCTAAACAAGAGAGAGATAATGACCTTGAAATCATTTTTCAAGATGAACCTATTGAAGAACAAAGAAGAAAAGAACCCATGTTAGAAAAATATGCGAGGAGACATCATGCACCTAAATAAATCATTGGAGATAAAGAGTTTGGTGTTATTGCAAGAAAAATACTCAGAAGTGATCCATGATTATTTTGTGAGTTTGAGACCAAATCTATGAAAGCCTCTTTGGAGAATGAAGATCAAATACAAGCAATGAATGAAGAAATAATATAGATTCAAAAGAATAAAACATGGTTTCTAGTACCTAGACCTAAAGACAAAAATGTTATTAGAACCAAGTGAGTATTTAGGAATAAGTTGAATGAAAAAGGTGAGGTCACAAGGAACAAGGAAAGATTGGTATGCAAAGGATATACACAAGAGGAAGGTATTGACTATGGGGAAGCATTTTCCCCTGTAGCAAGATTAGAAAGAGTTGAACATTGCTTGCATATTTTTCTTATAGGGGATTTAAGGTATCTCAAATGGATGTCAAATCTACATTTTTGAATGAGATACTTGAAGAAGAAGTACACATAGAATAACATAAAGGATAGTATATGTAGAACAACCTAAAGGATTTATGGATCTGAGCAAGAGGAATATGGTGTATAAGTTGCACAAAGCTTTATATGCTTTGAAACAAGCTCCAAGAGCATGGTATGAAAGACTGCATAATTATTTAGTAAAGATTGGCTTTGCAAGAGCAAATGATAACAACAATCTATAATTGAAGATTTCCAAGAACAATGAGGTATTATTATCTAAAATTTTTGTTGATGATATCATATTTCGGGTCAAGGAAGCATTATACAAATATTTTGCTGATGAAATAAAAAGGAATTTGAAATGTTGATGTTTGGTGAGATCAAATTCTTTCTTGGTTTACAAGTGTATCAAATGAAGCAAGGTATCTTCATTACTTAGTCCAAATATATCAAGGAGAAATTGAATTTTTTTGGAATGGAAGATTCAAAACCAGTGAGTATGCCTATGATTACTGGACATAAACTATCTAAGAATGATGATTCTACTAATGTGAATTGGATATATATATATATATATTAATGATTAGAAAACTACAATATGTTGTTCATAGCAAACCATATATTGCATTAGCAGTTAGGATAGTTGCTATATTTTGAGCAAGTCCTAAGGAGAATAACATGATGGTGGTGAAAAATATACTAAGATATCTGAAAGGAACTTAAGATAATGGATTGTATTACAAGAAGAAATATAGATTTGAACTGAAGGTGTTCACTAACTCTGATTGGACAGCAAATGTTGATGACAAGAAAAAAAAAACTGGTGGTGCATTCTTTCTAGGAAAGAGATTGATTTCATGTACAAGAAAGAAGAAAAACTACATTTCCCAATCTACAGCTGAAGTTGAGTATGTGGCAGAAATGATGAATTGTTCAAATACCATATGGATTGAGAAATTGTTGAAGGTATGAAGGAAGAGATTACTGATCTAGTGGTTATCTATTGTGATAACACAAGTTCTATTAACATATCAAAGAACTCTATCATGCACACAAAGACAAAGCACATTTCTATCAAGTATCATTACTTGAGAGAATTAATTTAAGACAAAGAAGTGAAATTGGAGTATGTGAACACAAAAGAGAAAATAACTAATATATTCACTAAAGCTAAAAGTTAGCTAAGGATGCTCAAGGATATCTTAGAGGTAAATTGGGGGTGATTCCCATAGATAAAGATACTTAAAAAAAAGTGAAGCATTGCATCAAATGTTTTGATTAGACTATCTAACACATTGATGTAGACAATTCTACTTTATGAGTTGCCTAAGGTAGTAAAGAAGAAGGAAAAAATAATGGATTAGTCATATGAAGATGACCGATGAAGAATTCAGAACTAACATGAAAGTATCTACATGAAAAGATGAATGAGATAGAGATAGTGTCTTTGGCATTGTTGTCAAGGAGGGAGAGATTATCGAGTGGGACAGAATATCCTAGAGGAATAAATTATCTAAGTTAACATGAAAGAGGGAGAAAATGGAAGCTAAGAGATATACCTAAGTAAGAGGGAGTGATTACTTAGAGGCGGTTCATAAGATTTACATGAGATAATGCTAGAGATATGAATCAAAATGAAACTAAGGATATTAATGAGTGTCTGATACATTGAAGGTGTTTCTTGTGTTGGTCAAAGATTTGGATTGTATGGTAACTTGAAGTATCCCTATAATATTTTAAGAGATTTTGCCATTAATGCCAAAGAGGTGGAACAATTGTTATGTTGTCATTGATGTCAAACCTATTGGTGAGATAGTTTGCTATCTAATCTAAGTTATGAAGAGGAAAGGTTGAGTTATGAAGAGGAAACTACAAATGGACATTTGATTAGTTGGAATTTGACAACATAAAGTGATTGTTTAAATCATGTTGCCAGAGGAGAAGACAATAATGTTCAAGTCTTGAAAGTAGGAACAAAGATAGATCAAATGTATAGGCTTGGCCAAGTAACAAAGTAGAAGACTAAATAATCTTGATGTATATGCCAAGTGATGCTAGTGCAAATCAAGCCACAATAAGTGCCGAGAAAAGTTAGTGTTGATCGAGCATCATTATCAACCGAGTGACAATATATATGTTGAACAAGAAGTTTTATAGCTATCGTGTAATCCAGTGATGAGTAAGTGTCATAACTTATTGTTGGCTGAGGAACAACATTTTAACTATTTGCAAGGAATTGTAATTTCCAGCTGACTAAGTTGATTTCTTGGAATATGGAAACTATGTTGAAGATAAGGATCAATGAGTTGGATCATTTAGTTCTAGGAGAGGATTAGGTATATGATCTAAGAGATGGATTCAAAGAGAAGTTTCTAGAAATGAAGAGAAAAACAAAATGGTGAATAGATACAATGTATTTGATGGATCAAATCATAAACCCTAAGAGCTACAGTGTTGTTTAAGAGGCAAAAGATCAACATTACCTATTTAAGGAGGTACAAAGGTTAATTTTCTATGATTGTAGAGAGGCTATGCACATGTGAAGGAGTTCCAAAGGTTGGAGTTTTTATTGATGTTGTTGACTGACTAATCTAAGTAGAAGGCTTAATCAAGTTGAGAAGAAGTGAAGAGTGATTGCTTGAAGGGTTGCCAAACAAATCAACAATTAAGATGAAAATGGAGGCCATACACTAAATCAGTATAGGAGAACATAATAGAGATATGTAAATGAAAAGTGAGTTATACTTAATAGATCAAATTGATGTTACTTTCTAACCCTTGTGAAGATTTGAAATCATTTAATCAAGGTTGACCTAATAGTCTATGTAAATCTTCTAACAAAGTGACATTCTAATGGAATGTTCTGAATTCCTCTAACAAGGCCACTCCTAATAGGGTGATTAAATCCTTTAACAAGGTCACATTTAATAGTGTGTATTGTAACCTTTAACAGGGTTAGCTCCTAACAAGGCTCACTTCAAAAGACTGAAAATTGGTGACATGTTGTTGGTGTTTTTTCCCAAATTGTTTTCTACATTAAATCCTAGTTTGTGTGGATGTGATTGTGATGTTTTACTGAGTAATGTTCACATTATGCAAGTATGTTATTTAAGAACAATGGATAGCTAGCTAGTGTTACTGAGAGTTTACTAGAAGAGATTGAGACATGAAATGATAATATATGAAGTTGATAAGTGTTAGTGTGTTCAATTGGTACATCTAGTCCTTGGATAACTGATTCACCTTTCCTCCCAGTTATTCTAAATATTATAACACATTTCCCACTTTATGAATCAATTCATGAAACAATAGAAATATGTACAGTAGGATGTATATTGTATCTTTTTCAAAATTAATATTTTTTTGAATTATTACTATTTTTGAAATGACGTGTCATCATGCCTTGCAATCCTAAAACATCTTGGTGGTGATTATGATGTTGAGTTTTGGTGTTAGTGATTAGGAGCAAAAAATAGGGATATTTTATTTGAAAGTAAGATCAAATCATTGTTTGACAATGTAGCATTGAAAAAGGACACCAAATATTTTTATATAACTGACTATTAAAAATTATATTACATATCATGAGTCTCAATTTTACAACCTAATTTTTCAAATAACTGAATTGTCCAATCAAACAACCACATCAACACAATATTTGGTTATAGACTGTCAGCATTTAGAGAATGAAAAATGGAGGACACTAGATTTTATTATCAATTTTATTTAAAGTTTCTTTCTTACAAAAATATATTTTTGCATACATTAGAATGTATATATAATTAAAAAATATATTTATTATTATTAAAAATGTTTTTTGATTATCTTTTATATATATATATATATATATATATATATATATATATATATATTTACAAGTACACTGAATTTTAAATATAAAATATTGCTAAAGTTAATATTAATAAAATTAATAGATATTTTAAACTAAATTTGAAATAAAAATAATTACAATGTAAAAAATAGAAATATAAAAGAAAGTAAAACAGGAAATAAAATGAAAAATATATTCAAATTTAAAAATATATATTTTTCGAAAATAAACCAAATATCATTTGTTATTATTTCTTTCATCTATTTATATTATTTAAATGAATATTTAATCTTCAAAATTAGTTTAATATATAATTAAATAATTAGGATATTTTAAAATCAAAGAGTATTTATCTAATATATTTATACTTTAAAATTATCATAAAATATAATTCAACATAATAACAAGGATGCATAATGTCTAAGTTCATGTCCATATATAATCAGGTTGTAGTCAAAGTGCTAAGTACTATTGAAGCAATTATTAAATGTCAAAATAAATGAGCAAGTTGTCAACATAATATTAATGGTAAGCCTATTGGTCCGTAGACAATACTATCATGTAGATTTCCTAGGAGAAATTAAAAGAAATCAAAGATTTGAAAGTAGTTTTTGTTCTTAATTCATTGATAATCTTCATACATTAAAATTAACCTAACATTTTAAAACAAATCATAATTCTAAAGGAAGAGGCAAATATTCATTTGCCAAAATATAGCAGCACCAAATTTGGAATAAAGAATTAAAAAATTTAGATTAATAATTATAAAGTAAACAATCCAACAATAGCATTGAAGCTTCAACTTATGCAAGATTTATTATTATCTTCTAAGAAACAAGAATTAAATGATAATCATATAGCGTATATGCATAGTGCTAGCAAAGGCTCACGCTGACGTAATCTTCTCGTATTGATTAGAAAAAATAATCTCACATCCAATTATATGCATTTTGTCTCCTACTTTCAGTTAAAAAATATGGCCCATGGATTCCATATTTGTTAAAGACTCATGTCATCGCCCATGATTTACAATCTACTCAATTTCAGTTAGGTCTACTTTCAGAAACACCTATTCATTTGTTTAAATAAATAAGAAATGTCTGCCATAAAATACCAATAGAAACAATCTAATTAAAACTATGGTTGTAGCTTTACAACACCACCACTCAAATTGTTGTTGGAAACTCAACCTCCTCTAAAATCATATTGCCTCTAAAATGGTTATTGATAAAATAGAGAATTAATGAGCAAAAAGAAGTATATGCATATGAAATCATATTTCCTAAAAAATGTTCATTGATAAAAAAATAAGATTAATTACCGAAGAAAAAATGTATGCATATATTGTTAATAATTAGAAGACTCCAAAAATAGTGCTAATCGGAAGACTCTAGAGGAATATTAAATTTTTTTTTCTAAATCTTTTGATGAATTTTTAATCTTTTTATTATTATTTGTCTTATTTAGAGTGGAAGGAATAAGTTTTAGGATTAAAAAAAGATAGTTTTATGATTCACAATTTTTTAATGATAATAAGACAAAACATATAATTGTATGCATTTGTTAAAAATGATTATTTAAAAATCAACCAATTTATTTTAATTCTTATTGGTGGATGCCTTGACTTTTAAAAAGATGACTAATTAATTGTGAAGGTTGATTAATTGATACTTTAATATTTAATTGATTTGACTGATCCTACCAAATATAAATAAGAATGCAAAGCATCAAAGTTCTTGCCTATGTATAGTTTTTGCATATGACAAGTAGCAATTTACATAGTGTTTTATACATTGGATATGCAATAGGATAAATTGTGTGATATAATTTTCCATTGTATTTCAATAATAGTTTATATTAGCAAAGCATCTACTCAATCATGTTATACAACTTGATAGAGCAAGAGTATGTCTCATAGGATATCAATGCATATACATTATTTCATTATACATCTATGACACAAAGAGTGTACTTGGATACGAGACTCATGCATACACATTATTTGATTAAATGTCTTATTTTTTATTGACTAGCATCTTTTGCAACTAGCATTAATAATAACTTGATATGCCATTATAGCTATCCCTGATACCTGCAAATGCCATTTTGTACATGTTAGTATATTGTAATTGTGTCTCATAATAACTTGCTTTTCATATTTTGAATAAATGTTAATTTATGACTAGTCATATTTACCTTTTGCTCTGAGCAATTGTTCAATCTCCATTTGTCATAACATGATTGATGGCATTGTTCTAGTTCAATGTAAATTGACCTTTCACAGTGAAATCTTTGAGGATAAAGGTGTACTTTGATTTGTCCTATGTAGTACTCAATTTTTGTGTCTTTTAGGCTTGGTAGTAGTTGTTCAACAATGGAATTGTCTATTGAACACTGGATCATTTGTTTCTTTTAAGTTGTGATGATAGTATTTAGGTATAATGAATATACATATGCAACCTCTTGATTGCATCTATTGCAATGATATGTTTTGTCTTCTAGCATTCCATAATCCTCAAATTTTAAGTTGCATTGGGAACAAAATTCATGAAATGGATTTGTGAATGAGTTGGCTACTTTGAGAACCCCATCAACCTACAAGATATGTTTTGATATTAATGTAGCTTTTGTATGAATTAATTAGTAGTTGAAGTGCTGAACTATATGAGTTTTCTTAGCTGTAGTGTTGTTTGTAGCAATGCATTCAAGGCATCCAATATTCTCTTGTCTTTTAGTGTACAGATGTATGTAACAACTCTTGTACAAAATGTTCTATCCATGTCGTTCTGTCATACAATGTTTCTAAACAACATTGCAGGAGTCTCACCTCTTTGCAATTGGATTTCTATTTGCATGGATTCTTCTTGGAATGCAAAGTTGATTTGGAGCTAGTCATTGACAAGAGATTTTTATTTTCTACTTTTAGAACTTTATACTCAATAGAAACATGACTATTGTACAAAGAGCTCAAACAATGCAACCTCATGAGATTAAGACACTTCGGTTATTGTTCATGGAAAATGTATATTGGGAATGGGAATTAAAAGTCATTAAAACTACTAAACAAAGCAATTGTATGACTACAATTAATAGTTTACATGAACTTCAACATTATGTTGATCTTCAAAATTAAATTACTTCACCCATTTTTTATGACATCATTCGTACAAAATATGAGGCTCAAGTTCAATACCACTTTCTACCTTATTCTGTTTGAAATTCATATGCTACATATATTTCTCAATTATGTACAGAGACACATAGAATATTATTATGTTTGATACCAACATAACAATGAAGAGAGTTGCTTCCTTAAAATTAAAAAAGAACACCAACAAAATTAATATCTCTATGAGTATGAATATTATTGGTAAAGACATGGCTCTCTCATAGACCACCACAAAGATTCTTGTTCAAGGAATTCTTTGTATATGCAACCATAACCTTTGTATACCATGGTTATGTCTTTACATTAGGTCCACCCTCCGACACCAACATGTGAACCATATATTACAACATGTCTATAGCTTTATGTCTATTCGACCATAGCAGTATAAATAAGTAACCATGATCTTTAAATATTATAGTAGATAGAGAGTTAAAAGGCATACAAATTTAGATTAGAGTTCTAGTTCTTAGATTAGGCATACAATCAAATAGTTCACAAAGAGCTTGCACTTTCATAATATTTTTATTCATATATTGATACAATACTCATATTACTTGTACATACTTGTTCATTGATAGCATAAAGTGCCCAGATAGAGCACCTAGTCTCTACAGTATTCTCCATACTTTGTAGATACATGTAACAATAGGCAAAGGATAATATTCTCTATGCTATTGTTCACGCTTCATACATACATGTAACCATAGGAAAAGGATGATGTGATAATTGAGATAGGACATTAGTACTTTCAATTTATGAGCATAAGTCAATTTATAGTACTACTAGATAATAAAATAGTTCATGAAGAGCTTGCAATCAAAACTGTAGTTGGAGCAGTTAGATTTGCTTCAGTTGGGAGTTGTTTTTCACTTGGATGCTTCTTTTCACATGGAACACTAGTTCCCTTGGGTAGATCTATGTATAAATACATGAATGGATTGTACACATTTTTCACTCTTGTCACAAGACATTCACCCAAGTGAGTAGCATGTGCATTTAATGCATGAACTAGAACAAGATCACATTCATTAGTAATAGGTAGATGCACAACACTATAGATGCATGATGCAACCTCACACTCTTCAATTTCTTTATGGGAAAAGAGGCCACCGACAATAAGTGCATGTTGAGTTCCTCAATATACACAAATTGCTTCATGGTATCCTATCAGTGGCATAAAGTACTCTTGTACATAAGCATTTACCAGTTTCTCAATGACTGTTGCTTCTTGTACCAAGTCCATACAATTTGACAAGAATCATGAAATGATATCAGCATGGAAGATTGTTGTTGAAGAATTTTTCAAAAAGTCTTCACCTATCAGTGTCCTTAGATATTGCTTGACACATGAACAGTCAAATATGAAGACATGTTGCATTGTCGTTGATTCAATTGGTCCTATAATGGGATAGTCCCACTGCAACCTTGGAATACATAGTTGCTTATCCATTTTCAATTTGTAAAGTTTGTTATCAAATTTCCAATTGTCAAATTCTATAGTCTTTGAAATTTCTAAAGCTAGTTATATTAGTCACTAGTATAATTCTCCTAGTAGAGGAAGTAATTGCTCAAGATTTTGAAAAGCATGCCACAAGTATTCACTATAGCACAAGTCTTCATGATTGAAAATAAAAATCAAGAAGATGCTCTTTAGTTTTCTGTTGTTTTTCTATGTTTTATTTATTCTAGCAATAAATTAACATTCAAGATGCAGTACATATTATCATTAACATGAAAATATGGGCTTGTAGGTTTAATTTCAAAAAAATAATAGTTGGCATTGAAATTTACATTATTATTTTTTTAAAGAAATTTGGTGAAAGTTTGTGTTAATAAATAAATAAAATATTTTCTTTCATCAATGAGATATTCTAATGATGGAAAATATAATACGAAAGTTCTTAAGTGGGAATAACATGTCAAAACCAAGCCCATGTGATCTTCATCACCCTCTCATATGCTTATGCTTCTACTCCCTTCTACAACTTCTATCAACCCATTCAATACCTTTGATAATGTGAGTGTCCCAAGTGACATAGCTTATACTTCCATCACATCATCTTTTTGTACACATATTGTATTCTATAGTTATACCCACCTGAATTAGTGAAATTCCTTTAGACACTTCTATTATTATGTTCTCCAAGCCCCAGACTAACATTGGTGTACATGATACTATGCCCCACCCACCATGTAAAAGACTAACTATAGATCTAAATTTTGTATATTGTAATGCATTTCTAGAAGGCATAAGTTTCACAATTACAAAACAAGAAAGTTAAAGGCAATGTTAACTTGATAGATTAAATTGTCTATGTAGATTAAATAACAAGACAATAGGCTACCAATGGTGATGATAAAGGTGAAGATAAGCAATTCAAGATAGATGAGATGTTGAGAATGAGACCTTTGTAGATACTTTAAAGTAGGGCAAAATAAGAGAGTTAAAAATAGAGTAAACAGGGCACAAAATTTGAGAACTCAAAACATGGATCTTGAATAATATGGAAAATTTGAACCTAAAATTGCCTTTGTTATGAGGTATTTATAGGAAAGGTATTCTCCTCCATGCATCTAATATGGACTAATAGATCCTTTAACTCAAAAGCACTGTCTTGTTTTCCTTTATTTTAGGTCCCTGGTATTTAATATTTTTACAACTTGTGATCACACATCACATGTGAGAAGATGATTCTAAGGTTGTTAATTGAATTGGTTTATCAACTAGAAAAAGGCTGAGGGGGTATAATGATTCAATAGTACCTTCTAACATTTGAATCACTCTACTCATGGAAGGCTGGTGAGAAGCATTGTATTGAATGGACCAAAACCCTAGCATACTCAACTTCTTGGCTATTGCTTCATCTTTCTCATCCATTATATCTTCTTCTCTCAGCCTTTTCTAATTCTCCCATTTCTACCTATTTGAATGCCTATTTTGGACAATAAATTCTATTTGTCTAGTCTTAAAAAAAAATGGGCCTTGTTCACATTTCTAGTCAAGCTCATTGTAGTGGATTTTATGGATTCTCCTAAGCAGAATGAACATCAAAGAACTAGGGGTGTGAAGAAATAAATAAAAACTCTAGAAGGGAAGTTAATATATTCTCTGGGCTCCTTGGGTAGGTGATCTCGTCATTGCCATTTTTTCCATCTGAGGAGGCTCTTTATCAGGGAGGAGGATCCACTATAAATATAGCCTTATAATGGCTTCTTTAGCAATAAGACTGAGGGAACTCCAATTTCAAGTAGGCAACAAGAGGTGTGTGGATTGTTCACAAAAGAATCCCCAATGGGTGTTGGTCCTATGGCATCCTCATGCACTTGGAATGCTTAGGGAAGCACAAGGGCCTCAACGTCCACATAAACTTTGTGAGATTAGTGACAATGGATTCATTGTTTGACATCTACATCAAGAAGATCGAGGTAGGTAGTAATCAACCCCTCAATTCATTTCTTGCTTAGTATGGTATTTCAAAGGAAACTGACATTGTTTTAAAGTATAACACTAAAGCTATAGGTATGTATACCCTTTTCTTCTATCTCTTCTATTGCTTTTAAGAGACAAGGCTAGATGAATATGCTATTTTCTTAGCTAAACCATTCAATTAGTGGCTTTTGTGATTCAAAATAATCAAATACGAAATTGACCATTTGTAAACACTATATCAATATCATTATTGATAGGGATTTAGGAAGAAGTTGATTTAGGCCTTGTTAGAAGGGCAGCTATGGAAGGATCCTCCTATAGAGAAAGAAACTATCAGAAAACCTCCATTGGGTCCTGGAAAAGACACCCAATCAAGGAGTGGAGGGAATTTTGGGATCTTAGTGGCAGGGCTTGGGTGGCTGGTACAGTTGGGATGGAGATGATAATTCAAGTTCAGGAGGATGGTGACATGGCCTTTTAAATGGTCAAGAAAATGGGAAGTCTAAATCTCTCCCCCAAGCTAAGGTCTTACAACCCTACTCTACGTGTGTTTAGTAAGAGCATAGAGGTTGACAAGGCATATGAGGTGGATGAGTATATGGTGAGTAAGGGTTTCGGGCCAGATGAGGAAGAGTTGAGGGCTCTACTGAGGTTAAGTATTGAAGTGGGCAGAGAGCCTAAAAACTCAAATGACATTCTGAGCTTTAGAGGTACTGTAAAAAGCTCATAAAAAAGAGTAGTCTAAAAATTCTCTAATCTTAACATTCGAATCTCTCATGGACATGGACACATGAAAATATTATAACATCAAAGAAAAGTTGTGCCAAGATTATAAAGATACTATAATATCAAAGAAAAGTTGTGCTTAAAATGAGGGAAAAAACTAAGAACACCTAAGTGAACAATCTTAAAGAATATCCTTAATAATTATCCCATACATCAAAAAAAAAAAAAAAATTTTATAGAGAATGGTTCAAAAGTGGATGGGCTTGTATCTTGAAAGACCTCTCATGTTCAGAGTTGAAGTGAGTTATGTTAGATCTGCATCCTATAAATACAGTTAAAGACCCAAAGACACATTTACACAAACAACATAAAGGCAACACATTTACACAAACAACACGAAGGCAATACATTTACACAAATAACACTAAGTATAAAAACCCCTAATCACAAACCAATCTTAAATTTCCAATATAGTTTTCCAGAATAATCAAAAGCCATACATCAAGCACATTATATTGTTTTAAATTTTATACATGCAAAAAATTATTGTGATCTAAAATATACACACAGATCTTGGCAAAAAAACTCAATTCCTTTACAACAAAATCTATTCTACACAATAGATAATATATCTAAAATTTTGAAAAATTGATCTGAAATTTTGAAAAAAAATATCAATTCTTTTATGTAATAACCCCAACAGGTTATAACTTCTTCAAACACCAAAATTTTCTCTAAATCAGTTGTTTGACATTTTTTCAAACACTTTGCAAGAAAGCTCTAATACTAATGTAATATCCTCTTACAATGAACTAATATGCAAGTGCAATTCTTTTGCTATTTTCAATGCAAATACATGGAAACTAGATCCAAAAGAATTGACATACAATAATGGAAAAAATTGATTTTGAATTAACACAAAAAAATCATATGCCTATGAAGTACAATGATAACTACTAATAGTTATAAGAGGAACCTGATAATAGTGATGCCCAAGAATGGAAATGAATCAAACATAAGTACTATAGTGCGACATTGTTCTTGCATACTATAGTAGCCAACAATAAATGTATGCTCCAATTTAAGCACAAATAGAACTCCTAAATTAAAGCTCTCCTAAATTTCAAATTCAATGGATATTTCACAACCTCAAATGGTTGCAACATTGAAGAGTTGATGTTCTCTAGTCGCTAACTGAAATCGAAAACTTTAGTTTTTTCTTCCAACTTAATATCAAATGAAATTCACAATAATTAGATGATAAACAATGAAACTCTCACCTCTATTTATACTTTTCCTTCACCCTTCTAGAAGGGAATAAAATATTTAATATTTGAATTCTCTAGAAGTTTCTCCCTTTCCAATAATTCATGTGCTTTTTAGGAAATTAAAATACTACAAGTTCCCTCTTCCAAAAATTAATGCACTCATTAGAAGCTTCTCTCTTGCAATACAATAATTAATTGTGCTTCTAGAAAATTAAATCACTAGAATTTTCCCCCTTCCAATAATTAATTCACTCTCAATTAATTAAATTAATTAAATACAAACTCTGCCTTTTTATTTTAATTTATTTAATGACTTTATAAGAAATTAATTTAATCAATTTCTCCTTATTTATCCGCTTAGCCTTCGGAGAATTTCAAGGCTAAGAAATCCATTGAGATGATAAAAAGATGGGGACATTATAGTCCGCCCTTCCTAAAAAAAATTTTCCTCAAGAAACTTCAAGTTCGAATGTTGCAAAATCTCCTCATTCTCCCATGTCACATCCTCTACTGGCAAGTCCTTCCATTTCACCGAATACTCCTTTATAGTGCACTGCCTCAAGTTCCTTTCCCTGAAATTAGTGATAGCCTTTGGCACCAATATTAATTTTCCTTCATCATCTAAGGGTGGGAGAAATGTAGAAGGAACAATATGATGTCCTAGCACCTTCTTGAGGTGTGACACATGAAAAATGTTGTGCACCTTGCTCTATGCTAGCAAATCTAAGTCATAAGCCACCTCTCTCACTTTCCTAATAATCTTGAATGGACCATAGTATCGTGGCATAAGTTTCTCGGCACCACTCTTATTGAGAGCAGATTGATAGTAAGGCTACAACATAAGATACACCATATCTCCAACCTCAAAAGTTTACTCTATCCTCTTCTAGTCTGCATACCTCTTCTGCTAATTCTATGTCTTGGTTATATTATCCTTGAGAGTCTTAATAGTGTCTTGATTCTCTTGTAACAAATCACTTGCATTGGGCACTCTACTGTCACTCAAATGTAGATCCATAAAATTGGATGCCTCATACCCATACAGGGCCATAAAAAGTGACATCTGAATACACATGTGATAAATGATATTATAGCAATACTCATAGAGATAAATCAACTTTACCTATGCCTTCTGTTGCCCTCCTATATAATTTATGAGATATCCCTCCACCCATTTATTCACTATGTTTGTCTGACCATCTGTCTGAGGGTGGTAGCTAGTACTCAGAGTGAGCTTTGTCACACACAACCTAAATAACTTGAACTAAAAATGAGTCATAAACCTACTATCTCTATCACTCACAATGCTTCGAGGTAAGCCATATAGTCTAAATATCTCCTTGAAGAAAAACACTACCACATGTGTAGCAGTGTATGCAGCAGTGATTAGAAAGAACCTTGCAAACTTTGTAAGGTGATCCACAACCATATATGCAGTCCTTGCCTTGGACTCTAGGCAGTCCTATGATGAAGTCCATAGATAAACACTCCCACTTCATCATAGATAAACACTCCCACTTCCTATCAAGAATTGGAAGTGGTTGAAGTAAACCAACTAGATAGGAGTGTTCCTACTTATTCTGCTAGTAGGTGGGACACTCCCTAATAGACTAAAGTACTTCTACTTTGAGACCTTTCCATGTGAATCACTCTCTAATATGCTAGTATGTCTTGTAAAAACTAGGATGTCCTGCCATAGGTGAATCATGAAAATATTTTAGAACCATCCTCCTCATTTTTGAGCTTGGAACCAAATATATTCACCCTTCATAAATAATGAACGTATTCACAAGGGTGTATCTATTGTCCTAAATAGTTCCATCTATGAATCCAGCGATACACACATCCTTTGCATACTTTGCAAGGATCAAATCTCTCCAATCCTTTGATATTTTTTTTAATAAGCTCAAATGGGGCCTAAGTGATAAAGCATCAACAACTACATTTTGTGTCCCTTTAAAATATGTAATATCAAAGTCATAGGACCGTAACTTGCTCACCCACTTCTATTGCCTATCATTGAGATCCCACTATCCCAAAAAGTGTTTTAGGCTATTATGGTTGGTTTTGATAAAAAAAATTCTACCTACCAAATATTGACTGAATTTAGCCAAAGCCTACATAATGGATAACATCTCCTTATCATATATGTTGAAGCTCTACTCTGGTCCTCTTAATTTCTTACTCTCATAAGCAATAGGGTGCTTCTCCTAAATAAGAACTACTCCAATGCCCTCTCTAGAAGTGTCACAGTGTAGCTCAAAAGGTTTTTTGAAATCTTGTAATGCTAACCCTAGACAGGAAGTCATCAACTCCTTAAATTTCTCAAAACACTCTTTTGCCTCAGGAATCCACAAGAAAACTCCCTTTCTCATCAAATCTATCAAGGTTTCTACATGCATGGAATATCCATCCACAAACCTCATGTAGAAACCACATAATCCAAGGAAGCCCCTTAACTATGTAAGGTTCACCGATGAAGGCCACTCCACAATGACACAAATATTTTCAAGATCCACGCATATGCCTTCTGCACTGATGATGTGACCCAAATACAACAACTATGTCATACCCAAATCACATTTCAACTCCTTTGCATACAAGGACTCTCTATCCAATATATCCAACATCATGTCAAGGTGAACTAAGTGCTCCTCCCAAGATCTGCTATACACCAAGATATCATCGAAGAAGACAAGTAAAAATTTCCTCAATTGAGGATGGAAAACCCTACTCATTGTTGCCTAAAAAGTAGTAGGTGCATTAGTTATCCCAAATGGCATAACTACAAACTCAAAATGGCCACAATGACATTTAAAGGCTATCTTCTTGATGTCCTACTCTCTAACTCTAATCTAGTTATAACCTAATTTAAAATTTATTTTTGAGAAGAAGCAAGCTCTATGGAGCTCATCTATTAACTCATCAATCCTGGGAATGGGGTACCTATTTTTAATTGTCTTCCTATTAAGAACATAGTAATCAATGCACATCCTTAATGTCCCATCCTTCTTCTTCACCAACACCACTGAAGAAGTGAAAGGAGACTTAATTGGTCTAATATGTCCCATAGCAAGTAACTCGTTATGATTTTTTCAATTTCATCCTTCAACCTCTTCAAATTCCCATACGGTGTAATCATGATGGGCTTTGCCCCCTCCTCTAACTCAATGATGTGCTCAATACCCCTGTCTGGTAGTCTACCTGGTGGAATGTCACTAAACACCTTAGAGTGTTTAAATCTAAGCTTCTAAATATCAAGAGAATATTCAGTCTTCTATTGTCTTTCCTGTGATGGCATTAATATGCACTCTGCTACCCACTCTACCTAATCATGTTGAATTAATCTAGCCATCCTCTAGAAAGAGACCATTCTAAAATCATTGTTCCTGATTGCCTTAAGAATGTTGACATGTTAGTCAAGTTTTTTATTAGTGACACACAATTATTTAGATTGTGTATAGCTATCAGGCCTATTGAACAAATTACAATGTTTTCCATGTAATTCAATAGCCATCGAGCTCTACAGTTGCTACCGAGTCCTTTAGGAAAATTCCAGTGGTTACAAAGCAGATTCAATCAATGTGAAGTCCAATAGTTCAAACCGTGAATTTTAGTATATGGTGAGTTTATCAGTGGTTACTGAGCATTGCAATGTCTACCGAGTTCACAGTTCATGCGATGCGAAGCCATTGTTAACCAAGCTACTTTATGCTAACCAAGTGATTTTGTGTTTTCCAAGTTGCATAATATCTACCGAGTCACCAGTGAAAACCGAGTTTAAGACTACTTGAAAGTGATCAATATGGACCAAGCTTCTATGTCTACTGAGTGCATGATGCTGTCGAGCATTGATAGTGGATGCTGAGTATTAGAACCTCACTGAGTCAGTCTTTAGAACCTGAGTATCTTCATGTGGGTTGACTTTGTAATATTTGTGTTAACTTGTATCATGGTTGACTTTTTAATTATGTAACTTGGATTGATATATATACATATATATACATATACATATATATATAGATATATGTATATATATATATGTATATTTATATATATATGTATATATATGTATATTTAAATATATATGTATATATGTATATATGTATGTATATGTATATATATATGTATATATATGTATACATATATATATATACATATACATACATATATACATATATACATATATATTTAAATATACATATATATACATATATATAAATATACATATATATATATATACATATATCTATATATATATATGTATATGTATATATATGTATATATATCAATCCAAATTACATATATATATCAATGCGTGTGTATATAATTACAAAGTCAACCATGATATATATCTGTATATATATGTATATGTATATATATATGTGTGTGTATATATATATATATATAGATACACATAATGTATTGTACCATATCATTGTGAATGCATGATGTAATGTGATTGTGGATGCAAAAAGTTCAAGCTACGAATGCAACAAATAAAGAGTGAATTGTAAAGGCCATAACAAAAAAAGGATGAGCAGAGACATATCTATCACAGAAAGGTGATTAGTACACAAAGGAATCTCTATCAGCAAACCTAGTTGCAAATAAGAGATCTACAACTGCTTCATCCTAATAGGTGAATCAATCAAAATCCTTTAACAAGGTAGACCTAACAGTCTTTCATAAATCTCTTTACTGAGTGCATGCTTCATTGTATATTTGTAAATCCTCTCACAAGTTTGACCTAGCAGTCCTAATTGCTCCTAATTGGGTAGATCATTAGAAGTGATCAATGTAAGCCTTAATAGGCCAACTTTATGCTACAGTACTAAAGTTTGTGGGTATGATTCCCACTCCAGTTTTACTTTCTATTTGGAAGGTCTCTGGGTCACCAAATCTTTGTGTCAATGTGTTATGGATGCTTTCATGTTTTCAATTTTTCATGAATGCAATTAGATCAGATGTGATGAATTATGTGCTAATTGGATTATTGGATTAAGAATTGAAATTGTTAAAGTTTTAGAAGTTACTAATTCACCCCTCCCCTCTTAGTAACTTAGCATGGTCTTGAATATTTCCAATAATTGGTATCAGAGCTTTGTGGATCTTAGGAGAAAGTTTAACAACTTGAGAAAAGATCAAGGACATGGAGATATTCAAACTTGACAAAGCCATTGACAATGAAAAGTTGGATCTAGAAATGGCCATTGCCCAACTCAAGAAAGATAAGGAGCAACTTTCCCAATCCCTGAAAAGAAAAAAAAGAACTTGCAAATCAAATGAATGATCGTCTCTACATTGAAGAAAGAATTGAAGACTTTCACCCTTCAAATAGCTCAAATGAAGCAAATGATGCAATCAAGGAACTCCTAGAAAAGAATGGTTCCCTACAATAAGAAGTAAGAAAGCTAAAAAGAGAACAAGAAATTCAATCAGTAAAGTTATGTGAAGTCCTAGAATAGAGAAAGAAGATAAAAGAAGAAATAGATGGAAGGAATAATGAAATCCAAAACCAATCTCTTTAGCAAGTAGACCTTATTGATCAGCTCTCCAATGCAAATGAGGAAATCATGAATCTAAGATTTGAAAATGAAAGAATGAGGAATGATCTAAATTCTAAAAGGAAAATTAGTGAAAGAATAAAAAATGATCTAAAATCTAAAAGGAAAATCAATGAAAGATTGAGGAATGATATAAACTCTAAGAAGCAAATCAATAAGAGAATGATGAAATCTCATGTAGACATGAATCAATTGAATGAGAAAAACATCTATAGGCAAAAAGGAAAAATAGGAATTGGATACAAAGAAGAAGGTGAATCCTCCAAACAAGATGCTCAAAAGAATCAAAGACCTACATGCAATCACTGTGGTAAGATAGGTCATACATCGAACAAATTTTGGAGCAATGGAAAAGTAAAATTTAATGGAAAATGCTACAATTTCAATCAGCATGGTCATAGGGCTAATGAATGCAAAGAGAAACCAAGATTTGAAGGCAATTGTCGTAAATGTAAGAAACATGGACACAAGACATCAGAATGCAAAACAAAGACATTAAATGAGAATGAGATATGCTTTCTAGATTTGATTGTGTAGAGTTTTTTTTATCATCAACGTTTCAGATCATACTATATGATCCATCATCAGGATGTAAGAGAAGAACATAAAATGATAGATTGCAGATCTAGCACACCACAAAAAATAACAAAGGGGGAGGGGGGCTTAGGAGAGAGAAAAGAAGATACAAGGGTGACAAGACCAGACACCAACCTAAACAAGAAACAAATAAATATCAGCTTATAAAAAAATTTAATAATAATATTAATAACAAATAATAAATAATTAAACAATAAAAATAATAGGACAATAAAACAATAAAAAGAATAAGACCATAAAGAATTGAATGTCTACAAAAAATAAAAATAACACGAGTCTATTAATGAAATCTAAAAATAGGAACTTATGTAGATAAGAGTTAAAAAATAAAAATACAAAATACAAAATAAAAAAACTAAATAAATAAATAAATTAATTGATTAATTAATTAATTAAATAAAAATGTTTATCTATATAAATAGAACAACTCACATGCAAGAAAAAATTAAAATAAAATAAAATAATAAATAAATAAATAAATACATAAATAAAGAAACTAACAAAAAGAAAGAAAAAGAAAAAGAGAAAGATAAATAAATAAACTAAAATAAATGATTATACATACATACATATATATATATATATATATATATATATATATATCACTTAATGAAACCTATGAAAACAAGAGTTATTAAAATAAACATACAAAAAACAAAATAAACAAACAAAATAAAAAAATTAAAAAAATAAAAATGTGAATCTATATAAAAAGAAAGAAATAATGGACAAAAAAGTGAGGAGAGAGTACAAGAAAAGGTAACGAGAAAACATGAGAGCATGAAGAAAATGCACACCAAGCTAAGAGCCATTGGGGGGGGTGTGGGGGGGGGGGGGGGGGGGAGAGACCAAAGCCTAAGATGCGAAGGGAGAAAGATAAGTAAATAAACTAAAATAAAGACATTAAATCCTATAGAGAAAATTGTGAAAGCAATATTTGGTTGGGACTGCAATACCTGGTGTAGATGTCATTACTATGGAGAATTTAGAAATATTGGTATGAATTGTGTTAAACATCATATGAGGAAAAAACATACTACCAAAAGATGTTTCATTTGTACACAACTTGGTCATCTTGCCAAGAACTGTATGAATACTGGTGGAATTGAAGGTGAGAAGAAGGCAAAGGCTGATAACATCCAAAAGTAGATGAGACAACAATGGATTCCTAAGTCTACTGAGGATACTAGTTTGAGCAATGATTGTCAAGTCACTCAAAAATTGGGTGACTCTACCATTTCTAATTAAGTTCTCAAAGGAGAACTAGAACCAAGCTATAAAAGAAGACATCTGAATCAATTCCAGTTGAAAGATGAAAAATATCCAAATCCGTATACAAGATACAAAGGGATCACTGAGCAAGATCAATATTAGTTATTACTGAGATACTTCCACTATCAAGTAAGGTTAGGTCATAAATTCTATCAAACAAGGTTAGGAATAATAAAGGAACCTATGGTTACTGAGTGGTAAAGATGTCAATGAGTATTCAATGTCATGTAGTGGATGACAGTCTGTCAACATATCTACTTTCATATCGAGCATCAATGGGAAAATTTTATAAAAAGGCATGGAATCTAATTCATTTCTTACCATGAATTTTCAAGTGCTATTGTGAAGAGCAAATTTTAGTGTGATCAAAGAAATTTGAGTGAACTTCAAGAAAATTTTTTTTGAAGTTCTCTCAATCTACTAAGCAAAAATGGCATCCAATAGTAGCAAGGTCAAGAAGGGATCTAGCATGTTGGTTCGAGGAGTTGAATAGAAAGTGCCAGATTTCAAGCTTACTCCCATGGTTGCTAAAACCCTAGATCCAAGTAGAGCTCAATCCCAAATCCCTGATAAGGTACTCCTTGTTAAAAACATTCATGCTCATTTCAAATGTGCTATTTAAGAAATTAGTACTCTACAAATAGATGATGCCCTAGGTCAGTTATGTGTAAATGGAGCCCTAAAACCTAAGCATCAACATCTGGAAGCCAAAGGGTTGACGCATATCCCACATATGCCCCAAGGATTTCAAATCAAATGGATTAGGTTTATCCTTAGTCAGGTGCATAATAGGCAGCTATGGTTAGAACAACCAATTTTGATAACAAAGAATATGATTCATCAAATCACTGGCCTCCCCATGCTAGCCAAAGCCAAAATGACAAAAACCCTAGGTCAGGTAGAATTGGAGAAGAAAACCCTAGTTGAATGGGATGGTAGAGCTATGAAAATCAATAGTGTCACAGATGCAAAATTAAAATTTGGAATTCATGTTATTGCACATAAGATATATAGTTCAAGCTAACTTAATAGTGTGTTTTTCTGAAGCCATGGATTTGGCATATAAAGTGGTTAAGAACAACTTGTCATATGACCTAGCCAACCTATTTTTGAGGTAGTTCAACAAAAATATGGAAAGTATAAGAACATCAAAGAACAACCCATGCAAGTTTGGTTCATTGTTAACCTGACTATTCTTTTATGTATAGAAGTTCTTCCCTTCTAAAGGCACTATAGTCCAGAGAAAAGATGTGCCTGTGCTCTACCAAATAAATGAGTATATTATAGAAATGAGTGAGAAGTATGGTAGCATTATGGACAACTACTTTGATGCATTCAAGGAGAAAATTAACAATAGGTTCAAGATTCTAATGAAGTTAGTTGAAGACTATAAGGATGATGTATGCCTCATGGTGGATAGTGACAAGGTGTATATCTAGGCAGTTAAGCCTAGAATTGCATGGGTGAAACCTCTTGGCTATGAGGTGAACATTGATGAGACAAAGGAAATCATTGAAGCCCTTGTCAATGAACTAGTTGATCCCAAGGCCCCTTATTTTGGAACTTATGATGAATCCAAGGCCAGAATTGAGCTAGAACTAAAGCTCCCATAGGTAGTTAACAAAGGAAAGAGAAGGATAGAAAAGCTGAAATCAAGTGCACCTCTCTTGTTAACCAAGGGCAAAGGTGAGTATGTGGAGGAAGTAGAGTGTAGACACCTAAATCTGATTACATCACTTAAGTAATCCTATTTAGTCATCTCCTAAGGCATCATTAATTAAGTATTTAATATTTAATTAATCTATTGTCATCCCTTAGTTAATTAATTCAATTAATCAATTATAGACCAATTGATAAAATGAAATGACAAATCCAAAGTATAATTATCAATTAAATCCTTATTCTCATATTAAATTAAATAAATGAATAAAACTATTTAATTTAATCCCAAAAATCTCCCTTGATTTAATAAATAATTTTAAATAAATTCCCAACCCCTAACTATACCCAAATCCCTACCATTCGCTAAATTCAACCCATTGACCCATGCTAACCCCGCTTAACCAACTAATTAACCTACCTCATAAATGCTAGCCCACTTGCATCCCTCTAACATGCCACTCATACCTTAATTCCCTCCTAACCTAAGCCTAATCCCTTTCCTAAGTATGTGCACAACTTTAACCAAGGATTAAAAAAGTCTTAAACCAAACCAAAGTCAAAGTTCTATATTATCCCTTTTACATTCCTATCCAAGAGCCTTAAGTACTCTTACATAACTTGAAGGCTCTTTAAATCCTTTTACACCTTTTTCACACCCATCCTCCCTTATCCTCCCTCATAACTCCCTCTAGCCACCTATCTTGACCCTCTTCCCTATCCAATCCCCTTGCAACACTTGTCACAAAGTTAGAGCTTTGAAGAAGCACAATCCATGTGCTCTATTCTCCATGCATCCTAGCCCTCCTTAACCAATTCCCCTTCCTTGCATCATGTCCCTCCATCCTCTCACCCTTGGCCTATAAATAGAACCCTTTCCTTTCACAATTGATCATCCACTTCCAAGCTAAAGTTATCATGCTATTTTGAGAGTCTAAGAACTATCAAAATACCATTATAGTGGCAAAATCCATCCATACATACACTTTGAGCCTATCCCCCATTGGAGCTTGAGAAACATTTGAGCACACATCACATCTTTTGGACACATCTATGCATCAAAGGGGAGTTTTCTTGGTTTAAGAGGTTTGTACATTCTTAGGCTACTTTGGTACTTTAATTCCCTTTCATCCAATTGTATATGTGAGTTAAATCTATTTGTTTTGAATTCTTTGATTATTCATTGTATTCTTTTAAGAACTAGTTTTATAGCTCTACATAGAAGATGAGGAAGAATCTAAGAAAGAAAAAGAACCTTTGAAGAAAAAGGGAAAGGTGATCATCATGAAGCCATCAAAGTCATCCACTGTAGTCTTCACAAGGAGGTCATAAAAGAAAGGAGGTGACAATGTATTTAGTAGACCTCCACCCACCTTCTAGGATAGGCTAAAGTAGTTGGAATAAGGAGTAGGGATAATATTTTTTAGATCATTGAAATATGAGATCAAGACTGAGTCTGAGAAAAAGTAAGTTGAAGACCTGGTGCTAAATAAAATGGGTAAGTGGAAATACTCACCAGATCAGCTCACTTCTCAAGTCCCCAGTGAATTATTAGAGAAGATAAAGCCAAGATGGGATTTTCCTATGCAAACAGTCAAAGACATATATGCACAAACCTTGAAAATTTATTACCGAGCATATCAGATGTTGAGGTGAAAGAGTCATCAAAGAAAAATGAAGACAAATTGACTCTAAAGTGTAATACTTCTTTGTTTTTGATCAAAGACATTGAGCATGGTGTTAGAAATGCTACAAACACTTGGAAAAATATCTTCTTGGTTCATATCAGGCATTATTAATAGTCATGAGGATTCCTCTTCATGATAGTGGTGGACACATCAACCATGTCCTCTCACACACAAAAAGATCACAACCCTCATAGAGACAAGAGGATATCCCTACACCTTCTACAACACCTACTCCTATAGAGGGCCCTACAACACCCGTCCCCACACCCACTTAGGATCCTCTAGCACCTACTCCTACACAGGGCCCTACAAAACTCGCCCCCACCTCCTACAACACCCCCCCATACTCAAGACCCCATAGCACAACAAGGTCTATTTACCACTATGATTTCAAATGAGATGATCGACCTGGACTAGGCTACTCTATCACTCCATGATTTAGATATCAGTCAGATCAATAGAGCATTTAATGATGCTACAATAAATATAAATTATTATGTTTACATTTATTTGTTACTATAATTTACACAAGTATAAGTTTAGTGTACTTGAGATTTATACATGTACTTAGAGACATACATATATTCAAGTGATTCAATTTAACTTGTGTACATACATTTGTGTTCTATAGGGTCTTAGTGATAGTATGTTGCATTTTAGAGTTCTTCAGACCCAACAGATATTGCATGACATGAGTCACTCGTATGTTACATTTTTTATTATATATTTGATAGATATATATGTACATATGATATAATAAATGCATCTATGTATAATTTTATAATTTAACAAATTTATGTCATTTGACAGAGGGTTCAAACCCAAATGATAGAGCCTTTTGGGGTCATGGATCAGGAGGGGGATGTGGTTGATCTTATTTTACATGTCTATTTCATTGATGTTACCCATGACATTATATATATATATATATATATATATATATATATATATATATATATATATATATATATATATATATATATATATATATATATATATATATATATATATATATATATATATATATATATATATATATATATATATATATATATATATATATATATATATATATATATATATATATATATATATATATATATATGTTTGTGTATGTATGTATGTATGTATGTCATTTCAGATACTATGATATGGAGACATGTTATTTTAGATACTTTTATATGGATACATGTTATTTTAGATACATTTGAGCTACATTCTATTTTAGAGACATTTGATGTGGTATTTTGCAGAAATTTTATATGGTATTTTGGATACATTTTACATGGGTACATTATTTCATAGATGTGTTATTTTGTAGATGTACATATTATGTTCATGTTTTATGTATGTATGTTTTCAATATTCATATTTTTATTTCATAGATCATGTGTTATTTTGTACATGTGTCACAACATTTATTCAATAAATTTAATACATATTTAAGAACATAAAGAGCACTAGTAAAGAATACATGTGTTACAACATTTAATCACTAAATTTACTACATATAAGAACACAAAGAATGCATACAAACATAAGGAATGTAATACATGCTATAGAATCAATTTTAAGAGTGCATTTAATCAATAAAGGGGTTGTCCTAATTTAGGATGTCTTAAGGGGTTGTCTTAAGGGGAGGTCCTAAGCGGAAGTCTTAAGGAGAGGTCATAAGGGGAACTCCTAGAATGGGATGTCTTAAGGGGTTGTCTTAAGGGGAAGTCTTAATGGGAGGTCCTAAGGGGAAGTCCTAATGGGATGTATGTACATATATATACATCAAACCATACACAAAATATTAATAACAATACATGAATGCTCATAATTTGTACCATATATCCAAGATCTATGACCAAATAGCTCTGAAATAGAACTCCACAAACATTGTATTTTTAGGATCCTCTCTATTTTTAATTATCTCTAGAATATTTTCATGTTCTTCAATAGGTAGTTTCCACTTTTGATTTCCGTGACATCGTCTTCTTAGTTTTGCATCGAATTGCAACTTTGTTGCTATAATATGGTTACTGTATTGTAAAACCTTATCTCGAGAGATGTATTCAATAAATTCAATACCACTGTTGGTTATCCTATTTTGTTGTTAATATGTTCCTTCAACAAAAATTGATCCAATTGGATATGACTATCCATCAGCATCTATAGTTCCTTCTAGCAACTTGTGTTTTTCTTTTGTGCATCTTAGAAGATAATAGTCTACATTTTCTACATTATTTGGTAAGGCTTGGACAAGAAAACTATCTCCTACCATGTACATAAAAATAGAAATGTTTATATATATATAGATATATATATATATATATATATATAAGTTTATTTTTAATGAACATATATGTGTGTGTCATATATATGTACATATGCCAAAAACCTACCATAACTAAATTAGTAACACACTCATAATCAACTGAATATATAGGATCATGAATGTCAATGTCAATGTTAGCATCCTCATTTTATATATATATATATATATATATATATATATATAAGTTTATTTTTAATGAACATACATGTGTGTCATATATATGTACATATGCCACAAATCTACCATAACTAAATCAGAAACACACTCATAATCAACTAAATATATAGGATCATGAATGTCAATGTCAATGTCACCATCTTCATTATATATATATATGTTTATTTTTAATGAACATACATGTGTGTCATATATATGTACATATGCCACAAACCTGCCATAACTAAATCAGAAACACACTCATAATCAACTGAATATATAGGATCATGAATGTCAGTGTCAATGTCACCATCTTCATAAAACGGCTTTCTAACTATGTCCTTCAAATCCCAATGTGAAACATATCCACTCGCAATATTTTCACATACCCTCATTGGATTGTCCTTCATGTAGTCATCACAAAAACATGATTTCTCTTGTACCTTAACCATTGGGGGTTTATGGTGCCCTATAGGCACCACTTTATGTAAATTTTTAATACCAGAAATTGTTTGACAATTGTAAGGATTAGATCAATCTATATCTATTACAAATACCAATAATTTAATTAAAAACTTGAATTATAAGAATATGTACACACATGTGTATTATATCAAATAAATAAATATATAATACTTACCATTCACTTCCTAAAAATAATGCTTATTGTATTTAGTATCTCAAGTAGCAAAATAATCTTTGCACCATTCAACAATTTCTTTTGCACTCTTTATCCCATTACCTTCAGTAACATGCATGCATATATAATTTAAAATACATTAAATCTATGCGCGTGCGCGCACACACACACACACACACACACACACACACACACACACACACACACATCTAGATCTCTAGAGAGACTTTATACATGTCTATATGTTATAAGTAGATCAAGAACACACTAAATGTATGTACATATGTACTTGCAAGTTCATGTTGTCAAAGTGCACACTTTATACATGCTCCTACTCCATCGTGCTCCCCTTTTCCATGTCCACCTCCAAAGAATTTCCACAAAAACCTAACATTGCTTCTAGCATGTTGCATGGCTAACCAATTAAATGCTTTTGCAAATTTAAATTGTCCCGTGAGTTCATGAAATGAGATTAAAAAATAATTATATAAATCAAATTGAAATCTATTTGTACAAATCAATATAAGTTTTAAATTTAAAGTTAAATAAAATGTACATGTATACATACACTAACCTACACAACCATTGGACCAGATTCATTGCTCTGAAACATTTATTCCACAATTTCTAAGATCTTCATAGAACATTACAAAATAATGAGTGACATAGCTCCTATCATGAACTCTATCATCACTAATATAGAAATGAACCTCCTTGATGATAATGCGTTCATTTTCCTCTGAACTTTCTATCTCATCCACCTCAAACTGTGGATGTCTATAAGTCACTTGCACAAATATTGCAACTTGTTATGAATGAAAATATTGCCCTTGAAGCTCTATTTGAGGTCAAAATGTATAGTTCTTAGAAAAATCTACAACTAAAAGAATACAACTAGGTGGAAAACAATTTTTTGTATCATGAAATTGTTTAGCTTACCATCATGCACCATGACAATGTTGGATATGTGGATATATCAATGGATGGAACTTGTTCATAAACTCATCATACCACAATTCACTCTCCTTCAATACAATTTTTTTTTTCATTCAAATCTTGTCTTATTTTGGTATGTCTCATATTCATATCTCATCCATGAAACTGGTGTCGATTCATCAATATTCTCATTTTATAGTGGAAATTTAGATAAATCTCCATAAGCTAGACATTTATTTATGATGCATTGTACTTTGAACTCATCTGAATCTTCTAATTTATCACATTATAGACTTCACAAATTGTCACGTACTACCACAAATGACCAAATTTGGATCAATCCATAACTTTTCTATATGATTGCAAGTGTAAACCAAATTCAACATCGTTTCAACAATAAGTTTCACATATCTTATTTATGCATACATAGGAAGGACGCAGACTATCAAACATTCTCTCACATATCTTTACATTTGAAAATTCTTGCTTGAATGTTTGAAATAATTCACTTTATGTTATAGCTATAAAATTCCTGGATGTTCAATTTTAGCCCCTGTCTCTTGATCTTTAATTTCTATAGTATCATGTCTATTGGAAGAAACATGAGACAATGTGGTCTAAAATTCAATAACCTATCTTTGTACATCTTCAGAAATTTTGTCTTTTTGAGGAACTCTGCAAATATTCACCTAATTATTCTCAATGTTTTCATCTAGCATATTTCTCCTCCTAATGTATCTTTGAATAGTTCTTTTAGATATATGTAGTAAATCAAAAATTGGACATACTTGTTTTCTATGTGTCAACTTTCTACTAGATATAGTAGTCATTAATGCTCTCTGTGCAATGCTTAAGTCACCTCCTCAAGTTGTGTTGTCAATTTTGTTATAAGCAATTTGCAAATTTTCAACTATTGTTTTATTAACATTATGTGCATGGTTTTTCTTGTTATCACCACCCAACAACTCCAAAATAGGCCTCATATCTTTTCTCCTAAATAACTTGACAAATAATTGTGCCTTTCCAAATATATTTTTGTTTTTGAAATATTCATCCCTCATATTTTGGCAATGCTTTTTAATAATGTGCTCTTTTACCATTTTTATAGATGGAATTTGACTAAAAAGTAGGTCCTCATCAAAATCCATCAAATTTCCTACACCTAATAATATGTTCCTATCATTATAACTACCAATTTGTTCATCTTCATGAATCTCATCCTCTTCATGAATCTCATCTTATTCATTAACTTTAGTAGGTTAGTTTTGATTATGTATTGTATGACCCTTCATTTTGTCATCTCTTATTCTATCATATTTCCTTGATCTAGCCTTTTTATTACCCATTCAATACTTTGACCATAGGAAAATATTTTAATTTAGATTTCACTAAAAATATATTTCAATACTTTAATATAAAGTACATAAAAATAACTACGTGAAAAAAAATACCTTATTAACGATCCTTTGTCATTGTTGTTAAACTCTAGGAAACAATTGATAAACATTGCTTCAATTTTTTATTTTATTTTGAAAATGGTCTTTTAAATTTTGTAATTCACTGTACATTTATTATAAATTAAAATTAAAATCAAATTATTATGTCAAGAGGCATTCTATACAATCACAACACAAATACCGAGCACGAGAATATGCCAAAAAAGATTCTCCATCAATAGAAAAGAATTGGGAGTGGTTAGAAACTTTCAAATTAAAAATTTAAAAAGAATTCTCAAAATAATAGCTGGCCGAAATAATAGGAAGCCAAATGGAGGCCGAAATAATAGGCTCAAAATAATAGGGCCCGAAAAAGTAGGACCCGAAAAAATAGGGGCCAAAAAATAGACCTCAAAAAAATTGGGGCGAAATAATTTCAATATGATGTTATTTTTTGTTAAATATAATTTTCCATGCACATTCATGCTTTTTTTTTGTGGGGAGTGGGGGAATTTGAAACAAATTCATAGAATGTAAAGAGACGTATTTTGGGGGATATGAGGAGCCTCTCAAAGTTATAAAACCAAGGCTCCTCATTTCATTTTCATTTTATGTTTTTGTAGGAAGGAAGAGGTGGAGGTTATTGGAGGATTAGATTGGAGTTTTTGAATAAGAGTAGATTGAAGTTTTGGAGTAACTTTTTTGCAGGTGAGATTTCTATTTTTTATTTGCATTTTCATTTAGATTTAGATGTAGATGTAAATTGAAATTGAAAATTAGTTATAATATTCTACTTTGATTTAGATTTCAATTTCAATTAATTTCATCTAAATTTAGAATTCTATTCATAACTATTTAGGCTTGCATTTAATAGTTTAGTCTTGCATGTTTGATTTAGATTTAGATCTATATTCAAAATCTATTTAATTTATTGATGCAGGAGCATCCAAAGGTATAAGGGCAATCCTGTGTCACCCAAAAAAAATGTAATTAGACTTAGTTTCTGTTTCATGTCTTTACATTTTTGGATACCCATTTGGCTCAAATAAAGGTTCCAACTCTCATAGTTCAACTATTAGTGCATTTGAAAATCCCAAAAAAATAGGAGCATGTATTTGGGCCATCATTTCGGTAAACTAGAAGCTATGAATTGGCCAGATGAATGTAATCATGATTTAGAGCATTCCAGAAAATGAATTAGGTCAATAGGCCCCACGGTTTGAAAGTTATTGCAGTTTTTCGGGTTTTGGAGACCTCCTAAGAATGCTTCAAAGTTAGGTTTGGGGCATTAAATGACCTTGAAAAGGGTCAAAAAATGAGGGATGAGCAAAACTTTTCCATAAAGCTATAGAGTGCTTTGAGAGCTTTCCGAAAATGTAAACGGTTCGTCAATCGGAGCTACGGTTCAAAAGTTATGCCTCCCAGAAGTTCGACTACCATTTCTGGATTCTTCTAGATTTGCACCAACTTCTAACGCAGCTTTCGGAACCTTCTATTTTGTCGGTGGATGCCTACTAGAACATTCTAGAATGTACTCCTAGTCCTTAACCCTCCGAGGTTTATTTAAGGTGATTTTTGGCATTGTAAAAGGAAGTTCGGGGTGGAGTTTGAGAGGAGGTGCTATAAGGAGAAATATTCTCCAGATTTATGCTATTGTAAGCCCATAGGGCATGTTTTGAAGTTTATTTTCTCTGCACTATTGTGTACTAGCTTATTCTCTCAGTTAATATAATTCCCCTTTTCTATTGTGTCCCTATTCTATTGTGCCAGTTTTCCTGAGTGTGTAGACAGAGCGCCGACAGTGAGGCAGTTTGCACCAGGACTGTGTGGTTGTGGGTTCGAGTTAGAAGATGCCTCCACGAAGATAGCATGGTGGAAGGGCCAGATCTATTGATCCTAAGGAGGTTAGAGCCCTCGAGAGACAGGTACAAGCATTGTAAGAGGAGCTTCGTAGAGGAGCAAATGTTGCCGCAGTTGACAATAGTGAGGATGACAATGAAGAGGAAGTAATGGAAGTTGACGAGGAAGTTCTGAATCCTGTAGAGGAAAGGATTTTTAGGGCCATTACTAAGTTTGGGAAAAGACCTACAATTGAAGTGGGTATATTTTCGAGAAATTTGAAACCAGATGAGTTGATCGATTGGATCAATGAACTGGAAGAATACTTTGAGTATGAGGATATAAGGGACCCAAATAGGGTTAAGTTTGCAAAGGCCAAACTGAAAGGCCATGCCAAAATATGGTGGCAAGAGATTCAAATGGAAAGACTTAGAAGAGGAAAGGAGAAGATCACAAGATGGGATCGCATGGTGGACAAATTGAAGAAGCAGTTCATTCCTGTGGACTACGAGCTTGATCTATTTAAGAAGATGCATGGGTTAAAGCAAGCAGGAAGATTAGTCCAAGAATATACAGAGGAGTTTTACCGACTCCTGATTAGAGCGGGGCATGCATAAGCAAATAAGGAGAAGGTTGCTCGTTATATCATTGGGTTGCGACCTAGCATCCAGGAGGAATTAAGTCTGGTAAGAATGACCAGCGTTGAAGATGCATACTAGTTTGCCCTACGTGTTGAAGAGAAGCTGAATAAAAGGTTTGAAGGAAGACAAAGAGGATGCGGTCAAGGAGGAAGGGGAAGCGGTAGATCATCTGGAGGCCGCAATGAAACCCAAAAGAAAAATGAAGATGTGGGTACTAGCAGAAACCAGAGGAATGAGGGTTTCAACCGCTCCCATGATCAAGACGTTGGAAATCAAAGAGGAAGAGGTAGAGGACATGGACAAGGAAGAGGAGGCTTCCATGGTACTTGTTTCCATTGCAATGAAGAAGGTCATCGTGCCTTTGAATGCCCTCAACGACAAGGAAGGATAGATAGGAGAGTTGAGGGCCAAGCTAGGGTTGCTCATGTGGATGAGGATGCACAATCATCACATTTAGAGGATGCAGAAAGAGGAGAGACCTTGGTAAATGAAAGAGTCCTACTAAGCGGTGAAAATGAACCAGGACAGCGCAGGAGTTTGTTCTGTACCAGATGCAAGTGTGAGGATAAATGTAGTGATGTGATCATTGATGGTGGTAGCACTGATAACTTGGTATCAGAAGAGATGGTCTCTAAGTTGAAGCTCAAGAGGGAGAAACATCCCCAGCCCTATCGAATTTCTTGGGTAAAAGATGATCATAAGGTCCTGGTAAGTGAACAATGTTTAGTAAAACTCAAAATTGGGAGTTACCATGATGAAGCTCTCTGTGATGTTATTTCGATGGATGTTTGCCATCTATTGTTGGGTAGACCATGGCAGTTTGATAGACATGCAATACATGATGGACATGCAAACACATACTCTCTGACAAAGGATGGAGTTCGCCACAAATTAAAGCCCATGAAAAAGGAAGGTGAAAAGGTATGTAGCAGTGCTAGGATTTGTCTTGTTGATGGAAGGAAGTTTTTAGATGGCATGAAACATCAACATATGTGCTATGTTTTGATTCCTAGGAAAGATAAAGAAGGTAGTAGTGAAATACCATTTGAAGTTTCAGATTTACTAGGGGAATTTGGAGATATTATCTCTGATAATGTTCCAGATGGATTGCCACAAGTAAGGCAAATCAGTCATCAGATAGATCTGATTCTAGGAGCTAGTTTGCCTAACAAAGCTGCTCACAGGATGACTCCTACTGAAACAGAGGAGCTAAATAGACAGGTTCAGGAGCTATTGAGGAATGGCTTGATTCGAGAGAGCCTGAGTCCATGTGTAGTACCTGTAGTACTCACACCAAAGAAGGATGGAGAGTGGAGGATGTGTACAGATTCTTGAGCTATAAATAGGATAACCATCAAGTACCAGTTTCCTTTGCCAAGGATGGATGATCTTATGGACTGCTTGAGTGGAGCTCCGTACTTCACAAAGATAGATCTGAAGAGTGGCTATCATCAAATATGGATTCGTGAAGGAGATGAGTGGAAAATAGCCTTCAAGACCAAGGAGGGTCTTTATGAGTGGTTAGTCATGCCCTTTGGATTGACGAACGCCCCAAGCACCTTCATGCGGCTCATGAATGAGGTTCTTAAGAAGTTCTTGGGAAAATTTGTTATTGTATATTTGGATGATATTTTGATTTTCAGCAAGACTTTGGAAGAACATTTACTGCATATTCGTAGTGTCCTTGAAAGGCTAAGGGAAGAGAAACTATTAATTAATCTAAAGAAGTGTGTCTTTGCAAAAAGGGAGTTAGTCTATTTGGGATTTGTGATATCACCTGAAGGTCTCAAAATGGATCCAGATAGGTAAAAGCCATCTTGGAATGGCCTACTCCAAGGTTTGCTACTAAGGTAAGATCATTTCATGGTCTGGTTAGTTTTTATAGGAAGTTTATTAAGAATTTCAGTGGCATATGTGCACCCCTAACTGATACAATAAGAGGAGATAGAAAAGAGTTCAAATGGACTGCAGCAGCTGCAAGAAGTTTTGAATTACTGAAGAAGAAGGTGACTGAACAGCCTATGTTGGCACTTCCATATTTTAGAAAAGTATTCTAGGTGGATTGTGATGCTAGTGGTAGTGCTATTGGGGCTGTATTAAGCCAAGAAGGTAAGCCTATTGCATATTTTAGTGAAAAATTGAATGATGCAAAGAAGAAGTATTCTGTTTATGATAAAGAGTTCTATGCAATAGTTCAGGCCTTAAAAAAATGGAGGCATTATTTATTGCCAAAGGAATTTGTTTTGTATACTGATCATCAGGCATTACAGTACCTATATAGCCAAGGTAAATTGAATCAGAGGCATATGAAGTGGGTAGAATTCTTGTAGAGTTATACATTTGTGTTGAGGCATAGAAGTGGAAAATCTAATAGGGTTGTAGATGCACTAAGTAGGAGACAGTTGTTGCTTACAACAATGCAGGTTGAAGTAGTTGGGTTTGATGAACTCAAGAATTTGTACCCCGAGGATCCTAATTTTATTGAAGCATGGAAAGCTTGTAAAGAACCTGTTGCTGTAGATAGAACCAAGTGGTTAGATTATTTGATTTAGGATGGCATGTTGTTCAAAGGTAGTCAATTGTGCATTCCAAGGAGTTCCATGAGGGAAAATCTGATTAAGGAGAAACACAGTGGAGGGATGATAGGACATTTTGGTCAAGATAAGACCATTTCCATTCTTAGAGAACATTATTTTTGGCCTCAAATTTCACAGGATGTGAAGAAGTTTGTACAGAGTTGCCAAGTTTGTCAAGTTGCCAAGGGGTTTAGTCAAAATACTAGCCTATATCAGCCATTTCCTGTTCCATCAAGGCCATGGGAGGACATAAGTATTGATTTTGTTCTTGGATTGCCAAGGACACAAAGGGGTAATGACTCAGTATTCATGGTGGTGGATAGGTTCTCCAAAATGGCACATTTCATTCCATGCCACAAAACTCATGATGTTGTCCATATTGCAGAATTGTTTTTCAAAGAGGTGGTAAGACTACATGGTCTTCCAAGGAGTATAATTTCTGACAGAGATACTAAATTTGTGGGGTATTTCTGGAGGACATTGTGGAAGAAGTTGAGAACAAACTTGAAATTCAGTTCCACGCATCACCCATAGACTGATGGCCAAACAGAAGTGGTAAATAGAAGTCTGGGCAATTTGCTGAGATCTTTAGTTGGACATAAGCCCAAGGGATGGGATTTGATTCTACCACAGGTAGAGTTTGCTTATAATAACTCTGTAAATAGGAGTACTGGAAAATCACCATTTCAAATTGTATATGGAAATAGCCCAAGGACTGCACCAGAATTGAGGAAGATAGAACAAGGGGAGAGAATAAGTGCTGAAGCTAAGGAATTTGCTGAACACATCAAGTGTCTACATGAGGAGGTTCAAGCACTCATTATCAAGATGAATCAAGAGTATAAAACTAGGGCTGATGCAAGGAGAAGACATAAGGAATTCCAAGTAGGGTATCTTGTCATGGTGCACTTACAAAAAGAAATATTTCTAGTTGGTACTTACAACAAGCTGAAAATGAAGAAATTTGGCCCCTACAAAATTTTGAAGAAACATAACTCAGGAAATGCATATGAGGTGGAGCTGCCAGATGGTATTCACATTTCTCCCATTTTCAACATTGCAGATTTAATAGAGTATCATGATGATGGTGCAGATGAGGAGCCGGTTTTAGAGCCATGTCCAATTCCTACTTCTAAGAAGGAGGAGATAGAAGACATTCTAGATCATTGTGTGGGTAGGAGTACCAGAAATAGGCAATATGAAGAATATTTGGTCAAATGGAAAGGACGACCGATCGAGGACTCAACTTGGATTTCAGCAGCTGAGGTTTCCCATTTGGGATTTCCTCTACCATCCATAAAGTGACAGGGTCACTTTTCAATCTACCTTGGGTGTTTGATGTAGGAGCATCCAGAGGTATAAGGGCAATCCTGTGTCACCCAAAAAAAAATGTACTTAGACTTAGTTTTTGTTTCATGTCTTTACATTTTTGGATACCCATTTGGCTCAAATAAAGGTTCCAACTCTCATAGTTCAACTATCAGTGCGTTTGAAAATCCCAAAAAAATAGGAGCATGTATTCGGGCCATCATTTCGGTAAACTAGAAGGTGTGAATTGGCTAGATGAATGTAATCATGATTTAGAGCATTCCAAAAAAAGAATCAGGTCAATAGGCCCCACAGTTTGAAAGTATATGCAAATTTTTGGGTTTTGGAGACCTCCTAAGAATGCTTCAAAGTCAAGTTTGGGGCATTAAATGACCTTGAAAAGGGTCAAAAAATGGGGTATGAGCGAAGCTAATCCATAGGGCTATAGAGCGCTTCGAGAGCTTTCCAAAAATGTAAACAGTTTGTCAATCAGAGCTACGGTTCAAAAGTTATGCCTCCTGGAAGTTTGGCTACCATTTCTGGATTCTTCTAGATTTGCACCGACTTCTAACACAGCTTTCGGAACCTTCTATTTTGTCAGTGGATGCCTACTAGCACTTTCTAGAATGTACTCCTAGTCCTTAACCCTCCGGGGTCTATTTAAGGAGCTTTTTGGCATTGTAAAAGGCAGTTCGGGGTGGAGTTTGAGAGGAGATTCTATAAGGAGAAATATTCTCCAGATTTATGATATATTAAGCCCGTAGGGCATGTTTTGAAGTTTATTTTCTCTGCACTATTTGTACTAGCTTATTCTCTCAGTTAATATAATTCCCATTTTCTATTGTGTCCATTCTGTTGTTGGGTTGTGTCTCCATTATTTATATATTTTATAATACTTTTCATTTACATATTTTAAAAGTGCATGTTTCAAATTAGATTTATATTTGCATGTTTCATATTAGTTTTAGGTTTGCATATTTCAAGATAGTTTAGGTTTGCATATTTTAGATTTGAATGTTTCATAATAGTTTTACATTTGTATGTTTCTAAATATTTGTATTTAATTGTATTGATTTATTTAAAGTAGATGAATCATATATTTAGTATATATTTTATCATTATTGAATTATAAAATAAAATAAAATTCTTGAAATAATAGCTAGCCAAAATAATATTAAGCCAAATTGATGCCAAAATAATAGGGCCTGAAAAGAGGGGCCAAAAAAGAGGACTCGAAAAAATAAGGCCAAAAAAATAGGGTTGAAATAACTTAATTAAAATTTTAAATATAAAACATTTTCTTTTGTTAAATATAATTTTGCATACACATTCATGCTTATTTTTTGTGAGGGGGAGAATTTGAAACAAATTTGTGGAATGTCAAAAGACATCTATTGGGGGAGATGAGGGTTCTCTCGTAAATTATAAAACAAATGTTCCTCATTTCATTTTCATTTTGTGTTTTTATAGGGAAGAAGAGATGGAGATTATCAGAGCAAATTGGAGTTTTTGAAGAGGAGTAGATTAAAGTTTCATATAGTTTAGCCTTGTATGTTTGATTTAGATTTAGGATTCAAAAACTATTTGATTTAGATATTTGATAATACATTTCTTTTGTAAATTTTTAATGTGCATGTTTCAATTTAGTTTTACATTAGTTTTAGATTTACATATTTCAAAATACTTTTAGTTTCCATGTTTTAGATTTGTATATTTCATAATAGTTTTATATTTGCATGTTTCAAAATATTTATATTTTTAATGTTTCATAATTAAATTTAATCATTGATGTGGACAACAAGCTCACCTTATCAATAAATTTGTATTTTATTAAAGTTAATGATTAATTTAAAATAAACAAATCATATATTTAGTTTATATTTTGTCATTATTTAATTATATTATATATGTGTTTTATTTAAATATTTTTCATAGTATATATAGATTTTTATTAATATTTATGTTTGTAATGTTTGAAAAGTGGAAGACAATGCCACCATATTTCAAACATTACAATCTAACTATTTCATTTGAAATAGTTTTGATTTTTATTTATGTTATTTTGAACATTATTCATTTGAAAGAATCTATGTTAACTATTAATACTTTTTCAATCCGATTATTTCCATATGTTGATTTTTGTTTATAAGTTTGTAGGTTACTATTTGAGTTATAGATACCTCGAATAGAGAATCAAACATTTTGGACTACTTCAATGATCTTAAATGATTTCTTCGAGATCGAGCTTGAAAAATTCCTACAAATAATTAAAGAGGCACACACAACTATAATTAAAGTTGTAGAGAAGCAATATTTCCAATTGACTATGTTGAGGAAATGGAAGAAATGCATATGGAAGATGCATAAAAATTTCAGTGTGACACATCTACAAAAGTGGATGGGTTTCCCTCAATGATGAAAGAAATATTTCACAATCATTGTTCAAATAAAGGTCACAAAAGAATCCTAATGATTGAAGAATGTAACATGTATTTACACCATTGTAGATCTATATTTTGTATATAGTTCATTCTTTTCTCCAATTTCAAATTTTTACTTCTAATTAGTTGTATTGGCATTTGTATTTCCCCATTGTTCAATGTAACTTTCATGGAGAAGAAAATAAGATAAAATAAATTTATTATTGTATGAAAAATTTATTGAATGGATGTGGCTACTAAAAATGTTAATTAAGAAAGAAAATCATAATTCTAAATAGATTCCTTAATGATAGGGAGATTTATTGATCACAATTCTTAATCCTTGCAATGAAAATTACATTAGCATTATTAAAAATTCAACAATATATAATGTTCTGACATCATCATGGAGAAATAATTTTCATAAAATTGACTCTTATATATTCTTTCACACTTTTAACATCATCTAAATTATTGTGTTGGGACTTATAACTTCCCTTTCATGAATTATTTTTTCCACTATTCGAGTCATTTGTATAACATATATCCCAAATTTGACCATAGTTGTACTCTAGATATTCCAACATTATACCTAACCGTCATACTTCCCTTAACCATGTCCCTTATTTTAGTGTAACATTTAAACACTTATTAACCCTAACCATAACACTGAGTGTCATATAAATGAAATTGTAAACCTTGGATCCTTACTTTAACTCTTACTCTATATACGATTGTTCCAATCATTTAGTAAATTATATACCTTAGCCTAACCCTATATGTACAAGTAACTAGAAATAATATTATATTTTTTATAATTGAGAATATGTATATACACACACCCAGAGAGAGAGAGAGAGAGAGAGAGAGAGAGAGAGAGAGAGAGAGAGAGAGAGAGAGAGAGAGAGAGAGAGAGAGAGCATACCTGTAGACAAGAAGGAGCTCATATTATGTTTCTTATAAAGGCATGTTTTATGGAGAGAGAGAGAGAGAGAGAGAGAGAGAGAGAGAGAGAGAGAGAGAGAGAGAGAGAGATTAGGGGTGTATCTAGAGAGCATAAAGGGAGAGAGAGATTGGGAGGAGTATCTAGAAAGTAGGCTGAGAGAGACAAGTGGGTGTGTCTAGATATTAGAGAGATAGATTAGGGGGCATATCTAGAGACTAGAGAGAGTGAGGGTACATTTAGATAGTGGGGGGAGATATCAATGGGTGTAGTTAGAGAGAGAGAGAGGGAGAGAGAGTGGTGGGGGGGGGTGATTACATTATTAAAAAGGTTAATAACTTGTATCATAATAGCACTAATCATGGGCACTATAATATAACTAACCCACATTAAAATTTAACTTATCAGTTATCCTAACACCAAGGTAAAGTGTAATAATAGCACTAACATCAGTTATAATATGATTAGTAACCCAAAAATTATCTTAACCACAATAATAACACAAACCCTAACCCTAACTCTAACTAGATATTTCTAATTTTAACCCTAACTCTAACCCTAACTCTATCTGTAACTTTAATTCTCTCCCTAACCCTAACCATTTCTACTCCTAAATCTAATGCTAATTCTAACCCTAACCCTAATTCTAGCCCTAACCCTAAGCCTTACTATAACTCTAATCCTAACTCTAATTCTAACTCTAACACTAATTCTAACCCTAAATCTAACCCTAATTTTAACCCATATTCTAACTCTAACGCTAACTCTAACTCTATTTGTAACCCTAAGCCTACCCCTACTCCTAATTCTAACCCTAACTCTAACTCTAACTCTAACCCTAACTATAACTATAACTCTAACTCTAATTGTAACCCTAACACTAACCCTAACTCAAACCCCAACTCTAACCTTAATACTACCCAAAATCCTAATCCTAACATTATATATAATGCTAATCCTAACCCTAACACTATATGTAACTCTAACTCTAATCCTAACCCTAATTCTAATCATAAACCCGATCCTAATTGTAACCCTAACTCTAACTCTAAACCTAAATCTAACCCTAAAGCTAACCCTAACTCTAGCCCTAACCCCAACTCCATCTCCAACTTTAACTCTAACTTGATCCCTAACTCTAACTCTAATTCTAACCCTAACCCTAACCCTAGCCTCAATTCTAACCTCAATTCTAACCCTAACCCTAACACTAACAGTAACACTAAAACTAAAACTAATTATAACCCTAACCCTAATGTTAACCATAACTCTAACCATAACCCTTATGCTAACCATAACCCTAGCCCTAAGTCTAACCCTACCTCTAACTCTAACTCTTGTTCTAATTCTAATTCTAACTCTAACTCTAGCTCAAATCCTACCTCTAAATCTAACCCTAACCCTAACCCTAATTCTAACCCTAACTTTATTTGTAACCCTAATTCTAGCCCAAACCCTAATTCTTACCCTTACCCTAACTCTAACTAAATTTGTAACCCTTATTCTGACCCTAACCCTAATTCTAACTCTAACTCTAATTGTAACTCTATTTTTACCCCTAATTCTAACTCTAACTCTAATTGTAACTCCAATTCTACCCCTAATCCTAACCTTAACCTATATAACCCTAACTCTAACCCTAATTCTAACCCTAACCCTAATTCTAGCTCTAACCCTAACCTAATTCTAACCCTAACTATAACTCTGATCCTAACTCTAACCCTAACTATAACTCTAACTCTAATTCTTACACTAACCCTAACCCTAACCCTAACTCTAACTCTAATGCTAATTCTAATCCTAACCCTAATTCTAACCTTGATTCTTACCCTAACTCTGACTCTAACTCTAACTCTAACCCTAACTCCAACTCTAACTTTATCTCTAATTCTAACCCTACCCCTAATTCTAACCCTAACTCTAACTTTGACTCTTTTTGTAACCCTAAACCTAAATCTAATCATGTAACTTTAACCCTAACCCTAATCTAACCTTGACCACAACTCTATCTCTAACTTTAACTCTAACTCTAACTTGAACCCTAACTCTAACT